>OZ025206.1:24116405-24806405 GCA_964019055.1 Anthopleura xanthogrammica | reverse complement strand
TGATTTTTGTGTCCAATTATATTGAATATTTCGACGAGTACTTCCTGCATTGATCGCTTCTCGCCAACTCATTGTCACCTATATGTTTGTCAAACTCCTTCTATTCGATTCTGATTGGCCATTACTTGCCCAAAAATCAACGAAAATGAACAATGTTTGTAATCATTATAAACCAATGAATCTCTGTGATCACGGCTATAATTGCCTCTATCATCGGCAAGAATCGGTTGGATTTGTCTTTCATTAGGAAAGAAAGCAACTCTCTTTAGCACGGTCCTTGTTTTACGGACCGACTTTAGGGTGTTCCACAATGCCGTATATTGGGGCCGTTGTTGGGTTGCTTTCTTTATGTCATTTCAAGACAATTTTTTTTACTGTGGTACTAATTTCATTGGCTATTATACCAAGCTACACCAGAGCATCAAGTAACGAAATCAGGTACATCGTTAATCAGGCATGATAGATTTGCTGCTTAGTTTTAGTTCAAAGAGCTAAACTCAAAAATTATGTGTTCAAAAAAAAATTTGTTCAAAGCGTAATGAAAAGAAAAATATGGGAATGGAATAGTAAACAGAATAAAAATGGAAAAGAAAGAGAGAAATATGTAGGATCTCAAAAAAAATCCTTTTTCAAAATATATTTATGTGTAGAACAAAGTTCCTGGTACGTACGTACTGATCATTAAATTAGCAGTAATCGTCGAAAATTTATGTTACTGGTATACATAATTATTTCAGATCAATTCGCATTTAGTAGGATCCAAATTTGATCGCTTATGACTGGAAATACTTTTTCTATTTCGGTGAACAAGCTAGGGATATCACAAAAATAAAATTTGAATTAGATAAAAATGAGAGAAAAGTTTGAATACTTGTTTATCTTACAAGGGGTAATTAGCATGCATAAAAGCAAACATGGTTGAGGATGGTTTGTTAAATCAGAAGTGCACTGCAAACTTCCTATCGAAAATAACGAATGAAGGAAAGCCAGAATGAAAAAAATGGAAGGAAAAAGAAAGAAAAAAGAAAGACAAAAAGAAAAGAGAGAAGAACAGAAAAAAAGAACAAAGAAACAGTTGAAAATCCTAAATTAGAACAAAATTAACGTTAAAAACAACTAATGTTAGGTCTAGTGTAATTATATTTTTCGCGGCAATTCTCAAAGAGTTTTAATTTCATACAAATGTCAAAAAAAAAACTTCCTAAGTTTTAGAGTTTTGAGTTAAACTAGTGACTGTGAACTGGAAAGCATTATCGTGCTGTTTAACCACGTTCCTGTGTTCTTAATGGATTTTGCGTAAATGAAAGAAAAAGCAAACATATGATACTAGTGCTAATTCTTCTTATCTTTAGTATTAATTGAGGGTATGAAAGCTAGTCAGTGAGCTAAAGGTCACTTGATCACTTTACGTGATATGCCTTCGACCATCATGTATTTCCATCGAGGTTGGAGTATTTTTCACCAATGTACTCTATTTCTATTTCTGATCTTATTAGTTCAATTTTCGAAAGGATATCATTTGGATTTCTTCAGCGCCGCTAGAATATATAATAAACAATTATCGGATCGATAACATTGAACATGACATCAAGACCAACGCCGTGTTATCTGCCATAGGTCTTGATCATCTTGATTTACGGCATTGCCAGAAATATGGGACATGAGCCTGCTCATCCATGCGCAATGATGCGTTTCAGCTTACAAAATAGCCGCCGAGTCTTATAGGAAATGTATGGGGAATATAGAGCTTCCTCTATTTACGGCGAATAGGGTTTTATTTCCTCTGAGCTCCACATCGCGACAAACAACCCACCCTACAAGCTACTAAATAAGCGTAAAATGATCATTGAATCATGCGACATATTGGTTCCCGGACTACTTGCCTTCGAAAGGCTTCGAAAGCTCTAGATTCCATACATCGTCTATAAATCTGGCCACACTTGACCCCAAAATCGTCTTATTTGAGCTCGAAAAAATTGAAAAGTAAAAGAGCTCCACCTCGATATCACCAAACGAGTGTTTAATAAATCCAAAACCGCTCAAAATAGACAGCATGCCTTCAGAATGTAGGTTCCCAAGAAGCTTGAAGTTAGGTTAAATTTTAAGCGATTCGACGCGTTGTTAGCTCGTAGTTTTCAGTTAAAAATGACAAGAAACCACAGAGAACTGCTCCAAACAGCTTCAAAACCCCCTAAATATCGCCATTTTGTTTTTACAAGCTCCTATTGACTGCTGAGATACAATAAGGAAGCTTAAAGTAACGATTTACGTTTGAAACTTGTTTCTTGTCCTTCATGGGCTTCCTGTGGTGAGGCTTATCAACAGAAAAATAATAGTTGTTCTTTTGATTGTCAAGTAACTATTTTTTGGCAAGAATTGTTTTACTAACATCATAGTTAAATATAAATATGTGCTTGGAAACCATGTAGTTATATTTTTCCTCTAGAAAACCACTTCATTTTCATTTATGCGTAACACCGCTGACAATGTCCAATATTTCTGGCAATGCGATGTCCTGCGAAAACTGAATTCAAATTTTTTTTTATACAATTTGTAAACTAAGAATGAACATTCGTTTTTGCTTTATGAAAAAAAGCAAAATTATTTCAAAAGAAAAAATACATTTCTGATGTCAAGTTCACACGCTCTCAGTGATTGGCTAAATTTTGTAAACCAATCAGAGGAAGGTAGTGAGAAAACGCATCATTATAATCTACCTTGTCCAATACAGTTCATTCCCATTTCTATTGCTCCTCAATTTCGGTCTAATTCACTTCACATTCATCAGGTCTAAAGATGATTCGACCTCATCAGCCAACAAGGGACATTTTTGCCCAAAAACCAAAGAGAGGACGGAAAGCACTGTGGAAAACTACGATCACGTGACTACCCAGCTGGTTCGGATCAAATGCTCACAACAGGACCCCTCACGGGACAAGTTTCTTGCCAAGGAGGCTTACGACACGACAATGTGTATATTTAGCCGGTAGGTTTTGTAGGGATTTGAAAAAGCCCCTTACTTTCCTAATTGTAAAAATATCCACTACCCTTAGCCTTCTATCCTCCTTTGCCTGACTTCCCAGCAGACATTTTTTTCACCAGGACCTTTTAATCCGGTAGGAATAAGAATTTACCCGTCTGTTCTTACCGACCTATCCCGGCTGTCTGTTCTCTTCCTCCCTTTCCCATCTAACCTGAATCCAGCTATATTGATTAAAGCTACCCCTCTCATCTTCCTACTCTACCAAACTTATGTACCTTCATGGTATCTACCTGTGTCTGCCTACTATACTATCTTATTATAGGAAATTAACGCGCCACGAAATTAAAGTATTAGAAATTAGCGCGACTTAAATTAACGCGAATTGAGGGCAAAAATACTTCCAAATAAAGAAAATTAACGCAAAAGTCAAGCCAAAATTTCTATTTAAATGAAATTAACGCGATGGACACAAATATAACTTATTGGAAATGGAAAATGAAGAGCTTGTAGAATAAAAAAGCGAAAAGATAATTTCCGACAAATACTGAAATGCTGTTGTTATTAAGTGACAAGCTGTAATTTTCAGTTTTAAGTAAATAATTTTTCAAAAGTATATTACACATAAAATTGCTAGAAACTTATATCATGAAAATTAACTTTCCACTTTATTAATGATATGTAAATTAATATTAAAAGAAATTAACACGACTTAAATTTACGCGTTTTTGAAATTCGCGTTAATTTCGTGGAGCGTTAATTTCCCAAATAAGGTAATCTATGTCTTGTAAACGAAATAATATAAAACACGTGTATGGAATTGGGAATTGAACCCAAACTGGGCTAGCTTAGTTTATCTGTTTCTTTTTTTTCTTTGCTGCTTTTTTTTTTTTTTTTTTTTTTTTGTCATTGGTTTGTTTTTATGATTTCGCACTCCAATCCACTTAATATTTTCGCACCGTATTAATTCATTTCCTTGAGTCTCAGTTTGGATTTTTTTTAATTTGCATGTGCATGTGCACCATGTATTTCACCATCCTGAAATAAATGGTGCAAAATAGCACGTTTAATAGGTATTAAAGTGAACCATGTAAACAGAGCTGAATCTCACATCTTAGTCCTGTCTCTGCTTTCCTTTTCGTGTCCAGAGGTTTTGTTTGCACATCATCTCGGCTTCCGCATACGGAACAAATTTTACAAGCCTAAGTTTGTCACTCGCCTAATGATAAATCTGACTGTTTTTAATGCATTCGCAGTTTACTTTCCAAAATAATTTTCAATAAAACTATTTAAAAGATAATAATCATAATGATAAGGGTTGGTGAATCTTTTCTTGAAGGTGCCATTTAATTTTGTGACTCGCTCTCTTTTTTCTTCTTTCCAATTATGTTTGAAATAAATTCGCACTTATAATTAGTAAAAAAGGGTCACGATTGTCATTAAACGAAAAACTAATCAAATATGTTTACTCTAACGAAAAGAGAATTAAAGTTATTAGAGATGTGTAACCTTGTCTCGCTAGTAAGATAATCGTCCATTTTTTTTCAGTCCGAAAACTATTATCGCTTCAGTAATTTCTTGTGATTTTTTTCAAAGCTCACCATACTCTTGATTATCCCACTGCAAAAGTTGAATTTTAACATCATTAATGTCAATGACTAAGGCAAAATGAAATCAACTCAGTATTACTATACACCGCATAAAAATATGGCGACCATGGTGCATTGTGGTTCTTTTATAATGTTTTTTTTTGTACCAAAGATAGTCCATAATACATCTTGTTTATCAACAAATTATATTGAGGAAACAGTAGCTTCAGGTTATATATTGTTATTATTTATACCTTCCAAGTACTATTCGCTTGCTCATGACGTCATAGCCGCCATGATGGACCGGAAGAATTTGACAAAATTTGACAAAATATGTCTTCTTTTTTAGTACCGAGCGTGTTCCGTCAAGCAAGGTTGTTCCACGGAAAGTAAAATACCTGGACGAGACTAACTGCTGTGAAGGTTTTACAGGCAAAACCTGCGACCAGCTGGTCTCAGGTAAGGTTAGCATGCAATGGGAGTTATAGAGGTTTCTCACGGCAGTCATGCAGTTAGAGGACAAAACAATAGAAATTTCCTCCTTTCGGAAATAATTTCTCTCAGTTGTAATGCAAAAAAATTGCATTGGCTCCTGCCCTTAAACATGGCTCCCCGGTAAAAAAAAACAACTCTCAGACACAAAGAAATAACTGGCTAGTATAAAACTAGTATAACGCGCGTATCGAACGCAGAGGAAAATACCCTTACCTATGGTGCGTGTTGTGTACGCGACTCTCTTACAACACGTACAGGGTATGGTACGGAAAGTCTTGCTAATTTACTGTCCTTGGTCTTGTCATTTATTCGGATTCAAAATTTCAATCCGCTGATAAAAGTCTTTGAATCTCATTATCTGCTCCTAGTGGTGGTCAAACGCTGACCATCATGTGTTGTCAACCAGAAAGAATTGAAAACTTTTGCCTCACGGGAATGGGAATGATATCTAGTAAAGCAAGCAATTGATAGACACATATATCACACTCATCTTTTACAGAATTGTCATGCGATCCAGAGTGTGTGAATGGAGGCACATGCATTGCCCAAGACAAGTGCGCATGCCCAAAAGGATGGCAAGGACTGAGCTGCGAGAACGGTTAGTCCAGCTATTAATAATCAATGTTTACAGTATTCAGAATAATATGCAACATTATATCATATAGTACTGTATACATTCCTTACTCTGATCTCGGATTGCAGTCTGGTAAATAGGGTAAATCTTTAAAGTAATTAATGTTAGAAAAACAGACACGGAGTAAGACAGACAGACAGCATGCATCAGACAGACGGCAGACAGAAAATAAGACTCAGTGACACGTACAGAGAGACTGAGAGTGAGAAAGATATATACGCACACAGACAAATCTAGAGAGAACGACAACGATATGCAATTTTTTTTAATGTAAGGTCCAAATGAGAGCGCAATTCTTGTTTTTGTAATATCGCCATACGCTCTAAGCCGGAAATGAGTTAAAGCAAAAGAATGGAAACGAGGCCTAAGGGCCATAAGCTAACAAAGATAGAAAATTAATATCTAAAGATTCTGTTCACCTGAGAAAAAAGGCTCGTTCGCAACAAAAGGTCATTTACTGCCGTCTTAGGAAATGAGATAAGTTTGTTATTGAAATAAAATGGCCCATCCATACTAATTGAGGCTTAGAGCGCAAGTGTGAATCATTCCGTAATTATAATAGGCTTTTTGCATGATAGCGTCATTTGATTACCACTAACAAAATGCTTCGCGAATTTTCTTTCTTATTCAAATTTGTATTTCCTCATGAGAATATTAAGACAATTGGTGCTTATGGACTGAACAAAAGAAAGTGTGCATGCAAGGGATTCTGGTAGTTGTAGTAAATGACGACATAATGCAATTAAAGGCCTATGAGCTCATCATTTCATCATCTCCATGTATTCGTTTATTCATTTTATGTCCTCCTTTACATCTCAGCTGCCTGCGATCCACCTTGTAAGAACGGAGGAATGTGTGTGTCTCCTGGTGTTTGTATGTGCGATGCTGATCACACGGGAGAAAGGTGTGAAAAAGGTAACTACAGCCGCCAGGATGGCATTACTTCTACCTTGTTTGAAAAGGAGGATAAAAACCTCCTGGTGCAAGAAAATTATGGGACCGAATAGAACTCTTTAGCTTGGGGCATGATATCGATGTTTTCCCAATTAATAGAGGTTTTACATGGCAGCCATGTTTAAGGGCAAGAAAAATACAATACAATATTTTTTCATGACAAGAGAATTTATTTCCCAAAGGAGGAAATTTCTATTGTTTTGCACTCTAACTCTTTTAATGTAAGGATAATTTCAATCACAATTGATAAAATTTGATAATGTTATTTTTTGCGCTACCTTGAAAGTGAAATTTCTCTCATGCTGCACTTTATTCCTAATTATTCCTATATATTTCCCCCGCTTTTTCAATACTATCTGATTAAGAATATTACACGGTTTGTAACCAAAGATTGTCGTATTTTATATCAGAATTTTTTATGGCTATCGTGAAAAACCAAGCGCGAGTCATTCTTTCAAGAATAATAATCTTGGCTTGTAACTTGCGTATGAAAAGGCACATGAAAATAGATACAACTCATGATCAAACAAAGAATCTTATTTTCAAAGGAACGATACGTGGTCTGAAATGGGAAAACATCGCACCCAAGCTAAAACGTTTGTCCTTGTCTATTGTATTCTCTTGTCTTTCAATCTTTCTATCTTTCATTCTACCGCTAGTGAGTGATCCCTAATAGGTACGTCTTTTCCCTTATGCTTAGATTTCATGTACAGAGCGTAATATTTTACTCTTTTTTTCTACATAAATATTCTTCTTCAATGCAGATGTTATTGAGTATGACAGCACTTACAGTATTGAATTAGACGCGCCACGAGATGTTCATCTACGTGCCGGTAAGTCCTTTAGTCAAGCAAATACACCTTGTACTTAAATGGTACTGCTAAAAATAGCTGGTTGGTAAGGCCCAGTTCAGATGTCGATATTCTCACGAGCCGACGGAACCTAATGACATCAAAGAAGACCAGCTTGCTTGTTATCTATTGTTTTCAGTCATAGAGTTCGGCTAATGTGAAGTTCCACGTTTGAAATGGGCCTACGTTTTAATTTGCTAATTTGCCAAACGTGACATACTGTACACATGTGTTATGACACGCAGTCGATAGAGGAGTTTTAAAAGCACGCAGAATTTCATAAACGAAAGTGATACTTTTCGGGTTTTCGAGCTTATTTCGATCATTTCTCTAGAGGTCTCAAATTAATGCTTGCTTCAAATTTATATGAACGATTTTACTAGCACCACAAGCATCAGCACAATAAGGGCGCCTAGGCAGTGGCATAGGGAGGACCCATGATCTGGGGGGGGGGGCACCTAGAATAAAAACTAATTAACAAAAATTTGGGGGCACGTGCTTTTTCGTAGCTCTTATACATTTTATGATTCTGTCGTATTTACTATTATCTAATTATCTACCTTTAATCAACTCCTACCTATTTTGTGAATATAGTGACGAATAAACTAAACGAAATGAAATGCATGTTTACACTTGGGAAGAAAAAAAACAACATTTCGTCCACCTTAATGTACTACATGCGCCTCTTGCTTATGTTTGCGTCACAATGGGAAAAGGGCCTCCAATAATATATTTTTGATATTAAGATGTATAAATGTTATTATATTTGCAATGTACTAGTATTAAATAAAGAGATAATCCGTATTATTTTGGTGTTATTAGGCCTGATTAATATTTATTGTCTGTTGTAGCCCGAGCACTCACAATTTCTGCCAAGAAAGATGGTCACTGTTTATCGTGGGGTCAGACACACTATCGCACATTTGATGGCGTTCACCTTGACTTCACTGGCAAGTGCAGCTATGCCTTAGCTAAAGATTGCATCCCTGGATCAGATCAATTCGCGATCCATGTCCAAAATGATAAAACATGTGACAACCGTAAAAGCTCTGCTTGCACGCGAGCCGTGTTGATGTATGTTGGTGAAAAGGTGTACAAAGTTGCAACTGGGAATAGGGTGACCGTAGATGACAAGAAAGTATTTCTTCCCTATAAAGATTCCAGTGTATCCATATCTAAAGTATTATCCTATGTCATAATGCGCGCCTGGGGAGACGATTTAGAAGTCAAGTTTGATGGTGTATCAGGTGTATACGTAGGACTGGCCAGTAAGTACAAGAACACCACCTGCGGACTGTGCGGTAACTACAACGGCGTGCCTGAAGATGACCGGTTCAAAGCTAACACAAACCAAAAGGCTTCTAGCGTAGCGGAACTGGCTGACAGCTGGGCTATGCCAGACCCTAAGGAAACATGTCCACCAGCAGGTCTTGTTAATATGAATGTATGTAAGAATGTTAGTTCTTCAGCAAGTCAAAGCGCCAAGAGAATGTGTATGGTGTTACTTGGGGAAAATTTTGGCGCATGTCATTCTAAAGTCGATCCAAAGAGCTTCGTGGAAAGATGCGAGCTTGATGTGTGTATGTGCAACTTTGGACAGCACTCAGGATGTCAGTGTGAGGCTTTGACACAATATTCACGGGCATGCGCAAACAAGGGAGTGACGCTGAACTGGAGAAGCAAGTATTTGTGCCGTAAGTATGATATAGTAGGCATTTAAACTGTATTTCCGGTATATCCATATCCGTATATTCGGGACCTTTTGTATAAATAAATCATTCAAAATTTTGTGCCGACTGATTTGCTTAAAATTATTGTCTTATTATCATTTATTTATTTATTAATAGACTTAAGATTTAATTTAGACCTTTTAAAATCGAGAAGCATGATCCTAGAACTAGGATCTTCCTTGCAGGCGAATCAACCTACCGGATATATAGATTTATTACTCTCTGTTTACATGCACATTGGCAGTCTTCTTTCGGTTACTAGGGTATTTCTAGCAGTAGGATCTTTCTGTCTCGCAGATAGGAAGATCCTAGCACCAGGAAAAAAGTTCCCACCTCTTTTTCCATAAACTGAAAGCATGGTTAATTCGCCTGCAAGGAAGATCCTAGTTCTAGGATTATCCTCCCTCAATGTAAACAAGGCATAACTCAATTGTTGTTTTGTCTATCCTGCAGCCAAAACATGCAGTAATTCCAAGGTCTACTCAGAATGTGGACCGGCCTGCACCAAGACCTGTGAGTCAGATGATCTTCAACCTACTTGTAAAGAGACATGTATAGATGGTTGTCATTGTCCTGCTGGTCGAGTACAGGGTCCTTCAGGGGACTGTCTGTTGCAGAGCCAGTGCCCTTGTCGCCATAACGATGTTAATTATCCAAATGGGAAGACGATCAGGGTTGGCTGTAACACTTGGTATGTGATCAAAGTATTGCTTTGAATCAATCCAGTATCAATCAGCTGATTGAATTTAATGAATTTCATGAATCTCATTACCAGGCTATAATGACAGTTAAACACTGCCCATCATGTGCTATTAACGAGAGAAAAATATTTTTGCTTTACATGTATCAATCAGCTGAATGAATCTCATGAATCTTTTTACCATTCTTTATTCTTCAAACATTGTCCTCCCTCCAATCAATCTTGTATACATTTCTATTGTAACAACGTTTAGCTTGCTGTTGGTCGCTATCCAAAAGTTTATTGGTGTCCATCCAATGAAACATGTTCTCAATTCGGAAGACCCCCCTCCCTTCCCCTCCCCTTCCTCTCCCCTCCCCCAGTTGGAAGTTCCCTCTCTTATATGAAAATAAATATATACAATGTAAAACTAAATCATCACATTCTTGTTTCTTCAGTAACTGCAACGGAGGAACATGGACTTGTACCAAAAACAGATGTCCAGGTATGAAGTAGATTCCAATAACTTTCTATGAGTCTATGCATACCAAGGTAACGTTTTCTGTTTATACACGTAGGAACCTGTTACACATATGGTGACCCTCATTTCATGACCTTCGATGGCAAGGCATACTCATTCGAAGGCAAATGCCAATACCGTCTAGTAGAATCACGTGATAACTTCTTCTCTGTCGTCATCAATACTGCTTCCTGCTCGTCTCATCAAAAGAGCAGCTGCGTCAAATCCGCTGTCATTGATTACAACAACGTGAGCATTTCATTGGTTCATAATCATCCTCTCAAAGACACGGTGCACGTACAGTATCCCGGACAGAATGGTAACCAACCGGTATTGATGCCAACGTATGACAGAATGAGAGGGTTTCAGTTTCGAAGGCTTTCGACGAACTTGGTCGAGTTTCGCGGAGATAATGGGTTGACTGTTTCTTGGGATGGAATCAAGAATCTGTACGTGACTCTAAACCCAAGCCATTCTGGAAAGGTAATTCTCTATAAATAAGTGATTAAGCTTAATCTGTAAGTTTAATGCCTTCGGATAGTGATAGTGATACAGTTACCTGACCGAAAGTCCTCTTGAGGTCAAAAGGGGAGTAACTATAATGGACGTTATATTTTTTCTTCTGGTGAGAAATCTCTCCTAGGAAAAGATGCCGCATACTAACATGCACTTTTCGCCTTCTCTCTCTAACTGCGCTAATTGGTTCTACTTGCTAACTGAATGCATGCGTTACGAAGTGTATAATTTTTTTCTGGTCTCTCCGATTAAAGGTTCAAGGACTTTGCGGAAACTTCAATTTTAACACCAAAGATGATTTTGGAATCGAAGAATCAGCGATAAGCTTTGGAAACAGCTGGGCTGAAGGCAATTGCGCGGATGTCCCCAACAATAACGTGAAACTCAAACCTTGTGAGATCTACCAACAAAAGAAGAAATACGCTGACACCATGTGCGCGAAACTAGAGCAGGCGCCATTCACTGATTGCCATGGATACGTGGACCCCAAACCGTTTGTAGAGAACTGCATACAAGACGTGTGTGGGTGCAGTGGAACAGAATGTCACTGCTCTGTCATGGCTGCCTACGCAACGCAATGCTCCATGCAGGGTGTTGCCATCAATTGGCGCGTCAAAGGGACATGCCGTAAGTGCCATGCTAAAGTTTATCAGAATGTTAAGTTTTTCTTTCTTCAGTTCAAAAACCAGCACATTAGATTCATATTTCATCTATGAGTATGGCTTACAGCCTTTCCTCCTAGCAAAGTTTTTTTTAATTATTTTTCATTTAGGCTAAGGTTTTGGTACTTTCATCAATTCCAATTCGATCTGTAAGTTAGCCGGGCCTTGACTTTGACAATCCCTGAGTTTTATCGGGAAGCACGGGTGGGTTATGTGTCGCATGTGAGTAGAGTTGTTTGTTGGTTCTCTCCTGTGCTTCGAGGGTTTTCCCGGGTTCTCCGGTTTTTCCTCCCTCCTCAAAAATCAACTTCTAAATTCCAATTGGAATGCAGTGGAGGAAGAGCCACTCGGTGGATTCCACTGTTAATTCTCATTTATTTGTTTTTTGTTTTTTATTTAAATGTGAACTTATTTCTGCCTAAATGGGTTTTTCTGTTAGTTATCAATAACCATGCCAATACGATAAGATATTGAATATATGTTTCTGGTCCTCCAGCCATGAAATGCCCTGTTGGGATGAAATACAAGGAATGTGGATCATCATGTGTAACGTCCTGCAAGGACCTGTCAGTCAGGAACCAGTCATGTGTAGAGCAGTGTGTTCCCGGATGTCGATGCCCCAGTGGTAAACTGTACGACTCAAGAGAAGGGAAGTGTGTGGACATTGCGTACTGTCCATGTTATGATGATAAGGGGAGACACTATATGTACAATGCACGAACAAAGATCAAGTGTAATGATTGGTGAGTACAAGACCTTGAGATGAGTACTGCAACACCATCATAAGGCTTAGCATACACCTATTACAAAAAAGGTTGTCAGCCAGAAATCTGAAATCTGAAGTCTGAAATATGAGATCAAAATGAATTGTGGGCTGTGAGCTGAGAATTTAGATATGAAGGATAGTGATAATTGTAATGATCGTTCCCTGTCAGTGCAGCGACGTGCAGGTCGGCATGCGCATTTTTTTCATATATTTTTGAGCACCTGATTTTCCTTCATTATTTTTTTCTTTGATTGCAGCATTTGCCATAGAGGTAGACTTGTTTGTTCTAACAAGATTTGCCAAGGTAAGCAGAAAGTACTAATACATTGGAATAAGTCACAAAATTGTTTTTAATTTCCAAAACTGCCGCTCCATGATCTGCAGGTTCTTACTCTTTTTAAAGAGGGTTCAAATGCAATAATTGAGAGGGGTTTGCTAAGGTAACCATTTACAAGGAAGTTAAAATCAACGTACGTCGATAACATACTCTAGTTAGTTTGTGATATCTGTACACGTATCAGCATCTACTGGATACTATATTAAGCTAGCCTAAAAAAGATATCATGATTTTTGAAGCTAGTCGTTTGGTGTTCAAAGTGTTTGAGATTATAAGATCATAATGCTAAGATTATATTCGACTAAATTTTGATTTTTCTACTTGGTATAATCTACACAGAGAACAAGTGTCCCAGTGGCCAAGTCTGGTCGGAATGCGGCGCGCAGTGCCCTCAAACCTGTAAGACCATGCATATGGGCTGCAGCACCGTGATCTGTAAGGCAGGATGTGTTTGTCCTCAAGGTTACGTGCAAGACAATGGAACATGTATTTTGTCGAGTACATGTCCTTGTTACTATAATGGTAAAAGCTACAAGAGTGGGGATGTTATCAAAAGAGATTGCAACACTTGGTAAGCTAGAAAAACACCGTGATTTTTACTAGATAGTAACGACTCAGTATATGTCTTGCGTTTAGATTAAAATAGTTGACATCCCTATGGGTTGATAATATTAGCCAAATATTCAGCGAAACGAGCGCGTTATTTTCCATGCGTACGCCATCCTTTTCACATTAAGGTGGTGTTTGTCCTAATGAGAAACGTAGACCTCTTTACTGCCGAGCATGAATAAGAATTTGCCGCGACACTCTTCTCATTAAACCTGATTATTTTATTAAGTCTTGGCAAATACCCGGCTAATCCTGTTAAGGTGTAAGTGGTCACCACTACGGATACGCTTAAGAATTTGGCGCTGTATTTTTCCGCACCCCTACGAAAACAGTTAAGTTAATCTGTTCATCAATTCACTTGTGCTCGAAATCTCACCAGTCAGACATTTATCCGCTTACCATACCCCCATCTGTATGTATCCATTATTGATGCGTTTATATATTATGTTTCCCAATGATAACCATGTTCTGGTCTTTTTTTGTTCAGTGTCTGCAAGAATAATGCATGGACGTGCACGAGTAAGAAATGTAGAGGTACTATTCCTTTTCTTTTGAGCTGTGATAAATTATTTTTAGCGCATCTTACAGAAAACATGTACATTTTGCACAATATCGAGACAGACTCTTGGTGATAAATAAACTGTAAATTCCAGCACTGATATTAGATTTCTCATAAATGCAAGCCCTTAGATTACTGATGTTTTTAAACATCATTAAAATACGTTGGGATATTATAAAATGCTTTATTTTATACCTTAATTACCAGGAACTTGCACGGCGTTTGGTGATCCTCACTACAAGACATTCGATGGTCGCTTGTACAGTTTCCAGGGTGGCTGTAATTACGTCATGACCACAGACAAATGTCCCGGATCTAACGTGACCGTACAATCCTTTAGAGTAGACACTGAAAATATTCCATGTGGATCTACTGGCGTGACCTGTACGAAGTCCGTGACTGTCACGATTCACGATACCGTTATACACATGGTTCGTGGGAAAGAGAAGCCATCCGTCCTTCGTCTTCCAAACATCTCTCCGGTGCGCGCCCAGTTTTCCATGGTCTATGCCGGTGTGTACGTGATTATTAAGACGCCATTTGGTCTTAACGTGGTTTGGGACAGAGGAACGCGGCTGTACATTGAGATGAATCCTAACAGTAAACATTGGTCCAAGGTTTGCGGTCTGTGCGGGAATTTTGATGGTGATATGACCAACGACTTCCTGGCCAAGAATGGAATCGAAGAGACGTCGCCGTATCCTTTCGGGGATAGTTGGCGGGTGCGGGGTGATTGTACAAAGACCAAAGAACCACAGCATCCCTGTAAAGTCAACCAGCACAGGGAAGCCAGATCACACGCTGCTTGTGCAATAATCAAGTCTAATGTGTTTAAACCTTGTCATGTACATGTGGATCCAGATCAGTATTATGAGCGCTGTGTGTATGACACATGTGGCTGTGATATGGTTGGTGATTGTGAATGTACCTGTGAAGCAATTGCTGCGTATGCCTATGAATGCCTTTCTGCGGGGGTCGTCACTGACTGGAGAAAGGAGAAGTGCGGTAGGTTATCTTTAAAGTTTTGAATGACTGATGTCAATCACTGATGGTCATGCATATTATTTATAATAAGGGCTGATACAAGAGCACTATATATAGAACTAATCCACTTAGGTGTAATGTTTTCCATTTCAGACCACATGTCATTCTGTTCTGACAGTGCTTTTCATAATTATGAGACTTAACTAACTCCAGGCGTTTGGCGTTTTAGCTTCAGTCAATTTAATCCAATTACGACGCACCGAGTAAATTCCGATTGCTAGCGATAAAGAAATGCCTAGAGTAGGTTAGGTTGCAAATTTATAAAAAACGCTGGAAGAATAAAACCCCTTGGTTGCGTCACAAAGAAATTGTGAACAAATGAATTAAACTATAAAACACTCAAGTGAATGAGAAGTGAACAGATCTGTAATAGGAAAACAGCTGATTTCGCTAGAATGAAACTTTAGAAGAAACCTTCGAAAATATAGCCCTTCAAAATTTATACCTCACTGTTTCCAAGTCTTAGGTTTGATAACTCACTTTTTCTTTACAAAAGTGACTTTTGTCTTTACATTGTTGTCAGTACTGTACATGTATTAATCCTTTTTTTTTTTTTTTTTTTGTAGACGTAACTTGCCCAGAGAACGCAGTATTCAAAAACTGTGCATCAGCTTGTCCCGAGACTTGCAGTGACCCCCCTGGACAAAACAAAACCTGCACTATGCGATGTGTAGAAGGATGTGCGTGTAAAGAGGGGTATGTACAAACTGTGAGTGCTGCTGGCAAGATGAAGTGTATCAAGAGAAGTGAGTGTCCTTGTATCCACAATGGTAAAGTCTATAAACCTGGTGATAAGGTCTACAAGAACTGCCAGCAATGGTGAGTAAAAGTGGGAGCTACTCAGATTCAATTGTAACTGAATCTATGTAAATACATCGTGCCACTTAGCACGTAAAATATCATAAGTTGAGCACTAGAGTTGACTTCGAATTGAGGATTAGGAGAAAGCGATAGTGAAACTGCAGTCAGCCCTCATTACAAAATAGCATCGAAACAGCCTCTGGGTTGATTTAAGTATACCTCGGCTATTCTTACACTAAACTGGTATTACGTGAGCTTCATTACGGAGGGAGAACCCCAAGAAGATCCTTGAGCTGACGGAAAGAATGCCAAACATAATGCACAGCTGTTCAGGAATCAAACCAGCTGTCCAGGAATCAAACTTGGCAAGTGCACTGCTGCTACACTATCCTTGATGCCCATTAAGACAATGCACAGCCCTTGTAGTTCATATTTAACTTATTATTTCTGCTTCAGTGAATGTAAAGATGGACAACTGACTAACTGTATTGGAAAGCCATGTTCAACTGGTAAATAAAGATTCTCTTGATCTTTGGTTAACGTTTTAGGTTTTTACTGTAGTCAAGGTAACAATCCTTGACTACAACAACAATTGAATTATATTGGATTAGTTCAATTTTCGATTAATTTTGTTTTTTCTACATCAGTTTCTCCTCCAACCACAACTGCAGTTCCAACAACAACTGCAATCCCAACCACGACCTCTGCTGCTACCACAAGTAAGTTTCTTATCGCCTATTAAGATAGTGAAGGGCAATGATAAATTTTCCTGTGATTTGTCTTTCAACAGCTCCACAACCAACCACTACAAAGTCACCACCCACGACTACAGCAAGGCCCACTACTACTGTGAACCTTACTACCACTGGCATTCCTATTACTACTACACCTGTCGTTCCGACAACCGGTAAGAAAGAGGCTATATTTCATAGTCGGATTTCTATTTAGTGGCCAACTATGGAGTACTGCCATTTGACCGCTATAGACCCCTTGCAAGTGACGTCAGAACAGCTCAATTTGGAGGGCAAAACAAAATAATTTTAATCTCCTGAGAATTGGAACCTATTGTATTGCCATCCATATTGTGCTGCATTCCGACGTGCTGCAAGGGGTCCATATAGAGGTTGGTCTCTTTGTACAGTTATATATTTATTAGCTTAACAACCGCCTTCGGCCACTTGCCGCTAATTAAACACAGGCTGCATGGTCTAGTCTAAATAGAGGTTTTAGTGTAAGAAGTGTCTTTGTTCTTTATTATAAGGGTCTTTTTCAGTTATTGGGACCACAATTTCTTGCAAGACGCCTGGCATTAATTAATTCTTGCAGGCTGATAGCGTGTCACGGAGGGACAGGTGGTGATTGTGTATGCATGGTATAAAAGGAAATAGGGGCATCCTATTTCCAACTAAATGTATGCACCCTGCAATTCCTATCTAACTTCTGAGTAAATCCTCATTTTTTAACAAATATTTTCTTAATACGTATATTTCAGGTGTGTATTGTAAGGACACCCTTGGACTTGGTGTAGAAGACAAACGAATCCCAGACAGTTACCTGAGTGCATCATCAGAGCTCGCGGATCCCGATACCGCAGCGAGTGAAGGACGTCTCAACAACCAAGACTACGCATGGCAACCCAAGTATAGCGACGACCACCCATACTTCCAGGTGTTTCTAGGCAACCTCACCATGGTAACGCAAATTGCTACCCAAGGACACCCATGGGAAGAGCAATTCGTCATAAAATATACTATTCAACATAGTGCAGATGGACAGAACTGGATGAACTACATGGATAGTTCTGGAGATGTCGTTGTGAGTGTTGATGTGTTTATTTTGTGCACAGTTTATGATATTAGGAAGTCATGGTAGTCATTCAGAGCAGACATATACATAGGACAGGTAAGACTGAGGTAAATAAGTAGGGAAGCACTGGCAGCGCAACGGGGAGAACCTCTTACCAATGCAACCCGGTTTCGAGTCCCGCCGGGCTCTGCGGTATCGTATGTGAGTAGACTGAGTTGTTTGTTGGTTCTCTCTCCTGTGCTTCGAGGGATCGATTTTCTCCGGGTCCTTCAGTTTTCCTTTCTCCGCCAAAATCAACTTTTAAATTCCTAACTGAATTCAGTGGACGAAATCCCATGCTAAATCCCATTTTTTATTCATAAATCCTATCCCTTTAAACAGGTAGTAAAAAGAAAGACAGAGAGATTTGTAAACAAGTAAAAACTAGTAGGGGAAATGTTTAGTAGAAAAGAAAGTTGAAAGGAGCGACCAAAATATTAAAAAATTTCTTTCCAGATTTTTGATGGAAACGGTATTAACTTCCCTTACGGTATTCTTGATGACATTAAATACAACGATCTTCCCCGACCAATCATAGCGAGGTATATCCGGATACGACCAATCAAAAAGCAGAACGATGGTTTTCCAATCAGTCTTCGGGCCGAGCTTTACGGTTGTGGAGTCGGTAAGGTGTTTTCGAATTCAGAACCTTTATGATAAATATCATGTGAAGATTACTCCTAGAACATATGTGAACACTAAAGATTAGCAGTTCCAGTTATGAAAAGAAAAGGAATGGAAGAATGGAAGGCAGGAGGGTCATTATTCTGTGTTGCAGTTTAATCAACTTCAAACAGTAATTTTTATGGATAAATTTTGCTTCTATATTTCTAGAACCGTACTGTCTATTCCAGGGAATCAAAAAGAAGGTATTTATATATATATATACTTGAAGACTAAATTCATGGTTCCCCTCCCCTTAGTTACCGTTCCTATGTCCCACAAGCTCAACAAATTAGCTAAAATGTCTCAAAATGTATAACTCGGATTGCAGAAATTTGTTTATAAATTGCTTCAATTGTTTACTTTTTTTTGAAAATTAATAACTGAAACAAAAATTGCCTCGTAACCTTGAAAGTACTCTTTAAAACAGATATTGTGTAGTTGTTTGTTGGACAAGACTTTTATTCCACTGGGCGGGAAAACTGCTGCAACAGTGATTAGTTCGTTATTCCCTGAGGGGGAACCATGAATGTCAACAAAAAGTTGTAGAATAAACATAGGAGTTAGACTTTAATTGTCGGCAGTGAGCTCTTTTTTATCTCGATCTTCCGCGTCGCGTTAAGGACTGTTTTACGCTAAGTTTTGCGGATTAGCTAGAGAGAAGATAAAACAAGTGTTGAAGGATACGTTGCTCAAAGTCACGATACTACTTGCTTTATTACTAAACAACGCATGAACAAAAAGCAGTTTCATGTGTAAACTGGATTACCACTAGTAAGTCTGAACCCAGGAGAAAAGGTTTCCATGTCTTAGGATTCTGACCCATCTTTGTTTCACAGCCTGGTGAGCGATGGCAGATCAATAAGTGCACATGGAAAGAATGTAAACCAGACGACAGCTCACCAACTGGTGCTACAGTTATTGTAGAGTTGATCGTCTGTCCCAACAAAACTTGTAATACTGGTTGTGTAAGTATTAAAAAAATAATTCATTAAATACATAAATAACCGATCTCGTTTGGGAGGCATTCCTCGACAGGAAAGAAGGCCAGTGCTCGGCCGGGCACCAAGTGTACATCATCCTGCCGACCCCTTGAATTGATCACCCCTTTGTCTACGCATTTTAATAATAACAAGTATTCTATTCTTAAATGTGTTCCGTGGTAATTGTATCTGAATTGATGCCACAACAATCTTGCGTCGTGAATTGTGCAGTTTTATTTCTATTTATATGATTTCCCCCCGCTGATATCCATAGCAACCAGCTGGAGGTAAACGTCAAGTTCTAGTAGACGTCCCGGGAAAGTGTTGCCAAGAATGCAGTAAGTGTGTATAAAATACATAACTTAACCAAAATTCAATTCAAATGGCGTAGTATTTGCTTTTAAAATAAGTATATCAAAATATACTTCGAACTCTCCTTGGGTTCGATTAATGTTCTTTCTTTCGTAAAGCAGATATCCGTGAAGGGATAAGTACGAATCGAATTCTTTCAGTATCACTCGAGCTCCATGGTTGATCATGAAAACTCAGTGCGAGTTTATCATTAGTTAGGGTCATGCTGTTTTATCGTACAAATTGAACTTAATGCTCAACTTACAGCTATAAAATGACGAAACGAGAAACAGTGATTAAAACAATGATGATAATCAGTCGTCATCATTTCCATTATCAAAAGCATGATCGATTGTTATCTCGTCACAAACATCGATCGTGATCGTCATATCATGATTATGCAAAAAAAAATGCTAATTAAGAATAAATAGGCGTGTGATGTATAGAAATGGCATTACGCAAGGGGGTTGGGGAGAGAACAATTTTTTTCTACTAACGAAGATAAAATTTGGTTAACCAATGCTTCCTTTATTGGGCACGATAGATAATTCTACTTAAGCTTGCTTATTTAGTGCTTTTTATCTGCGTTTAAATAGATGCTTTTTCTTTTCTTATATAACAGAGGATGAACGCGAGTTAGGCTGTGGACCTCAAGAATTCCCCTGTAATGATACCACCTGTATTCCGCTATCCTGGAAGTGCGATAAGAGACCAGACTGCAGCAACGGACGAGACGAGGAGTGCTGTAAGTTTTTAATAAGCGTGGAAAAGGTTACTTCAGTGCCGTAGCAAAACTGGAGGGGGCACAATGTCACTTCGCAACACATGATAACGAAAAATGACAATTTTATTCCATAATTATTTTACTTTTCGGACTCTGTGGGCGCTTCGGCTCTGTACTTCAGGTGACATCATGGCACACATCCCTAATCAGTCCATGCACCTTTCCCGCCGTAGAGTTGCTGGACCACGAAATCTTAATAGACCTTTTTTCGAATTCGTAAAAATACCGCTGTCTACAGATGTATTTACGTAGGGTCAGCGCTTGCCTTGATTTTGCGGTGAATATTATCCATGTGTTCCTGTGTAAGGCTAACCCTGAATAAATGAGTCCAGGAACACAGCGGTATTGTACGAAATTCTAAAAAAGGTATATTGTGTTTGGTTGAAGGATCTCGCGGTTATTACCACGATCTATCTCCGACAATATAGCCGTTATTGGTAGCACCCATCCTCTTGCTAAAGCTTATCTTAAGGTCGGGGAGAGTTGGGGGAGGGGTATTTTCAAGACGTATTCCGTAAATCAAACATTTTTGAATCCTAAATTTGATTAAATTTGCCCTATTTATAGGTGGTGTAAATACAACTACACTACCTCCAACTACAAAGCCTCCCACAACAACAACGCCAGTTTGTCCACCACCAAAGATCCCAGTCTCTTGCAAGCCACAGTGTTCAGAACAATGTCACTTCCTCAGCCCATGTGTAGCAGTAAAACCTACCCCGCCTTGCACGCCGGGTTGTGTGTGTCCAAATGGGACAGTTAGTGACGGTGTTACGTGCAGAATGCCATCTCAGTGTCCGTGTGTCGACTATAAAGGCTACATCAAACAGGCAAGATAAATCCATTCATCTAGACTGCCAGACTAGTACTAAACAATTCAAAAATCATGTCTTTGTCATGATGATTCTTCACAATCAGCGTTGGAGGCTTCGGTATGTATTCTGTATTGGTATTCATACGCAAATTTGTTTTCTATTTTCAGCCTGGAGAACGATGGCAGCATCCAAATAACAAATGCCAAGAATGTATGTGTTTCAACAACAAAATTACTTGCTTTGAAAAGAAATGTCCAACTGCGCCATGCCCTGTAAGTTAAAATTGACCCTTAGTTTTATTTGAAAGTTTCTTAGAGGATTTCGTCAACTATTCATTTTTTTTATCCAGTCATAATTCTGCTTATATCTTTAAAATATCCCCATTCTTTATAGTTGTAGTTATCATTCACACTGTCCGATTACTTTTTTTGATAATAAACAATCTTCCAGCAATCACAACAAATATGGAATCCCCAGACCTGCTGCCCTGCTTGTCGATCAACCACCCAACCACCAACCACTACTGAAAAGGCGACCCAACCTCCAACCACTACTGAAAAGGTGAAACAACCTCCAACCACTACTGAAAAAGTGACCCAACCACCAACCACCACTGAAAAGGTGACCCAACCACCAACCACTACTGAAAAGGTGACCCAACCACCAACCACTACCAAGGCTACTCAACCTCCAACCACTACTGAAAAGGCTACTCGACCACCAACTACTACTGAAAAGGTGACACAACCACCAACCACTACTGAAAAGGTGACCCAACCTCCAACCACTACTGAAAAGGTGACCCAACCACCAACCACTACTGAAAAGGTGACCCAACCACCAACCACTACTGAAAAGATGACCCAACCTCCAACCACTACTGAAAAGGTGACACAACCACCAACCACTACTGAAAAGGTGACCCAACCACCAACCACTACTGAAAAGATGACCCAACCTCCAACCACTACTGAAAAGGTGACCCAACCACCAACCACTACTGAAAAGGTGACCCAACCACCAACCACTACTGAAAAGATGACCCAACCTCCAACCACTACTGAAAAGGTGACACAACCACCAACCACTACTGAAAAGGTGACCCAACCACCAACCACTACTGAAAAGATGACCCAACCTCCAACCACTACTGAAAAGGTGACCCAACCACCAACCACTACTGAAAAGGTGACACAGCCACCAACCACTACTGAAAAGGCTAGTCGACCACCAACCACTACTGAAAAGGTGACCCAACCTCCAACCACTACTGAAAAGGTGACCCAACCACCAACCACTACTGAAAAGATGACCCAACCTCCAACCACTACTGAAAAGGTGACCCAACCACCAACCACTACTGAAAAGATGACCCAACCTCCAACCACTTCTGAAAAGGTGACACAACCACCAACCACTACTGAAAAGGTGACACAGCCACCAACCACTACTGAAAAGGCTACTCGACCACCAACCACTACTGAAAAGGTGACCCAACCACCAACCACTACTGAAAAGGTGACACAGCCACCAACCACTACTGAAAAGGTGACCCAACCACCAACCACTACTGAAAAGGTGACACAGCCACCAACCACTACTGAAAAGATGACCCAACCACCAACCACTACTGAAAAGGCTACTCGACCACCAACCACTACTGAAAAGGTGACCCAACCTCCAACCACTACTGAAAAGGTGACACAGCCACCAACCACTACTGAAAAGGCTACTCGACCACCAACCACTACTGAAAAGGTGACCCAACCTCCAACCACTACTGAAAAGGTGACACAGCCACCAACCACTACTGAAAAGGTGACACAACCTCCAACCACTACTGAAAAGGTGACCCAACCACCAACCACTACTGAAAAGGTGACCCAACCTCCAACCACTACTGAAAAGGTGACACAGCCACCAACCACTACTGAAAAGGTGACCCAACCACCAACCACAACTGAAAAGGTGACACAGCCACCAACCACTACTGAAAAGGTGACCCAACCACCAACCACAACTGAAAAGGTCACGCAACCACCAACCACTACTGAAAAGGTGACCCAACCTCCAACCACTACTGAAAAGGTGACACAGCCACCAACCACAACTGAAAAGGTGACACAGCCACCAACCACTACTGAAAAGGTGACCCAACCACCAACCACTACTGAAAAGGCTACTCGACCACCAACCACTACTGAAAAGGTGACCCAACCTCCAACCACTACTGAAAAGGTGACACAGCCACCAACCACTACTGAAAAGGTGACCCAACCTCCAACCACTACTGAAAAGGTGACACAGCCACCAACCACTACTGAAAAGGTGACCCAACCACCAACCACTACTGGAAAGGTGACACAGCCACCAACCACTACTGAAAAGGTGACCCAACCACCAACCACAACTGAAAAGGTGACCCAACCACCAACCACAACTAAGGCTACCAAACCACCAACTACAAAGCCGTGTGACTGTTTTGACAGCGCATCACAAAGGTGCTTTGAGGTATATATCATGGATGCCATTATGAATTATTGTTGATCAGCTATTTTGTCTAATTAACACAACTTAATTACCTAATCAATAGGTTGGAGAAGAATATTGGGTGAATGACTGTAAGAAGTGCGTTTGCTTTGGAAGTCCATTGGGTTTTTCATGTGCCATTGGATACTGCAGACTTACTACCCAAATATGTCGGGATCGTGTAAGTTGTTTGAAAACTGTGATATTATTATTCACGTTGTCATAAGTTTCTTCTATCACTGCTATAGCCTTGAGTAACCAATTGCTTGATTCTTTTTAAGATAAATATATAGGCGTATGTTTGAGATATTCCCGACCATTCGCTGCAAAATGCATCAGTAACGTTTTTTTAACGGCCATTGCATGGTAATCAGCAGCGACCGCGAATAAGGATCTTAAGTGAGGGACTAAAAATCGTCGCAACGTGCCCGGTGATTAAAATTATTCAGTAATAGAAGATCTAAGTATTTTTAGCTTCTGCTGTACTCACTGCTGAAGCGAGGGGCTATCCGAAGTGTAGTATATTTTAGCCCATTCTCCGTGATTAGGGACGGCAACAGGGGCGGATTCAGGATTTTGTTCAGGGAGGGGTGCAGGGCACAAAGTCAGCCCAAGAGGTGCAACCCTCAGAATCAAAGAAAGAAAAATAAAATTCGTATTTGGTATCTTCAAAATAGGGGACAAAGTTGTTCCGAGGGGGGTTGCGCACCCCCTGCACCCCTCCCCTGGATCCGCCCCTTGGCAATAACTTAGTATTAACTGCTTTTATGGCATACATATATGCGTGGTGTGTAGACCATCTAGATCAGAGTTAGCCAGGCTTTAACAGTAAGGTGTTTATCTAGGGATATGATTATCTGTATGATGGTGGTAACTGCTGCGAATGCCGTAAAAACAAAACAGTTTCTACCACTACCAGGCCTCCCACCACTACAAAAGCACCCACAACAGTTATCACTACCACCAAGCCACCCAGCACTACTGCAGCACCAACAACATCTGTTCCGACTACACGTGAGTATAACTAACATTTGAGTCAAACAGTATTATCTCGACATTTAGGTTTTGTACTTTTGCCCAGTTGCCTATCAAGTGGAATGGAGAGAGGATTATACAGTCCAAGGCTTAAAGATTTTAAAGTCTTTTAGCCTCTTAATATATCTATGTTGTCCAACAAGAACCCTGAAAAACATAACTTCAGCATTGTAAGAACCGGTTGGGATGAACTGAGCGGGTCTATGCCGATAACAGCTAGACATAACAGCTTCATGGCTTTATGATTACTAAAGTGGCTTTGAGTTCCACTCTCTTAACTATGCTTTGAGTGTTGTTTATTTCTAATCCACATAGCGTATTGTCCGGGTGACACCAAGTATCAACTATGCAAGAAAACACAAACATGTCACGATCGCAACTTGTGTGACACATCACGTGCTACCATGGGATGCTGTTGTGACGATGGTCTGGTGTTGTACAACAAACGTTGCATACCAGTTGATCAATGTCCTTGTATATTCCAGAATAAAACTATGGTAGGGTGGCATATACATTGCAAATCAAACAAGCTGTTTGATAATGATTACGATCAATTACCTATTAAATATTAATCTGTATTGATTATAGCTATAGGAAGGTACTGTCATCTTAGGTGTTTACCATTTGAATGTCACTCATATATTACTAACTGTATTAATGTGTAGAATGAAAACGAGGTTTGGTATCCCAGCGGTCACGAGATCTGCAAATGCATGAATGGCAAACAAGACTGTTCTCGTCAGTGCCAACCAGGATTTAAATGCGACGCGGTGAGTAATGCGGGAGCTTTGTCATTTTTCTTCATTTTTCTTTCGGTTTGTTCCCTCTTGTACACTCCACCCTGCACTTGCTTGCCCGTGCTTTGCTCTCTTTTCCTTTCCTTTCCTTTCCTTTCCTTTCCTTTCCTTTTATATCTTTCCTTTTCCTACCCTTTTCCTATCCTTCGTCTCCTCTCACTGTATTTCCATAAAGTTATTAAGACCAAATTTATGCGATACTTTCTAAATCAGATCAGTGATGAAGACAACCAAGAATACGTAATATGTTTCGATCAAACTATAGATCAAAGACCTCTTCGTATATTAGTAATTAAAAATCTACGTTTGAATAATGAAACACTTCTCATTTTCTACAGAATGAATACAAAGTCCATCGCAAGACTCCTAATCAAAATGGAACATGCTGTGATTGTGTCAAAGACTGTAAGTATTGTAAATTGTGAAATAATGTAACACGCCCAATTTCTAATAAATAGAATATTACTGACCATCATTTACTTCTTTTTAGACTGTGAAGTGAATGGGACAATTTACGAGGTATGAGGTCCACCCTCGCCAGCTTAAAGACCCCTTGCAGCAATTCCCAGACCAGCTTAATTTTAGTGGGAAAAAATGGATTTTAATAGCCCACTTTCGAGATTCTGGTTGATTGATCACGCACAAATCATGATCAATTCAAGCCGAGGCTCCGGGGAAACTATAGAATATTTTAGGATTACTCCATTGTTTCCCCCAGAGCCTCGCCTTGAATTGCTTTGTGCGTGATCAATCAACCAGAATATCGAAAATTTGCTATTACATGAGTAAAATTCTGTTGTTCTATCCTCGAAATAGAGCTGCCACGTTAATTTGCCCCCTGTGCATCCCATAGTTTAAGATGGCTGCCATAATGATGGTAAAAACGGTCTATTTCGACGGGTACAAAAGCGTACTCGGTTTGCTAACTTCAAAGGCTGAACCTCTAGATAGCCTACTTACGCACCTAAGCTTACTGTTGTATGATGATCAATCATGTATGGATCGAAATCTTCCAGATTAACGAGACCTGGAAAGGAAAGTGGTCAGCCGAGATGTGCGAGACATGTCAGTGCCAGAAAGAAGGAAACAATCGAGCACAGGTTACTTGTAACCGAGTCATGTGCAACAAATGTCCAAAGGTTAGATTAAACTTGTAGCAAAAAAAATAATTTAAGTTATTTTTACCTAAAAACTAAATTAACAAAATTGATGTTTCCAGAGGGACGTTTAACGCTATCATCCCTCTGGATAAATAGTAATGAGGCCTACGTTGTCGGTAATTCAACAAACCCTCCATCGGCTTTTTAAGGGAAATTTATCTCTCATCATCCTCATGCAAGGTGCTTCGGTGCATTAAATACTATCAATATATTTGTTTCCAGTATCACGTGCCAAAGGTTGACCCAACAACGTGCTGCAAGTGCGGTACGTACAGAAACGTAACGATATATTTCATAAATTCAACATAGAAAGTCATAAGGGTATAGCAAACTCACTGCTGCACATCGAACCCTGAAACAACCTTGGGTTGATTCTATGTCCGGGCATGGTTATCTCATCAGAACGAACCCTGAAACAGGCTCTGAGCTGATCTATAGCCAAGGCGAAGGTCGCTCACGGATATAATCGATATTAAGACGTTTTCCGTATGAATATAAAACTTCATGCACCACACATTACAGAATTGATGATATCCGGATTATAATTGATGATATCAGGCCAGTGGAACACGACATGGCAATTTCGTCCTGTGCGTGCTTTTCTCAAAAGGGAAACGTATTGACAGGAGTGCCTAAATCTACTTATAATTAAGGCCCTGTTACACGATGATTTTTTTTCTACAACTTGTCTTGCAATGCCGCTGCGAGACAAGTTGCTGCAATCGTTGGAAAGAGTGGAACTCGGTTCTACGTTTCGCAATGATTGCAACAGCGTTTCGCAGCGTAAATAAAAAATAAAATGTACACAGTGTCTTGCTTTTGCGATCGATAAGTATTCTTTTGTCAATTAACAGAATGTGATGAAAACCTCTGTGAATCTAAATACCCTTGTCCTACGGTAAGTGAAATCACTTCAATGCATTCAGTTATTATAGACGACTTGCACTAACAGGTCACGTGACCCAGGGGCGTAGCGAGGACCTTGAAAGTGGGGGGGCACCCAGGCACCGAGTATAAAAAAGCAAACCAAAAAAACAGAAACCAAACGTTTTTATATATTCAAACATTAATTACACTTTGCCGGACAATTAATTTCAAAATTTTTTTGGCGGGGCACGTGCCCCCCCCCCGCTACGCTACTGACGTGACCCTTCCCATTAAGACGAGCAGCTGTTTCAAAATGAACAACAGAAATGAAACGAGCACTTTGACATTAGTAAGAGGGCGAAGTTTCAGCTCATAATGTTGACAATAGGAGAAATGGCATTAAATATAAAACTGAATATTTTATAATATTGCAAGCTCTTGCCATCCAGCGCATTTTCCCATAAAAATCCTTATATATAAAATATTCAATTTTATATTTAATTCCATTTCTCCTGATTCGCTTGTTAAAAGCTGAAACTCTGCCTCCCTACTAATGTCAAAGTGCTCTTTTCATTTCTGTTGTTCATTTTGACACAGCTGCTCGTCTTAATGGGGTAGGGTCACGTGACCTGTTAGTGCAAGTCGTCTATTAGATACCATGTAATGTGAATTGATCCTTTCTCTGAATGTCATTTCTTTTGTGTTCCTTTAGGGATTCTATTTTGTGAAAAATGAGTCGGAATGCTGTGGTTACTGCTGTGAGTATTCATGAAACACTAGGAGTAACATACAGTCAATGTCATTAATGTTGTCCACCAAAAAAAGACATGTAAACCAAAAGAAATGTCACGTGATACCTAATACACTTGCTCTAAATGCTCAACACCAGCAATCATTGTATAAGTAGAGTTAATAATTATTATTCTCTGTTCATTGTTACTCATTATAGAGTTTGAAACCAGAATTTATATTCTTTTCATTGGTATTTAAGTCTTTATTCATAGGACAACGTTTTTGACAAACACTGTATGTATATCGTATGTATGCGTTGGTAGAGGAACTACTGCAGATAAATCGATACAGAGACCCTCATCTAAATTAATAGGGAAGCACATTGCAAAAAAGTGGCCACAATTCGGTGATCAAGTTTCGAGGAATGTTGCCTCTTTCACCGCGCGTTTTATACACGATAGTCGATTGCATACTGACTACAATCACAAGTTAATGCAACTGACCAAATTTTTGCTGTTAATAATAATAATAATAATAATAATAATAATAATAATAATAATAATAATAATAATCTCTTTTTTCTTCTTCTGGTTATCAGACGCCAATCAATTACCACCAACAAGTATTGTCATCACTTTCCCAACGACTGCCACAACAACGAAACCAGGTAAATAAAAAAGAAATAAAAAAGAAAGAATAGGATAATATAAAAGATGTCAATTTGTAGATTCAGAAGAAATACAAGATTTTAAAGGCTTTTCGTTCTGTTTTTGATATAGGAATCACAATTGGCACTACGACACAAAGGCGTAAGTAATTCAGTACATGGTTTCCAAATGATGTGATTTATAATAATTATCATTTATAAATAGTGGCCTTTCTATGTGAATACTCAAAGGCGCTTTTAGTACAATTTATCACTACTATGAGAGATCTCTTTTTTATCAACAGCAACATACACTCTACCTACTAGACCTCCTGAGGAAACGACACAACCGCCTACTACGACAGGACAGCGTAGCACAACAGGACAGCCTACTACAACTGAGCAGCCTACTACTACAGGGCAACCTACCACAACAGGCCAGCCTTCTACGACAGGACAGCCTAGCACAACAGGACAGCCTACTACAACTGGGCAGCCTACCACAACAGGGCAGCTTTCTACGACAGGACAACCTACCACAACTGAGCAGCCTACTACAACTGAGCAGCCTACTACAACAGGGCAGCCTACAACAAGACGTCCAGTGTGTGGTATGTATTAATCGTTTCAAGATTTTAAACATCGATTTCAATTGGAAAAATTCTTCGAGTGATTTAAAGGACTATAGATTCCTAAAACCTCATTAATAAATTCTTTACCCAGACTGCACTCTTGGACTTGGTATGGAAGACGACAGAATCCCCGATGGAAATATCATGGCATCATCTTCTCGATCCTCCTTCACTGGTTCTGAGCAAGCTCGATTATATGACCCCTACTCAGCATGGTCCCCTAGTGACGACGATAAATCGTCTTTCCTTGAAGTGTTCTTGAGAGACACTAAGCTGGTTACCGCGATATCGACTCAGGGGCACCCCCTAAGGAATGAGTATGTCCAAAGATACTTGGTACGCTACAGCATGGATGGTCAAAACTGGCTGTACGTAACAAATTATATGGGAGTTCCTAAGGTAAGCAATCGCATTTTCTGTTCAGTCTAATTCAATAAATTGTGGCACCCAAGATAAAGCATATTGATTGCTTGTTTAAAACGTTGTTAAAACACTGAGAAATAACCTTTCATTTTTTTGTTTCCTGCTTTCGAATCCAAACCTAGCTCTCACCACTGATGCTCAAATGAATTGACCCAGCCGGGTGGCAGGTGGCTGGGCTTCCGATCAACTTTTTCTGTCCTTACAGTATTGATAATACAGATGGTAACTTCTTTTTCATCAAAAACATTTCCTCACTAGGTGTTTAAGGGCAATGAGGATGGTAACACTGTTGTCAGGAATCCCATCCCGAGAGCAAAGGTCCAAGCTCGTTACATTAAAATCATTCCTCTCAAGTCTGCGAATGGATCATTTCAACCCATGGCCCTTCGAATGGAAATCCATGGCTGTCCAGGTATTTAAAAATGCAATTCTTCTTATTCTATAGCTTAATTATCTAGTAGTTTAGAAGACTGAATCTTGTTTCATCTTAAATCCAAAGCAACATGTGCAGGTATTACGACCCAGTTGCCGACCACGACCCAAAGCCCCACTACGACCCAGAGACCCACGACCCAGAGACCCACTACGACCCAGAGCCCCACGACCCAGAGACCCACTACGACCCAGAGACCCACTACGACCCAGAGACCCACTACGACCCAGAAAATCACGACCCAGAGACCCACGACCCAGAGACCCACTACGACCCAGAGACCCACTACGACCCAGAGAACCACGACCCAGAGACCCACGACCCAGAGACCCACTACGACCCAGAGACCCACAACCAAGAAACCCACTACCCAGAGACCAACCACCACCAGGCTGCCTCCAACACAGCCTCCAAGTATGTATAAGACATCATATTTTTCTCTAACGTAAACTTGTTAGCCTTGGCTAGAAAAAGAAACTGCATTATAATTTTTCAATGGAGCTGAAAACTTACAAGAAAAAGTTTGAAAAGTTTGTTTTTAAATCTTGAAATGTATAATTCCTATTCCTTTTGCTTCTAGCTTTGCCTCCTTCGGAATGTGCTACAATTCCTGCTTATAAGAACATATCGTTCAAAGGATGTGTGAGTGAAGCTCCTGTAGACGTAGGTTCGTGTAGTGGTCACTGTTCTTCAAACACGACAGCCATGATGATCCCACCATACTACCAATCAAATTGTCTCTGCTGCAAACCAACACAGCTTCGACCAATCAAAATTCTTTTGTCTTGTGGCAAAAATGACTACCTTGAACGACAGCTAGCCGTTATTACCGCATGTTCATGTGAGCAGTGTTCGTACGAACCAATCATGATGCAAGACCAGCCCCAAATGGAGACAAGAGCTCCTCAAGAAATACGAAGGGAACTTGAAGTCGAGCAGTTGTTTGATAATTTTATGAATTATGACGGGGAAGAAGAGGGAATGTAGTCAGGGGTCTTTTGTTTGGGAATAAAGGGACGTTAAAATAGTGTTATAGACTGATGAATAGACATCGATTGAAGGCACTGCAGAATCGGCATGACACATATGTATATGATGTAAACATTGCAGTTAGTCGAATAAAACCTATTTAACTAATTCAACTTGTATTTTTTAATATGCACGAACCTAAAATGTCCAAAAAGATGAAAAAAGTGAATGAAATGTTTTTGCACTTCTTTTTAAGTTGTCCATTTTTTTCCAAACTTATAACTCGATATCTAAACCCCTCTCTTTCTAGTTTCGTACTTAACTTTTGAGTTAAGGTGGTGTCTGAGAAACCAGTAGCAAAGCTGGCAGCCTATGAAGAAGAAAAACTTCATTAACAGAAGAGTATCGAATATGAGGTATACAAAAGTACTTACATCATAGGGACCTCGGAGGCGGGGGGGGGAGGGGGGGGGCTTTGGGGCTTAGCTCCCCTAACGTTTTTCGCCAAAAATGATTTTCAAAAATGATTTTCAAAAATATGTTGCTACTGCCTCTCAAAACACTGGAAGTCGCATTTCCAATAGCCCCAATTTCAAAATTTTCAGGGTGGTGTGGGCATTCTCCTGGAGCTCCCACTCAAAACTATGTTACGCTGTCCCTAAATCAAGGGGGATAAGGCATATATTTCACTGTATTCATTGAGGTTTCTGTAATTATATTAGTTTTATGGGAGGGGGAATAATGCTCTGTATTATTATTGAAATAATAATATACATGAAAAAATTTCTCGATTCTGATTGGCTGAGAGCAGTGCAGAAAAAAGGAAATCAAATGCAGAAAAAAGGAAATCAAGTGCAGAAAAAAGGAAATAAAAATTTTTTCATGTGTATTATTAATTGGAAATCATATGGTTTTTCTCGTGCAATTTTGGAATAAATTTGAACGCACTCGTTCAAATTTATTCCAAATTGCACTCGAAACCATATGATTTCCTGTACTAATAATAATAATTAGCATTTATATAGCGCCATTTCCGGAAGCTCAATGGCACTTTACAAAGATTACTAAAAGGAACTATGCTATGCTGATAAAATAAATATTTACAGGCTTTTCTAAAAAACGAATTAAAAGAATTATGCTGTACTATTATGATATATATATAAAACTACTATAGAATATATGAAAGTCGATACTAATTCGATAGAGATTAGTAAAGACAAGTAAGGCCACTTACATGTCTCTTGGTCCAAAAAAGGAAGGTGATTTTAGCACTGTATCCTTTGGTAAGTATTTATTACTTGAGTACACCCAGGACAGAAAGGTGATAGTTATTCTAATAAAATTGGTTATTTTTTAAGAAGTGCAATATGCTAGCAAATTGATTAATTCAAATAGCATTAAAAAAATATTTAAAAAAATATTGATTCTATTTTTTACTTATGCATGTTTCCCACCAGCTCTTGAAGGGTGGGTGCTCGAGCAGTATGCAATGCTATTCACCTAGTAAGCAATATTCATTAATTAACAATACATTTTGTAGCCCAAATAATCTCATTCTTTAAACATTTAGCTGGGTTTTAGTGCACAACTTAATTTTGCAGAACCTGTTTCTAAATTAATTAAAGTGCTCTCATAAATTTTGTTTCCCATAAAAAAAACTTTAAATTAGCAGTTACAAATAATTGATGAAATAATTATCTACATAAATATCATAGGGTAAAAAACCATAGAACGGACTCATATCTACAAAAAAATTTTTGAATTCAATAATTTTTACAAGTTCATTTTTATTATTAATATTATTTTCAAAAAAAAAATTACTCTCAAGTTGTACCAAACAATTCTTTTTCACTATCTAAAGCTATAGAATCAGACAATTATGTTGTCTAGTGCATACATACTAGTTATACAATGGTTTCAAGGGGCATGCCGTGGAATATCCCCACAAGTCATTTGCAGTTTCTAGTATACACACAAGCCTTTAGGCTTTTAGGGTTCAAAATTCCCACAAGATAATTGGCTAAATGCAAGTTGAAAATTACAAATATCGAGTGAAAAGAAATTGAACTCACATTTTCTAGCTAGTTCTCTTTTTAGAAAATAATCATGAAATGCAAAGAAAAATAAAGTCTTTGCGTTTGCATTCAATTCATTTATCCTGTAGCTGCTTAATGCACAAGATAAATTTATCTTGTCACTAAAAAGTTGAAATTCTAACCCTGGTATAACAATGCAATGTCCTTGAAAATTTTCTCTTAGACTAACATAATTGTATGTAGTTCAATACTCCATAACACTTGTCTGGTACTTACTCGAATGCAATGCCATATATCAAAGTTTCAGCTTAGCTGTCGACAATCACTTCATTCTCATCTGATAATGTATATTTCTTGTAGTAGGACCTTGCTGACAACAAAGAAAATAGTGACCACTTGAAAGTCATGAAGCCCCAGACAACAACAACATAGCTTCCTTTAGGGTCCACTAAAATTAAAAGTAAGAAAAAAGAAGAACAAAATTAAATAAAATTACAAAGGAGATAGGACATGTGAGAATTTTAAAAAGCTAGCTTTGTGGACCATATAAGTACAGTTTTTCCTTTGGTTACAGCTTCCCCCCCCCCCCCCCCCCCCAAGCTAAAAAGAGTTATTGGTATACAAAAGTAGAGAAAAGGTGTGCATATACTATGATGAGATATTGTTTTTGTTGATTATCATATACGTGCATTGCTAACCAGAAATCTATTGGATAAACTAGCAAAGAAATGACAAAACCCATTGTGTAAATGGTTGGCAGAATAGCAATGTTTATATATAAGTTAATAATAAATAATAATAAAAATATTAATAAATATATGTAAAGAGCTCATAGGGGAAAGTTCTGAGCACTGAAATACAAAGATATATAAATATAATATATATACCTAACCAAAAAAATTATATCTATATTAGTAGAGTGGCAATCAGAACTTATAAAAATAGTAAAACTATAAATGTCTACCCACCCCCTCCCCCTCATCCACCACAGTACGTATGGGGTATTACGTAATTTGGAAGGATTCACATGACTTTAAATATATGACCAATTCAAGCCTCAGACTAACATTTTTTTTAGATTATCCTTTTACATATAAGTAATTTTGATAATTTCACGACAAAAGGAATGAATCCTAAGACTTCACAAATGTTTATGTTATTAAAGAATGATGAAAAGTTCGTACGTGCTGGGAGACAAAATTAGATTTAACCAAAACAATGATCGACAGTCAGCATGCAACCACGGTATGTATTAGCTTAATAAATAGTTGACTTTATTATAAAAGGTCATAAACAGAGCATAGAGAATTTATACTCCAAAGAAAATAATGTAGCGCAATACAGAGTGTCGTAATGGAAGGGGTGACTCGCTAATTAATTTGTAAATATGAATTGTATCAGTACAATACCAGATTCTTTTCTAGTGGCTCCTATGACCAAATAAGCAATGAATACTGCCAGTCCCATGATTGCTCCAACAGCTCCAACGAACATATACAATATAAAACGGCTTGGTGGGATCTTACGCTGGATATCACGGTGAACAGAGAACACCATGTACAGAAAGAAGATGGCGAAAGCAGCAGAAACACCAGACCAGGCAGCAGCGTTTTCATTGTGGTACTTCTTAGCGAACAAAATACTAGCACTAATACCAGCTGATGCTCCAATTATGGCAAAGACTATCCTGATTATCGTTCCAATTCGGTATTTACGTCTCATGATGGATGTCAGAATATTGTATTTAATTTATTATCTCGTACTTGTTGGAGACCTTTTGCTCCAGTTCTTGTCTATCGAAGATTAATAACCGCTGTACTTATGCTGGCTCAAGTGTGGACGCATTAGTGCGGTTCGGGAGGGTTGCGGTTCGGGAGGGTTGCGGTTCGGGAGGGTTGCGGTTCGGGAGAATAGTTGGCCCGAGCATTGAACGAGGTGGCACTCCACAGGAAACTAGTTTGTTTGTTTATTTGCTTGAGCTTCGAATTCGCTTTAGAGCAAGAATGTTTTACTACCGATTTCATTGCTACGGGCCCGACTTTGTTGTGCGAGTTTGCCGATTCTCTTCCTTGAATGAAACCCGAATATTCGCAGGGGGACGAGAAGCGAAAAGATGTCTGTTTTCTCAGGCAAAAACCCGAACGGCGTTCGGAATTTTGAAGTCAAATGTTTGAATGGAAACTCAAAGAAATATGTCTTTAGAAAATTGAGGAAATAATAATGTTACTTTATGTTTTTTTATTTAGTTTTGATCCGTCTACTAGTAAAGCATCTTAGAATCCAAAATCATCTCGGAAATCATAAATTTCTGTGAACTCATTCTCTTGCTCACAGAACTCCAAAGCTTAACGTCCGACAACAAATGATTTTGGATTCTAAGATATCCTAGTTTTGAAATCAGATGATCAAAACTAAATAAAAAAAACCGGGGGGAGGGGGGGGGGGGTACTCGCTATAATTGATCATACGGGGATTCCGCCCGAAAGGGGTACCTTTTTCAGGCCACACGTATAGCAAAGCGGTGGAAATTTAAGAGTTTTGTTATAGGGTAGCTTTTCTTCAAAGTTACATGAAAGGGGTACATTTTCAGTCAAAAAGGTATATAAAAGGGGTACCTTTTGCTGAAATTTGGTATAGAAAAGGTAAGAGGTCGAGAGTCCAGGCGGAGCATCCCCGTATGAAACGACCCGAGGTACCCTCCTCCCCTCGGATTAAGAAAAAACGTTTTCCATGAGCTTAATATTGCGACTGGCTGTTCAAATGCAACTAACCTTGATCATTACTGTAGAATCCCAAAACACCAAGGACTCAAGCTCCTGAGTCTGGAGGACTTACCAAGTGATTTTAAGGAAAGAATCGATCAAGTTGAATTGATCCGAGTACATACACGTACGTATTAAAAATCTTTGCTCTGCTCACTTAACTTCGAGGGTGAAAAATTAAGAGAGTTTAAACGCATTTTAAAGTCAAAATTATTAGACATTTTATAATTAGATTTCCATGGTTTATATCAGCTAGATTTTGTATTTTAGTTCATTATTGATTATTATTAATGTAATAGGTTTTGAAAAGCCTTGTTTGGAAAGCCTAATAAAGTATGTACATATGTATGTACAAAACGAGGACTCTTCTTGCCCGGCATACGTATATACACGAGGCATTAACAAACATTATATTATTTTCATGTATTTTTATGCAACATGTAAATTTAATCTTGTGTAGATCTCGAGAAACGCGGACTCTTTTTGCCTTGAACTACCTTGTCTGGTCGATTTTGAAGCTATTTGGGAGCGCGTTTTTATTCATAAAAGCACCAATTTTAGATATTACAAAATATTACCGTAAATATTCATCACAATACTACAGAAAAAGACCTTGGGCTGCCTGTGATCGTACTTTATACGATATATACTTTGTACTGTCCAGGTTTCTGATTGGTTCGACTACCCAAAATTGGAATGCATTGTTTTCATTCTAAATTATGATTGGTTCTTGCTTCCCCCTGTCTATAAGTGGCTCCCGCCCGCGGTTATAGTAGTCACATTGTAAGATTTTCTGAGTTACGGGGACAAATATTTTCTCCCATGCATGTCTTATCATATACTGTGCAAACAACAGAGGTGTAGTTTTGGTAGTGAGAATCGGTTACTAGGATAAATATATAAGTTCTTATACGAAGCTAATTAGTGGTTTTGTAGAGATCAACTGCAAAAGCAGGAGCGAGAAACAACTGAATTACCTCTGGGCCCCAGGGTAGTGATCAACCTGTTTCTAAATTAATGAGTTCATGACTTTTTTTAAATTGAGCTGCTCTGACGTCACGTCAAGGGGTCTATTCTATAACTATGATAACATCTTCGCACATTAATTATGGCTTATACCCTTTCCCACATGTAAAAAGAAACGTTTTGCGCTTGTATCATCACACGTACATTAAAAAATGGATGAAACTTTTCAAAGGTAACTTGGAAAACATAACTACCTCAGTATAGTAAGAATATGCGCTAGACCAGGTTATGGGTTCACGATGGATTCACGATGGATTCACGATGGATTCCCGATGGATTCACGATGGATTCACGATGGATTCACGATGGATTTCCAAAAAGATAGGCACACGGCTGATCTTTATCGAGTGCTAAAAAGAAAATAGAAATCATATTCTACAAGGGCTCAGACGGGAATCGAACCCGTGGCCTCTCGTACCCAAAGCGAGAATCATACCACTAGACCACTGAGCCTTCAGATGTAAAATAATTTCGAAAGTGAGATAATTTTAAAGGAAACAGAAATAAGAGAGGCGATTTCAGTTTTGACGCTCGGAATATTGTGCATAATCTTATTAAATAATTATTTAAAAAAATACTCTATTATTTTGACTGCGCCTTGTGCTATACATCTTTTACACGTAAATAGACTAAAACTACTCTCTGTTTCAGTATAGGTTCTTAATCAAATTATGCACAATATTCCGAGAGTCAAAACCGAAATCGCCTCTCTTATTTCTGTTTCCTTTCCTACATTTGTTGATGGTGCTGATGTTAAAATTATGTGAATAGCACTTTTGAAATAATTTCCTAACATCTGAAGGCTCAGTGGTCTAGTGGTATGATTCTCGCTTTGGGTGCGAGAGGCCACGGGTTCGATTCCCGTCTGAGCCCTTGTAGAATAAGATTCCTATTTACTTTTTAGCACTCGATATAGATCAGCCGTGTGCCAATCTTTTTGGAAAACTAACAAATAAGAATCCATCGTGAACCCGTAACCTGCTCTAGCGCATAGTCTTACTACTGAGGTAGTTATGTTTTCCAAGTAACCTTTGAAAAGTTTCATCAAAATTTTAATGTGATGATAAAAGCGCAAAACGTTTCTTTTTATATGTGGGAAATTCTCGCTTAAGTTGCAGAGTGAATGTGGCTCATATTACCACCCCGCGCGCAACAACATTTCTGTAGCACGAATTTGTTAAAGAAGCAGAAGCTCTTTCTACTCTCTGCAACAAAGAAAGTTTGCTATGCGCGAGGGGATAATAAGAGCAATATTCGCTCTGCAACTTGCAACACAACAATGTTGCGCGAAAATTAAGTTCGAATTGCATTATATTTTAATTGTTGCTCGTATTTCTGCGCCTTTCATGCCCTTCTTTATTCCTTTCATGCATTAATTCATTCATTCGTTCATTCATTCATTTATTCATTTATTCATTCTCTTCCTTTCTTTTTCTAAATTTTTTTTCTTTCCCCATTCTTATTTTCATTTTGGATGGTAATGGCTACCTTGATATAGCTAGACGCAACATATCTATCTGAAAACAAATTTTTCCAACAAACGGTATACGTATTAACAGGAAGATTACATATATACAGGTGCAAAAGAAGTATCTCACTTTTGAAATCATAATTAACACGTGAAGGCTCAGTGGTCTAGTGGTATGATTCTCGCTTTGGGTGCGAGAGGCCACGGGTTCGATTCCCGTCTGAGCCCTTCTTTTTCATTTTCACTACTTATAAATCTTATTTATAAATTTTGATCCAAAATCCCCAAAATTGTGTGACGTGAGCTAGGAACTTGAGATCAAATTACATTTTGTAAGCCTTTCGCGTTGTGTTTGGTATGGACGTCCTTCATTCTTTGTTAAGACATTATCATTTACATTAGCGCGCACAAAAACCATGGAGAAAATACAATTTTTTATTGAGGAACCATGCACTTCTCGAACTTCAAAATACACTGGAGCGAGAAATAACCTAATATCCTCTGGGCCCCAGGGTAGGGATCAACCTGTTTCTAAATTGATGTTGTCTTAATACTCTATTATTTTCAGGACTGCGCCTCATGCCATACATCTTTTACATGTTAATAAACTAAAACTACTCTATGTATCAGTATAAGTTCCAAAGAACTACGCATGATATTTCGAGCGTCAAAACCGAAATCACCTCTCTAATTTCTGTTTCCTTTTCTACCTTTGTTGATGTTGCCGAAGTTAAAATTATTTCACTTTTGAAATCATGTCCTAATATCTGAAGGCTCAGTGGTCTAGTGGTATGATTCTCGCTTTGGGTGCGAGAGGCCACGGGTTCGATTCCCGTCTGAGCCCTTCTTTTTCATTTTCACTACTTATAAATCTTATTTATAAATTTTGATCCAAAATCCCCAAAATTGTGTGACGTGAGCTAGGAACTTGAGATCAAATTGCATTTTGTAAGCCTTCCGCGTTGTGTTTGGTATGGACGTCATTCATTCTTTTTTATAAGGCAATATTATACATTATTATATGGCAAGGTAATTTCACGCGCTATGATTGGTCAATTTCCAGTCCATAACTTACGATATGGACCGAAAATCAAAATTGTCTCTCCTAGCCTAGGCCTTGCCATATAATAAATATCTTATTAACCTCGTTTGCTCGGTCCGTACCGTAAGTTATGGATCCTCGTTTTTCAGTTCCACCTTTTTTATGGCCCGTGCGCTACGCGCTTGGGCCATAAGGCAGTGGAAAAAATTTGGTCCATAACGTACTTACGGTACGTAAAAATCAAACGTATAAATCAAAAGTCACAGCTTAGCTGTTGACAATCACATTGCAAAGTTAAGGTGAATGCCTAGTTTTGAGCGCTCGATTTGAGTCCATGATGTGCGCGCGCACAAGAACCATGGAGAAAATACAAATTCTTATTGAGGAACCATGTACTTCTCGAACTTCAAAATACACTGTTATCAGTCCCACTTTTCCCTCCTAACCCAGACGAGTCGGGATATGACAAATTAAGGTATTTATTTGTCTCCTAATTAAAAAATATGCATGTTGTATAAAACACTTCACGGTTTCATCCGCCATCTTGAAAGTGGGCCGGGGTAAACGCGGCAAAATATATAGAAATTTGGATCACTTTGACTTCCCGTAACTCCGCTCAGTTTGGATCGATTTGCAAAATTTAGACTTCAATTATGAGCAAGCATGCATACCAATTGTCGAACTTAAAGTAAGACCAATGTGGGTGTTTTATTCACGTGCCCATCGTTTTATTATGAAGACAAAAAGCTTTGCGGATCGGACTACCTGTGGTTTACTGCTGATCTATTTTTACCACTATGATTTGTGTTACCGTGGTTACTATGATCAAGCAATGTTTAAATTATCTCTACTTTTGCAGACCGATTTGGCAGGACAAATGTTCAAACATGACAGAATTTTTTTTTTGTTACAGGTGCATTACTTGGTTGGACGCGGTAGATTTCGTGGGGTTGAAATGCTTCTCTCTATTAACTATGTCTCGCTTTAACAACTCTCCCGGCTCTTTTTCCTCTGTAACGTGGTCAAAATCGCTTTCCAAGAGCTTTAAGGAAAAATCTTGAATATTTAAAAGCCATTTTGGAATATGATATACTCAAAATGATTAAAATCCAAGCATTTTCAGATGCTTAAGCCCTTTAATAAGGTACATTCTAAAAACACTAGAGGATCACAGAATCTGAATCTTGTACTTCCGAAAATTAAGTCAAATTCTGGTAAGAGATCTTTTAAATTCATGGCGACTAGTGACTGGAACTTGCTAGATAATGAAATTAAGAATGCCCCAAGTGTGGAAGCTTTCAAGAGTAGATATAAATTGAAAATATTCTCAGAATTATCTCGAAGTCTATAGTACCGCATTCATTATTAGCAACAAATTGTTTTAGCTTTCTGATAGATTTTGTTCATCTCATATACATATATTTTTTTTTCACAATTGATTTGATCTCAAATTTATATATATATATTTTTTAATCTATAATCTATTTTATATGTGTGTATACACCTGCTTGCGAGAGCGTTGTCGTGCAGCATTTGAGCATTTGTGGTTTAGTGGATTGGGAATGGATTGAAAGTACGAAAGAAGATCATTCGAGCTGAACTCTTTCTTTTGTGCTTTTGATTCATTCCTGATCTTGGGACTGCGGGTGTTCGGGTGTTGTGTGGCAGCGTTTTTGCAAGTAGGTGTATATTTTTTTTTGTCTTTTTCTCTTTTTCTTCTCATCATATTTTATTAATAATGAATTTGTAAATTTTAATATTAGCTGGCCTAGATGAAAATTACTTATGTAAATCTAGTTACCAATAAAGTGATTTATTATTTTAAAACAGAGCACTTTAGAAGTGTAGCCATGCTTGGCACAACATAAGCTAGGTTTAGCCATAGTTAACTACGGTTTAGCAGTGAATTCAACGATTCTCTTTATAACCGCTATCTTAAAGTTAAATCTTTAATTCTTACATTTTTACAAACTTGAATCTAGGTAGAATATTTTAGTGAATTTCATAATAATCGAACCACGGAAAGTTAGTTTAACGGCCGTTCAAAAACATTCGTTACGGTTGTTTGAAAACTGGATGGGAACACCTTAATTAAACCCACTCCGTATTGATGAAAGTTTGTACGACTTGGATGGAAATAAAAACAGTGATCGACAGTCAGTAACCACGGTATACCTTGGCTTATATATATACATGGTCATGAACAGAGCATAGGGAATTTTTCAGTATTCCAAAGAAAATAATGTACCGACAATACAGAGTGTCGTAGTGGATTGGGTGACTCACTAAACCTATTTGTTTGCAAAATAAAAAGCTTTGAATGATATTGATCAGTACAATACCAGATTCCTTGTTAGTGGCTGCTATGATCAAATAAGCAATGGATGCTGCCAGTCCCGCGATTGCTCCAACAGCTCCAACCAACGAGTACAATTTAAAACGGCTTGGAGGAATCTTGCGATTAACATCACGGTGAACAGAGAACACGATGTATAGAAAGAAGATGGCGAAAGCAGCAGAAGCACCAGCCCAGGCAGCACCGTGGACGTTGTTGTACTTCTTCCCGAACACACCACACATACAAATGCCAGTTGATGCTCCCATTATAGCAAAGACTACCTTGATTATCGTTCCAATTCGGTATTTACGTCCCAGGATCATGATGGGGTCAGAATACAGTATTTCCTAATATTACCTCGTACTTGAGGACTTTTTTTGTTGGCTATCGAAGATTCCTCAACCGCTGTACGTACGTTTTCTGGTTCAAGTGTGAAGCATTGGTGTGGAAGGGAAGGTTGGCTGAGGTTGTGAACGGGGAATAAAATATCTATACTGCATGAGTTAGCAAAAGTTAGTACAAGGGGATGATTTTAATTTTTTTAAATGATATTAAAATACTTCGATAATGTCGAAATTCTAATTTTATATTTCTATTTTATTCATTTTCCAATTAAAATCTTTATTTTAATCCATCTTTAAAATCAGAGACAATACAAGGATTTATTTGTGTACCATTGATGAATGCTTTGCCTTTCTATCATTTTCTGCAGATTCCCGAGTTGACCAACAGTGTTCGTGCTTATAAACTGATTAAGACAGCATGCCTAGCAGGATCATTTTTTTATCAGCGCTGCCAGACCTGCATGCCATTTTCCCGCCATGGCGACTCATGCTAGAGACTGGAAATTTGATTTTTGGCAGCTAGTTGGCTTTTCAGTTTGATAATTTTTTTCCTTTGTGTATATTCATTTCGCTTCTTTCCTTTGAGAAAATCCGCTCTTTTGAAGGCCATCTTCTAGTAAGTTGAATTCATAGTTCGACCCCCTTCGGTTACTGTTGGTACTGATGTCAGTCCCAAAAGCTCAACAAATTAACTAGAATATCTCAGAATTAAATTGTGTTAATATATAGTTTCAATGTCCTGTGAAAATAAAAAATACCTCGTAATCCTTGTAGTACTCTTTCAAGCAGATATACTGTGTAGTTGTTTGTTGGACTTTTATTTCACTGGGAAAACTGCTGCAACGGTGATTGGTTCGCTGTTTTCTGAGTCGAAACCTTGACTTGACATATTTGTAAACAACGGGCTTCCTTTGGTTTTGCTATTTGTATTTGACCTCTTGAAGATTACTGTATTTTAATTGATGCAAATCAGAGAAGCACTAGTCAGTTCAAATCAAGGCAAGGACAAACAGTTCGTTCATCCGTGAAGTTTTTGTAATCATAACTTCATTGTTCAGGTTCAATATACAAGCACACGACCAAGCAACAAGAGGCTAAGATACTTTTAGACAACTCTTGAAGTTGTTATTTATCGATACCACGGTATCTGAGTATCGAGAAGTTGTACGAAAGAGAAGAGAAGCCATTGATAAGGTTTTTCAAGGTCTTGGTGAGTACTGGAATGTGTGTATTTACATCAAATGAGCATAAATATTGCATGTGTAATGACTTCAACGTATATTCCTCACTTGGCAACAATTGGAATGGCGATGCTTCACTAGTACCGACGTATCTTTACCAAATGTGTACGTATGGCAGAACAAGGTAATTTTTTCGCCATTGATTATTCGAAACTGAACGTTGCTTACTAATGCTGAAACGTAATACTGAAAGTCAATAATTCAACTGAGAAAACGAGGCCTTTCAGTAACCGGGTCGAGCCACTATTTTCGAGGTTCAACTGAGTGAGTTATTCGAACTTCAACCAAACCTGAGCCATTTTGTTCATTCGAATGTCCACTTGAAACTTTATTCGATAATTTGAAAATCTTAACACGTGGGCTAAAAAAACATGTCAAGTCACGCTTCTTTTCATCAACTTTTGCTATTTCTTGCTCCCCTGATGTGAAACCTTCCGGTGATCGCGTGGTTGACCCAAGTTTCCGCTAGCCTACATGTGCAGACGGTGTACTAAATAAATGACAACAGCTGTGATTTACTTCTACGACTTTACGACGAAACTCGGCTGTCTAGTCGAGCTGACAGTGGAAGTCTAGTGAGTTTCTGGGGTTGTCCGATCAAAAGCGTCAGAGTTGTCCAATGGCTGTACTCTAGATTGACGGCGTGACAAACAGCTTGGTAACAGCGTTTATGAAAAGTTAGCACGTTAAAACCGTTTTATCAGTAGGCTGGTTTGCATTTGCCGCGCGGGAAACGAGCAGAGCGTAAGGAAAACTGAATCTGGGCAAAAATTTGGATAGGACATCCGGGATGCAGAGTCGAGAATCTGAGGCACGGCATCTCGATTCCAGGATCGATCGTGATGGATCGCATCGTAATAGAATCCCTTATAAGCATCATGATCAAGAGAAAATGAGCTATCTTATCTATTCTCTTGCTAGCATGTAAGCGGTTGTGTATAATGGCCCGGCATTCGTCCAGTGCTTATTCCCCATGACCTATTCATATCAAATGCATAACTGCTGCACTGAGCTTGCATGATCATTTCTCTTTTGCTGGCAAACGTTAACTGAAACTGGAACTGAAAGAGTTGGAGCCCGGGGGGGGGGGGGGGGGAGACTAGGGGTGGTTCAGTGATGGGGATGATTCGCTGGGATCCGAAGACCCTGACTCTATCTAAGACAAGAATATCTTGAAAAAACATACTCTGTTCAAGACACAACAAAGTAACTTATTACCCTATCTAAGACTCAATAGAAATTCTATACTGAATACGCCGGCACAGTTGAAAGCTACGTGCCAAAAGCTTTTTGGCGGCGAAAAGAACTAGTTTCGAAAAAAAGCTAAAATTCAATGCCCTATCTAAGACTTGAAAACCCAAGTACCCCTAACCTATCCAAGAATGATGACCCTATTCAAGACAATATCATGGAAATCGTATACCCTGTCTTAAACCAAAATCTCGAAAAACCATACCCTATCCAGGGGAACATCCCCGTATAGGCTATGTATGGGAGTGTCCTCCCTCCCCCCCTCCCCGGGAGTTGGAGTAGCTGCATGTCTGTCTCTCTGCATGTCGTTTTTCCGTCCGTCCGTCCTACCTGTCAGTACCCCCTGTCATTGGTTATCAGTCTCCGTCTACCTTCCTGTGCTGATTGTCTGTTTGTCTGTTTGTCTGTTTGTCTGTTTGTCTGTTTGTCTGTTTGTCTGTTTGTCCATCTGTCTTTCTCACTGCATGTTAGTTCTTCCGTCTCCTTGTCTGTTTGTCTGTCTGTCTTTCTCACTGTTAGTTCTTCCGTCTCCTTGTCTGTTTGTTTGTCTGTCTTTCTCACTGTTAGTTCTTCCGTCTCCTTGTCTGTTTGTCTGTCTGTCTTTCTGACTCTTAGTTCTTCCGTCTCCTTGTCTGTTTGTCTGTCTGTCTTTCTCACTGTTAGTTCTTCCGTCTCTTTGTCTGTTTGTCTGTCTGTCTTTCTCACTGTTAGTTCTTCCGTCTCCTTGTCTGTTTGTCTGTCTGTCTTTCTCACTGTTAGTTCTTCCGTCTCCTTGTCTGTTTGTCTGTCTGTCTTTCTCACTGTTAGTTCTTCCGTCTCTTTGTCTGTTTGTCTGTCTGTCTTTCTGACTCTTAGTTCTTCCGTCTCCCTGTCTTTTTGTCTGTCTGTCTTTGATATTGTTTTTACCAACCTCAGTCACCGTCTAAACTGAGTACAATACAAATCTTTAGCATGTTCCTGAGACCTATGCCGATAATAGGATGACATCTCTTATCAGATACAAAGTGGTAATACTATACAATAAAAGCTCAATCTACGTAATCAATAGTAACTCACATATATCACTTATGACGTCAACATCTGGTTTCACGAAGGAACTAGAAAACTCATGTCATGCGATCAAGACTCGTCCCTTGGTATTCGAGCTTTTTCTAGTTCGTTGTCAAACGGAGTAGAAATTTGAAAAGTCGTACAATCATTATATATACCACCATATTCTCCATATGTTGCATTCTACTGACAAGAGGTCTAAGAAAGCGATACATTAAAAAAAGCGTTCGATTATCGATATTTTGTCTAGTAACTGATCCTAATCTGGGATATGACGCTTAGAATGACTTGGTCTTGATCCAACACAGCCGTTTTTAGTGTAAATCGTCTGCAACTGAGACTATGGAAAGGGTCGAGTTCAAACTTTGTTTGAGGCAGCTTTCGTGTGCCTTAAATTCAGTTCAATGTATATTGAGTATAAAACAAATTATGTCGCTATGGCAACCGCCTTTGAAATACCAGAAAACGGCTCGAGTTTCGATTCGAGTTCTCTGTTGCTCAGAATTTGTGTAGAATATTCATATGTTCATGTGATCCAGTGAAGGTCGTTATTGTTGAACGTAGTACTTTTTTTTTACTTTACTGTTGGTATTTCTGAATATTCTGAAAGCTGAAATGAGATTAACTCTGAGTAAATGAGTCTGTAATCAAGGAACACTTTGTACAAATTCAAAAATGGTCTATTGATGTATTGAGGCTGAACCGACCGAGAGAAAGAAAGCATTGGCCTACTCTTCTTAAGTACACTCGCATGCCCACCGTTTCCTTGAGTGTTTAGTTATCTCTGATAAAAATATGCACACAAAAAATTAATCTGCATGTTATAACGAGTAAATCATCATCAACTGAAGCTAGCGCGCCGCTATTCGTGGACGTTACATTTTTGTACACCACACGTAGACCACGTAACTTGATCATGAGTTTTACTGGGATGTTTTCAGTCTAAGTGAGCTGATGTAGATAAGGTAGAGGTCAGTTTGGGGTATATTCAATAGGGACAATGATAGGTCACGTAAAAAGTGTATGTTGAATGAGATTGCGCGCGAAAACGTGCACAACAAAATGCGTCGAAAGATCTGTAACTAAAATAAATAGATTGCAAAGAGTGTATGGCCAGGGTTGGCGCCAAAAAGGGGACTACAAAAATGTTGTTTGGTCATGGAAAATTCGTGCACTTCAGTAACGGTCATGGATCAAAATGGATTTACATAATACCGACCTATTCTCAGATATGCCATCTTCAAGTAAATACGGATAAAAATTCGTAGAAGTGATCATGACTTATATTACACATTTACCAAGTTGCGTTTACTGATGCTTCTTTTGATGCCATTTTGTTAATTAAATTATGATAACGAAGCCAAGATAAAAGCAAAACTTTAATACTGGTTCTATCAAAAAATCTATGGGTTAATCTTAGAGTGCCTTCCGGAGATCCTAGTGAAACTGTACACCGTGTTTTACTATTGTTGACCTTTTGAAGACTTTTTTCGGGGCAAAATGTTCAACAGCATTCTAGTACAGACAGGATTCAAGTAGCTTAATCTTGTCTAAAGTTTCCAGCGGATGGACAGATCGGAGCATTTCCAACGCGTTTCGTTGATATTCTAGGCACTGGAAGGGTTCTAAGGGTAGAAATTATCACAAACAGCGCATTTGCTTCAGAACTTCTAGGACTTAAGGTAAGAATGCTAACTTGATACGGATGAAATTCGAAGAAACTTGGTCCCAAAAATATAAACATCTGACCGCGTCTCTTTAGTTCCAACTGTTTTGACCCAACGCGGCCTTTTTTTAATCCAAAGATTCCAGGACGATTCGGATTCTTTCTCGATGACTATGATTTTTTCAGTCACTTTGTGCCATTTTGGTGCTAAAATCGGGAGTTTTTCCGTATTTTAGGTAGCTCGATTCCATACTGTCCACATCATAATGCCATTTACCATGCCTGGCTTTTACTCAAATATGCTACGGCCATTACTGGAAAATTATGAAGGCCAATATTACTCTAGCGCCTAAGATTATACAACTGAAGAACGTCGGTCAAGCTAACCGTTGCAATGTTGTTACTGATATAGATAATGAAATATCAACTAAAATACCATTGAAAGTTTTCTTGTCTTCAGTTGTTAGAAGTAAATAGAGAGCTTATAAATATAAGAAATATCATATCGAATTTAATTTAGGTTCAAAGTTATTATATAGACCTACGCAGTTCTAACTATACAAGATGAAACGCTGTTTGCTCACGTTTTCTTGTGTTTTGCTTTTCGACTATGCCCTGAAGATGAACGTGTAGCTTTGTCAAAAGCTCGACAAAATTTAATCTAAAATTACATAGGTTGAAGAAGCAATTTGTTATATTATGAATCTAAACACAACCTACAAGTATCTATTTGACTTAGGCACGCAAACGGTTCAGTTAAACAAACCTGTTTTTGCTTGTTAGTGTGTCTTACTTTAGCTGTCCATTAATCATTATAAGGCAGACAAAGAACATAATCCTGGGTTTATTAGCAGGCTCTTCAATAGATTTTTTTAGGTTGGCTCTTTCAAGGAGGCTTAAGTGGCTGTACTTCGACGTAATCACAAGTATCGGTGGCGTCACTTGAATTCATAAACACTACAGAATCTAGGCTTAACTTCGTTCATTCGTTTGTTTGTTTGTTTGTTTGTTTGTTTGTTTGTTTGTTTGTTTGTTTGTTTGTTTGTTTGTTTGTTTGTTTGTTTGTTTGTTTGTTTGTTTGTTTGTTTGTTTGTTTGTTTGTTTGTCTGTTTGTCTGTCTGTCTGTCTGTCTGTCTGTCTGTTTGTCTGTTTGTCTGTTTGTCTGTTTGTTTGTTTGTTTGTTTGTTTGTTTGTCTGTTTGTCTGTCTGTCTGTCTGTCTGTCTGTTTGTCTGTTTGTCTGTTTGTCTGTCTGTCTGTCTGTTTGTCTGTTTGTCTGTTTGTTTGTTTGTTTGTTTGTTTATTTGTTTGGATGGTAGGTTATTTGTTTGCTGGCTTGCTTATCATGTTTCTGCTTGTTCATGTTGTTTATATATTTAGTTATATCATCTGAATATTCCAGTGTCTGTCTGTTTTATTTTCAAGTTTCAAAAAATGAGTTCATGTCACAAATACTATAAAGAAAAAATTCAGTTGAAAACCAGCTAATGTCACGCGACATTTATCATGCATTTATCATGTGTGTGTTATCATTTGAGTGCCCTTTATTGCATAACTCTTTCCCTTTCATCAAGTATTCTATTTTTGTTATTTACAGTTCGCCAGAGGGAATGACCATGACACCATTGGTTGTCTTCCTGCTTTTGTTCCTCGTTGACAAAGGTTCGTTTTCGACTTCCCGTTACTTCAACCTTGCGACCTTTTAACTGTGAACACGTGTATAGTGGGAAAATTTGTGACTCTAAAACTATAACGAGAATATAAAAGTAATGCACGGGCCAACACGGTCTTACAGTAAAACAAATTAATTTTCGAAGGAACTAAATATTAGCGTAGAATCCTTTCCTTCCTTCCCAGTTCTCCCGATTCTGTGTGCCTGAGAAAATTCAGCGGAGTTCAATCCTGCGCACCCTCGCTTAACGTTTTCAGTTAGCCAGCCAACGGCTCCATCACGTGATGGCAGCCATGACAGGAGGCAGGAACAATTGAATCTGGTCTAATCTGATACATGAGAAATAATTCAGTTTCCCAGGGGAAAATGACTCCTGTCATGGCTACTATCACGTGATGGTGCAAAGTCTCTATTGAACTTTGGTCCGCGTTTCTAGCTCTCATGGTTGGCAAGTCTGTTTACATGAGAACTACTTTTCATTTTGATTTTAGGTTCAGCAGCAAAATGTGTAGATTCCGAAACCTGCGGCGAGTGTATAAGAGAATCATCAGAATGTGGTTGGTGCGAGGATTGGGTAAGATATGACGCAAAGGTTTCATGTGACTGGCTCCGTGCTAAATGCTCAGTGATTCACGACAGGAATTTTTTTTTTACTGATTTAGCACGTAGCCTCGCACTGAAATCTTTGTGCGTGGCAAGCGCAGCATATCTCGGAAGTGGGCTATCTGCTGTCCCCTATCAGAACAAACCAGGACCCCCTGCTAAGCCATGTGGGATCAGCTCTAACTACTCATGGGCATGCGTACTGATGATTCACCAATAATGTTTATTTATGTTTTATTTACAGAATTATTTTTATAAGGAGCAGCCCGCCAAACGTTGTGATACTTTAAAAAATCATCAAATGCACAAATGTAGAAATATAAAAAATCCCAAATCTGGATTCACTCCTAATGAGGTAATTAGTTACAACACTGTTCTGTTCTGTTCTGTTCTGTTCTGTTCTGTTCTGTTCTGTTCTGTTCTGTTCTGTTCTGTTCTGTTCTGTTCTGTTCTGTTCTGTTCTGTTCTGTTCTGTTCTTTTTCTTATTTCTCTTTTTCTTCATCAGGATAAGAAATTTGACAGCATCACTAATTTTACTCCTCAAAACCTTACATTACGACTTAGAAAAGGTAAGCCATAAGAACCGTGCAACACCATTAAGATGATATGCTTTCCTTTTCAGCGGCCCAAAAGTATAAGTATAGAGACTAATAAGTATTATGTATCTCAGATATATAAAAACGTTCTCTATTTTCAAGCAACAAATTTGTATGTAAAAAAGAGTAACGAAGTGAGAATTCTGGTTATTTGAGGCTAAGGGAATAGTCTGGAACACGACATGCAACACAAGCTGCATGAGCAACAGACCACAGACTCAGCACTCCAACTAACAGGCGCTAAAAAGAAATGAAAAAAATACTGCATGATAATAACCAATGCGGAATGGAGTCTGTATATCATGCTCATGCTTTTGGTTAATTGAAGGCGAAAAGCAGGTCTTAGAGAACTGAGAAATATAATCGAAAGCATGCGCAATATGTGATCTAACAAACCTGCGCATTTGTCTTTTGAATTCCTCATCCTTGTCCTCACTTTTTGAATAGCTTGTTATTTTATATTTAAGTGCTACGCCTACTTTTGAATAGATATGGATCTACCAGAGCGCTTAATCTCACAGGGTTAAATAATAATGATTAATAATAATTTTATTGATTGCGCAAATATTAATCTTTGACGGATTTTCATTTGCGCATTACAATATAAAATACATAAAATATCAGTATAATACAAATATTGAAAAAATGATTATGATTATCCACAATATATTTTATTACCACCATGCTCACAACCAAACGCAGACACCACCCAAAATTACATCGCAGGTTATCGTAAAGTAAGACAGTTCATGCCATTTTTACTATTCTGATCTCGAACCTTTCCTCGTTTCTTTCTTAACAGGCCAGCCTGCAAAGTTTAATGTAAGCATGCGAACACCAAAAAACTTCCCTGTTGATTTGTACTACTTGATGGATATATCTGGATCAATGTTACAAGACATGAAAAGAATCACGACCTTGGGCAGTAGAATAGGTAAGAATCTGGCGAGATCCAATGGGATTCTAGCCCGGGGGGTACTCCCTATAATGGACTATACGGGGATGCTCCGCCCGAAAGGGGTACTTTTATCAGGCCGCACGTATAACAAAGGGGTGGAACTTTGTGAGTTTTGGTATAAAAGGGGGTAGATTTTCTTCAAAGGTATATGAAAGGGGTACCTTTTCAGGCAAAAAGGTATATAAAAGGGGTATTTTTTTTTTGCTGAAATTTGGCATAGAAAAGGGTAAGGGGTCGAGAGTCCGAGCGGAGCATTCCCGTATGAAACGACCCGAAGTATCCCCCCGGGGATTCTAGACAGAGCGGTGTATTCAAATAAAATATATGCCGTATGATTCAGAAACAGTCTTACATCATATTTTTACTATTACAGATATCTTTACCTTGGGTGGAATGTTTGCCCATTTAAGACAACGTGTCAGGCTCTTTGAAATAAGATTATGAGTTCTATCCATATTCATGAATCTTCTCATGGCTTTGCGCAACCGTTAAACAAAGAAATGATACTCAAGGGAACGACACGTGGTCTGAAATGGAAAAACATTGCGCCCAAGCTAAAAATGCCTGGTCAATTTGGATTTAGTAACGCCTTCATTATTGAGAAACTGAATCGATCTAGTGGAACATCGGGAAAGTGGAATGCAATGATGGTTACATGAACTAATAACTTGAGATCAACTTGCATTCATCCAGAAATGCTAATCTAGCTGCTGTTACTTCTTGACTACAGCAAGGGAGATGTCCAAGATAACCTCAAGATTTCGACTTGGTTTTGGAACATTCGTAGACAAACCGCTGGCTCCTTTTATTGACACGCACCCTGCATTGTGAGTAAATGGACACAGCCCTTGCAGCACGTCAGAATGCAGCTCAATTTGGAGGACAAAATAATAGGTTTCCAATATAGCGCTTTCCACGGATGACGGCACAATGATGCATCATGGGATTGAAATGCGGACAAGCCAAGCCAAAAATACATGCTAATATGCTGCAACAGTCTTTTCTTGTCTTGTTTTTTTCTAATTCTGGTTCCCCTTATTACCCTTGATACACTTCTACACAATCCTGTTCGTAGTTCCTTTCGTGGGCCTAGTTAAGACCATTATCTTGCGACTTCCAAAGGAGTTAAAACATTTGAATAAGAAAAATAATTCGAAGAGGATTCTAATGATAGTGGTATCAAGAAGTTATAAGGGGAATGGTGAATTCGCGGAAAAACAATAGTTTTTCGACTGATATTGATATTCTTTTCCATGCCGAAGCCTTTTTTTAAGTTTGTCCACATTTCGATCCCACAAGGCTTTGCGATATATTTATTTTTAGTAACCGTAGAAAATGCTATTCTCAGGAGATTGAAACTCTTTTGTTTTGTCCTCCAAATTGAGCTGTTTTGACGTCACGTGCGATAGGTCTGTAATGGATGTTTTGTTTTGTGTTACACAAACCAATTGAAAATATCGTTATTATCTTAGGTTGATTCACCCTCATAAGCTCGCAGATGGTTCACTGGACCAGAATTCTGTTCCAGCGTTTGGATTTAGGAATATTCTTCCTCTGGACTTAAACACTTCCAAGTTTGAGGTATGTGTGAAAATGCTCCTAGAGACCTGCATGTATATTTCGAAAAGTGCGAATCAACTGAAGGGTAGCGTAGTTTTAGTGTACTGCATGACTCGCCTCTCACCTCTGGGGTCTCGGGTTCGATTCCCAGTGTTGAAATAATTCTAAATTGTAGTTGTTTACATTTGTCATTACGATAATTTTTTCTAGGCGAAAGTAGCGGAGCAAAATATATCTGGTAATGTTGATAACCCAGAGGGAGGAATGGATGCTTTCCTCCAAGTCATCATGTGTCACATGGTAGGTACATAACTGATTTACCTCAACTAAATGGGAGAAAATAGTAGTTTAACATGGTCAAAAATGTCTTTGCCTCCGTTTCTCTTGCTCAATAGGCGGTTTTTAGTAGTAAAGGAACATGCGCGGTACTGACTTATATGAGTTATTTAGTACTGTACGTCGGCTGCGTGCACAGAGCTTCCAATGCACGGAAGTACATTATTGTGTTGCAAGTGTGAGAGTGAATGTTGCTTTTCGTATTACCACCGCGTACAACAATAAAATTTTGGCTGCGCAACTTTGTTGCAGAAGTAGGTACTCTCTGCAACAATGAAAATTTGCTGCACGCGGGGTGCAGTGGTAATACGAGCAATATTTGCTCTGCAACTTGCAACACAATAATGTTGCACGACAAGTTGCACGATTTCATTGCTCATATTTCCGCGCCTTAAAATGGTTTAACAACAAATGCCGACTCTAGACCTTTCCCACTCATTTGTAATCTATTTCTGCTCCAATTAAGACTGTTTAATTCTAAAGATGTTATGAGAAACTCAAACTTTAAATCTAGTTGTACCATTTGTATTTCTTTCGTAGGACATCGGTTGGGTTCGAAAACAAGCGGCGCGAAGGTTGGTTGTGTTCACAACAGATGCTAAATACCACATAGCAGGAGATGGATTGGTAAGTAGATAAAACAAATGTCCCCTTACTTCATCAATTATTATTTTAACACAAGCATTTCTATAGCTTAGCCAATGTAGAATTAACTAAAGATACTCAGTATGACTGCATAGAGGTTTCGGGGTGCCGTAAGGTGCTAGTACACTGACTGGGCATCGTCCACGCAATCTAGTTCAACAATAATAAGTGCGTTACTGCTTAACCGACAGTCTGATAATTTCTCCTTGAGGGGTGGCCGTATAGGAAAAAATGTTGCTGATTTGAAGACGGTCTCTTCATTGTCCCGTCTCTTCATTGTCCCGTCTCTTCATTGTCCCGTCTCTTCATTGTCCCGTCTCTTCATTGTCCCGTCTCTTCATTGTCCCGTCTCTTCATTGTCCCGTCTCTTCATTGTCCCGTCTCTTCATTGTCCCGTCTCTTCATTGTCCCGTCTCTTCATTGTCCCGTCTCTTCATTGTCCCGTCTCTTCATTGTCCCGTCTCTTCATTGTCCCGTCTCTTTATTGTCGTTTTTGAAATATTGCTTCCCGTCTCTTTCAAAGACATTAAAAATAGAGGGCCACAAGTTTATCATATGCGACTGTTACGTGCCACCCTCTCAAAATAAAGTTGATTTACATTTACGTGTTTCATTCGATTCTTTGTCTTCAGCTCGGAGGAGTCGTGGTCCCCAACGATGGTAACTGTCATATTAAGAACGGACAATACGACGCGTCAACCACACAGGTACATATATATATATATATGATATATCTACACGAATTCCACGTAGAGTAGACTGCATGCAAGCAAGTCTCTCTATTCCTAGTCTCTCTCCGTGTACTGATTTTCTTGACCGAGCGAGGGTTGGGGTTATTGGACTCGTTACCTATCCTCGCTCAGTCAAAGTAACCAAAGCAAATCTGAAGCAAAGGCAACGACCACTCACTGACCAATGGAAATAGAAAAAGTCACTCGCAGCTATCAACTACACTGTAAATTCGTTGTATTGCATTCTCCTTTCAAGGCGGACCAGGGGGGGGGGGGGGGGGATTGGGTGGAATTAAGTGCCTAATTAATCTAAAGAGGAAGCTTTATTCTGAATTTTTAGGTTGCATACAACCCCTTTAAATTATCCTGGATCCTCCACTTCCTTTTTAACAGCCGATACTGACGTGCACCATATAAAACATTCGAATTTTATCGCGATACCCCGAAACAGTTCTGGGCATATCTAAGTCAAGACATGGCTAACTCACAGATCGAACCCTGAAACAACCTCTGGGCTGATCTAAGTCAGTGCATGGCTAACTCACAGATCGAACCCTGAAACAACCTCTGGGCTGATCAAAGTCAGGGCATGGCTAACTCACAGATCAAACCGTAAAACAACCTCTGGGCTGATCTAAGTCAGGGCATGGCTAACTCACAGATCGAACTCTGAAACAACCTCTGGGCTGATCAAAGTCAGAACATGGCTAACTCACAGATCAAAGTCAAAGCACTGATCCAAGCAGGGCACGGCTATAACTCACAGAGCGAATTCGAATCGGGAGAGACCTAACAAACTCTACTCTATCGTGTGAGATACTGAGTCCAGGAATCGAACCCGAGACCCCAGAGTTGAGAGACGAGAACACTACTGCTACACCACACTTGATCCCATCTAATAATAGTGCTTCCGTGAGGACGGTCATCTCCACCTGGAAATACCGATGGCATAGAGGAATCTAGAACTGGTCAATTAGTTTATCAGCTTATTTGTTTTGTTGTTTTTCGATAGGATTATCCATCCCTTGGTCAAGTTCGGGAAAAGCTTCTTGAAAACCAAGTTGTGCCGATATTTGCCATCACGAAGAGTCAGAAAGCAATATATGACGTACGTATATACCCCTTGCACGTGACATCAAAGCACTTCATTTCGGAGGACAATGCAAAACAAAACAGTTTCAATCTCCTGAGAATTTGAACCTATTGTTTTGTCCTCAATTCAATTGCATTCCGAAGTGCTGCAAAGGATCTGTTATATTTAGCGACAAACTTTGGAGAGGAGTTTCATGGTTTCTTGTATTGTTTTCTTTTTGTCTAATATTTGTTAAACCTTTGTTATGGTGTCAAAAAGTTGTTATATTGCGTGTGCTGTGAAAAAGGAATGCCACGTGTCGCACGAATTTAACTCACTTCTATTTCACGAGATGAGATTAAATTTATTGGATTAATAAAGCAGAATGGCACGAATATCCCGAATGGCACGACACATCATGTGTCTAACCTGAATGTCAGTCTCAAATCTAATTAAACGAAATTTAATTTGAACGCAAGTTTATATTCTTGGGACGGAACCACGTGACTCAAAATTCCCTGTCGATATAAATAACAATAAATCAGCCGCCATCTTGGTTGATGTAACAAGAGAATTGTAATCTAATGCCTTGTAATCTTCGATTGCACGTTACGTCATCGTGGCCCCTTGGGGGAGCGTTTTTGCCATTTAGCAAAAGATTTCTCATTAACCTCCATTGTTAACGGCACGAAAATGAAGCCATATTGCCTACAATCCATCAATAGTCAACCAACATGGCGGCTAGTGACGTAACATGCACCCGGCCCAAGAATCAATGGTGGGGTGGTGTGTTTGTTTAACGTTGTAAAATCTAATCCATACAGTGCTTGTCATGTTTGCCAGTGTACATCCATTATATTTTTTCATTCATTCATCAGGACGTTAAGAATTTCTTCGGCGAGGACAGTTTTTCTGTAGCAGAAGAGTTGAACACTGATGGTTCGAATATTGTGACACTGATTAGAGAGGCTTATGAGGTAAGATCGCCCTGGTTCTTAACCTAGCTTGAGGATCATCACTAATCCACTTGATATCAAATACGTACGAATTATGTTGGTGTATGATATAATGACACTGGAATATCAACACAGGCCCGCATCACGCTAGCCTCCTTTGCAGCCGTTCTTAGGGTCGTCACGTCGTCACGCAACGTTTCTGTCCCCACTAACGTTCGTGGGGAGAGAAGTATTGCGTGACGACCCTAAGAGCTAGCATCACGCAAGCACCAACGAGAGTAGATATCAGATGATTTTTACATGTTATTGTTGTTGCTTTAATTTGTGTTTTGTTTTGGTTTTAATGACAGAACAAAAGAAAGGGAGAAAGAGAAAATATATGAAAGAGAGAATGGGAGAAAAAGAAAGAATGAATTAATGAAGAAAGAAGGAAGAAAGAAAGGAAGAAAGGAAGGGAATGTTCTAAAATGGCAAAGCTGCACGATAGTATACCCAGGGGTCTCCATAGCATTACCCAAGAGTCCCTTGCGGGAATATGATACAAGGTTCCCACATCATGCATTTCCACTGTGAAGAATCCTGACAATAATAATAATTTGATTATCGATCGTTCCGCTCTTGTTGTTTGTCTCGTCACAGAAAATCGCCAAGACTCAAACCATCTCTGACAACTCAACTGAACAAGTGAAAGTCCAGTACAGAGCTGTTTGCCCGTAAGTAAAAAACCGCGTTTCCAATCAATATTTAATTTACAATGATACAAAAATATTGTTAATCATGAATCAGAGAACATTGATACATTAACTTTGTATTGCAAGTTTAAGAAAAACAGTCTGACACTTGTTGGAGTAAATTTTGTTTGGTTTGGGAATCAAGGATGGCGTAGCAGTATTGCACTCTCTTCTCACCCCTGGGGTCTCGGGGACGGCGATTCTTGCTCTCAGTGTCACATTTGAGTAGTGATTCAAGTGTGATGGGTTCGAGGTTTTTTTTCCAGGTTTTCAGAAGTTGTTTCAGGGTTTGATGAATTTGAAGGTTTTTTTTTTTTATTTGTTTCTAGTGATGGTGTGTACGAGAACAAGAAAGTCTGTAACGATGTCAAGATAGGGGAAGTGGTAGGTATTTGATATTTGAATGAAAATTGTGTCGCGAAAAATACGCACCAATCTTCACGTTGGGGGAAAGAGATGGTTGGGGAGGAGGGGGAAGCACGACTGGGACTTGGAGTTTGCAAAATTTTGGGCTGGGAAGGAACCCCCCTTAGGGACCCTCTTTAGTATATCGTAATGCTTGTATTTCTAATTATCCTCAGGTAACATTTGAAGTTTCTGTAACATCTCAAAAGTGTTCTGAAGACATGCCAGACAAGTAAGGAAAACTATTCCTTTAATCTTTACCGGTCGCGCGCTGATTGGTTCATGTGGGATGTTGTATATTAGAAACGGGATATAAGATTCTAGATTTTAATGATTTGATTTTTACCGGACTAAATCAAAGATTGAATTGGAACTTGGCGTGTTAGGTTTTGACAAGAGAGTATGAAGTAAGAGAGCACATCTCCGTGCCCTATGATAATTATTGAAAAAAACATTTTTAGCTCCGCGCACAGCTATTTTTAGCCACGCGCGCAGCCTGAAATATATTAATAATAATAATAATAATAATAATAATAATAATAATAATAATAATAATAATAATAATAATAATAATAATAATAACAATAATAGTTTTATTGACAACCAATATTGCAGTCATGAGACTGAATTACACTGGTGAAATAAGAAAACATATAAAAACGCTACGTTAGGAAAATATTATTATAAGTATAAGTATTATAAGTATATATATTATATTTTTATGCAATTCCTGATTCAGTTTAGGCTGCGCGCGGAGCTAAAAGTAGATTTTAAAATAACTTTCATGGGGATAGACCTACGTATGGAAGATGTGCTCTCTTACTTCGCACTGTCTTGGTTTTGCGGAGGAAGAAAAATTACCGGAGAACCCGGTGAAAACCCCTCAAATCAAGGGAGAGACCTAACACTCTCTCCTCACTTGTAATGTCGAGTCTGGGAATCAATCCCGAGATCCCTGTGGTTTGAGGCGAGTGAACTACCGCTACACAAGCCATGATTTCCACTATTTCGTACCTTGACCGTGCCTTTTCACAGTGTCATACGAAATCTACTCTAAGTTGACTGTCGCATTCATGCTTTATTAGGATTCTCTTGAGGACGGCCTTTGGTGATGTAGACATTGGACTAGAGTACATCTGTGACTGTGAATGTGAATACCGTGATAACAAGGTACTAAGGCTCATTAGCACTAGTTAGTGGAGATCTATCACATATACAGTCATTGTCAAAAAGGTTGTCCTGTGAAAAAAGATTTAAGACCAAAAGAAGTATCACGTGATGATTTCATTATTTGTTTTAAACGATATAAATTCTGGTTTCAAACCCTATAATGAGTAACAATGAAAAGAGAGTAATAATTATTAACTCTACTTATACAATGATTGCTGGTATCGAGCTTTTAGTGCGAGTGTATAAGGTATCACGTGACATTTCTTTTGGTCTAAATGTCTTTTTTTTGGTGGACAACATAAATGACATAGACTGTATATCAATAAGCGTTATTCAAACTTTGAAGTGACGACTCCTAACAGGCTTACAGACGAGCGCTGCTTATCCTTACGGGGATATTTCAATTTAATCGTGTGGCTTTTTTTTACCTCAAATGCTCAGCTCAAGTCAGGGCGAACTTGACAGATTTGTGTAATGTTAATGCTGTCAATAATGATGATGATGATGATGATGATGGTTATAATGATGATGATGATGTTGAATGTGGTGGCGATGATGATGACGTTGATGATGTTGAATGTGGTGGCGATGATGATGTTGATAATGACTTTGATGATGATGGTGGTGATATATGATGATGATGATGACGATGATGATGATGAATGCCGTTGTTCAGCAGGTGATGGTGATCGTGTATCAGTCAATATTCTATTTTCTTTATTTCCATCTAGGTGTTCAAAAGTGATCATTGCTCATCGAACGGGACGTTAATCTGCGGCTCATGTGAATGTGATGAAGGCTGGTACGAGATAATATACACTAGAATTTACTCATTCCATACTCCCTCGGTCTTTTCACTTTCCGTCGGTTCTAATAATCGAAAAAACCGACAACAGAGCTTAAACGACATATGGAGCAATTCACTGGTGAAAAAGAAGAAACTAGACATTTTTTATTATGTCTAGACTAGTAGACCTCTTTACCTTCATATGCAAATTGCCCATTTCAGACCACATGAAATTCCCTTGAAAAATGTTCTTTTGTTAAAATATTTACACATGAAAGAATCAACTCCCAAGAGTGGCATCACGTGGTCTGAAATGGGCACAACAAACAACGAAGGTAAAGAGGTCTATTGCAAGTCAAATTAGGAAAATTGGTATTTGATTTTTCTATGACATTTCTACACTTTGTAGGTCAGGAAGAGTTTGTAACTGCTCAACAGGAACAGAATACGAAAAAACGTTATGTCCAGAGTAAGCATCACTTTTACATTGGCTTATGAAACTGTTATTAACTGAATGTGCACGTGCATTATTTTAAAAGCCCTGTTTAAGGTATCAGGATACGTTTGAGGCCTTCGAGATGACTTAAAATTTCACGCTGCCTTTTCAATATTATTATATAAAAGAGATGCTCAACTTTTTTTGTGTTCCAAAACAGACAATTATAAATAGATATTCGAAAACTACACTTATTTAGCTTTCAGAAAATGTATACTTATCTTGCAAAATATTGTAAAGCCGGTGCGAAATTTGAGGTAGCTCGTATAGGGGTCCTAAAGTTAACATATCCTGTTACCTTAAATTAAACTAATGGCATTGCCGTGCCTTGCTGTGCCCTGCTGTGCCCGAGGATTTTTATTGGATGGCCAGTAATTTTGCGCGCTGTGATTGGTTAAATGGATGCCATGACGATGGTGCATACCTTAACCAGCTGATCTGTGATAATGACGTAGAAATGACGTCACTGTAAAACTGATTTTTGGGCTACCTGTGTGCACATTTACTAACCCTTCCCCTCATTCCTTCTGTTTCTGTAAGACATTTCAAGTCTATTTTCTTATTTTAGGAGCAATATTACTGGCCAGATATGTAGTGGAAGAGGAGACTGTGTTTGCGGCGAATGTCAATGCAAGAAGAGCACGGTCAGTATCATTCTTTACTTTAACTATTTACTTCCCTTTAAGGAGGCTCGAAATGGTTTTCCTTGAACGAGCGCGCGCGCGCTCTAAATAACGTAGCACTGAATCATTTGAAATGGAAACAGGAAAATTTTGTCCCTAAAAACCTCATACTTAAACTAAAATAACTCAAAAACTGGACGGTAAAATATTCTAAAACTTTGCATGTGGCTTTTATTTAATGGTTCGTAAGTGCTAAGAAAAAATTAAAAAATTCTGTAATGGGGAACGTTCTGAAATAAACTTCATTAATTTTTGAGAATCCCTCATTACAGAATTTTTTCTTTTTCGGTCTAATCAAAGATTGGATCATGAAGTTCAAACATGCCAATTTTAAAGGATTTTCACCGTGCGGTTTTTGAGTTATGATTTTTTAAATGAAAAACTTTGCACACATTTGAAGTGCTCTATCGTTGTCATAGCAACGTGTTACGTCATATTTTTCTTTTTATTCCAACCTTTACTTTACGGTCTTTCGTTTTCTGGGTCAACTTACGGTCATATATTAGTCATATAAAGTTTTTCAGGGTCATTTTTGTTAGTCTATATGCAAGTTCCAAAACCCTTTCTAGCCTCCTTAAGGTCGAGATGGTCGCGGTGCAGATGCACGGTGTTCTAGTACTGCAATCATATATGTTTTGAAAGTGACGCTCCCATTTCCAGTCCGTACGCAAGGTGAACGTATACCGTTTCGTATTCGTAACTGGAAATCTATTGTGTGTCTTTCGTTTTTACAGACGCCTGGCGAGATGTTCTATGGAAAGAACTGCGAATGTAGCAACATGGATTGTCCTCGCGACAAAGATGATCTACTTTGTGGAGGTAGGTTGTTAGGGTCCTCTCATTTATATGGCGTTATTGATGGTTTGTAAGTATTTCCAAGAGAATCCGATGACAAATACATGGCGGTCATGTTGGTGGTATAATGAATAAAATAGTAAATAAAATAAATAAATGAGAATTAACAGTGGAATCCACCGAGTGGCTCTTCCTCCACTGCATTCCAATTGGAATTTAGAAGTTGATTTTTGACGAACGAAGAATAGCGAAGGCATTTTCTGAGTAGACTAACAGAACATGAAAAATAAAGTAAGATATGTAAGTGATCGTATTTTACTGGGTCTTAACTGCAGGACCATGAATCTTTGCCACGATCGGTGAATGATCCTGAAACTAATACTCCAGTTTCGAGTTCTCCTGGATGTTGCTCAGGGTTAGCCTCGATTTCGTGTAGAATATTCATGCGTTCCAGTGAAGTTCCTTTGAATTTCAAAGTGTTTGTATTGTTGGAGTTGTGCATTCTTTACTTCATCGTTGGTATTTGTGAATATTTAGACACTGAAATGAGGCAAACCCTGAGTAAATGAGTCTGTAATCAAAGAACACAGCGGTATTGTACGAATGCGAAAATAGTCTATTCTAGTATTGATAGTCAAAGCACCATTCCAGTTATTTTCTCTTCACAGTACAATATTTGTATTTATTTGTGATTTTAATTTCAACAGGTCCTGATCAAGGAACATGTGACTGCAATAAATGCCATTGCCATGGTAACTGGACAGGGCCAGCATGTGACTGTACAACGGAGATCGATGGCTGTTTAAATAACGGCGTAAGTTCCTTCGAAAATCTAATACTCATAACTATTATTATACATATGACTCACTATTGTCCCTTCCTATCCTTCGTTCAGCAATGTTACTTGAGCCCGTGTTCCTCCTGCACTGCGGTTATTATTATTTGAAACGAGCCTGCAGTTTTATGGCCAGCAGTTTCTTCATGGATTCATAACTCTATTTAAGTGGGCCATTTTGTATCTTGTGAGTGCAATCTCCTACTCCTCCCCTTACATGTACGCACTCCTCATACTATTTTTAAGCTAGCTAAATAATAATTACATGCTATTGTTTTTAGGTTCTATGCAGCAATCGCGGTTGGTGTGAATGCGGCAAGTGTGTTTGTAATTCTACTCTACCTTATATTGGCAGATACTGTGATGACTGCCCTGTGAGTAATCATGCATGTCTATCTAGATCTATTTAAGCACTGATCATTTTCCATACAGCATGCGCAATACTCCAGTTTCACATTCGGTGGAAACCGCTGTTTTTGAAGAACACAGACTCATTTACACAGGCTTAGCCTCGTTTATAAGTCATCTATTCAAATACACCATTAAAAGTCCGTGGGATTGGTATTATTCAACTTGCACATTCTTTACATTACAGTTGGCTGTTGCTAATGATTTGCAAAAGTCAACCGTAATGTAAAGAATGTGTAAGTTGAACAATACCAATGTTTTGAAATCCCACAGACTTTTAATAATGTCGTCGAATAGCTGACTTATAAACGAGGCTAAGCCTGTACAAATGAGTCTGTCGTCTTCAAAAACAGCGGTTTCCATCGAATGTGAAACTGGTGTATTCAATAAATAAAAATAAAAAAATTTTCAATTTAGGTTTTCCTAATTTTTATTTCATTCTATCTTTTTTATTTCTAATTACTCATTTTTAAATTTCATTGATGTTGATATTTGTTGATTTGCGCCGATACACAATCTCACAATACTCAGATGTACAATAAGGCAAATAATATCACAAATGTGCGCAAAAGTCAGAAGTGCTTGATATTGTGTCCATATGTTGTGTACATGCTATATCCAGCCTTTGTGCTACGAGACCTACAAGACACTGATCTAAGAGGAAAAACCACCACAGATACCCAATACGTAAATGTAGGCGTACCACAACGCTCTCCTTTTGCGACGCACTCAAAAAATAACATAATCTACAACAGACTGACCATTGTGTCGGCTTTTCGGGATTGAGGACAACAGTTTTAAAAATCCTGGCTACGCCCCTCATCAGAGTCAATGATGATATACTCTTTAGTAATATTAAGCAAAAATGAATATTTTCACAAGAAACAAATATAAATGTTCTTGTACGTTTTGCCTACAGAGCTGTTCTGGCCGATGTGCAGCTAACAAGGCTTGTGTACAGTGCAGGGCGTTTGGAGTAGGATGTGAGGGTCTGACGTGCGATGAATCAATAAGGCTGATTATTGTAGAAGAAATCAAACCACGTAAGCTAAATGACAGAGACCGGACCAGTTGAAATGTTTTTTTAATCTGTGGGCAACCATTAAAGTTTAGAATTTAGAATTTTTTGTTTGTTTATTTATCTTTTATTTTTTTTCCCAGACATGGGTGAACCGTGTTCCTTCAAGGACGAGGATGATTGCACTTTTAACTTCGCCTATCAAGCATCATCCGACTATAAATTAGTGATATATGTACAAAGAGAAAGAGGTACGAGTACACTTGCCATGGACATGTTCATTAACGCACTCTCCTAGAATGAGCCTTCACCTACCCCACCTATCAGGACTTTTACTTGACATGTTATAGACCCCTTGCAGCATGTCGGAATGCAACTCTCTTTTGTCAAAGGACAAAACAACAGGTTTCCAATTCTCAGGATATTGATATTATTTTGTTTTGTCCTCCAAATTGAGTTGCTTAGCTTTGACGTATCGTGAAAGGGGTCTAGATCTCTTTACCTTAGATGTAATGTTTCCTCATTTCAGACCTCATTTCATTTTGAGAATAAAATTCCTTGTTTAATTTGTATTCATATTCATGTGTCTTCTCATGTGCAACCGTTAAACAAGGAAATGATACTCTATAGAATAACTCGTAGTCTGAAATTGGAAAACATTGCTTCTAAGGTAGAAAGGTCTGTTTTTGGAATATCGTGAAAATTCAAAATGTTTGTAAGTTCAGCTCTGACATGACTACATTGAGGACTAAAGAAGTTTCACTCTTCATCATGAATAGCCATTGCCATTAATAATTGAACTCTGTTGAACGGAAGTCATTTGATTTATGGCCTTTTTGTTTAAAGAGTTTAGCCAGTCTTAGGCCTGGTTTAGACGTCGAAGTTCACATGTGCCGAATCTAATGCAAATGAATTCAAACAATATTGGTTTTGCTCATTTGCATTAGATTCGGCACATGTGAACTTTAGACAGCTAATCGTAAATTTTATTGAAATTCCTTCTCAGTTTGTCCAGGCGAGATTGAAGCTATAGTGGTGATTTTAGCAGTAATAGGAGGTATACTTGCTATTGGACTCGCTTTACTTCTCATCTGGAGGCTGCTGGCAACCATTCAGGTATCAGTTTGATCAATGTATTGTTCTCATCCTTGCTACAAGAGTTTGTCTTCGGGTTCTTCTTTCTTTCTTTCTTTCATTCTCTTATTTCCTTTCCTTTCCTTTCCTTTCTTTTACCTTTCCTTTCCTTTCCTTTCCTTTCCTTTCCTTTCCTTTCCTTTCCTTTCCTTTCCTTTCCTTTCCTTTCCTTTCCTTTCCTTTCCTTTCCTTTCCTTTTCGTTTCGTTTCGTTTCGTTTCGTTTCGTTTCGTTTCGTTTCGTTTCGTTTCGTTTCGTTTCGTTTCGTTTCGTTTCGTTTCGTTTCGTTTCGTTTCGTTTCGTTTCGTTTCGTTTCGTTTCGTTTCGTTTCGTTTCGTTTCGTTTCGTTTCGTTTCGTTTCGTTTCGTTTCGTTTCGTTTCGTTTCGTTTCGTTTCGTTTCGTTTCGTTTCGTTTCGTTTCGTTTCGTTTCGTTTCGTTTCGTTTCGTTTCGTTTCGTTTCGTTTCGTTTCGTTTCGTTTCGTTTCGTTTCGTTTCGTTTCGTTTCGTTTCGTTTCGTTTCGTTTCGTTTCGTTTCGTTTCGTTTCGTTTCGTTTCGTTTCGTTTCGTTTCGTTTCGTTTCGTTTCGTTTCGTTTCGTTTCGTTTCGTTTCGTTTCGTTTCGTTTCGTTTCGTTTCGTTTCGTTTCGTTTCGTTTCGTTTCGTTTCGTTTCGTTTCGTTTCGTTTCGTTTCGTTTCGTTTCGTTTCGTTTCGTTTCGTTTCGTTTCGTTTCGTTTCGTTTCGTTTCGTTTCGTTTCGTTTCGTTTCGTTTCGTTTCGTTTCTTTTTCTTTTTTGTGTGCAAAAACCAACATGTGAGTTTGTATGTTCTTTCCTCTCCAGGATCGTCGAGAGTTTGCAAAGTTTCAAAAGGAAAAACAGAATGCAAAGTGGGATACGGTAAGATATGCAAGCTGCTTGATTCCTTATTACAAAATAACTAGGCTCTTGACTAGTGTATGCATATATTGCTGGTTGTTGGCTCAACAGCTTGACTGACTCGAACGTTTCTCTTTCAGGGCGAAAATCCAATTTTCAAACAAGCAACAACAACTTTTCAGAACCCTACTTATGGCAAAAGTTAAATAATTATTGATCTGAAGACATGCATGTAGTTAGTTTAGATAGATACAAAAAAAAATCGCTCACAGGCAAGAGAGGTCAGCCTACCCACTTAGGCTGTTTGGAGTGTCCTAATGAATGGCTTTCGAAACCTGGTCCTGATCATGCCGTATTTGGTCCAAACTTTGGGAAGCTTGTATATAGGATTTTGAGTTTAGGTGCGGCTCACCCCACACAGGAACGGTGCAACATGCTGAAGTACAAGATATATAAGGGGGGTCTTTGTGTTACTTTCTCAAACATATGCTATTTTCTCATTTCTAAGGAGCTCGTGTGCAACAAATAGATTGTAAGGCACCCAATACATCTCTATCACCAGGGTCCACTAGCGTAACTCTACTTAACTTTCGCATCCGTCGATCTACAGCTGTTTCAAAAACGATTGGCGAAGGTTTTGTTGCAATCTGCACGTTACTTATTGCATGTAGCATCTTGCTCACCAAGCTTGAAATGTATTATATTCATATGTAAATAATGTCAACACAGAAGAAAATATGATGGAAAAACCTGCAGAAAAAGTTTTGGAAAATTCTGACCTTTGTGACCTTTCACAGATTGAATTAACATCATCCATATCTAGAGCATTTCGGGCTTGGCATCAACATGCAACAAAACATTCACCAACCTTTTTCTGAAATAGCTGTATAACTTCTTGACCCTCAACACACAAGCACACTTTCAAGGATGAATTCTTTGTTATTTTCTTGTCGAATAAACACCAAAAACTATTTTACATCGCCTGACAATGTATATTTCTCATCGATTTTTCATCTTGGAACAAGTTTTTTTAAGTGAATATAAATAAAAAACTGAACTATTTATTGCTTTGTTGTTATTTGAAAACCGAGTTAGAGCACGCACAAGTCGCCATAGCCACAACCAGAAAATCAAGTGTCAAGATACTATGCCATTAGCAGTACCAATTGCGTTAATCAAACATTATGCAGTTCACTGTTAGATTGTCAAATGCATTAACAATAAATAGACCTCATCGGCTTGGGGTAATGTTGTCCCATTTCAGACCACGTGTCATTCTCTTGAGAATAAGATTCTGTTTGAGTTGTATGCATATTCATGTATCTTCTCATGCGCAACCGTTAAACAATGAAATGATACTCTGGGGAATGACACGTGGTCTGAAATGGGACAACATTACACCCAAGCCGATGAGGTCTATTAGGGTGAGGGCCAATGAAATCGCACTTCTGGGATCACGAGACGAGTTAGTGAATTGCTATACAATACAATAGGAACTGTGCGTGTGGCTTTCGTTCATTGTGGACCCGAACTTTTTATAACTGCCATTGACAACAAAGTTTGACTAATACTTGTTACATACATCTATTCTGAAATAGCGAGCCTGAGGCATTATGGTCTGGCTATGGTACAAATATGCTTTGTTTCATCATGCCTAATATGGAGTTGTTAGTACCCAGAATGCATTCCGTTAATCGAACTCAGGAGAGGCCTGTGTGCGGATGTTGGGGTCTGCCCTGTATGACATTCTAGAGATAAGGAACGCGCACATTTTTAAAACACCGTTAGCAATACTTTATGCTAATCATAAATTACACAGTAAAGTCAGAGATAATAGGACTTTTATTTCAAATATATATGGATACTGATATATGTTCACACTTGCTGCTACATAAATATGAGCATAACCTTAGCTTGCAACTTACGCAGACTCGTTAAGCAGCTCTCCTCCAAAAGAAATTCTCTCCTTCGCATAGGTCAGTTGACACTAGCGAAAAACGTCTTCGCATGCGTTCATTTCAGCACGTTTTACAAGAATTCAAGAACGTTAAGTGAGGAAAAATGTCGTGAGTATACTTTTGTGAGACCAAGATACTATATCAATAAAGACGATATTAAAGAATTAGCCTTGAAAAGAACTGACTCTAAGGCCAAGTTCAAACGTCGATCTTCTCATGGCATCAAAGAAGACAGCTTTGTTATACATTGTTTTCAATGCGTACGGCTCGTGTGAAGTTCGACGTTTCAACTGGACCTAAGTTTTGGTATTTTGTAAAGTCTATTTGTCAGGCAAGTTTGAAAGTCAAATTTGCATATTTTTACAACAGCATGCATGAAGACATCTTGACTAATTTGCATATGGACATAGAGCATGCGCAGACGTTTTTCACTCGATTCTACAGGTCAGTTAATGCAAGTGTGAGATAGACTTGTAGTTTTAAATATACATCCTTTACATATAACAATATTGCCATCGTTATTATTTGATAGACTTTACACACACTGTACAAGAGGCCTCGTAACACTTGAAGTACTCATCTTGGGGTGTCAGAGCAACTATAGCATGATGGGTACGAATTTGGGTTCATAGTAACTTCATTTTGAGGATTTCGTAAACCATTCGTCGCCTGAAGTACGGCATATGGTGCTGTTGATAAAAGACAAAAAACAATATTGTAAAAATGAAACTTTGCACCGTCCACATTAACATATAATTACTTTTCAAAAACAATAATATTATATCAATAAAGCAGATGAAATCTATTGATTTGAAGCGAGACGAACGGTGAGCTTGCAACGATAGAGACATGTGAGTATAATTGATGTTTAACAAAGGTCTCTATCATTGCAAGCTCGCCGTTCGTATCGCTTCGATGCAAAGGCTCGGCTACCTTTCAAGATGGCGCAGGGAACTGTGAAGGGGACCATTGTACTAACCAAAAACACACATTTTAAAAGCTTTTTTACAAGTAGTTACCTGGTTAAACCAGAGCTTGGCATCTCTTGTTATGAATTCCGCATACTGTGAAACATTTTAGATAAAATGATATCATTCTTGGTTGTCTTCATAGCATTTCACACGAGCATGAGTGTAAAGAATCAAGGCATTCAAAACTGTCATGGTTCTATTGCTGGGTTTCAATCAGCTGATAAAAGTCTTTGAATCTCATTATCTGCTCCAAATGGTGGTCAAACACTGACCACCGTGTGCTGTCAGCCGGAAAGAATTCTATTGAAAACTTGTGATTCAGCTGATGAACATTCTGCACGAGGCAGGAAATGACCTCAAGTGAAACCCAGCTATATAGACCCCTTTAACTGGACGTCAAAGCAGCTCAATTTGGAGGACAAACAAAAGAACTGCAATCTCCTGAGAATAGAAATCATTTTTTCCCCCTCCAAATTGAGCTGCATTCCGACGTGCTACAAGGGGTCTATTCGTAGAATTCGTTGAACCAATCATACACAGCGCGTGGAAATGACCATCATTACAGGGACATCATCATAGTCAAGCTCACAGCATGGAGTGTTCGTATTGTAAGGTTTTGGGGAGTACAGGAAATTTGCTTCACCTGTCAATAGTTCCTAATACAAAATGCACTCTAACATAATTACATGATACATACCGTGCACGCAAAGACTCCACAGTCACATCCATTCAGTTGTTCAGGGATATCCTGTATACATAAACCAGTCACACTATTAGACTTAATGTGCACTTTAATAGTCTTTTTGCAACCTTTACTGGGGATCCCTATGTATAACAATTTATGGGAGGGACTGGTGACGAACTTCTTTCCAGACCTCCTCTTCCTTATGATCTACATAATGCAGGAATCCCAAAGAGGTTAATTGAAAAGTGTTGCCTTTTGAGATGGGTAACCATAACATAAATGACATACACCGAATCGAAATATGACGACCAACTTGAATAACTATTGTTCTGGACTGACAAGCCTCGTGTTCACGTGGAAACATAAAAGCGTTTTTACATGTATGAGAGGCTAGTCAGTCCAGAACAATAGTTATTCAAATTGGTCGCCATATTTTGATTCGGTGTATGTGATATGATTACAATGAATGAATGATAACAATATTAGTCCATGTACCTTAGGACATGAGAAAGTCCAGCCATTGCTGTCGAAAGGCACTTTCTTTTTATCCTTTGATTCTTGCGCGAGATATTTCCTTGGGAAGAAAGAAGGTAACATTATAACTGTGACAAGATAGAAGAAACGACGAACGCAACAACAACTACTACTACTGTACAACAACAATCGTTCTTGTTTTTACGAGGGTAGCACTTAAGAGCCAGCGGGTAACAAACCTGTGGCCCTCATTCCATGATGGAATTGGAATTTTAATAGAAGTTGATTTTTGTGGAGGTAGGAAAACTGGAGAACCCAGGAAAAACCCCCGAAGCACAGGAGAGAACCAACAAACAACTCTACTCACATACAGTATGACACAGGGTCCGGGAATCGAACCCAGGTCACATTGGTGAGAGGCGCGAGTGCTAAACAATAGCAATGACGGTAAACAACCGCAACAAAACAACTACGACAACATCTACAGCAATGACACCACCACCACCACCACCACCACCACCAACAACAACAACAACAACAACAACAACAACAACAACAACAACAACAACAACAGTAACACATGTACACCCCTCACTCAATTGCACATACAGTAGATTTGGATCATAACCAATACGCAGGCAATCGATCTCTTGTTGAGAGTATTGTAAAATCCAGGAAAATACAGCGCAACTTACTGAAGGGCTTCAAGACACTGGTTATTGGATCCCTTGAGTGAATCATAATATCTGATGGTCTTGTTGCGAAAGTCAATAACCTGTAATCCAAGTGAAAATACAATCAACTTGCGCCCTTCCAGCGGTTGGTGGCCCTTCAAGCATGATGGTGAACATGGGGGAAAGCTCTACCACTATTTACATAAGCCTCTTCTGAATTCCAAAAACAGGGTGCATTGTGGTCTAGCTTGGGTACAAACATTTTTTCATCATGCCTTATGTGGTGTTTTTGTACCCAAGCTAGACCACAATGCACCCTGTTCCCTATCTCAGAAAAAAATCAATGGAGACTTTTACAGGGTTACACTTTGGGAAAGTCAATAAGTGAAGGAGGGAAGGGGGATATTTCAACCCAGAAGCAAAAATCAAATTTCATATTCTCAGAAGTGTTGTATTATGAAGGTTCTACTCACCGCCAAGCACCAGTGCATTCCAAGATGAATTGGCACAATAATCATATCCATAGCAAAGATATCGACCTAAGAAAACAAAACAGGCGTCTAATTAACTACTGATCTATAAAGGGTTCGAAGACGTATCATTCTTTATTTTCTCAAATTTTTGAATTTTGTATAGAGGTGAGAGGCGAATGCACTATCGTTACGCTACCCTTGGTTCCTTGCCCACCCCACCGCACCCCCTCCCCCCAGCCCTTGCCTTCATGATAATTCAGTTTTCAGAACTACGAAGATTAAAAGACAAATGTGTGATATCATGACAGGGAATCAAACTGTGGACTCCTTGCTTCATTGGCAGCCGGCGTAATGACCAACGTATTATTTTGTGGGATTCTTGTTTATCAAGAACAATTGAATACATATCTTTCAATTGACTCACCCTTCTCGTCCAGCGCTTCAGACTATCATAACCAGATTTGATTAATTTCGGGTAGAAAAATGAATTGAACGTGTGTACTTTAAGATAGCCCTGGGGAAAAAAACATAAATATAATTGCCTTTCGGGTAACAATAACATTAAATAACTCTGTGGCTAACCACAAAACAGATACGTTGAGTTTTACGGAAGGAGAACCCGGAAAATCCCTCTCTCGTATGATGGGGAGCCAAGGGATTAACCAGTATGAGGGGGTCGAGTAAAGGTATTAATCCTGCAACCACAGTTACGAGGGAGACCCAGGAAAAACCTTGAAGTAAAGATAGAACCAGTCACTCAAGTCGACGACAACAGCGATTAGAGGGAGAACTGGGTAACCTCTTAAAACAAGGGTAGAATCAACAAGCCCGTCACCCGGGGAAACCCTCGAAGCAAGAATAAAGAACAACAGGTCAAAAGATTAAACCCTCACAGTGGTGATGGGCAGTACATTAGCTGCTATCAAATGCTTCCAAGTCAAATAAATATAAGTAAGTAATAAAGTAAAACAACAATGTTCTCATACCTGAGATTTACTTCGGTCTGCTATTAGACTAAAATAGATGTTGATAATCTAAAAGCAAATAAAAAGTAAATTTAGTTTTTAGAGAAGCAATTTTTATGGGAATTAAATGCTTAAGGAATGGGAATTTTAAAGGAAAAAGACTTTTGGTTTTATCAAATCCTGAAATAACCTCTGGGCTGATCAAAGCCAGGGCATGGCTAACTAACAGATCAAACTCTGAAACAACCTCTGGGCTTCTCTAAGTCAGGGCATGGCTAAGTCACAGATCAAACCCTCAAACAACCTCTGGGCTGATCAAAGTCAGGGCATGGCTAAGTCACAGATCAAACCCTCAAACAACCTCTGGGCTGATCAAAGTCAGGACACAGCTAACGCACAGATCAAACCCTCAAACAACCTAGAGCTGGGCTGATCAAAGTCAGGGCCAGGCTAACTCAAAGACCGAATTGGACCGAAGTTTCATATTATGTTAGTTGCAGAGGGAGGAAAAATGGAGAACTGAAATCTGAAATCAAGTGAGTGACCCAACAAAAGTTCCAAAAACTTATGAACTCTAAGTGAAGCCAGTGTTCAGTCAGTTACCTCATCATTGAGCCAGTTCAGATTACTTAGTGTCGCCAGGTCCCCACGTGTGATGGATATTTTGAAGCCATCAGCCAATGTTTCAGAAGCATTCCCTGGACCTAATGCGCTATCCACCTTATTAGCAAAGAAGGACAGAAAAGAAAGTTAGTTTTGATCTTGTCCCCTCATGTGAGAAATGTCCATTGTGGCATCAAAATAGTCTTTGTGCTTCTTTGTCTTTTTGTTTTACAGGTTTTAGTTTTTTTAATTGAGTCACAATTACTTGGTTTTGATCTGTTTATCATATTTTGCTAGCTAGGCTTTCCATCATATTGAAAAAATAGCATCCCCTAAAACAGCCCCATGATTCAGTGCGCATCCTACTTGTTGCCGATTTTCCGTGCAACCTGGGAAAGGTCAATAAAATATTTATGGTAAAATCGCTTTGTATACACCATGCAAGCTATCAGTTCTTATGACTTGTCTCCAGACCTTAATATTACACATTCAGAAGGTGTTGTTATAATCACAGAGAGCTGGAGCCGTCCCTACAGCTTGTCACCTACTGTAGTGCCTCCCAACCTTTTGGTTCCTACCAACCCCAAGGAAATTCTAATATCATCTGAAGCTACTTTTTAGTTAACTTGTTTGGAAATTGTCCTGCTGTTGGGTGCATCTTATATTACCTCTCTTTGCATTTCTTCTGTGAGTGGGATGAGATCTTCCTCCTCTAGATCTTCTAGTTCTTCTTCCTCCTGACATACGAACATACATTGCACATACATTGAAGAAACGTCATTGTTATTTATCATTAAAATAATGATTCCTTGGGCTAATCAATTGAAAATTTTTCCTGAGTTTTCTTTATTTTATTATCTATTTTGTGAGTACTTACCTCAATTTCTTCTCCAATTCGAATTCTATCTTTAACCTTAGGGTAAAACAAGATCACAAACAAGTTAAATACATATGAAGTATAGGGAACAAAAAAGCAACCTACAATTTGTGCTAACCCGGCCAGTAGTTTTTCTGGTACAGTGTATATTGGTATCAGAGCATTTTGACTCTGGTATTGGGTATCTCCGACGATAATTATGGGTATAAAGTATCTTGCTTTTGGGATTTTTGGTTATTCAGTATTACAGACTGAATCTCAATCTAGATAATTTCAGGCATTTAGTATCCCAATCTCTCCTGAAATTCTGGGTATATTGGTATCATAGAGGGGGGAAATTAGGTATATTGGTATTTCAGCACCCTCCTGGCTGGGTCTGGATAACATACCGGTAGATCCAATTTGATCATGGAATGAGAGTCAAAGGTTTGTTAGTCACACAACAAGGACGATTTTTTTAAAGTTAACGTTCTTCTTTCAACCCATGATGGAATACACTCAAGGAAAGTCCTATAAAGTAGGTCTGAGAAAAAATTTGGCAAAAAAAAGGGATACGACAGTCCATCCCACCCTCTATGAAACTGCCATGCAATGCCAATGGTCTTCTCTGTTACAGATTGAGTACAAGGGAAGTTCTGCTTGGTGGGTAGGATTAGAGCAGTTTTCGTATGAGTGGGAAACAATACAGCAAATTGGTAGTCATACTGCAGCCTTAACTACATGTTGTGATTGCATGAATTACTGGAAGACAATGGGAAGCCATCATGACCTTCTACATGCTGTAAGTCAGTACCATATGTTTCCCACTCATACAAAAACCCCTCTATCAGCTAAAAAATTACTGCAAGAACCAAATGACTGAGTGTGATTTTGAAGTCTCTGTCTGATTTTTTTTCTTATCAAAGTACAACGATGTGATGTGGTGTCTAAATAATAATAAAAAAATTTCATTCTGAGAAAATTTGTGGGTAGGGAAGTGAATGAATGAATGAATGGCTGGATGTAAATTAGGATGACAGAATGGAGTTGAATGGATTTACTCACTTCTTCTATTGCAGATTCTTGTTCTTCTCTTCTCTAATAAATCAAACATCCGAAATCAATCAATCATGCATGAATAATTCATCTAATGTACCAACCAAATAAACAGGTTATAAATGAAACGAAAATAGCTGATAAAAGTCTCAGTCGATAAACATTCTGTTTATGACGAAGTTCACATTGCAATTGTGTTGTTCACCATGGAGGATATTTGAAAAAGGATTCTCCCATCCCTCTGGAATTTCCTGGCCAATTTTCTTCCATACAAACCTTGTAATTTTGTTTTTCCTCTGACCCCCTATCCCTGGGAATTTCCAATTTTCTTCCTTACAAACCTTGTAATTTTGTTTTCCTCTGACCCACTACCCCTTGTGAATTTCCAACTTCCTCCATGGCACTGGGGTATGGATAATTTTTGGAACCATACATTAGTACTTGAACTAGCTTAGAAACGCATACCTTAGCCTTCAACAACTGCAACCTTTCTTCTTCTCGTGCAATCTTTGACAACTGTCGTTCATTCTTGAGATTCTCTGGACTCAAGATAGTTCTCCTGCAAGAACCAAAAGGATTTGATGTTACCCAAGGTAATAAGCAAACGACAAATGTAAAATAAGTTATCTGTAATTATAATGTAGCTAATGAACTATTTCTACCATTTCTTTGTCCATATTCCTGAGAGGATTTCATCATCTTTTGCCATAGGTTGAGGAGTCCTACAAATGAAAGCACTTTTTAATCTTTCAAGTGAATAAAACCCTCAAATATTATCAAACCCTGAAACAACATCTGGGCTACCCAATATTAACGACACGTTAATTTCGCGATTTTGGGGTCGCATATTTCATGGCACTAATTTCGCAATTTTGCAGAAAAACCATATTCTTGAACACTTTAATTTCACAATTTTTTTGAAATCACGACAATCACGAAATTAAAGTGTTGTGAAAATTTCATGTAATAAGGTAATCAAAGTCAGGGAACAGCTACATGTAACTCATGGGTTAAATTGGGATTTAGGGTTAGGTTTTGTGGAGGAAGGAAAATGGAGAACCCAGAATAAACCCTTGAATCAAGGGAGGGACCTACTGTAGCTACCAACTCTGCTCACATGGGATGCTGAGTCCAGGAATCGAACCTAAGACCCCAGAAGAACTAGAGGCGAGTGTACTACCACGGACTATACTACCTTAAATAACCAAAATACAAAACAATCTTTGTGTAATATACCTGGTTGATATGGTGCTTTGGTTGACAAGTCCATATGAATCTACAGAAAGTCAAATAAAATAACAACAGGTTTAAATTTTCACATAGTATTACATGTACATGTGAAAATTATTCAGGCTTTGCTCATGATCATTTCACATCTGCATCAATTATTTCACATTGCATTTTTCACAGTCATATTATTTTCACATGGATTAGTTTTCACATTTATATCACATACATTTCACATATTTTTTCACATCATTCTCCTCTCCCAGTAGTGTTTGTGATTTGTTTAATATATCAACTTTATCAAATATTATCATGGTAGACCACATTTCACATCTGCATCAATTATTTCACATTGCATTTTTCACAGTCATATTATTTTCACATGGATTAGTTTTCACATTTATATCACATACATTTCACATATTTTTTCACATCATTCTCCTCTCCCAGTAGTGTTTGTGATTTGTTTAATATATCAACTTTATCAAATATTATCATGGTAGACCATGGTACTGCACAAGATAGAGCTAACCTTGCTTGGAATAGAGTGGCATGTCTTCTACATGTTCACTTCTAGTGTGAGTCTTCGTAGTTGATGGCATGACCTTGAGGACAGTTGTATGTGGGACTGGAGATAATGGTGGGCTGTGATGAACAGTTTGGTGTCTGGGGTATAAACTTGACCTTGGCGACAGGACACTTCCCTCAAATGACCTAAAGTCATATAGCAATTAAAGTTTACTTGTGTGGTAATGTAAAGTAATTCATTTTATGTCAAACATGCAGGAAGTAATTGCTCAATCTCCTCAGCCAAAGGTTCTTAACTAAAACACTCGATGCCAGACCAAATTTAATATTCAATTTTTGCTGAGGGAGGAAAACTGGAGAACCCATAGAAAAACCCTTTAAGTATAAGAGAGAACCAACAAACAGCTTTACACCTGAAAACCCGGGAAATCAAAGGTCAGGTTGCATTGTAGAGAGGTGGCACATTAGCAGCACTGTCGTCACCCGTCAAAACCATTCTGTCATCTTAATGTCAAACATTAACAACCAGCTAGCACAGAGCGCTAACCTTTCACCAATGTGATTCACCTGGATTTGAGTTCCACCGGGCTCAGTGCTGTTGGTGCTGTATGAGAGTAGAGTTGCTTGTTGGTTCTCTCCTAGGCTTCAAGGGTTTTTTCCCCGTTTTTTTATCCCTCCTCAAAAATTAACTTTTAAATTTCAATTGGATTCTCAGTGGACGAATAGCTACTCTGTAGAGATGCCACTGCTAAATCCCATTTATTTATTTATTATTTTATTTATTTAAACCTACTAACCTGGGCTGCCTTCTATGTACTTCTGGAGGCTTGACAGCAAAAATACTGCTGTCAGAAGAATTACTTGGTATACTAATGATTGAGTTCTCTTTGTTACTAACTGATGCTGTATCATTTATAGTACTACTAGGAATACAGGCAGAGGTAAACTGAGAAAGAAGCTGCATGTAGCGTTCCTTTTCTTCCAGTCTTATGACCTACAAAACATCATAATCCACACATCAAATTATTATCAATGATATGGGAGGTTTAAAATACAGTATTTATAGTAATTAAAAATTTCAAATTAGAAAATGTTAGGAAGCCATGGCTGAAGTTGATGCACCTTCCTCAATCATCGGAAAACACATTGAATTTAAGTTTCCACAGTCATGTGTCTATGGTATGTGGCAAATATCACAAGTGTAAACAGGCCTAGAAAATGACTATTTTACAATTAGACCACCAACCCTAGCTAATGGGCTATTGACTCGACATATACTATGAGGGCAAGAGGTATGATTGTTTTAGTATTTTAAACCTACTAATTGATCAAATAAATTTTTTTTTTTTGCCATTAAATAATTGTTTTTGCCATTGTTTTGGCTTCCAAAACCAGCCTTACTAGTGGCCTACATGTATCACTAATAGACCACTAATATCGCACCCAATCCAAGCTCAGGATTTGTGATATATTAGTAGGTTTATACTAAAATAAATTATACTTAAAGTTACATTTGCCAAAACTATCAATGAGGAATGGATCACTTTTACTTACATTATTGGCTGTATTCCTCGGTCTACGCAAAATTACTGGTTTTCTAGGAGACTCTCTTGTCTGCCTCACTCTGATTTTCCCCTGTAGACTAGAAGCAGCTGGTTTCTGGCTGACATTAAAGTTACTTGAAAAAGCTTTATTTTTAGTCAACATGGAGGACTTCTGCTGGTTGGTCAAAGGTTTTGGAGCTTGTGGTGCTCTTTGATAAACAGGATGACTGGTTCTATTATGTTTTAGCTCTTCATAGTTTTTGGCTACAACAGAAAATAGAGACAATTAGTGTATCATTACATCCAAGAAATTTTAAAATATCTGAAAAAAAAAAAGAAAGAAAGAAAAAAAGCCTTCAAGGCACAAATTTAACACTTGCAAACTCGCAAAATGCAAGTGAAATTTTGTATTTAGCGAGTAAGAAAAAATTTAACTACCTAAGTTTTTTGAGAATGACCACAGTCCAGAAATTGAAGGGCTGAAAAGTTTAGAAGGTTTTGCTAGTGGGTTTAAAAGTTAGTTTTGTGCCCTGGCCTTGCCTAAATTATTCTCAAGGGACAACTTATACATGTACTATCTACAAATTAATTAGTATACAATACCATTGTAAGTCTTGGGTTTCCAGTTACTTTGTGGCACAGGTAGAGGAGATGGTTCATCAGGTATAGCAAATACTGTTACACGACCTCTAACATGTTCATCTGGTTGCCTTAGAGGGGTTGATTGCTGAATATATGAGTAGGATGACGCTTTTTCCATTCTACTGATGTGTAATGGTTTTCGACTTCTAATTGAATCACTTAAACTACTTGGCTTTGATTGTTCATACTTCACTTCCTACAATAAGTTAACAAAACATTCTGAGCAATCAATCAATCACAAGTACATGTAATACATGAAAAAATTGGAATGAAGAAAATCTTATCAAATGAATATATTTTCATGGTTGCCACAAGGTCCCAGCAATATACAATTTAAATATTTCAAATGTTCACTTCATTTAGTAATTTGGGTAGGGGGGAGGGGGGAGTAGGGGAGTGACTGAGAGGATATAACAAACATTAACTACTAAATAATGTAGTTATGTCTTGTCATCTTGGTGATGTCTTGTCATCTTGGTGATGTCTTGTCTTTGATCTATCTACAATCTATAATCTATAACGCTCTACATTTTAATGTATTGAGCACTTTACCGTCAGAATAGACACATCCAGATATATATATATATTTATATATTTATTTATTGATTGATCTATCTTTTTCCCATATATTTGTTTAATAATTAATTTTAGGTCTCCCCAATTTGCAAAGCACTTGTGCCGAGCTATTATACTTATTGAGACTTTAATAAAGTTATTATTATTATTATTATTATGTTCACACATCCATGGAATCATACAGTTTACTATAATAATTGTGACAACGGCTTTGGTGGATCAATCAAAGAATTCTGTTAATTCATCCTTGTCATTTATTAATTATTAAACAAAAGAACAAGGAATATTTTACTTTGCCCTTTAACCTTCAAACTCCTGAATATGACAATGCATACCCATGTACACTGTTGGTGAGTGTGTGATGGGGGAGGGGCAGGGGGCAAGCACAGAGGAGGAGGGGAGGTTACCATGGATATTCCATATCTATAATTTATAAATTATTGTAAAATTAGTGCAAGGGCTTTTAATCTGTCCTTTAAACTCCTGATAGCAGGTAGTGTGTCTGTGTGTGTGTGACAAGAATAGGGGAGTGGGTGGAGGAGGGGCCAGGTTATGGACATTCGTTCTATGAAATGTAAAATATACATTCATTTGTATGACCAGAGGTTTCAATAGAAGGTGGCTACTGATGGTTGATTGCTGGATACTTCACTTCTAACTGCCAGCTATTTCACAATCAAATGGAAAATCCTTAATGTTAATCTAATGCAGAACATAGCTGCCTATTTTGTCAAGAGGGCCTCCTAATTAATTCAAAAATTACTGAATCCTCTGATTATACACAAACTGATTGTTAACTAACAGTGTACATGTACCTTCATCTGTCTAGTTGCTGTGTATTTTGACCTCTGCTTGTCCTCACTAATAATAACATCTCCCGATTTAGTCCCCAAGTACACCACATCTTGGTCTGCGACACTACTTTTGATCTTTTTACCATCATTATTTTCAGCTTCAAGATCAATAGTTACTACTGTTTTTGGCTTATCTTTGTTTTGTTTTCCAACAACATAGCTCCACAGTTGGTTATATTTGTTGCTGAAGCTCATTGCACTTAACCAATCACTGATCAAAGTCACTGCACCAGGATCTCCTTGAGATAAATAACACTGTATCAATTCTAATATAATATAGTATTATTCCTTTTATTCCTTTGTTTTTCGATATAATATTTGGTATTTTCTCAGCATACTACAGATTTCACCGAAGTGTGGCACACGCTAAAAAATCATCTGCGTATTTGTGTGCCAGACGCGTGCGACTCTGCTGACAAACATCAATGTTTTAGTCTGCATTCCTTTCTACACGGGTCGGTATCCTTCTTCTCTACAATTCATCAAAAGGATGCCGTCCCGTCCCAATGCACAATTTTTTTAGTGTGCCACACTTAGGTGAAATCCGTAGTAAAGTAGTGGCATGTACTTTGCTGAGGACTGAAGTAGCCTCTGAATTTGATCTGATATAGTGGCAGACTTGACAGTCAGTCTAAGATTCTGTTTGCCTACAGTGTAAGCCTGCATGGTGGTTTTAGGAGGCCCCCTTGCCATTTGTAAAGAAAATATAAATTATATTGTAAATATATAGATACTGTACAGTATATGTATGGCAAAATAAATAAATAAACATACTACTACTAATAATAATAATAATACAGAGGGTCACTGCTGAGCTTCCATAGTCAGAGACTTATTATAAGGTACACACACTCCAAACCCACTACAATCCCATATAATATTCTAATTACACAACTCTCATTCATATTTTGGTTTTGTGGAGGGACGGATGCCTTAATACCTGAAGAAAATCCCTCATGGCAAGGGAGATGACAACATATCAAACAAATTCTGTTTGTCTGCATGACAATTTATATGCAACAAAAGGTAAACAGAATGGCATTACTTGTACCTTTACCTTTATTTCTAGTTCTTTTTTTAGGAGGTGTCTGTAGAACATCAGTGGCTTGATCTTCAACAACAATCTCCCTGATAAAAAAAAACCTGTCATTTAAGAATTTTTTGAATTTGGAATGGACAAACCACAAAAACTCCTGAATGTTTTCCAGGTTGCTGATTTGACATGATCAAAGGAATAAGGATACTATATTTAATTTTTTCTCAAAATACTTATAACTTGTTATACAATGAGAAAACTCTATCAATTATATTACTGTACCACTGACAACCTGCAGAATAGACTTTAACCAGAATCCATCAGTTTTTTCACTCTACATGTTTAAACCAATATTTGCAAATGCATAGTATCTGGAGAATACTACAAGACTTTTTATCTCACAGTACATCATTTATTATAAACTGTGATGATCACTCTCCCTTGTCCTTGGATTAATAACAAGCGAGGATGGCATCATGTATTATAAAAATATCAAAAAATACAAAAGCTTTGGACGGCTACAAGTAGTCATACTCCGTGCAATTCTTTGGGTAAGCTTTATACAGTCATGTAAGCTTACCTGTGTAAATCATGTTCTAAAGCAAGTTACATGTAAATACTTTCTAAAAAATATGCAGCTCTACAGCAAAGGATTTTAACAAGTTCTAAACACCTAAAGAATCATTTTAATATATATTTTACTTTGTTTTTTTTCGATGAATTACAATTACAATTACAAGGTGAATAATAAGCTTATACTGTATTAAACTTAAAGCAGTTTAATACACCACAAATGTCAACCATGCAAGATTTAGACGGCCAAATAAACACACAAAAATACCTATTTTCAAAAAAATAATTTGCTACTAAACTAGAAGAAAGTTTCAATACCTTTTCCTTGACTTATTTTCCTCAATACTTATAGGTTTTGGCTCTGTTTCACTCCGTGATGAACGAAACTTTCCCAACACTGAACTAAACATGGCGAGTGTATGAAGCTAAGTTAGCAACCGCTGTACGTACTGCAGGCACCAAACAGTAAATTCAACTAAGGGAGCCCCCCACGGTATAATACCTAACACCACCATCCTATAAAATAACTGGAAAACATTGAAAAAGGTCTTATCAACAATTGCCTTTACAAGATTTAGGAGGTTAAATATATTTCAGGACGAACTTTGTAAATAAAACAGTCACTTTTAAGAAAAGTTTATACCGAGCATGCGCATAGAGAAGTTGGGTTGGTTGCATTGTGCATCCCACACGGCACATTCTAATTTGGTTTACTCATATAAATACTAGATCATTGCTTCCTGTATTAAGGTCCGGAGGGAGAGGGTTATCTTCAAACTTTGATAATGATCTATTCGTAGATCATCCCATTTCCCTCACCCACAATCTTGACCTTACTCTTTTGTAATTTTTGATGAAAGCTTCAAAAATAAACGATCATGTACCGACTATTTCTTGTTGACTGAGATTAATAAGATTTTCGAAGTCATTCGTTTTATACGATCAGGAAAACCTTTTTAGTTCCATGATGTCAGCTACGACAGCTACTACTACTACTGTTACTGTCTACCAAAGCTGTAAATATCGACAATATCCAAATTTTCGAAGATTGAACTCCTTATTTCGACTTGATTTTGACGTTCAACAAATAATTTTCTCATGCTTACTTCGTGACATGAAAATCAGTAGTAGTTTCTCCGGGAAAATGTTATATAGTGTTTTTAAACGAAATAGCCGAAAGCCATTTAGTGTTCCGATTAACTGTCCGATTAGACAGATCAGATTTTCTAGCAAAGAAAAGGTTCCAAGGTTATTGATAAAACGAATAAAGAGCTCTCGAATTTGATATTCATTGAAATATAGTCTGGGCATGCGCTTCCGATGTCAAGGGTTACTAGTCATCCCACATGGATGAGTAGAAGTTGTTTTTGACATTCAAATACTAAATCGAACCTATAGTTTCGAGGTCCGTTGGACGAGGGTTATCACTTGAGTTTAGATTACCCCCTCGGCCGTTCCTTGACCTCACTCTTTTGGATAATTTTTTTCCTTCACGCTAGAAACTCTGAATTCTCAGCCGATTTGTAATGTTGATATTTTTTTTCGTATCGTAAAATAAATTCCTGTTATTCGAATAATGGCTAAAAATCTTTGGCTTTTAGTTCTCGACTTCTTTTTTCTTATCTATTTGTTGCCTCATGGAGTTCACCATGAACATGTTTGTATGACGAATGTTAGGTAATATAAAGTACAAGCTGAGGGAAAAAGTACGAAGTTAGCCTGCTTTGCAGCCGTTTAGTCGGTCGGTCTCAAAATAGAACGGCTGCAAAGGAGACTAGTACGAAGTCAGTACAGTCAACAAATCCTTTTACCACAGGCAACCCAAGCTCACAACATTTAGAAGAGAATGTATGGGGATTTAGAATATGCTGTATTTTATTTGGAAAAACGTAAATAAAAAATTGTCCAATAGAGTACCGAAGTGATGACGTCATAAAAATGATTTTCGACTGTATTATAATTTCGACCTTCAATTTCGATAGAACATCGAGAAAGATGTTAACACGCCAAATTTCATGGGAATTAGTTAAAAAGCAACGGAGATATGGCGTTTTGAATATATAATTTCCCCATACAAATCACTGTATTTTCGGCTTGGTTCCTAACTTTAGGAACCAAGCCGAAAATACAGTGATTTGTATGGGGAAATTATATATTCAAAACGCCATATCTCTGCTGCTTTTTAACCAATTCCCATGAAATTTGGCGTGTTAACGTCTTTCTTGATGCTCTATCGAAATTGAAGACTGAAAATTGTCAAGAGCAAAATAATTCTTTTCGTGACGTCACACTTCGGTACTCTATTACCTGTTGTGTTATGCTGAAAAAATACACCACTAAGAAATAATTCAGCAAATACCACTCAAAACTCGCTGAAAACTGCATACAAGATCGGAGCCAAATATAAACATAATGACACAACAGGTAAGTCGACAAACTTCTATTTATTTACATTTTTCCAAATGAAATACAGCATATTCTAAATCCCCATACATTCTCTAGTAAAAGTAGTGAGCTTGGGTTGTCTGTGATTTTACTGCCAGCTGCCACGTAGACTAAAGCATAAGCATAAGCATAGACACATTTGATTCAGTTTTTCGACATAAGCATAAGCATGAAAATATGGAAATATTTTCATTTTCTAATGCTTCTGCTTACTGTGCTTATGCTTATGTCAAGTGTGAACCAGACTTTGTAATAATGGAAAAAAAGATAAACGCCACTCTTCAATATTCAAGTTTTTTACGCTGCTTACCGTTTGCAACGTATGAAAAATATAAGGTACTTCGGATCGCGATCGTTTCATACGGGGATGCTACGCCCGGACTCTCGACCCCTTACCCATTTATATACCAAATTTCAGCAAAAAGTTACCCCTTTTATATACCTTTTTGGCTGAAAAGGTACCCTTTCGTATACTTTTGAAGCCGAAAGCTACCCCTTTTTATACGAAAACTCACAAATTTCCACCCCTTTCCTATACCTGCGGCCTGAAATAGGTACCCCTTTCGGGCGGAGCATCCCCGTATAGTCCATTCTACATGTAAATGTGCAAGAACATATTCGAACAAAAACAGATATTCGGACCCAAGCTAAGAAAGGAGGGAGGGCTGTTAGGGAGGGGGAGAAGGAAAGGTTTAAGAGCTAGAAATGTATAATTTTTTTAACGACTGTATTGACGACTCTTAAAACTCCAGTGTATGCGGGCTTAGCCTCACTTCTAAGATCGGAAAACAAAAGCAGAAATTAGAATAACAAAAGAAGCAAGTCTTGGATTCGAGGCTAAGCCCGCATACACTAGAGTTTTAAGAGTCGTCAATAATGAATGGTATGATATATACAGAATTGAGAAAAGATTCGTTGTGAGTGAAGGCAACGTTACGAAACATGAGCTCATGCGTCGCGGCGGTACGTCGTATCAGCAGACATATTGGGCTACCTGTGGTCGGAAATAAAATTCATCTAGAGGGAGCAGGCCCTCTACTGAAGAAAACATATTTTAGCTGTCTTAATAGTTTCCAGGGATCGAGCACAGTAGCATTTATTGTGAGGGAATATTGCGTGCACAGAATTTAATCGCCATTAGTGAATTTAAGGCCATCCGGCAGGATAGATATCTCAAAGGCCTCAGGAAATTATAATAAGATAGATATTAAATTGTAATAGGTCTGAGACTTAAGAGCGAATATTTACCGTTTGCCTGGGTATATTTAGAATCAGTCTTGATGTACATATCTAACTTGATTTGAGCTGCATCAAGGCTAGACGATGAAACGCAGAATTTGGGTTCCCTGTGGTGAGACTTTGTGGTGTCGATATTATTTTAGTTATCACAGTTCAGTTTTGAGGGTATTGCGGTAAAAATGATGATTCCAAAGCCTTATTTCTTTAATAATTCTTCTTGTCATGATGTCATTAATCATCATGCAAGAGTAAGGAATGTATTGTTGAATTAATTCATGTCATGGAAGACTAGTCCGCTGAATCTGGCATGAAAAAAATATATAATTCATCCTATACATTTACGATATCGAAAAGCGTTACTTTCCAATAGTGCATAAAAAGAGTAAGGTCAAGTTATGGATGAGGGAGGGTTTCCTGACGGAATTCGATTAAGCAAGTCGATAACCCTCATCCTCCGGACCTTACTTCGATTAGTTTCCTTTGAATATTTATATGAGGACTAAGCTCAATACTTTTCTCGTGTGGGATATCAAATGAATGGCTCAGTGGTCACACTTGGGCCACCTTGAAAGGATATATTGTGCCGGTCCGAGATTTGCTGACTCGGCTAATTTGATCATATTTTTAGATTCGTCATCGATGCCGATATGTATAATTAATGACGTAAAGACATTCTTATTTTTGTCTTTCATCTTGTTGCCATGTTACCGTGATTTATCATGATTGAAAAACTTTCATGGTTTTATTCAAATCATATATTTTAGACTATCTGAAAAGAGTTAATAATACAACAGATCAATATAACACTAGGCAAGTTCAGTCGCTTTTATTTAAATATTTCCACACAAAATACGATATTCTATCTACATTCATAGATGCTATACTACCTGTATTTATGAACTCTAAAACAGAGCTTGGACTACCTCTGCTGCTGCTGAAACTGCGCTTTACATTTGTTAACTTCGACTTTTCCGTTTTTTTAGTTCACCGACTAATACTAAATGTTACCTGACTATTATATTCCCAGTTGTTTTCCGTCTCCCGTTGCAATTTGTGTGTGTATACTAGCTATTTATTATTTATGATGTAGTCACCTTGCTACGGGCGCTCTGATTTGTCGAAAACTGTGCTGAAAGAAACACACAAACGCTTTTAGCTATAGCTCCCCCATTTTATCCGTAGTGGGGAGGGGGTATGAGCGGCTGATCACTGGCAATGCTGTATTTTAAAATTGACTTAATTTGTAACTGTTATGATTACATTAACTTCTGCTATATCTAAGAAATAAAACAGCTTTTTTCTGTGTTCTCCGTTCAGTACCACAACAGCTAGTTAGGAAGCACCAGAAAGCACTCATGCAGTGTGCGAAGCACTCGCTGTACGGCTTTCTTTCGTGCTTTCGTCACTTCTTGCGAATTTATTTCTGTACAGAACACAGAAAAAGCTATTTTGATTTCTTAGATCTAGTATATAGTATGGCATTCATCTGTGAACTCAGTAACAGCTGGATCGTTCAAAGTGCTGCATTATGTGAAAATATCAGGACATCAGTGCATCAAGCGCATTAGTCTAAAACAAAAGAATATTTATCTGCATGGAAGAAAAGTATTATAAGTAACTTGACCATATAAAAAAGTATGTATGTAGACTGTATCAAAGCCAAGACATTTTCGACAGTCAACTCTTCTATCTCCTTCAGCGACATTTGTGACCATGATCTGAACACATGCGTGAGTTTGGTCCAATGTTGGTATTTATGGTCAAATTTGCAGGATCAAGAGACCGCCATTTATTTATTTCAGTATCCAATTAATCTACCCACATCAAACAAAACCATTCGTAAAAGCTTCAGGTGCTATTGTGTTCCTTCTTGGCTGTAATTTCAATGGCTGCTAATGGAAGCTTCAACTGACTGAGCTGAAATAAGCAGTTCTGACGGAGTTCATTTGCTAATTATGCGATAACAACGGGTTTGTCAGGTTGCCTTCCTAAAGTGGTGCCCACCTTTGAAATCATACATTAACGAGCAATGTTTTAAAAGGAGATGAGAAATAGATGGAAAACAGATGCTTGGGTTCAAAACTGCACTCACGTAATAGCTGTCAGAATTAGCAGTCCCTCACTAAGCAAATCAAACAGTGAAGGTAAAATACCCCAAAGTATAAAGGTTTGGCTGAGCTAAGTCAGTCTAGCTTTCCCGCTATCAACTATCAAGATGAATCATAGTATCCACACATGGGATCCCAACACGACTACATCAGCACCACGACACTATGTATCTTTGCCCATAGATGACTACATCAAAGTATTACTCAGTGTAATATACGGCATGGTTGGTGTCTTAGCCGTAGTAGCCAATGCCCTGATCCTGTACTTGAAGAGAAAACAACGTTCCCAAAGAAAAAGACAGGCCCAGAGAGCTTTCAACAGAACTGAAACAACGAACACTTTTATCCAGAGTCTTGCCTGGTCAGGTCTCTTATGCGGTATGATTAATTTCCCAGTATCCATTATAAGTTTTTCAGTCGATATCTTACAGAACCATTGGGTTTGCAAAACGGCAAGATATTTTCACGCACTTTTTTCAATCATCAAGTTAATTAGTTTCTTTGTCATAGGAATCGAAAGATATTTTGTAGTATTTTATCCATTTGCCCTGCCGTCAAAACGTACCGTTCGTACACTCGTCGCAAGTGCATGGTTTATAGGATGTTTAATCACTTTATTTATTGCAGCCATGTTTTCGCCCGTCCCCTATAATCTAAGTAACGATCGTTATACAGTAATATGCGTAGTAGACAGTACTTCTCGGTTCAATCGGGTGGGGCTAATTTTCTTCTCGTTGGTGTTGTATGTTATTCCTATTATCGTTTTGACTGTCATAAATATCCGTATTTTCAAAGCTTTGCGAAAGCGAGAAAACAGTTCAAACACCAGTCAAGTACAGAAAAGACGTTTCAAAGTTACCAACATGTTTGTGATGCTAATTTTTAGTTTCATCATTCCGTACAGTGCTTGTGTCTTTTATTCTAGTTTAAGACCCGTTTATAAGCCCTATTTGAGTTATAGTACTGACAAAATGCTGAGACATTTATGTGGATTGATGGCGTTCTCAAACGCAGCCATAGCTCCTATTGTAATTATCTACAGCATGCCCGACTTGAAAATGATGATCAGAGGATTTATAACGACGACTCGCGTTTTCCCGCCTGCGAGGTCCAATGTCGCAGTAATCTTTGATGCGAATCCTTCACGTTGTGACCAGATAAAAATCTCCATGGCCAATTTAAATCAAGAAATGCCAGAAGAAAATACAAGTGAAAATTGAAGTATTTTTTTCTACAAACAAAAATGTAGAAACTTTGAGTACAAATCTACAGCTTCGATGTCGCCATGGCAACCTTCTTCACTGACCATTAACGCAAGTGCAGTTAATTAACCTGATGAAGCTCAACAGTTCAAAACTATAACATTTAAAAGGTTGGAGAATACGAAAGATTCGATATTGTGTATCTAATCTGAAAACGGAAATAAATCTAAGTGCAATCTCCGATGATTGTGAAGCAATAAAAAATCAAAATCTCAATAATATGTTTTCAAGGAACAGTTTCATTAAAAAACTGTTTCCAAATCGGGATGATTAATCTCGGCTGCTTTTGTTGGCTACATTTTTTTCCATTTCCATGCTTATATGATTAGTTCACTTATAATGAAAATACTTTACCTTGACAATGTATATAAAAGTTTTCGTCAATATATAACTATTAAAAGAAGCTAATGAAATGGCTTTTAAAAATAAATGATAAACATCACTTCTATAGCACGTCAGTGGTCTTCGTATCATGAACACTCTTTGAACACTTTTTTGACTGTTAATTCTGGGCGCGAGGCAGTAAATTTTCATATCCCATGACATAAAACAATTATGCTGCTGTGTAAGCCGTGAGATATGACTGAGGTAGCTAGATCCCTATACCCAATATCCTATGTGAGTAGAGCTGCTTGTTGATACTCTCTTGTGCTTTAAGGAGTTTTCTCCGGATTCTCCGGTTTCCTCCCTCCACCGAAATATCAGCTTGTAAATTCCAGTTTAACCTGGCTTCGATAGCTTAGACTCGGCTCAGGAGACTCTTGAAGTGAATTTTGGTAAATGTTGTTGGTAAATGGGACTCGATCGGGACCAGCGGGCTCAGCAGGAACCGGGCCGAAATGGGTTGAGACACTATAAAAAATTCATTGGATAACGAGGGAATTCCACGATGAATTTCACGAGTAAAAACGATATCGCGATATCGTTTTTTCGAGTGAAATTCATTGCGGAATTCCCGAGTCAGACAATGAATTTTTCTTGAATCCCATATCACAAAATAATTGCTCTAACAGCGACTCGGATGAGGATAAAAAGCAAGAGAAAGAAAAACAAAACGCGGGCTTCCTGATTTTTCATTGAATTCATCTTTTCAGACTGCTATCAAACATTCTTCGTTTTTATAGCAAAATTCGCTTTTTAACAAAGTTGACTATTTCCATTTATATTCTTTGCAAACTAATCTTATTTTTTTGATTGTTTTTAATGCCATACGTTAAGAAAATCAAGTGATAATAAGAAAAAACGTTTGTGCTGGATCCCTGATCTTTCATTGAATTCAGCTTTGAAAGCGTTGGATTCCGCGCTGAATCCTTCGCTATCTACGTCACATATTCGTCATCTCGGACCAATCAGCGCGCGAGTTTATTTTGTGATATGGGATTCTTAGCTAAAGCTAGCACTACTATAATTGTGCGAAATTGTTGATGAACCAACCTATCGATTGCTGTTCTTTATTTCAGTCAGAACAAATCATCCATTAGAATATGCGCGTGCTTTGATCTCAGTGGTTTAAATAAAGATTTAAAAATTTTAATAAAATTCTTACTTCTTAAAAGGACTGCATGTCAGGGTCACTTGATAATATAGGAAAAATCATGAATATCAGTCTCCCTCCTTTCCCCTTCTCTCCCCTCCCCTCCCCTCATATACCCACTCATCCATCAACGAAGTTGCCATCACCTGTTCTGGAGTTTCAATTCGTACGAAAACTGAATACAAAATTTGAATGTATTTGTTTCCTATACGACAACCTACATATTGCTCAGTTGACGTAATATCATAGAAATATAATAATACATCATGAATAAAACCATAGTTAAGTATGATAAAACAGATTTCATGAGTAATATGTTAAATCTACTGACGTTTTTCCATTTTTTCATGGTTTTACACTTTCACGGTTTCACTACTAAAACTAAGCCACGCATTTGTATCAGATTAAGGTGTTTTTGTTAGAAATTTAGCGGGTTGATATATACATAGGAATAGCATTCTGTAGGAAGGCGATGCATTTATCGATACATGAAACAGTACTAAATGTAGACTTTTACAATCAATGTAGGAAAAATAGGAATAACATTCTAGGTATAGGCGATACATGGGTACTTTATCGATACATGAAACAGTACTAAATGTAGACTTTTACAATCAATGTAGGAGAACTAGGAATAACATTCTGTAGGTAGGCGATACATGGGCACTTTATCGATACATGAGACAGCACTAAATAGAACTGAACCGAAACACTAGAAAGCAATAAACATGGCTTTTATCCAATATTTTTTTACTGAACCAGTGACAACACGTTGGAATTATGAAAATTCCTCGTTGCGACTTTTACATTTTTAATGCTGTTATTTTGTACTCTTTAGTACAAAATGAATTTAGTAATGTTTCATCTGTATACAAATTTTAATTATTTTAAAATCATGCTCATCAATTATGTATAAGATGTGAGTCACACGAAAATCATTCGAGTCAGCAAAAAAAGGTAATGATCATGACGCGACTAGGCTTCCCACAAGTAGTCCAAGCGTTGTCTTGACATGCGCGTTTACTGAAAAGTAAATCACTTGTCATCCCACATGGAGAAAGTGAAGCGTGTATTCCTCATATAAATACTTAATCGAACCACACTAGCTTAAGGTCCGGAGGTTGAGGGTTATCTCAAACTAGTCGTTAACCGACAGGTTTCCGAAACCGCCCTCTTCCAAAACACGACCTTACTTTTTTAGCTTCGATCCTTCGAAATTATTATCTCGTAGAGATATATATTCCAACGTATAAGCTTGCGAACGATTAATTTCCCCCATTTCCCGTTGACACATTTTTAATGCCCATCGTGCGAAGTATAGATACCGCCGAATGTAGAATTGAATTATATTTCAATAGTTTTCCCTCATGCACCAAACTGATTCAATTATTAATGATAGGAGATTTTTATAAACAAAAGAAAAGGAACGAGATGATTTTTAACATCTTTATATCATGAATTGCTTGGTTTCACTTGAGGTCATTTCCTGTCTCGTGCGGAATGTTCATCAGCTGAATCACAAGTTTTCAATAGAATTCTTTCTGGCTGACAGCACATGGTGGTCAGTGTTTGGAGCAGATAATGAGATTCAAAGACTTTTATCAGCTGATTGAAACCCAGCAATACGCGACAGTGATGAATTGGATGGTAAAAATATAAATCAGCTGAGTCAGCAAAACGAGAAGTCTTGCCACAGGTAACCCATGTGCCGCTTTTCCGTAATGACCAGTTTGTCGCTGACGCGCATGTTTTGAAACGATGACTCAGAGTACAATCTACTCATAGTAATCCCACATGGGAAAATTGTAGTCTGTATTCCTCATATAAATACTCAATCGAACCATATATATGCAAGGTCCGGAGGTTGAGGGTTATCTTTAAACCGATTGTTCACACGATTGATTACCGACTCCCCCTCATCCGATCCTTGACTTTACTTTTTGAATTTGTAAGTTTTCTTTGCATAATCGTTATTTGCTAATAACATATTCAAGGTATTCTTTACTTTCACATTATATTGCCCATAATACATTTCGGCCTGGGAAGTATAACCAGGGGGGAATGGTACCTATCGTGCCTCTTGCGGCCGTAAACTGGATCAGTCATTAGGTTAATTTTAGAAAATTGTTATGATAAAATATATATAGTAACGTTTTCCCATCGTTTCACAGAATATGGGTTCTCATGAGTGTTTCAGTTAACTTATGGGTTAAATAAAACACTTTGTAAACATATGTCATGTAGGAATAACATTCAACGTGTGGCACAGGTAGCCCAAGCTCTAGGATATATATAATGGTAATTGAACTAAGTGGAGTGCAATTTGGTCTGATATCAAACGCGTGATAACAAAATCACACGACCGCGTAGCGGGAGTGTGATTTGTAATCGCAAGTTTGATATCAGACCAAAATTGCACGACACGAAGTTCAATTATCACTTTATTATATCCATTTTGAAATCATACTAGATAGACACTAAATTTGTGATACATACAAAAGTATTTATTCACAAATAGCCGGTATTTTGTTTCTTTTTGTAACCAAAAATTCCAGTCAAACTTGAAAAAAGCTACATTTTATGTTCCTTATTTGCTGTAATCTGATTGGCTGATTACATACAATCCTGTAATCTGATTGGTTACCTTTTCTAGTGTTGCATTGGGATTGGCTGACAAAAAGATGCGATTCGGACTCAAAATAGTGCGATTCGGACTCAAAATAGTGCGATTCGTGCTTGAATCAATCTACTGAGAGCCAATCAGATTACAGGATTTGCTAGTGATTTCAAAGTGGATATAATAAAAGACAATGTATCGAGGTTTTTGAAAACAATAGTTTTGATAGAAATACTTTAAAAATAAAAATAAAATTTCCATTTCTTATAACATGGTGTGTTTGTTTGTCCTTTGTGATGCTATACTTTGTATAGTACAAAATATATTTAGCACTCTTTCATGGATCAAGTGTTTCACAGCTCTGCTACAAATTGATTTATCATAATATCATATCGCGCAGATCATACGTGGAATAAGATTACCAATCGGATCATTGATTATGTATAAGATGTGAGTCACACCAAAAATCAGTCGAGTCAGCAAAAAAGATAATGACGCGACTAGGCTTCCCACAAGTTGCCCAAGCGTAGCCAAGTTCCGTAAATTGAGGGTTATCAGCTGAGCCGCTTCTTACCCCTCAACCGTCACTTGACCTTGTAATTTTGATTCTATTTAAATACCAACAGTTGTACAGTTTTATACATATTTCCTTCATATCAATTTCACCATCATCATCATCATCATCGCCATCATCATCATCATCATCATCATCATCATCATCATCATCATCATCATCATCATCATCATCATCATCATCATCATCATCATCATCATCATCAGTAGTAGTAGTCATAGCCATCATCGTCGTCTGGTACAAGATAATGCTTAAGAGGCGATGTTCATAGCCATCAGACATTCGCGGCAAAGCTTGTTTTATCGATTTTGCTCAAATTTTAACCATAGGTAGGTCTTGTCATAAGATACACCACTGTGTAGTTAGTTTTGAAAATTTTTACTTTTTTGAGGAAAGAACGGGGGAAAACGATTTCGCGCCAAATCGCCCGTCTGAGACTCGTAATTTTAGGTCAACTTTGTCGGCTTCGTGTGCCCAAAATATTAACTCTACTGACTCAAAACTACCGTTGCAATCTTCGCAATTATCTTAAGTTATGTTCCAAGCTTTTTAAAAAACTTTCAACTGCTTTTATATTTTTTTGACACATTATTTCTGAAGTGCACTAATTACATTATGCAAAATAGGTAAAAAATAACGGGCCTTTTTCCGATGTGCTGACCAAAATTATTCAATGATGTTTTGCATTCTGAAAGTCAAAGGGGGAAATATGAGTCTGTGAAAAAATCAGCTTGGGTAAATGTAATGGAGCGAAGTTATGAAGCTCTAAACATTGAGAAAATAAGGCTGGTTTCAGACGAGTCTGCGTATGGCTGTAATCAATTAGCGTGTCATATGCCAACAAGTAATTAACATAAACAATAATTCAAGTTCCTTTATTCTACAAAATAGCTTTACAGTATAATTTCACAACGAGTAAACTTTATTTTAGTTTCCATAAGGGCATTAGAATGACATATTTGGCCTAAATTATGTCAGTTTTGTTGTCGAATACTACAAGTCGGCGCTTGTCGCCGAATATGCAAATAACTTCGTCGATAAGTGTAAACATCTTTCGAATTTTATGAAGTATTATTTCTTTTCCTTCGTTTAAAAAAATCAGTTTTCCTTCGGAGGACTTATTTGGAAAATTGTGAGCTTTATTCGAAAGAGAAAAAAAATCGAAAATCTGTTGTTTGTTGTTAGAGGTCTGTTAGAGAAGGGACGACGACTAGGCTTACTTTGAAATTGATATAATGGAATTACATATTCGATAAATTGCCTTTGGACAGACCGCGCGCCAAAAATCAAAATTCAGGAAATTATCAAGCCATATATAATAATTACAATTATTGCACTATTGCATTTACACGTCACATCATAAGTTCATTGCTAGCTCCCTCCGCAGAAAACGTTTTGCTTTTTGCATCGGGATTTCCTGTGGTTAGGAGGCTACTGAGTTCAATGTCTCGTTTGTAAACTATAGCATAAGGATCATGGTCGCTGGACAGATTCATAACAACACGAAGAAAAAGTGCGATAAAATTGTATTTACAAAACGGAGAAGGGAGGAAAAATCAAAATCAAATCAAATCAATTTTTACGTGGTCAGAGTACACTTAGCTTTATACAAAAAAACTGATATCACTAGTTTTCAGGAATGACAACAAAATGCAATAAATATCAAAGATCGAAACATAGACAAATAACATACATTAACACTAGTTAATATTAGAGAGAAACAAGATTTGTTTTTCTCGATTCTATCCCCCTCTGTAAACACACTGTGACGTCATAATGTAATAAAGCAATAAGTTTCCCAAAACTAAAGCTTACAACTACAAGTGGCTAGCATGTCCTCTAAAAGCGTAATATATGGCTTCTTTAAGGGCCTTCCCTTAATGTTGGATGTGTCCAGTTGAAAGCTTGAGCAATTTTTTTTAACATGGAGATGGAAAATTTTGACAGCTTTGATTGTGATGCAATTTTGCAAAGGTCATAGTTTTCAAACGTGATTGGATGTTGAAGGCCTATCTCATCCATGACTTCACTTGCAAGATCTTTCAAATCTGCCTCCAATTTCTCTCTTTGTTGGGGCTCATCTGAACCACCATCATCATCTTCATCAAAATCATCATCATCAACGACCACATCTAGCTTTTTCTTAGCCGCTACACGCGAGAAAAAGCTTGCAATTTGTCGAGTTGATAGCCAGTCGTCTTTGCCAAACATACGAATTCCGTCGATTTTTCTCGCTGTCCTCATCATTTTTGAAACACTTGCTGGATCTGCTTTATTTCCGGTTTGTTCTCCACTTTGAAAAATGTCTAACAGGTACTTTTTTTGGTCCTCACTGAAACGCCTTCTCTGTGTCGTTGTTTTTAGAGCCCATCCCATTGGTAAACAATTCTGTGCGTTTTCGACTTTATCCAACCTTATGTCCTCGTCCGTCTCGTAAATTCTGCAGCTAGCACCATATTCGAGTTTCGCAGCATACGACTTCATTGCTTTGTCATATAATGTTTCATGTTCTATTACGTATTTGTGCCGCTCACAATCGAGATGTTTTTCAAGCGAATGATGTCTTCTAAATGAGCATACACATCCCTCCTCAGGACAAAAGTATAACGTGTCACCTACATCTTGTTCATCCTCATCCTCACTGCTGTTATCATCATGGTCATCTTCATTATCTGTCTCAGTCTTCTTACGTTCATGAACTTTAGCTTTCTTAATATTTCTTGCCTTTACTGGGACAAAAGAACTGCTATGGGTGGCTATTATTTCGTTGACCTCTGGTAACGTTTTGTTCAAGTCAAACTTACTGAAAGGCAAGAACTTTCCTGATCCGACCTTATACGCTCTCCACACTTTGATCCCCTTGGTTTCGTCAAACCAGTCTCTCTGGCTTTCGCGGAACTTTTTTGGAACAAATTTCATGGCCCAATCTGACACTAACAAAACGGACTCCTCATCTAAACTTTCAAGGATTTCTTGTCTTGCGGAATCCTGGTTCACATTTCTGAGTAAATGTGCTTTCCATGCTTCGATGCTATTTTTACAATTTGCGATGATATATTCCATTTCTTCCTTTTGTTCAACTGAACAGTCAGCATTCAAAAGATTTGCTTCTATGTCATCAATAGCAGCAGTAAACAGATTGCATCTATCGCACTGCACATTATGCTCGTGATCACACTTGCTTTGAAAGTCTTTATCACTGGGATGGCTAAGTGCAAATGGTCTACAGTGATCTGCGACTGGTGAGCTGTTTGCAATGTGAACCTGTTATATATAAATGTAAAATAAAGTTATTGAAAAATAGAACTTCATCTTTTATGTCATTGAGTATATTTCATAGTAGTTCTCATTTAGATAAAGATCGGTATTTATATCAATTATATAAATTTTAGACAAAGAGTTATATATATATCATATTATTATTGTTATCGTTATCGTTATCGTTATCGTTATCGTTATCGTTATCGTTATCGTTATCGTTATCGTTATCGTTATCGTTATCGTTATCGTTATCGTTATCGTTATCGTTATCGTTATCGTTATCGTTATCGTTATCGTTATCGTTATCGTTATCGTTATCGTTATCGTTATCGTTATCGTTATCGTTATCGTTATCGTTATCGTTATCGTTATCGTTATCGTTATCGTTATCGTTATCGTTATCGTTATCGTTATCGTTATCGTTATCGTTATCGTTATCGTTATCGTTATCGTTATCGTTATCGTTATCGTTATCGTTATCGTTATCGTTATCGTTATCGTTATCGTTATCGTTATCGTTATCGTTATCGTTATCGTTATCGTTATCGTTATCGTTATCGTTATCGTTATCGTTATCGTTATCGTTATCGTTATCGTTATCGTTATCGTTATCGTTATCGTTATCGTTATCGTTATCGTTATCGTTATCGTTATCGTTATCGTTATCGTTATCGTTATCGTTATCGTTATCGTTATCGTTATCGTTATCGTTATCGTTATCGTTATCGTTATCGTTATCGTTATCGTTATCGTTATCGTTATCGTTATCGTTATCGTTATCGTTATCGTTATCGTTATCGTTATCGTTATCGTTATCGTTATCGTTATCGTTATCGTTATCGTTATCGTTATCGTTATCGTTATCGTTATCGTTATCGTTATCGTTATCGTTATCGTTATCGTTATCGTTATCGTTATCGTTATCGTTATCGTTATCGTTATCGTTATCGTTATCGTTATCGTTATCGTTATCGTTATCGTTATCGTTATCGTTATCGTTATCGTTATCGTTATCGTTATTGTTATTGTTATTGTTATTATTATTATTATTATTATTATTATTATTATGCTTATTATATTCTTATTATAATATATCATATGTACTTTTTTTCATTTTTAGAACATATCATTTATTTTAACTAGGACCCTTCTGTAAATCGACGCTGGTATCCTGAATAAAGATTATTATTATTATTATTCTATTATTAACCTTAATATCAATTGAGATTTAGATGTAGCGCTGATCAGTAGCAGTTGGGTGCCTATATGGACAAAGTGGGCCGACTATCATAATACATATTATTATTAATAGAGCGCGCGAACTCATGTTGATATCTGCTTAATTGTACATTAACTAGCGCGCTGACACGCAGATATATAGTAACTAGACATTTTCAAACGAACTGAAAATACATCTGTACTGCGCTTAGTAGATAATAACCGTGATCCCAAGTTAGGCTCTTTCCATATTCATCCACTAGCTTATCAACTACCTTTTTAAGCTCGTCGAAAGCTTCCGCACCAGATGCAGAAAAATAATCCAATCCTTGCAGTGATTTGCGAGTATACGCTGAGCAAACGTCCAACACTCTTAGTAAGGTACTGCGGCTCATGGGCACATATCCTACATCTTTACAGTAGCCTTGATATTGTCGGATAATGTGCTCTGGGATTTCCGATCGAATAACATTCGGTATTTTCATAACAGTACCCGATGAAAGTTTCAGTGTTTTTTCACCAAAAGGCAAATCCTGTACAATGTGTGTACTTGTAATAAATGTGAGGAAATGGTCCAGTTTGTCCTCTTTCGCAGACATTCGAGTGTTCTTTACGGGTGGCAATGCTGCACCTCGCCCATGTAACAAAGTATGGTGTCTTGCAATATCCTAACGATATTTCGTCAAACTTGGTATCCAGCGTAACAAATCTTTAAAGCTCACTTTATCCGCCATTATAGATAGTATCTGACGACGAGATATCCAGTTGTCTGCATTGGCATAGCACTCTGATAAAGCTTCCAACAATGGGATATCAATATCAGAGCTGCTTTCAAACTTTTTCTGCAAGTGACTGAATAGCTTGGCTGATTCACCTGGGGCAATTTCTTCAAGGCATACGTGAGCCACTTGTTGCGCTTTTCTTACATAGAATCTCTTGGTACGGTCTGATGTTATTTCCCACGGTGTGGATAGGGTGCTTCTAATCGGACTTACATCTCTAGAACTGAGATACTCATTCAACTTTTCTCTTGGTGGTTTCTCTGCAGTTATGGGGGACAACATGTACATGGACTCTTCACTAGGCTGGTAGAGACTCTTTGGGGTTTCTGGACTGAATGCACCCTGAGTGTATTCCGAACTACACGGTGTACTTGTACTCTCTTGATCTCCAAGTTCAGAATCAATAGGACTTGAGACTTTTGACGTAAAAGAGACCTCTTTATCTTCGTCATCCTAAAACATAGAACAATAAATATTTACTCATTTGTCATCAGTCTGTCCGTCTATTCTATTTTTAAAAGCATTTATTCACGTCATTTATTTATTCGTATACTTATTCTTTCATTCATTCCTTTTGTTTATTCATTAAATCATACATTTATTCATTCATTCATTCATTCATTTTGTTTATTCATTTAATCATTCATTTATTCATTCATCCATTCATCCACTTTATTCATTAGGTCAATTCCTCATTCATTCACATCCATCCAAACCTATCCGCCTACTCATTAATCAATTCACTCTTGCTCTCATTTCTTTTTTTCTTTAATTTTCTTATTCATTCTTTCTCATTTCCCTACTCTTTTTCCTTTCTTATTTCTTTCTTTCTTTCTTTCTTGAAACGCCTAATTTTATTTTATTTACTGAGGTATGTACCAGTGCCATGTGACTTAGTTGTACAGCAACATCTGTTTCTTGTTTGTTATCTTGTAATTCTTTCAGAAGCTTCCTACAGTTCACACATACACCTGGAAATAGAGCGGAATATAGAGCTATAAACTTAACGTTGTCGCTACTAATTGATAACGTAAAATTTCTCGTACATACCTGATCCAACTTGGACGAACACTCCAGTTCGTTTAAATATCACCTGCGCTTCCGTTTTATTAACTCCTCTTTCTCCCTTCGGCCACTTCCTCTTGCCTTTTCCATGGGTTGAGATCCCCACTGGAACTCTGCATCTCTCAGTGGACCTCCTTGTCCAGCCCAAACCTAATTTTAATCGATGAAGAGGACAAATTGTCCAGGTTGCAATGTCCTTGGGACACGTAAACAATCCTGCTCGGCTTAAAATCAGATCGGCTTCATTAGCGTGTCCAGAAAACTGAAAAGCGCGCTCGTGACCAGAAATCTCCTTCTTGCATGCAAGAATAGGAATGACACTGCACGACTTTTGTCGACTTCTTTGATCATGGCCACAAATCCCCCCTACAACAGCTTTGAAAGAACAGTAAATTTCCATTTCTACACCTTCGTAACCAACTAAGCATCTGAAGTTATTTTATGATCACAATCGCTTTTAGCGGCAGCAAAAACACAATTCATGTCAATTTCAATTAAGCCTAGTCATCCCTTCTCTGACAACAAACAACATATTTTCGTGATTTTTTTCTTTCAAATAAAGCTCACAATCTTCTAAAAAGGTCATCCGAAGGAAAACTGAATTTTTTAAACGAAGGAAAAGAAATAATACTTCATAAAATTCGAAAGATGTTTACACTTATCGACGAAGTTATTTGCATATTCGGCGACAAGCGCCGACTTGTAGTATTCGACAACAAAACTGACATAATTTAGGCCAAATATGTCATTCTAATGCCCTTATGGAAACTAAAATAAAGTTTACTCGTTGTGAAATTATACTGTAAAGCTATTTTGTAGAATAAAGGAACTTGAATTATTGTTTATGTTAATTACTTGTTGGCATATGACACGCTAATTGATTACAGCCATACGCAGACTCGTCTGAAACCAGCCTTATTTTCTCAATGTTTAGAGCTTCATAACTTCGCTCCATTACATTTACCCAAGCTGATTTTTTCACAGACTCATATTTCCTCCTTTGACTTTCAGAATGCAAAACATCATTGAATAATTTTGGTCAGCACATCGGAAAAAGGCCCGTTATTTTTTACCTATTTTGCATAATGTAATTAGTGCACTTCAGAAATAATGTGTCAAAAAAATATAAAAGCAGTTGAAAGTTTTTTAAAAAGCTTGGAACATAACTTAAGATAATTGCGAAGATTGCAACGGTAGTTTTGAGTCAGTAGAGTTAATATTTTGGGCACACGAAGCCGACAAAGTTGACCTAAAATTACGAGTCTCAGACGGGCGATTTGGCGCGAAATCGTTTTCCCCCGTTTTTTTCCTCAAAAAAGCAAACTTTTTCAAAACTAACTACACAGTGGTGTATCTTATGACAAGACCTACCTATGGTTAAAATTTGAGCGAAATCGATAAAACAAGCTTTACCGCGAATGTCTGATGGCTATGGACATCGCCTCTTAAATTAAACTTATATCTGGTAACATTATTTGACTGGATATTCAATATCAGACGACTTTATAACACATACAGAGTCATTCAATTTTCAATACATCAGTATCTCACCAAAAAAATTATGACCATGCATTCATATATAATCATCATGATTTGAATGTATTAAAATTCTTCTTCTGATGTTTTCAGTAATATCTTAGTATCAATAAGATAGATAAATGTAATAGATCTGAGGCTCATGAACGAATGTTTACCGTTTGCCTGGGTATATTTAGAATCAGTCTTGATTTACATATCTTACTTGATTTGAGCTGTATCAGGACAGGTGATAAAAGTACAGAATTTGGGTTCCCTGTGGCGAGACTTTGTGGTGTCGATATTATTTTAGTTATCACAGTTCAGTTTTGAGGGTATTGCGGTAAAAACGATGATTCCAAAGCCTTATTTCTTTAATAATTCTTCTTGCCATGATGTCATTAATTATCATGCAAGAGTAAGGAATGTATTGTTGAATTAATTCATGTCATGGAAGACTAGCCAGCTTAATCTGGCATGAAAAAATATAATTCAACTTATAGATGTACGATATGGAAAAACTTTTCGAATTACTAGAATTGAATGTTGACGCATAAAAAAGCAAGGTCAAGTGATGGATGAGGGAGGGTTTCCTGACGGAAGTCGATTAAGCAAGTCGATAACCCTCATCCTCCGGACCTTACTTTGATAAGCTCCCTTTGAGTATTTATATGAGGAATATGCTCAATAGTTTTCTCGTGTGGGATTTCAAATGAATGACTGAGTCCTCAATAAATGCGCATGCCTAAATCGAGGATAAACAATGGTCACACTTGGGCCACCTTGAAAGGACCGACCCGAGATTTGCTGACTCGGCTAATTTGACCATATACATAGTGTGCGTAATGTTTATAAACATTACCAATATGATAATAATGTGCCAACCATTTCTACAATAGGTTCTGTCACTTTGCTTTGTTGGATTGTCCAATAGATTTCTGGTTGGCAATTTTAAATATCTAACAATGAACCACAACAAATCCCGTCATCGTACGCCCACCTATGACTAGCACTAACGGCTATAAAACAGAACCGATAAAGCCATGGGAAGAAAATGAAATTTTTTTAGAAAACTTTATAGTACAAAGTATATAAATTTAGTACTATTCATGGATTGAGTGTTTCACTGCAGCTCTGCTCAAACTTTTTGTTTATCCTAACTTCATACGTAGAAACTACTGTAAGATAAAGATCTTTCTTTTACATTCTCATCAAATATGTAAGATGTGATTCACACGTAAATCAGCCGAGTCAGCAAAAAAAGATAATGAATCTACAGGCTTCCCACAATTAGCCCAAGCGTCGTCTTGTCATGTCTTGTCATGCGCGTTTATTGAAAAGTAAATCACTATTCATTGTGCACGCTTTTAGTGTTTGTACTCTAGTATCAAAATAAATAGTAAGATATTTTATGAGCCAAAGGAAGAGGTACAACTATTGTAAACCGTATTTACATCAGTCATGCATGGCTTCGATGACTCAGATGTAGAAATATGTAAAATTGAGCCGAGTCAGCTAAAACAATAAACACAGATAATCCAACATTGTCTCTATTCTAGTCACGGTAATGCGCATGCACTCAGGAAAAGATAGCTTATAGCAAAATCTACTCATTAGTAATCCCACATGGTAAAAGCAGAGTGTGTATTCCTCATATAAATATTCAATCGAACGAAATATGATTAAGGTCCGGAGGATGAGGGTTATCACAAGCCAATTGTTTATCAATTACCGAAACCCCCTCATCCATCACTTGACCTTAATTTTGAAATTTGTGAGTTTCTTTAGCACAATTTCTTTATTTCTTATGGCCCTCATATTGAAATGTATAATTTTCAAAGTGAGTTTCCACCTATTTTATTTGACATAGAATTAATCATAATTGCAGCAACCGTATCCAGAATCGTAGGAAATATTTAACTTTATTATTTCAATTTTTTTCTCCTTCGGTCTTAAAGGACTTACATGTAAAAAAAAAACATCTAAAGGAATCAGCTTGCTAGGACATTTGAAACGTCTGTATAATTTTGTTATAATTAAGCCAGAGTCTACTAGTTAATTAAAATTGCTACGACATTGTTATACAAAACATTTTTGTACATGTAATCAAAGTAAAAGTGTTTTCAGAATCGCAATGTTTTGGTGTCAGAAGGCTAGAGTCGTAGAAAACTTTGAGGTTTTTTCTCCTTTATCCCTTGTGTGAGTCGATTGGAAATATGATTTATTTTGAACAATAAGGTTATTTGAGTTCAATACTTCATTTTTTGAAGACTGTCAAGGTTTGAAGGAGTAGAAAGTTCATAAAATAAAGAATATAAAAATATCAATTACTCAATTACTGTTCATGGTTCGAGTGTCCTCACTGTAAATAACGACTATTGATAATAATAATATAAAATCAAGAATGGTGCGGGTCACACAACAGAACTGGAATCCAATTACAGTGCGCCCTAATGAAAGAAAATTATTATTTCAGATTGTACTTAGGGTGGCTTTCAATAATCCATGAAAAAATGTATTCATGACAGTGATATAGCCAGATTAATATGATAGAAGCAAAAGAAATAAGTGAATAGTAAAATTACGGAAAATTCTATTTCGCGGGTTTATGAAAGTCACTCTAATACTGCATGAGTATTAGTTGACATAATATTGCTGGAGCCGCAACATTTAGGGCCAGGGGTGTAGCCAGGATTTTGCCTTAGGGGGGCCCAAATTCCATTTTCAGAAGATCAACAAAAAAACGGCCAGCCAAAAAAACGGCCAACAGAATTGAGGAGGGGGCCCCCTGGCTACGCCCTTGAGGCCAGATAGATTTCCAGGTGCTGAAATTATTGATATCAAAAGTGCCATTCAGAGGATTAACGTAAATTTCAGAAAAATGAGATTTAAAATGCTTAACGGAATTACAAAAGCGTAAACAAACAGGCATGCGCAGATTATTGCACAGTTGTAACATCACAGCACACTTGTACTGCAAGCACAGGACCAGTCACCTTTCTCTCGATCGGTCTGTATTTATCCTATCAATTTACACATCAGTCTTTACAACTCTTCTTTGTCTTCTGCTGGTTTGTCTTTTGGGGGTGGTGTACCACCCTGTCCTCCTTGTTGGCCTCCAGCACCCTGGTACAATTTACTAACAATTGGCTGTACAACATCCTCAAGTTCTTTCTTTTGTTTTTTCAGATCTTCAGTTGAAGCTTCATGGTTCTTGTCCATCCATGCAATTGATTTTCCTACTGCATCTGTAATTGTTTTCTTATCTTCCTCAGACAGCTTTCCTCCAAACTTTTCTTTATCTCCAATTTGGTTTTTCAGTGAGTAAGCATAGCTTTCTAATTCATTCTTGGCTTCGACACGTTCTTTCACAGCCTTGTCCTCATCAGCAAATATCTCAGCATCATTAACCATACGTTCAATATCCTCTGGAGTAAGACGGTTTTGGTCATTGGTGATGGTGATCTTTTCTTTGTTACCAGTACCCTTGTCTTCGGCAGATACGCGCAAAATACCATTGACGTCAATCTCAAAGGTGACTTCAATCTGTGGTACACCACGTGGTGATGGAGGAATTCCATTCAAGTCAAATTTGCCGAGAAGATGGTTGTCTTTTGTCATTGGTCGTTCACCTTCGTACACTTGAATACTGACTGTGTTCTGGTTATCAGCAGCGGTGGAGAAGATCTGAGACTTCTTGGTTGGAATGGGAGTGTTACGAGGAATGAGCTTAGTCATCACACCACCGACTGTCTCGATACCAAGAGTAAGTGGGTTTATATCCAAAAGTAGGATGTTTCCAATGTCTTCTTCAATACCGAGAACACCTGCCTGGACGGCAGCACCGTACGCCACAGCTTCATCTGGGTTGATTCCTCTGCTGGGTTCTTTGCCATTAAAGTAGTCCTTGACAAGTTGTTGGACCTTTGGGATACGAGTAGAACCACCAACCAACACAATCTCATGGATTTCGTCTTTCTTAAGGTCAGCATCTTCAAGGACCTTCCTTACCGGTTTAAGTGTGGATTTGAAAAGGTCCTATAAGTAATGAAAAAGATTACAGTCAAACCAGTTTATGCGTTCCTATCAAGGTTGCAAGATTCAATTTTTTTTCTGAAATTTGATTTCAAGTTTGTAGGTTGCAAGTTTATTGAAAGTCATTAGTTGCAAATAATTTGCATTTTCATGCACCTTGTCAATATATTTAATCAATAGTAATGACCTTTATATAGGATCCTAAGGCCTTCTGGGATGCGGATTAAATTGTGCTTTTCTTCTGAGTTTTACAAGGTAAAGCAGCTAAAACTTTTGCAACCGCCAAATTTTTTTTTTAATGAATAAAAAAAACTTTAAAAAACTTGGTCTACGGATGGTCTACGCCGACCATCATCATCATCTATGGAGGCAGTAACTATGGAGCTGGTGATGACTGCATCACTCATTCTTATGCGTATATGATATGATTTTTGTACACATTTAAAAGTAATTTACAGCTATTAAAAAAATATTGGAGAAGGTTTTCTTGGTTGTTGCTTGACTGTTGCTTGTTGCGTATCAAGCCTGAAATGCAGTATGGGTGAAAAGCAAGAAAGCGAGAGGTCACAACAATATGGGTTTTTCCCATGCCTTATCTGCAGGTTTTTCCAGCATATCACTTCTTCTGTGTTGACATTATTTACATATTGATATAATACATTTCGAGCTTGGTAAGCAACATGCAACAAGCAACATGCAACATGCAACATGCAACATGCAACATGCAACATGCAACATGCAACATGCAACATGCAACATGCAGCATGCAAAATTACAACATGCAACAAAACCTTCGCAACCTATTTTTGAAATAGCTGTATATCATGACTTACCATGTTAAGTTCTTCAAAACGGGCTCTTGTAAGCACCTCAGAGAAGTCTTCTCCCTCAAAGAATGATTCAATTTCAATTCTGGTCTGATGCTGTGCACTAAGGGTTCTCTTTGCCTTTTCAACCTCACGACGAAGCTTTTGGACAGCTCTGTTGTCCTTGCGTATGTCCTTGCCTTTCTTTTTCTTGTACAGCTTAATAAAGTGTTCCATTACTCTTTGATCAAAATCTTCACCACCTAAAAGTTGAAAAAAAAATTAACAAATCAAATCAACTGTATTCAGTATGTTAGGGCTACCAGAAAAGAAGCAACTCCTCCAATAGATTAAAGTGCGTTTAACCTTTTTTCAATACTTTCAATACTGATTCTGCATGAAGTAAATAGTCGAATGGTAATTTTTTTTTTTTGATTTGAGTGATGCGTTTTTAAGATATGAAGGGTTATACTTCCAATATTTTAATGACAGCGACGTCTAGTAAGGCTTGATTAAATAAAGAAAATTGATCTGGTTCATGCAAACAATATTTAAAAAAGCATCCTTAATTTACCCGTCGTTGACATAAAAGATATTTCAAATTTGTTTTCTTAAAACGGCCAGTGTTTAGTATTACTAGTTACAACAAATACACTCAAATACCTTAGTAGACGTCACAGTCATTAACATATTGGAAGTATAAACTTTCATATCTTAAAGACGCATCACTCAAATCAAGAAATGTTTTACCATTCGACTATTTACTTCATGTAGAATCAGTATTGGAAGTATTGAAAAAAGGTGATGTTCACTTTAACCCAGCATCATATTTAATGAACTTACCAAGATGTGTGTCTCCATTGGTTGCAAGCACTTCAAATACGCCATTGTCAATAGTGAGAAGAGACACATCAAAGGTACCACCACCCAGATCAAAGACAAGGATATTCTTCTCTCCTTCCTTCTTGTCCATTCCATATGCAATAGCTGCAGCAGTCGGCTCATTGATGATACGCATAACATTAAGACCAGCAATGACACCAGCATCTTTGGTAGCTTGTCTCTGAGCATCATTGAAGTAAGCAGGTACGGTTACTACAGCATGGGTGACTTTCTTGCCAAGGTAGGCTTCGGCTGTTTCCTGCAAAACATAAGCAAAGAAACAGATTGAAATAAAGGTGGGTGACATTTTTTAGCATCAACCATTAGCACGTTTTTAACCAGTTCTTAGGGTATAGACTCATTGCAGCACGTAGGAATGCAGTTCAATTTGGAGGACAAAACAATAGGTTCCAATTCTTAGAAGAATTTAAAATTCTTTTGTTTTGTCCTCCAAATTGAGCTGCTTTATCCTCACGTCACAAACAAGTAAACAAGAAAGGAGCATCATTTCATTTAGTTGACCTGCGGTCACTTCAACAACCTCGCTCCGGATCCTAATACACGACACATCAATTACGAAATAAACTTATAGCAGTTTCCAATATTATTCGAACTCGGTAGTTGCGGGCTACGTATGCTGAAATTTGTTTTTTCGCTGCTACCTAATCAGACAACAATAATCGGTATCTTTTACATTTTTGAGGGAGGCATGCAGTGAAAACCCAAATTCCAACTTGCAACTCGCAACTCAGTACCGAATTCGTGTAATACAGAAAATTGCGGTAATTTATGAGTGTCCTGAAGGGGGGTCCTAATCCCATGCCCAGCCCAAAATTTTGCAAAATCCCAGTCCCAATCGTGCAAAATCTCAGTCCGAGTTAGAGTTAGAGGTTTTGTTAATCCTAATACAAGTAATGGCTAAATCCCAGTCCCAGTGCATGAAATCCCATTTTCCAAGCCCCCCCAAAAAAAAGAAAAAAAAAAGGCGAATCCCAGCTCCCTTTATCCCTTTAGGACCCTCGTTTATGGTTCCTTTCAAATTAAATTTGAATTAAAAACGAAAAAGTGTCATTCACCTTCATTTCCCCCAGAATCATAGCACTAATCTCCTCAGCCGTAAAGGTCTTCGTACCAGAACCGGTTGAAACCTGGACATGAGGTTTCTTGTTCTTCTCAACCACTTCAAAAGGGACGTATTTCACATCGTGCTGTACGGAGGGATCATCCCAGTTACGACCGATTAAACGTTTCACGTCGAATACAGTGTTTTCTGGATTGGATGTGAGCTGGTTCTTCGCACCATCACCGATAAGTCTTTCTCCTTCAGGAGTAAAGGCTACATAGGATGGAGTGATACGATTACCCTGGTCATTGGCAATAATCTCTACTCGTCCATTCTTGAATACACCAACACTGTTTAGGAAATCCGAACATAGAAAATTAGATAAGCCATTCAATCAATCAATGAATACTAATTTGCACCGTATAAGTTAAAATTAAATTAATTTACAATATTAAGAGAAAGTGAGCTAAGATAAGGAATCCCCGTGCCCCATCATGAGCTCTTTGATGCTATTTTTAGAATCCGTCGGATTTATTTTTAACTTATGCGACCTCCCCTCAAGGAATTGAACCAATCAGGTGAGGTTCTTCGCTCAAAATAAATTCAAGCTAAAAATAGCTGCACATTAAATGGTGCTCATGATGGTTACAAGCCTTTATAGGGGGTTTCCTTCTCTGAGTTCATATTCTCTTGACAATATATATTATAAAAAAGAAAAAAAGGCATATAATAAACAATAATAATATAATAAAAAATATTAAAGAATAAATAAAGGAACCTTGCAATTTGTTTACCCACACAAAAAAGTGCAATAGCCAAAAAGATAAACTACAAACTATCCATACTTATCAGTAATGGAATTGACACCTAGCGTTTGTTCTTTAAAAAAATCTAAATATGCCAACTTAGTGATGAGATTTGAAATTAGATAATTTTTTAGAAGATTTAGATAATTTTTAGAAGTCGAACGAAAAAACCTATTGGATTCAGTGTGCAGCAGCCAATTCGCCTCGCCGACGTCGCGCCACATAATTACTCACAACTCACAACGAAACTATGTACACTTCCTTATATGGAGGGTAAACCAGTCAAACCTGTTTAGAACAAAAGAAATGACGCACTTCCGTAACAAACTCAAAACTCCTGAAACTCCTCTAAGTTAGCCAACTTCGCTGGCAATCAATGTGATGCAAATCAAAGACCTTATATAAATTTTAAAAGTTAAACAAAAAGTTGAAGGCGGTAAATCAAAACAAGTAAAGTTGAAATGTTATCCAAAAGAGCCCTTAGTCTAAGTTTCTTTTATTTTTGTTTAAACCATTTTTAAACCTCTTTTAAACCTTCATCTCTGGCGACCATGATCCTTAGGGTTAAAAGAATAGATCGTTTTGATGTGACGTCATAGTGAAATAGAGCAATTTATGAGACGTCAGTAGTAAAATAGTGAATAACTTAACTTATTTAGATGACGTCTTCGACAGTTTGACTAAATCCACCTTAACTATTCAACAGTACTAGTTTAAATAAATTCACTCTAAATCAAGAGTCAAATGGCGTGCCTTTACCGGTATTACCGATCATTTCGTATTATTAAAAGCGTGGAATATTTTCCATTCTTATTTGTAGTAATATTTGAAGCCTTTGGGTTCGTTAAAATGTTGAAGAGAACCAGAACATAGTTAATAGCATTCCAAACCCGCTAAACAATCTAGCCCTTGAATGACGAATTTTAAGACTAACGCCGGAAATAACCGTGTTACTATGGCTGGTTTCCAATTTCTATATATTTTGCTAATGGCCCTTGATTGGTTCAAGCAGATAATAACTGCTAATTGAGTAGCTGAATCAAAGGTACTCGTTCGCGGTGCATCATAGGTAAAAATCTAAATTTATTCAATCGATCAATGTCCGTCGTCCTTAAAGATTAGATTATGGATGCGACCCCTGTATCGATATGCCCGCAAAGGCTCTTGAGTAATGCCATGAAAACTCCTGTGCAACAAACAAACAAACAAACCGAGAGAAAAAAGAAAAAAAAGAAGGCATTTTTGGACTGGGCTGCTACAGGCAACCCAGTAAAACGTAGAAAGACCGTTTCCAAGCAAACTGCAAAGTATATTGAAAATAATGAAACGAAAACGATCAACTCACCAAGAGTATGTAGTTCCTAAATCAATTCCAATAACTGTTCCTACTTTTTCCTTTTCGGATGTTTTGTCCTCTTTCTTTTCCTGTCCCTTGGCTAAAAAAATGCTGGTGGCCAAAGCCACAGCAAATATGACAGAATAATACTTCATTGTTTTTAAAAATATTTCCACAACCACTGTTCACCTCAGTATAAAGTATATACTAGAAAGAAGAAAGAATACTAGTTGATATAGAACACGGTGGATGATTCATATTCTATATATTTGGTCCAGACTTCTCCCGTGTCTACATCTGATTGGTCCAAGCTAAGACAGTATCTTGCATCATAAAATCCCGAATTTATCCCGACTGTTCCGCAACAATTAAATTATGTCATGGCACGATCTCTTGCATCATAAAATCCCGAATTTAACCAGATTGTTTGGGGACGAATAAATTGTCATGGCCCGATCTCTTGCACATCATAAAATGCCGAATTTATCCCGAGTGTTGCGTGACAATTAAATTATGTCATGGCACGATCTCTTGCATCATAAAATCCCGAATTTAACCAGATTGTTTGGGGACGAATAAATTGTTATGGCCCGATCTCTTGCACATCGTAAAATGCCGAATTTATCCCGAGTGTTGCGTGACAATTAAATTATGTCATGGCCCGATCTCTTGCATCATAAAATTCCGAATTTAACCAGATTATTTTGGGACAATTAAATTATGTCATGGCAAGACCTCTTGCATCATAAAATCCCGAGTTTATACCGATTGTTCCGGGGCAATTATGTCATGACACGCCGACAGAATGACACCAAACAAGACTCGGGAATTTCCCTATTTCACTATGACGTCACAGCTTGTTTAATTTATAAGGAGGACAGACGGACAGACAGTACTAAGGAAAACAGGGCATCAAAACTACTCGTGGGCTACAGGGAACCCGGCTCCAGTACGTTTGCTTTATATATGTATGACTTTCATTTCTTGATGGGTTCCCTGTGTCTTTAGCTCTGTAGCCGGATATATCTCAACTGCAATCATTCTGTAACCGGATAGCGGATTAAGATTCAAAATAGTGTAACGCAATCGTTTAATAACAGTCAAATAAAGTGCGTTACACTATTTTCAATCTTAATCCGCTATCCGGTTACAGAATGATTACTTCCGCGAAATTTGTACGATCTTGTTTATTGAGCTAAAGGGAACCCGTCAATAAATGTCATACATATATAACGTCAACGTACTGGAGCCGGGTTCCCAGGGATGGGCTAAAGAGTTCGGGCGCACGTCCATTCCAAACGTCTGTCATTCGAGTTTTATGTAATGTTTTTAAAAATGAATGCGAGGGTTTCCAAACCAGCTTTTAAAGCACAAGGCCGTAGGCCGAATGCTTTTATTCTTTTCGAGTGTTTGAAAACCCCTTGATAAATCACGAAGCACGAGGTTTTTGGAATGTCTTCTAACGAGTAAATAAATCATCATGCAGGAATTCAGATAGTTCTTTATAATATAATTGGTTTGTCATTCATTGTTGCCTTGGATACCGATAGTTTTTGAATTCCTCTCGTGTAGAATTTAGCTAATGTTTTAATTTCGATAGGCACTTAAAAATTATCATGCAGTATAGACCCCTTGCAGCACGTAGGAATGCAGCTCAATCTGGAGGACAAACCAATAGGTTTCAATTCTCAGGAGATTTTTTTCTTGTCCTCCAAATAGCCCACTTCCAAAATATGCTTCGCTTGTCACGCACGAAGGTTTTCAGTACGAGGCTCTGTGCTAAGCTTAATTTATATCTTTTCAGTCCTGTCACGAAAACACCGAGCATTTATCACAGTACCTCATAATGAAACCTTTGAAAATATTGAACTCCAGAATCTACACAATAGCCTAACAGGAGATGCATGCGAAGGTCCCTGGGTACTATTACGCAATTTGTCAAATTTCTCGTGTAGGAATCAGGGGGGAAAAAGGTATTTGCGACTAGGTTACCATAGGTACCCCAGTAATTAAAAAATATCTTAAAATTTAGAGCTGTATTTCTGAAGCTTTGCTTTCTTTTATTTGACTTTGTTGTGACAAAAATACACGGTAACCGTTTTATTAAAATACAATTTATTCCACTAAAACTACCTACGCAATTAAAGAACCTTTACATCACACTTATAAAATATTATGATAAAAATAATAAAAATAGGAATAAAATTAAGAACACAAAAAGCAAAGCCGGACGGAGGAGTTTTAGAAAGTCTACACTTGACTGAAGTAGGATGACCCTGGTAGAAGAGACAAGTCTTTTTAAGTTCTTCTTCCCCATTGGGAACATCGAAGATAGAAGAGTTCCTCTAACACCAGACCCACCCTACTTTCATTTAAGCGGGACCACCGAAAACACGAAGGTTTCTCAGAGTATGAAAGTGAGTCACCGTATTTTTAATTTCTAGGAAAATAAGTTATCGTTAGTTTTTTTCACCCTAGCTGGATGATCAAACAGGAATTCAGTATTCATTAACTCAAGGAATTATGATAAAATTCATATTATTTACAAAAAAAATTAAGAATCGAAAGCATATCATGAAGGGTACACAAGTTCTCGCCACTCCAATTTTGTCAGTGTTGAGAGAGAATTTTTTATCGTTGTGAGTTGTCAATTTAAAGGACGTCAATCAAAACACGTGTCTGTGGTGTAGTTACCTCGTTGGCACAAACACTAAACCACTTGCCATAATAGGAAGAATATATTAAACATTTGAGAATTTACCAGGTCAAATGATTCGGCAGCATCGATTTTTAGACCACCCTTAAACTGTTTGCATGATTACGCGAACGTAGCCCCAGAGGCCTGGTGTTTTGCCTTAAATTTGATTGACGTAAGCCAAAACCCCAGACATCTTGAGTATTATGGCAAGTTATCTGGGTCGAGTAATAAACGACTCGCACTAACAGGTCACTTGACCCTACCCCCCAACAGGAATGAAAAATAAACTTTGACATTAGTAGGGAGGCAGAGTTTCAGCTTTTAACAAGCAAAACAGGAGAAATGGCATTAAATATAAAATTTGCACCTGTTAGTGCAAGTCGTCTATTGGTAAAATTAATGGATATGTTATCCCAAATGTCGATGAGATGATAACTGATTTTGTTTTTCCTTGCATAGATGAAACACAAAGGTATTCCAGTTTCGGTGTTTGTAACTGGGATCGAGTCGAATATATTTTAGTTCTCAATGTAAAATGAAATGGCCGATATTTTGTCCCCATTGTGGACGAGATGTTGATCAGCTGATTTCAATCACTTTTATGTAGCTGCATCGCCCGGGTTTTCCGGTTCTATGTACTTTATGTACCTCGGATGGGATGCTATTTCGTTTCTCCTTGTAACGGTGTAATGTGATATACTTTTGTCTCTCCGTTTAATGGAATAATGATCAATGAGTATCTGGACCAGAGATGCTAGCTCTCTGTAAGAAGCTGGGATAAGACTCTTCTAGATAATGGGATACCTTCATTATAGTATCTCAGTTCTCTGTGAAGAAGGGCTACAATGTTCCAGCTACCTTATGAATCAACTGTGGTATAAATCAACTGTGGTGAGTCCAGCTCAGGCGAGAGTTTTACCCGAGAATCAAAACCCATTTGACAAAGTCTTGATCTAATTCGCAACAGGATTCTTCAGTCATCAAATGCATACACATCCTCATCCATAAACTCATAACTGTCGCCAGGCACCAGGCATTTGTTTGTATTACGCAGTGCTCTTGTTGTCATAAGTTTGTTTTCAGTCTTAGGGCTTGTCCTTGACTTAACTTTTCTGAATGGTTGAGGAGTTGATGATGAAAAACGTCCAGGCTTAAAGATCCAGTGCTTGTCTGTTCGAATTGGAGTGGTAAGAGGTGAAGTATCTCGTGATGAAGATGCACTATACAATGGTTTCCTCTGTGGTGGTGAGGCCAAAGACGATGTTGCACCCACGGATCTTGACTTAGTCAAGTCCTTAGAGTTTCCCACATCCTGGTTAAGGCTACGAGACCTTAACCTTGAGGTGTTGCTTACTTGAGCCGTGTTAGTAGATTCTGTTTTGATTTCGTCTTTCTTGCTTGGTGCTGTTTTAGAATCAGCATTAACTATTCGAATGTCTTTCTTTTCTTTTAGATCTTCCTTTCTTTTTTTATTAGTATTTCGACGTTCTGACAATGGCTCGGGGTTTATTTTATCTCTTGTACGCAACTTGACTCTTTCCTCAATAGTCATATGAACAGATAAACAGTCAAGAACTTCCTGTGGAAGGTCTTTAAAGAAAGAGCTATCGGTACAACTTATATCACCAAAAACTGAAGAAGATAACGAATCATTAGTTTTTGACTTGCTCGATGAAACTTCATTATCGGAAATTCTTTGTTTGCTGTTTTCTTTCTTTTCACTTGTGGCATTGGTTTTTGTCTTTATCTGACAATCGTTCCTCTTAAGCGGATCTCCTCCTGTTTCTCCTTGACTTCTAGTAACACGTTTTGGGCATGAATCGTTATTCAATGAATGGTCTTTTATATGGTCTACCTCGATCTCCTTTGTACTTGAAAAGCTTTTAGATGCTCTGGTTTTGCCTCCGTTCTCTTCATTACCACCAATATCTTCACTGTCATCTAATATACTTTCCTTGATACATGATGCTCTTTCGGAAGATCTGGTTTTGCGTCTTGTCTCTTCTTTCTTATTTTTGTTTTCCAAGGTAAGAGCATCAGGATCAATATTCTTGTTCTCAGTGTTTGACATCTTCGTAGCTCTGGTCTTTTGTCTTGTGTTTGTTCTCCTATCTTTCTCATATTCTTCCTCCATATTGGCAGTGCAGTTTTCTTTATTATCATCTGCACTCTTGTCTTTGGAGTTTGAATTCCTTGAGGATGCCCTAGTTTTGCGTCCTATATTTTTGCTACATTCTTGTTGGGATACATCTTCCATCGTAACATCCTCACCATCGCTTTGCTGATTTGCTATCTTCGTATTAGGTTTCGATGTTCTTGTAGAAGTTCTGGCGTTTCTTCTCGTCTCTCTATTACTACTTTCCATAATGACATGACCATTTATTTTGTTATCTGTTGCCTTTTCTTTGGTACTTGACAGCCTTGTAGAAGTTCTGGCGCTTCGTCTCGTCTCTCTGATACCTAAATCCATAGAAATGCCTTCCACATCCACATTGCCATCTCTGTGACCTTCAGACTTTTCTTTGGTAGTTGATGATCTTGTTGAAGTTCTGTTCGTGCGTTTACTTTCAACTTCACTATCAATCTGGTCAACAGCTCTTTCCCTGTCATCGACCAAGTGAGTGGATGAATCCTCGTCAGTAGTTGTACGTCTCCTCTTTGGCGGTACCTGAAAGCCTATTTCATCATCGTCTAGGTTCCATGATTTTCTCTTGTAGGTGAACGAATCCATGCATAAGGCCGAGGATGACAACGATTCGTCGTCCTCGCCATCAGTACTGTCAGCTACGGTACTACTTGAATCATCGTTATCGCTGTCCTCTTCCTCATCATCACAACCATCCTCATCATCATCATCCTCACCATCATCATCATAATCCTCATCTTCATCCTCAAACACATTGTCATCACCATCATCTGTCTTGGAACTCAGAATAATCTTTATCCCATGCGGCTGGCGTTTCTTTTTCTTCTTTTTCTTTTCTGTGCCATCAATAGGCCCACTTCTTTCCTCCTGACTCTCGTTGTGTACTTCCTCGTTGGTGGTGTTGACAAGAGTGTCATCCTGGCTTTCAGTATAGTATTCAACGATCTTCTTGATGTGGTATGTTAAATCCTGCTCTGAAGACTTTGAACCCTCAAAATGGGGGACATTAAAGCCATCGAAAGATTTGTTATCATCATCATCATCTGAATCGAACAATGCTGTAAACGCATCATCGTTCATTTTGACAATTTCATCCAAACCCTGCTCTCCTGTCTCATCATTTGCATGTTCCTCAAGTGCTTCATTTCTAGAATCAGGGAGATTTTGATGATTCTCCTTCCTTGGATTATTTTTGGGTGGTTTTGACCAGATCGACCGTGGGATTCCAAGCTTTCGGATAGACAAACTGCTTCCAGCCTTAGCTACTGTAGAACCATCTGAATCTTCATACTCGTCATCACTACTCAAGGTGTCATTGCTGGGGGAATCTCGCTTTTTTGAACCACTAAGACCACTTTTAGGGCTGGAGAAGTTCTCCTTCTCTTCTACAGACTCATTCTTATCATTCTCCTCTAGATTTGTTTGGATTTCAGAAACATTGTCTTTGGCTATCTCATTCCGTTTAAGTGGTTTTGAGCCATCTTTAGACCTTGTACATCTATTACTATTTTGATTGTCATCAGTTGTAATACCTCTTTCTGAAAGAGAGTCGGTACTGGAGGCATTGCTACTTCTGAAATTACGTTTAGCTGGGAGATGCGTCATCCCTTCTCGGCTTGCCAGTGATTCTGTACTGTCAGAACTGCTGTTCGTCTTTCTTTGATTTCTCAGTTCCCGCCTACTTTCTTCGCTTTCATCGCCATCTGTACTGTCAGGACTGTAGTTCGTCTTTCTTTGACTTCTCAACGCCCGCTTGGGAACATCATTTTCATCGCCATCTGCACTGTCAGAATTCTTTCTTTGGCCTCTCAACTCCTGCTTTTTAACTTCATTTTCACCTGTACTGTCAGAACTGCAGTTACTCTTTTTCTGGCTTCTCAGTGACCGCCTATTAACTTTACCTTCATCATAATCTTCATTTTCGTGAAGTTTAAGACTCGTGAAGGATACTGCAGCAGCAGGCTTTTGGCTTGACAATCTCTCTTGATCATCATTTTCATCCTGTTTATCCACCTTCTCCTCTGACATTCCCGATTCTTCAGGACTAGTTGCTTTCTGGATTGATACTATATCATCTAATACGATTTTAAGATTTTCATTTTCACAGTCTGCATGCCTCAAGTGATCTGACGTCTTCTGTTTGATGGAAACGTTCTGTGAGTTCGATTTTGTTTTAGGGTCATTATTTGTTTCACTTCTCACAGCATCCTCATAAGGCAAGTGATTTCGAGTTATTCTCCTTCTTGCCATGCCTTCGGAGCCCTCTTGGTCCATGTTTTCTGGTGCATGTGATTTTTCTTTTTCCCCATTTGATCCTTCCATATGTAGGTTGTCAGCTTTTCTGTCTTTGACATCATTTTCATTCCCATCTTCCCTGTCTGCTATCACGTTTTCGTTTATCTTTTCATTCATTTCTTTATCAATTGTGTCATCAATAGAATTAACTGGTTCTTTTGTTGGGGTTTGGAAAGGGTCATCCACCTTGTTTTCACTGAAAATAATACAGAAAAACATTTAAAAAATATATTGGCACAAACTTAAAATTTATACAAAAGTACATAAAAATGCACCACCAACAGATGGTACGTGTGGTAACTCCAACAGCACCTTTAACTTTTTTATTACTTTGTCGAGATCGTAGCCACGCCCCTCCCCCCAACACACATACACATACTTTAAAATGTGCTTCCAAAAAAGGAAAAAAAATTGAGACTCCCTCCCCAACTTAAAAATGTGCTCTGCAGTCCCTGATAAAAAGATTGTAGATTTTGAAAGAATAAAAATTATTGTAAATCACCTGATTGGTTCGGTACTCTCTGATCTGCTATATTTCAGCATTACTTTATCTAGGAATATCCTCAGACTTGGTCCTTGACTGATAAGCCTGTCAAGGCTATCATAGTTGGAGTCAGTTTGTGCAAATGCCTTGTGATGGTCACTCTTTAAATGCTGTTTAAGTGAGAAAAAACTGTTAATATTTTCATTGTTATTCTATGATAATGGTTTATGATTGATATAGTGCGCTTTCTATGTATCAAAGCCACTGAACTTTTTTACTTGATTAAGTCACACGGCACTAAATTCTTAGTTTTCAGTTGCGATGCTTATTAGGGGTAGAGCTTATTTGAGAGCCCCACTCTTTTGCTCTCATATCCAGCTGATCTGAAATAGTGACGTAAAAATGACATCACTGCAAAAATGAGGTGTCATGAAGCCTGCGAAAATTGACTTATAAAAGTTTATATCTGAGATACATCTAGATTTTCAGGAGAGGTTTTTGATATTTTGTATCCATTTATGATATTCATCCATGATATTCATCATTGAGTGGGAAAATAAAACAAAGAAATAACCATTTCCCGAGTCGCTGGCCTACTATGGATGACACCTCAGTTTTACAAATTTTCTCGATTCTGATTGGCTAACATTTCTCTTCAGATCAGCTGGATGTGGCACTTAATCGAGGGCAGTGCTTAAACAAGTAAATACAGTAACAATTTTAGATTGCTTTCATGCAATTTACAATCATGAGAGATGGTTAGTGGGATGAAATTTAAACATTTATGTTGGTCGTTACAAGGCTTTCTTTATGTCCTCAATAGTTCTTTTACATCCCTGCAATATTTTTGTTAGTACATTTCCATTCTTTTCCTAACATTTGAGAAATGCCTTACAAATAGATATGGTTTTCACCAAACCTATAAGTTATTCACCCATAGTAAAAGGGTCAATTTGTTTACAAATACAATATTTCTGACAGGGATTAACAGAAGGGACTTGGAAATTGACAAAGTAGATTTGGTCCAAAAGGGTCAATTTGTTTACAAATACAATATTTCTGACAGGGATTAACAGAAGGGACTTGGAAATTGACAAAGTAGATTTGGTCCAAACTACCAAACAGTTGTGACACAAGATAACCAGGAGCAGTGTTCACTTCTAAATACCATAAACACTGCAAGTATGCCTCAGATATAGCATGAACTTTGACTTACCAAATCTAGAGCATCATAGTGCAAACAGCAGCACTCACAATAACCTTTTTTGTTCGGCTTCTTGACATCCTGATGATTATCTTTCTCCTTATTTCTATAATACGACAAATGTGGAATATTATTTGTTTGTTAGTTGGTGATGACCAGTGTTCTCACCAGCATTTTTAAAATTGGGGTCCACAGGGCCCAAAAGAATCCAAAAGAGGGTAATTTTTGATTTTGAAAAGGACTGAACGATAATTTAACACAAGAATTTATTTGCATAAGAAAAAATCTTTGCGCCCTCTGGACCCCTCAAGCTATTTCTACTGCATCATTAAAAAAAAGCAAGGCAATGCCGCAATACTGTGGTCTGGTAAGAACAATGGATGACCTCAACCAGCATTTTTCAGTAGAGATTTAAAAAATCATAAACAATCCCTTACCATAAAGCTTTGTACAATAACATAATTAAAAATCAACTTGTAAATTCCAAATCAATTCAAATGACTTGAATAATAGCTAGTTGTCTGGGTTACATAATCATGAAAATGGGTGTAATCAATATTACTTACTTTCTCTTTCCAGGCTCAGATTCTTTATTTTTCTTTGGAGAATCAAAGGGACAGGTTCCTATAGGTGTATTAAAATCTGGTAAAGGCCATTCCTTGAATTCTTTCACTAGTGGCTGGTAATGACGACTCTGGTCTTCCACTTTGATGAAAGGGACTTGCAATTTCCTAATTTCCACTCTCAATACCTTTAAAAGAATTAATATAAAAAAATGAGTAAAAAAAATGATGAAAAGGAAAAAGAAAGAAATGACAAAACAGAACAGGAAACTATGGAAGAGAACTGTAGAGGAGATTGAGGGTGGGTGGAAGGATTGAATCCCATCAGTATTTCTAATTTGCTTACATGCAGGGCTTTCAGAACAAGCCTGCAGCCCCAGGAGCTCAAGAAGTTGCTTTCTTAGCAAATTCTTGGATCACAGCAAGCTACTTCAGACTTATAACCATCTACTCCAAAACATTCTGAAAGCCCTGACTCACACACATTTCTGAACTTGCCTTTTTTCTGGATCTCAGCTCCTTTATAGAAGGCTGTTTCTCAGCCTTACTTGGACCATACTCTGCTAACTTGTCTAATACTTTGTCAATGTGGACAACACTAATGCCCCAAGCTTTAGCATTTGTTAAGACATTGCTAGTACCAAATTTGGTAGTGGACATGAGTCTAGCTTGCTTCTGCAGTGTTTTTCCTCTGGTGTCATGCTTAGGTACAGTCTGATGAGCATCAACACTTTGTGGGGAATCTGCACTAAGTGGAGATGGCCAGGCTGAACCTCTTATGGAGGAACTTGTGAAATCAAAATCAAAAATTATTATAATAAAGAGTTGATGTAAGATTTCTTAAAAGTAATTCTAGAAGTGTTTAATAAAAGTTGAATGTAAGACATACATTTCATTTTCATTTAAAATTTTGTCAATTTTTGTTACCAATTTTCTCAGCATTCATAAAAGTTCTCATGGCAGCCATGATTAAGGGCAGGAACAATGCAATGATTTTACATGACAAGATAATTTATTTCCCAAAGGAAAAAATGTTTATTGCAGTGAAAAACCCATAAAAATGAATTTTTACTAAAAACATAATTGGACAAAAAAGCTTTAAGTAAAATATTAAAATATGCCATATATACCATATCCTGGGGGGAAACAAATCAATCAAATCATTTTTTTAATGGTCACTCCTGGCATGAATTAGCTGTAAATACCTTTTATTAATAGGAAATGGACTGGGTACGGACATGCCAGGGCTTGGTGTAGAGTTGCTTCTTGGAGACAACTTTGAGTCAGCATCCTTGCGGTTAGTTATTAAGTAACTTATATCTTTGTTAAAGAATTCCTCCACTTTCTAGAAATTAAGAAAATTAATTACAAACAATGTAGTTCACATTTTTTACAGGCATTTCAAATACTTTTTACCACCAGGTTCTGAATTTATCCACTCAGAAGTTTCAGAGTTATGAAGGAACTCTGGTGGCAAACTTTAAATATTGACTTTTGGCACAAATTTTTACATAAGTTGGAACTGGCCCTTTGAAGCTAATTTTCAACAAAAAATGAACTTCTTGGTAGAGTACTGCCCCATTTAATATATAAAGTGGGGAAATAACTATAGAATACCCAGGGTTCGTGCTACATCTCCAAAACAAGATTCAAGGACTTATTAAGAACATGTTTTGCCATCTGATGTTCACACTTAGATGCAAACGACTGTACATTGTATTTTATAGTTGTACTAGTTGTAAAATTCACAAAAAAAATCTTCAACATCCACTGGTGAATAGTTTTGTATTACAAAGCAATGTGCCACATTTAATTTATTTGCATACTTCAATACACTGGCATTTTGCTGCCAAATGAGCTTTAACACACTTTACAAAAGCCCATGCAAAAAAAGCATGTGAATACATTCAATGTGGTCATACTTTGGTGCATCATGCTTTAAAACTCACTGTACAAATATCAAATCAAACAATGTTTTTCAAAGCAATAGACATTATAACCTAAGTGCCGTATTCAGCTATTATCTGTTTGAAACCTTCAAATCTTTCAAATTTTATCAATACCCAGTTTATCCACAAGCTACAACTTTATTTCACAGATCAGATTGGAATTTAGTGCATTACGTTTTGCAGAAGGAGGAAAACTGGAGAACCCAGAGAAAAACCATGAATTAAGAGTAAGGAGGAAGGAATCAGGGAGGAGGGAAAAACAACTGAAAAAAAATAGGGAGAAATCATTATTGTCCATTTTATTAACTGTTATTCTCTACTCAATATGCACTCAAGGGAAAAACCCAACTCTACTCACATGTGATGCTGAGTTCAGGACTCAGAGATCCCTTTTATAAACAGATACAATTTTAGATAATCAGAATGATTTGCATTCATTGGAATTTTAAACACAGAATTTTGTTTACTTAGTACCAAAACTACAATACAAAACACGTCTTACCCCTCCAAGTTCTTTAATCCTTGCAGCTAAGCTAGGGATTTTCTTGTAACCATGAAGATCGAGGTAGAACTTTTTGTCTTTGAGCGGCTGCTTTGGTTGAAACTCTAGCCTTCTTTTGCCTCTTGGTGCGTTTTCTAGTCCAACAACAATGTACAAGATATACAAACATCAAGCAAATAATATAAAAAATAATACCTTAAATTAAATAATTTTTCAGGCATTCCTTAGTATTTCCACGTAACAAGATAGTTCGCAAAGGCAACTTTATATAAGAAAAACTTAAGCTTAACTTAATTTTGAACCTCAAAAACGTAAATAAAGCTTTAGCGTAAGTACCTTTGCAATCAAACTAAGATTTAATATATGTAATAACTTTGATTCTAATCAGCTGCACTTACTAAATTTCTTGGAAAGATCATTAACTGACGGCGTCTTCGTCCGAAGTCCTTCTCTTCTTGATCCATTGTTATTCGCACCCGGCAAGGACGCTCTTCGAACCATCGACATCTTTGATCGACAAAAAGTTCAACTCAGCTTGATAAAATCAAGTCAACCAAGCTCTTATCCATAGATAATACCCAACCAAAGATGATTTGGGGCTTTTAGAGTGGAAATCTATGGTAATAATACCTACAATAGCGAGAAATCCCAGCTGTGTTTAGAACACATTGCTTTGTGTTCAAAAAAAAGTTTTGCTTCTTGTTGGATTTGCGCGGGATATCCCACCATGCCTCGCGGGTGACAAACCGCTGATACAAACTTCAGCATATCGCGGGCGTTTATATTTCTCATTAATTATTTTTTTAGTAAAATTGAAAGAAACCTTTATTTTTCTATTCTTAATTTATTTTCTGTTTTTTTGTTTTGTTTTACAAGCTCACATTAGGTAGTATCTTTTAAATTGGACGCATAAATGCCAATGAAAATCTTTGATATATCGGCAAAAACAATTATGTGGGGTTCCTGTGGCGTAGAAGTATTTCCGGCTGGTTTCTTGCATGCACAAGTCAGAGGCTGTCAGAGGCTAAAGGATCGCAAATAGTTTCAGAATTTTAAGGTATTTTATTTGACCAGCAGTGATGAATGCTTCTATTATTTTGTTTGAATCTTACTTCCCTCCAATAAACTTTAAACAATTTTCAACACTGGCTAAATTTAAACAATTTTTTATTCAAACTTTTGACCAACAAATAAAATTAACCTGATGAATATGAAGTACAGAAGTTAAACTCTGAATTTTCATTTATAGATAGATGTCCATATTGTAAAATTTAAACAGGATATGAAAGGGTGAATTATTATAATATGTGCATGACATTGTTATAACGTACAACATTTATTGTAATCTATGGTTGACATATGCAGGGTCCAATCCAGGGGTGGTGAGGGGATGACTGTCCCTTTTGCACAAATTTTTAAAAAAATGTGTTCATAACTGAAAACATTTATGCAGATAAACTGCCGCTGATAGTTTCCTTGAAGCTATCAAAATAATTTCCGTCAATAATTAGAGACTCCATTTTTTCACCATTTTCCTGACTTTTATGGGTTTTATATGGTATTGGTGCAAGTTATGCTGCAACAGTCACCCCCTTTAAGAAAATCCTGGATCTGCCCCTGATGTGCATGATTATGACCTACGCGAGCACAAGGTTATATGTCATACTTGTATTTTAATTCACTATTTTCTAACATTGATCTTCAACTATATGTTATAAAACAACACCAAAAGAGGAAAATGCTAACTTTAGAATGATGTAACAAATTTATGAATAGAATTGAATCTCAACAATATAATGTTTTTTTAAAACAAATAATTCATAAGCAACGCATGTATGCATGCTGATGCAGTTATAACTTGGACAGTCAGGTCAGGTCAAGATTCTTAGTCTAAAATTAATGGTTAACCAATGAACGTCTACTCCCTTGGCCTCGTCCATGACCACATAAAATCTGTACAAGATGCATTCATGATAAACTACATTACCTCATAGTTAAAATGTTACCGTATTTACTCGAATAAGCATCACAGCGTTTATTAAATTTTTCGTGCCTAAAATGCAGCCCTTATTTGAGGGTGGTGCTTATTTGAGGGTGGCACTTATTTAAGACTTGGATGCAACAAAGAAATCTTCTTTTAATTTAATGGTATGTTCTCTATCTGTGCAAAATTCAGAGTTACAGTAACTAACAGAGTTTTTTTTCAGGACTGCAGCGCTTATTAACTTTTTGTCCCAAACACGGCACTTATTTGAGGGCGGCCCTTATTCTGGGGCAGTGCTTATTTAAGTAAATACGGTACTTGTTTAAATAATGCTAATTGATAATGTACAGTATGATGTGCACTCAGAAATAACTGCAGTATAAAAAGGATAAATTCTGTATAAATTAATAATTTTTTACGAATGTACAATTTTTGTATAATTAGATATTCTTAATATATAAGTGCAAGTTGGCAACACTCTAAAACTTAATCATATTATTATTTGTTTTAAAGATTGTTTAGAAAAACGCAGGACAGGTATGTTCAATGATACAATTTCTACAGTGCTGTCTGATGAAGGTGAAACTCTCAAAACTTACATTGCACTCCTGGACATTAAAATATTGCAAGTGACAGCATTGTGCTGCGATGCTCTTGATGCCATTATCAGACACTTTATCACAACCTCTGATGCTCAGTTTCTTTAGCTGTGGACAGTGGATTCCTATTGTGTTCATCACGCTGTCAGTTATGTCACACTTTCCAATATCCAAGGATCTCAGTTTCAGACAATTCTGAACCACAAATGCAATACCAACATCAGTGATAGCTTCACACCCTCTCACATTTAAATATTTTAACCTCACACAGTGCCGCCCAAGGTACTTGATCCCAGTATCACTGACTGAACACTTTGCTACACTTAGGTATTTCAGCCCTGGAATGTTTCTGGCTATTTCTTTGAGACTAAAGTCTCTTATCTTGAAGCAGTCACTTGTGCTGAGTTCTTTGAGATGATGACAGTGACTTGCAACATGCTTCATGCCCACATCTGTGATGCGGCTGCATCTTCGAAGATACAAACTCTCCAGTAAACCACAACTTAGGCCAATGGTCCTTAGCCCAAAATCATCAAATGCAACACAGTCACTTAGATCCAAATGCCGTAGCTTAAGAAATGAGCCATGATCTCCCATGGAATATCCATTTGTGTTTGGAACACATATGCTGTTAACGCATGTACAACCACTGAGATTAAGATGATATAGATCATGACAGTTTAACAAGACATCTTGAAGTCCTTTACTTGTTACACAACAGCATCCACTAATCTCAAGCTCTTCCAAATCAATGCAATACCTTGCAATGTACCCCAAACCTTTGTCTGATACCAGTTCACTTCCATTGAGCTTGACACAATGAACCATTAAACAGTAACCTTGAGTGCTCATAGCCAGAGTTGCAAGCAAATTTCTTAAAATCCTGTTAATGTCACTTTCTTCATAATGAGTAATTTCAATGATATTCCATAGAATTGGATCCCAAGCAAGACTTTGCCATCTCCGACAAACACCTGATACCTTACATAATTCAAGACTGCTGAGATAAGAAAATATTTTAAGCAATAGATAATCTTGTATATTATTAATATGCCCAATGCTTGAAGCAGAAAATCTTGTTACTGATGACATTCCTTCTCCAAAGAGACTCTGATCACTAATAGTTGTTGAATCACTGTCATATCTTACATGCAAGTTTTGTCTTGAATTCTCCTGTTTCATTCTTTCATACTCTTTGACTCTGTGTCTCAAATGAGCCTGAAGAGAATTTTTCCTGGATATCTTTTTACCTTCATCTATAGAACTGTCTTGGTTGGCAAAACTTGAATCTGCATAATAACCAAGAGCAGAATCAGGGGATTCATAACCCTGATTTTGATGAATAGACCCGTTAACTTGTGTTGCGTTTTCTGGCTGTAAATGACTCTCCATTTGATTTAATGGAAAGTTTCTGTGAGCAGAACTGCTTGGTGAAGTAAAATCAGTAAACGACAATGAAGATGCACTTTGCATGCTGTCAGTGTCTGTGAGAGACCACTGATTTCCATTTTCCAGTTGTACTCCCCTATTACTTTCCTCTCCATTTCTTCTGTTCCTTGCAGCAAATTGTTGCTTTACTGTGAATTCTGTATTCCTAGTAACACCAGGTGCCAACCTTTCCTCTGGAGACAATTTAGATTTTGCTATTTCTTGCTTTACTGCATATTTTCCATTGATACCAGGTGCAAACTTTTCCTTTGGTGACAAATTACTTGTTGCTACTTGTTGCTTTACTGCATATTTTCCAGTAACACCAGGTGCAAACTTTTCCTCTGGTGACAAATTAGTTTTATTGACTTGTCTTTTTTTATACTTTCTTTGCAAAGTAAAGGTCCCAAAATCATCGACTAAATCTGGTGCGATATCAGGTTTTACATCATGTCTGTGATTGCTCTCATTTAGTTTGGTCATGCTTCTAGAATGCAAAGACTGCAAGGATTGTGAAGTTAACGAATCATTTCCTATAACGAATGTCCCTCTTGCTTTTGGCGGACTTGATGTCCTCCACGTAGCATTACTTGAAGATCCTTGAGCTGCATTTTCATGTCTTTTCGAATCAGATTCAATGTTCATTTGTTCCTGAGAAGTATTCAAACCCTTTGTGGCATATGTAGTTCTTAAATTGCCTGGAGTTCTGGTGACAACAGGTTTACTTCTATGAATCCCAGATGGTCTATTTTGAGACACTTTCATTGCTTTTACATCACTGTCATTATTAGAGAAAGATACTCTACCATTAGGGTGAGAATTGCATAAAAAATCTGGTACTTCAAGTTCTGATTGAGGGATGAGAAGTCCCCTTTTAGGTGATGTGCTTCCCTGCTGTAAAATAACTGGATCAGGATCACCAAGGCGCCTTTGGACAACTGGAGATTGGCTTTTATTTTTATCTACTTGTTTTTCTTGCAGAAATTCAGGAATATCAAATGCTACTCTAGGATGGTTTCCCGAGCTTCTGCTAGGCCTGCTGGAAGAACCACTGTTTTTAGAAATGTGTTCACTTGAGCCATTGTTATTCCTAGACAGGTTCTTTGCATGGGATGCTGGATACTTCCCTGATCTTGGACTTTTATGCCTCCCATCTGCAGGAACTGTAGGGTAAAATACAGTCATATTATTAGTAACATTGAAGGTCAAATTGTTTAACCAACTGCCTGTGTAATCATGACAATCTCTAATTCCAGTCATAATTTCTCACCCACATATGACCAATAATGACATATATTTCACTTTTATTGTCTTTTGCCGATGAACATCAAATAAATCAAAAATTGGGCAGCATTTTTGCAACATTCTTTTGAATAATTCTGTAATTACCATAACTGTCTTCAGTAAAAGAAAATGGCTAATAAGAAAACTTCTAATTATCTTAACCTCTATCAGTCAGTTAATAAATCTATAATTCTCACTGATAATAAAATCCTGTATTGTTCCTGAAGTGTTCATTGTCATTTAATTGTTTAATGTTTTGAAAGATAAACAGAAGGTTTGTTTCCCAAACATATTTATAAGTAAATGTTCAACTACAGTCTTCAAGTGTACTCAATATGTTTATTCTAGTGCCATTATGTAAATAATAAAAAGACATATTTGATCATATGTTATGACACCATAATCTTTGTCCATACATTCAGACCAGAGATGTCAAAATCAAAGAAAAACTTAAAAAATCCAAATCTTTAAGTTTATGTTGTCAACTTTGCATTAAATAATGCTAATAACCAGATAAATGACGAACAACTTGCTGAGATATCATTACAAAAACTTAATCTGTAACATATTCCTTGAACACAATTGCAAAAGTTACAATTAATCACATCAAATTGTAACTTCGGGACTCAACTAGGTGGTAAGTTTTGTGCTTTGCCATATATTATTTTCTGTTATTGATTATTGACAGCTTGTCATCATAAAATTAAGTTAACTGTCTCCCAATAACGTTTCGTATTAACTCAAGTTGGCTCATAACCAACAGCGGCTGTCAGTCCTCATAAGATATATTAGATACTACTACACAAAAAAACTCAATTTTATACTGCAAACCAATTTAACATAAGACTTTTAAATTTTATCTTAAGATTTTACATTATGTACTTGAATGCATAAACAATATTGTTAGGTGTTTATTCTAATTATCAAAACATACCAAAGAAAGCTGTTGTTATTTTGATAGTCATGCTCAATGACAACGTGTTAGAACAGAAGCTTTCAGAGGTCAAACAAGCCTCTAGCATTGAATTTTTTCTAGTTATTTAAATAAATCCTATTTAATTCTCATGTCAGACGATTCATAAACTGGATTTATGAATATTCAATTAAATCTAGCAGACAATTATTAGTGATAAATGCAGAAAACCAGACATAACGATGGAAAATTATAAAACAAAAAATATAAATAGGATGCTTGAAAAATCCTGAATTTATGTTAAAAGACTGCTATGGCAACAACAACGTGCATGAAACCTTATTCTGATTGACGAAAACCTATTTTTTTTTTGCACCATTTTTATGAGAAACAGCTTTTAAGTGTAAATATTGACTCATGTGTACTTGAAATCCTATAATTATCGGCACAGACGTCAAAAAAAATTTTTTTCTAAATTAGGTAAAAATAAGTTCAAATGTGTTCTAGAACGCGTTTTAGAACGTGTCGAAACCGTGCGAAGTTGCATGATAGAACCCAATAATGTACAGACCGTTGTACTGATCCATTTAAGGAAGGATCAGCGCTTTAAAAACAAAATCCTTCAAGCCCCCACAATAAGTGTTAGCCAATTTTCTTCAGCTAAACTAAATGGTTTATTTAAAGAAAGATAGTGCAAACACAGGGTTCATGTATCAAACTAGAGGCTTTGTGTATGCGACAAAGCCATATTTACGTGGGCAAATATGTAAGATTAAACTAAACATAGGCTGTTTTGAGTTTGTGGATGGATTAGTCTTATCCAGAAAGATCAGAATTCACTAAAAGAAGTATTCTCTGTGGCAAAACAGTACTAAAATGTCAATCAAGTCGACCTGTGAAGTACCAAGGCGTGCATACAGATTAACTCGTTTACCGTTCTCAAATGGGATGTATTAATATTCAAACATCGTGTGAAGACTTTTGACGATTCTAAAAATATATCCAATCGACTTCTCAGCTTTAGTAATTATTGCTTTATTAATAACTTATATAAATATCTGGTAGCGTACGGATTTCTCGTACGGGAAACATACTTTACGAGAGCGTTTTTAGCATAATTCCTTATCGTTGCTCTGTCTAAACAACGGTACACTAGATCTGGTCAAAACGTCCACAAATAGATCTCTCAAGACTTGTGTACATTAGGCTTTACTTCGTTTATTTTTTAGCTTCGTATTTGTAGAATGGATAAAAAGATAAGTGTTAGAATATTTCTTTGAACTAAAGCATAACATGAAAGGTTTCTAGCTAACAACCTAGCGGTCGAGCGAAAACAATAACGGCGATACCAAAGACTTTAATTTGTGCCGACTTTCTTAACGACCTTTCTCTTGACACTCAGTGCGATATACGTCTTTAAAAACGCAGATATTGATAAAGTTTAGATCCTTAATATGAATTGTGTTCTTTTTTTTCCTTAAAAAAAGTCTAAAAGGAGTAGTTTCCTCGCGTCGAATGTGGTACATGTTGTAATCATTGTCATGCAAGTTCGGCTTGACTTGCTATTGCAGCAAACGTTTCACTGTGAATCCAACTAGAAATAACTGAATTTACCTGGCGAGGATCTCCCTTGATTGTTGCCCATAACTCCATCAAATCACTGGATATACCTTTAAGATCAAATCCATCGTCTTCTCAAAGTTAATTTATTATTTTTTCCGTAGACTATAATTTGAGTGTCGCTTGTCAGCTCGCATACGTCACAGCCTGTTAGCAGAAAACAATTACGGAGCTATTTGGTCTTATTTGAATGGAAATGTATTAAGGTTCCTGGCGATTATGCAAAACAAAACAAAAATGAAATAAACTTCTAAGAAAAACAGTAATAAGTTCTTATTTTTCCTCGAATTTCAAAGAAAAAGGAAAGTTGTTTGAAATTATTTTCTAGCAAAATTAGAATTACTCTTTTTGACTGATATAATAGCAGTCGGGCTCACGCTGTGTTGTGTCTACGGAAAAGTAGGTTTAGCTTTGGTTGTAATGTTTTATTTTATACTTGGTCGGTTTTCTTTGTTTAGCCACAGGTTTTGTTAAAATAAGAACATGGTATGATTCTTGAAATTTGAGATACAGTTATCAAGAACTGGAATTTTAATACTGGTTAAAATAAAGTACCAATAGCAAGTTCAGCAATGTACCTTGTATATAGTCGAAAATGATGTTAAAATTAATTTTAATTTATTATTGTCGGATATTTTTTGGCTACTAAGAATTTTAACTAAGATATTAATGATTCATATGACTTGCTGTGTTTGTTTTGAAATATTTGGATGGAGTGCGTCACATTTGATAATTCGATGGGGACCCATAATACACGCGGACACAACGCGGACACGGTACCGTGAAATGACGACGTGAGCCTATGAATGGAATTCGAAGCTTGAACTGGTAAAGGGAATCCTGAATATGAAAGAAAAGAAGAAGAAAACAGACACTGATAGTTATAGGGTATAAGAAAATGATTTTTAAAAGAAGAAGAAAAATTTCCATTCCCATCAAAGAAAACCCACATGTGTCCAGCGGTCTTCCCCACTTCATGTAATTATGAAAACTCCTCAGTACTATATATCAATATATGTGCTGTTTGGGACGTTACGTACGTTGCCTTAGCCTCTTAGCCTGGTGTACATGCATGTCACTGTTAAAAGTATGAGAGATTGAGGTGGTCCAAGGATATTATCACTAGTCTACCCGGCTTCACGCCATTGCACGCTATTCAAAGCTCTGTTTCCTCCTCTTGATATGATACCAACGAACACAATCAAGAGCAAAGCTTATCAATAACAAATATATTGTAACCCAGCTGTTTTTCACCTGTCAAAGGATACCAGCCGGTGATCCCTTATATTCCCATACTATAATGAAAATTGCATAAATTCAGTAATCAGAGTTTCAGACACAACAGCATCTCAAAGCTATATTATAAGAGAGCGTTCATATCAGTTATGGGGTTGGGGAGGGGGAATCACTTTCTCAGGTAACAATAGTCCCTTTCACAGTTCCCTGTGCCATCTTGAAAGGTACCGAGCAGGGCCTTTGCATCGAAGCGAGACGAACGGTGAGCTTGCAATGTTAGAGACATGTGAATAATTTTCCAAGGTACGTGTTTAAAAAAAGGTCTTTATCATCGCAAGCTCATCGTTCGTCTCGCTTCGATTCAAAGGACCGGCTACTCCTTTCAAGCCGATGATGGCGCAGGGAACTGCGAGGGGACTATTCGAGGGGCTAGCTATCGAAAATCAGTTCCTTCGAGAATGCAGTCTGTAAGGGGAGACTAAAAATATGTTATGTTGGAGTGGGGGAGGGGGCTCCCACAAAAACTATAATTGCAAAATGTAAAATCCCCAAAGCCTCACCCCACCCCACCCCACCCATAAATTATGAACGCTCCCTAACTCTGTGGATCACACCACTTGGTTACTAAGGAGTGTCGGAGCCATAAACCCAATTCATGATTGTAACGTAACATGATCGTGTTGGCCTTTTTTTTATTTTGGTTGGCCGTTTTTTTGGTTCATGTTCTGAAAACGGGTTTTGCTCTATAACGTATTTGGCTATAACGTAATGTGCACCCCAAGACAGGATGAAATATGAGGAATAGCTGAATACTACGTAGGAATTAAGAAGCTTATCACAAAACCAACATGATAGAGCCAGAGAGAGCCAGGATTTGCCAAGACTCGTACCGATGAGATCCAAGGAACAAGTAAAACTTGTCTGACCAAACATTTTGCTAAAGTCATATGCATGAACCTCCTCTCACAATCCACAACTGTGAACGAGACTTTGTGACTATTATGAAAGGGGACTTTTCCTCTCATCTGACTTGTAGTCCCATCTAAAAAAGTTCCCCAGTAAAAGCCGTGCAGAGGCTAGGCCGGCGCGCGTCCAGTCAATCAGGCTCCCACAATGCTTTGCAGTCAGTAATTCAAAATGGCGGTGGGATTGTAGAGGAAAAGGAGGAAAAGGAAACGGAGCAATGTATAGCTAAAAGAAAATATTTATATGCTTAGGACTTTTTATAGACTTCTCCGTGGGGGAGACAAATTTCATCTACAAACGTCGATTACAAAAGAACTCAAAAAACTTCGCATTAAGCATTCTAAAAAACCTGTTAGTCCGCTCAGGTTCGTCCTTGATTTTCTTCTCAGATCTCAAATGGAAGGCGAAGTTGCGAAGATTTTCTCCAGTAAATTTAAAAGTATCCTCACTCCAGAAGTAAATACGCTTTCTTCTGCATTTATTGACCATGGTTATGAGCTGAGAATAGTTGGTGGAGCCGTTCGGGACTTGCTTAAAGGAATAAAACCAAAAGACATTGACTTTTCGACCAATGCTACTCCGGAGGAAATGATCCATGTCTTTAAAGATAAAAAAATTCGCTACATCGAAACAGGTCTTCAACATGGAACCCTAACAGCTCATATTAATAAACAAGACTTTGAAGTTACTACCCTGAGAGTTGATGTAGAGACCGATGGTCGCCATGCTAAGGTAAAGTTCACAAACGATTGGAAAGTCGATGCAGAGAGGAGAGACCTTACATTCAATGCTATGAGTTTAGCTCTTGATGGAACCTTGTATGACTACTTTAATGGTAAACAAGACCTTGAACAGAATTATGTTAGATTTGTTGGCGATCCAAGGCAAAGAATAGTGGAAGATTATCTAAGGATTTTGAGATATTTTCGATTTTATGGAAGGATAGCTAAAAGTCCAAATCAACATGATAAAGACACACTGGACATCATAAAAGATACTGCTAAGGGGCTGAAGATGATTGCAGTGGAAAGGATTTGGGTGGAACTGGCTAAGATACTTGTTGGGAATCATGCTCCTAGTTTGTTGAAACTCATGTATGACCTTGATGTTGCCAGCTATATAGGTAGGATTTTGTCTTGTTTATAAGTGTAGCCAAGAGAACATAAATAAGAAAGGGAAACTTCATAATACCACACGCACCATGTGAATTCCCGGTTGGGCTATTATTAGCATCCAAAGTCGTTTGGTTTTTAATTTTTTGATGGCATAGACTTGCTCAAAAACAACATACTTTTCGTCGATTTTTCTCACTTTTTTCGACAAAATGTATTAGATAAAGAAAAAAGATCAGGATTGGCTATGTTCTGTTCTCTGATAAAACACGACTGAGGCTGTTGAACACTCAAAAAGATGCGAAATTTATGTTTTTCCTCAAAAATCTTAACATGTTTTCGCTACTTCCAGGTTTGGATGAAGCACACAATTTTTGACATACTGGAGTAGGGTGAGGCGAAAATTGACTTTATGCAAATGCTAAAAATAGCCCAACTGGGAATTCACATGGCGCGTGCGATATTAAGAAGCTTCCCTCTCTTATTTATGCTCTCTTGGTGTAGCATACTGGTGGTTAGTATGGAACTCATCGGCTGAGTTGATCACGTTCAAAAGGAGTTTTGGTTAACATATTCCAAGCAGGGACATGGAAAATGCTAATCAAAATATAACATCTGATCCTCAATTCTGATTGGTTGACTTTGAGTTTGTTCTGAAGGGCTACTCAGCTGCCCATAATCCACATAAGCACTATCCCCAGATAAATCCTTATAAAGCAGATAAACTTAAATTATCTAGATGGTGTGATTTGCTTACATGAAGCTTGAATAGGTGTTATCCACTGAATATGGACAACAAATTGCTGGATAGTGCCTTTATCTTCTGGATAGTGCTTATCCAGTCTATAACTTATTGTGGCTTGATAAATGTACAACCAGCTCATCATTGGTTAATTAGCATGATTAGCATGCATCCATAACTCTCTATCCTAATGTACAGAAGAAGGCATGCACTAATATGTACTGAAGATTTTGTTGGAATGAAAGAAGTTGGAGTTACACTCACTGCAGCTTAACCTTGTGGATCTCTTGGACTTCTACTGTGTTTAGCAGCCTCCCACTTGTGTTGTCATAAGTGTTAATTGATGAATTTTGTAGGTCTCTCCCTTGATTCAAAGGTTTTCTCTGGGTGCTCTGATTTTCCTCCCTCCACAAAACGTAACAAGTTACTGTGTTCCAATTTGATCTGTGAGAAAGCAAGCATGAAAGACATAAGCATAATGAGTATGGCATGCAAAGCATGCTAGATAAATATCCTTCTTTATCTGTGATGTAGCCATGCCCTGACTTTGATTAGCTGAGAGGTTTCAATGTTTAAATGAAATTTGAAAGGTTCGTTAAAATTTAACTATAATAATTATAGTTAAATTTTACTACCAAAACCGGTAGAGTGTGAATTTGACTCGTCGTGCAACACTTGTTTGACTGTACATTCGTGAAGTCTAGTGCACACATTCCTGAGCCCCGAGTGGCTAATTACCTTTGAACATGCTATTCAAGTAGAAGTAACGGCCAAATTCCACCATGAACTTCAAAGCTAATTAGCCGCTCGGGGCTCAGGAATGTGTGCACTAGACTTCACGACTGTACTGTCAAACAAGTGTTACACGACGAGTCAAATTCACACTCTACCTGTTTTGGTAGTAACAAACCTTTCAAATTTCATTAATACATTGAATTATTAAGGGACCTCTACCTTCTTGCATCCCTATGTTAAGCCCCATAGCTTTGTAATGCACACCATTATTATCAACTCTTGAATAGGCAGTTAAATAAGTGGTGAAATTTTACTGAATGGATTTTCACAATTCCATGCAGGGCTTCCTGAATATAATGAAGAAAGCATGAAAGAATTCTCCAGGGCTTGGAATGAAAGCAAAGACCATGCACTCCAGCCTGTCACTTTGTTGTGCTGTCTCGTCAACACTGAATATGAGGCTGAGCTCTTAGCTAGAGATCTGAAGCTGTCCAATGCTGAAAGAATCCTTGGTAAATTTGTAACAGAACACAGGGATCCCAAACAGCATGAGGATCCTTTAAAGCCATACCTTGATATGCTTGTGTGCAGTCCAAGTGCACAATCAAAGGAGACACTCCGAGGTCACATCAAAGAACTTTTACACTATCAAGGACGGCATGACTTAGCATACAAGATTTCTACATGGCCAATACCACTCTTTCCTTTAAGGGGAGATCACTTGAAGAAGCTTGGAATGAAACCAGGACCTGAGCTTGGAAAGACGCTGAGTCAGCTGAAAGAGATTTGGAGGGATAGTTATTATGTTGCAACTGAGCAAGACTTGATGGATAAAATTCATACTCTTTTAAAGAAGTGATATTCTGCAGCTTTTGACTGTGTTCTTGTTGGTATTAAAAATAGATAAATTTTCAGTTTTTGAGCATAATATTTTATGTGAAACACCAGAATACAGGTGGATGTTGGTACTCATTTTTTTGTTTTTCAAGAAAGTGATACTATCTTTGTGGAAAATTAAAATTTTTGTGTAAGCTGTGTAACAGTTTTGCAGGTTTCCACTCTAATATTTGCACCACCTAATAACTTCAGTGAAAAAAGGATAAAACTTTTATGAATGAATTTATAAATTACTTGCCAATAAAAGGTTATTAGGAGTCAAAAGTTTGTTGGATTATTACTAATATATAATCTTGTTCGTTGATAGAGTCCAGGGGTAGTGTAGGGAGTGGCTAGCCCCCCCCCATTTGGAATTGCAAAATATACTAGAGTGATGAAATACAGATTTTCTTACAAAACAATGCACGTTTTTATTTCAGAGGCGAATCCAAGGGAGGTGACTAGTCACCGCCTCCCTTTTTCAGGAATGCAATAAATTCGGTTCGAAGCTCTCAAAACGATTTCCGTCAATTCATGGGCCAATTTTTTCCCCACCATTCTCCCGCCTTTTATGGGTTTCCTGTAGTATTGGTGCGAGTTACGCTGTATATCAGCCACCCCCTTTTGAAAATAATCCTGGATCCGCACCTGGAGTCAAACACTTATTTATGTTCTCCTTTTATCATCCATAGTGGTTACCCTGTCAAATCACTTTTATCTAAATTGGGCTCCCTGTGGTCTGCTGTATTACTGAACAGCTAGAGCATCGAAAACGCCGTTTTATTTCTCTTAATAGTGTTTTATTTCTTAAGTCCATACTAAAGCGTTTTTGGAACACTCCGTTTTGCTATCTTTTACCGGCCGTGTATGAATAAAGTTTTCAGACTGTCTGCCTTTTGTTGTCAAACAATTTTATAAATAATTCAGTTACTGATTAAAAAAAGGTTAATTTAGAATTGAGAGAAAAATGTATTTCGGTTTTGTTTCTATTCTATTATCGACCATTTCCACAGAATAGCGCTATCATCTGTATCATAGTGAGTTTTGGCATCTCGTTTACGGCAAACGTGAAACGTCAGTTGACAAGCAAGATTTATTAAGAATTAGTTGAAATAGAATTGAAAAATCTTCAGGTGGTACAGAAAAAAAAGAATACTTAATAAGAAGGTAAAGTGAAATACAGGGAAACGATGAAAACGTGGTCATGTCTGCCGTGTGCATAAGAGCGTGTCCTACAATGTTTTGCGAAACTATTGTAAAATACAGAAGCCTCCTAGTTTTCACATTTTTTTCTTCCACGATTTTTAGCCGAGTGCTTTGGATAATCAAAAATATATCACGTTTTTTTCTCAGTTCCGCACATGCGCACGGCAGGCATGACCACGTTTTCATCGTTTCCCTGCATTTCACGTTGCATTTCACGTTACCTTTTGTCTTTTGCTAATCTTCTTACCACGCTGCGCGTTTTTTCGTTTGTTTTTCGGCGCGCACATCTGCGCGCGCTCTACGCTGTTTCCTCACGTTTTCTTTTCTTTCGACAAGAAGTTGAAGAAGCAATTAGTTGAACTTCCTATTCTTTATATTCATTTCAATTGCCACACTTTCGACCTACACGGTTATCTTATATAACCAAGTCGAAACAAGAAAAACACAAGAAAACGTGAGCAAGCCACCTTAGTTATTACCCATTGTTTTTAATGCGTACGGCTCATGTGAAGTCGACGTTTGACCTGAGCTCGAGTCTTAGTTCATTTTCTCTTGGCTTTATTCATTTGTCTTTATATAAATATATTTTCACGGTGCCTATGATGTTTACAATCCTAGAATACGAGAGATTCCTTCTTTTAGTTCATTTTCTTCAAGGCTTGTTCCTGTTATTGTTACATCGTTTAGCACCTTTTTTGTCCTGGCTTTCACGGATGTTTCCTGCACGAAGACATGGATTACCGATTGTTCTATTAAGTTAAAATAATAGCTTCTTGGTTCGTTGTGACGGCCTGAAATTTTCCATGGGGGGGGGGGGGGGGGGGTGGGGTTCGTGTGTGTTACTTAAATCAACAGATCTACTTGGCAAGGATATCCATGAACTTTAGGTAGGAACACAAAGAGCTACTTTTGGAAATGATAAAGCCTGCTTTCTGAAGGAAGTAGTACAAAGATGCTACCCCCTCCCCCCTCCACACAGTACAAAGATGCTTCCCCCTCCCCCCTCCACACAGTACAAAGATGCTACCCCCTCCCCCCTCCACACAGTACAAAGACGCTGCGCCCTCCCCCCTCAACACACAATCACGCCCACACAAACCATTGGTCAAAATCCCGGTTTGCTATCTTTGTTATATATTAGGTCAAAGGAAAGACCAACAACATAAACGAACCGAAGTTGGCCGGTGACGGATCGTATGTGCGGTAGGTTTCCTAGTTCTACGAAAAGCAAATCAGTATCAATACCAGAAAGATACCTGTAGCCAAATATTGATTCCTAATTTTGTTTGAACTTTCTGACAGAATCATCTATCACTGAAAAGATATCTTACTTGGCTTTACTTTACTCTTACGTATACAAAGGTAAGTTAACTTGGTATGCTGAAATAGTTCAAATAATTTGCAGCAGCTGCGGTCTTGCGAGGATTCAACCTAAAAAAGATATTTTATCAAAGTCTGAATTTAACAACCAGCGGGCTAATCTTAGGCAGGGCACGCAAAAATTGAACTGGACTGAATTTAGCTTGTTGGGCTTTGCGGATCGAGGATATAAAACAGTGGAGAAAACCCTCAAACCCAGTAAATTCTACGTATACTCACGCGGGATGATGCGTCCAGGAAACCAGTACCAGTCCGCTACGTACACCATGCCCTTGAATCCCAGAGTATGTCTTTATTCACTACTACTTTTCTTTCAGAATTTCTAAAGGATCTGGCTATTGTTGAAGCTCGATCGATGGCAAACAAACATCGATGGGGAATTCCTCAACAGAATATATTTTGTTTGCTGTTAATATATTTCTTGTTGGCAGGTAAGTCTAGCATCTCTCTCTCTCTCTCTCTCTCTCTCTCTCTCTAAATACTATTTAATTCCGGGCGCTTATCTTTAGGTTCAAATGACGCTTTTTGCCCCAAAAAATGTACTTGCGTAAACCAAGGATATGATGTAAGCTGTAAGAATGTGGTGTATGGTGGAGGACGAGGACCAGATTTGAAAGGCTATGCCACTTCTCCTAACGCCATTGAGTAAGTCATATACAGCTATTTCAAAAAAGGGGTGAAAAGAAAATGAAAATGCATGTTTCTATTTGTTGTCGTGGCTCAGTCATTCCCCGTGGTCTCGTCATCACATGTTCACGAGCAGAGTTTATTGTTCTTTTCTTTTTCGAGAACTTTTCTCCGGTTTTCCGGTTAATTTCCTCCCTCTGCAAGAAGAAACATTTTTCTTTTCTTTTCTTTTCTTTTCTTTTCTTTTCTTTTCTTTTCTTTTCTTTTCTTTTCTTTTCTTTTCTTTTCTTTTCTTTTCTTTTCTTTTCTTTTCTTTTCTTTTCTTTTCTTTTCTTTTCTTTTCTTTTCTTTTCTTTTCTTTTCTTTTCTTTTCTTTTCTTTTCTTTTCTTTCCTTTCCTTTTCTTTCCTTTACTTTTCTTTCCTTTCCTTTCCTTTCCTTTTCTTTTTTCTTTCTTTCTTTCTTTTTCTTTCTTAATTTTCTTTTTTTAATTTTTAATTCGGTTTAATTTTTTAGTTTTTTTTTAGTTTAATTTCTTAATCTTCAAGTGTCTAGTCGTTTTGCACTAATTAGGAATACTTTTCACTCACACACACTACACGTGACCACTACATTTAATGTTCTATGCACACGAAACTCAACTCACATGTTGATTTTTACGAAGGGAGGAAATCCGGAACTCGGGCATCTTGCCACAAACCTAGCTAGCATTGGTGAGAAGTCGACGCATTACTATCGTAGACTACGCTCAACTTTATGAACATGCTTTCTTTCTTCCAAGCTTGTGATGTCAAGCACTATTATTACAATAATTTTTGTGTGTGATTTAATTTTTAAGCTGGACTGTCGGCAAAGCAGTTTAAGGCTGGGTTTCCACGGTTCCGGATGAATTTTTAACCATATAATAATTTCACCAGTACATATATTATATTCACACGGAATCAGGCTCCAAATATACAATACAATACAATACAATACAATACAATACAATACAATACAATACAATACAATACAATACAATACAATACAATACAATACAATACAATACAATACAATACAATACAATACAATACAATACAATACTTTATTTAACGTGGATCTTACTCTTAGCTAAAACGCTAGTTTACAGGTAGTCCACCTAAACTATAATAAAACTATAATAAAAATATACAATTCAAATTCATAGTATATACATTTTTCTCCGGATAGCACAGTTCATGTAAACGGAAGACTTAAACGTTCAACTTTTTGAATGGTTAAAAATTCGTCCGGTACCGTGTAAAGCCAGCCTGAAACTACCAGTAATAACTGACTTTATCTCCCAAAAGTTATAGCACCTTAATTCATCAACCGAAACACCTCTTGTCTGCGGTAGGACACACTAAAGTTAATTTTCCTCCATTCTTCCACACATCTGCCATTTTTCACATGAACGTAATGAAAAGAAACTTATTCAAGATATTGTTTTCATTTTTTTCTTATCACAGAATAATTAATTTACAGTCGAATGGACAGGATACAGTTTTGCACAGAACCGTGTTTGCATTGTACGTATACGTAAGACTTGACTTATGATCTTTATAAAGTACACCTAATGCCTGATAATGTGCCTGAATGTAATTTAGGAGAAGTTAAAACCGAGTCAGTGCTTGCTGCTCAGCGGTTTCTCCAGCCATGCTTGGGGTGGTCCACCGTCTTACTAGGAGTTTGCAGTTTGGCAAGTTTAATCGCGCTTTTCCCCAACTATGGCTAAGGACAGCTCTTGTACAGGGTTTTAGGACCCCCGCGGAACATCCCTATTACTTAACCACCCCTAGTACCCCCGGGCGGGGTTGGCTGGCTAGCTGGCTGGCTGGCTGGCTGGCTGGCTGGCTGGCTGGCTGACAGTTAGCCTAATTTCATCGATGGGTCACTTTCTTTTGCAGGACTTTAGATAACTGTGGTATGACAAACATTTCCAAAGACTACTTTATGTACACCACCGAACTACGTATTCTGTAGGTTTTTGAGTTATGTAATTATTATTGTATATTGATATTCAGGGGCGGATCCAGGGCACCCCCCTAGGAGCAATTCTGTCCCCCTATTTTGAAGATACCCAATACGAAATAATGTTTTCTTTCTTTGATTCTAAGGGTTGCATTAAATATTTAGTTTTTTAAGGACAGTGTGATATGCTTTTAAACAACAGTAGAAATTCCCAGAGAAAAATTGTAATAAATTATATAGTTGTTGATAGTTGTATAACTAGAATTGTTATAATTAGAATATTATTTTCTGGAATAACTGAAAGCCATGTGCGCCGACTAAATCGATATATTGTTCGATGGCTTATATTATATTCACGGGTTCCCTGTGGATTTGGCGGGAACTTTCGCGCCAAAACGCGCGCGCCCTCTCAACTGTGCATGTGGGACACTCGCTGCCAGTTTTGCTGCGATTTGAGATGTGATTTTCGAGGCAACTTTGGTCAAGAATGGTGAAATATTAACTGTCTTGTCAAGTTTAATTCCGGACACCAAGATTACATGTCCATGGACAAATGTCTCTTTAGGAGCATAAGATAAAATTTATTATATTTTCAAAAAACGCAGTAAAAATTGCCAGTGTAAACGAGTCTTCATTGCCTCTTCTATAATAATAATAATAATAACTATGATTTATATAGCGTCAATTATTCCGTAGATTCAACAACGCTTTACAAAATTTATATTTTAAAACGAATAGAAAGGATAAAATACACTTGAAACAATTTATTGACTTATACATAATACATTTTTACATAATTACACAATTACATAATTTTTTTTTATCATTCATATAAAATACATATTCAAAACATTTTCACGATATAATAAAAAGCATATATTTCATAATATATTAAAAAAGTAATAAAACATCAGTAGATTATAAATATTAATGAAAATATATGGTTAAAATAAGCAATGAAAGATTAAACAATATCAAATGCTCTCTTGAAAAGCCATGTCTTTAAGGAGGCTCCCTAGAGTTTACCAGCAAGAGTCACAAAAACTACTCGCATTTTGTCCAGAATTATCAATCATTTCAAACCAGTAGCAACAGAAGCAGCAGCAAATAAAGCTCCGTGAAATCTACCCTTTTGTTTAGTGATTTTTATACGACTTTGACAAACTTGCACGTTCAAAACAGTTCATTTAATATATTCAGAATGCAATGAGTATGCTTGCGCATGCGCAACTACTAAACTTGAAGAATTTTTATTTTGCGTACGTTAATTTTCAAAATGAAATTAACTCAAAAGTACATGGTGAAATGTTCCCAAACGTATACAGTTTTTTCACAATGTTATAAAAAGGCAACTGACAAAATGCTACTGAAATCCTGACATCAGATTTTTTTTTAATCCAGGAAAATCGAAATTTCTCAATATTTCACGTTCTGATGTCAAGATTTTTTTAAGCCGCAGTTATATTATAAAAAACCCAACGGAGTTTTATATTATGTATTTAGAAGAATATTGACCGTGGAAAATTCGAGTTATTATTTTTTTAATGTTAAAAATAGGCCTTTTTACGACAGATGCAGCGTTGCTATGGTAACATTGTACGTGATCATTACTACCACAAACAAATCCTAAACTCATAATCTTTAATATGGTTGGTCTATCAGGCATCGATATGCAGATATGCTTTTGCTATAAAAGGATTTCTCTTATAGCTCCAAATACCTGTAAACTCTAGGGAGCCTCCTTAAGTTACGTTTAAAAAGAGAAAAGGAGTCACAGGATCTAGTGTCAAGAGGTAGAGAATTCCATAGTTCAGGAGAAGCAAAAGAAAAAGTTCTCATGCCATAGGTTTTAAGATTATAGCTCTGTTTAGTAAGTAAATTTGAAGAGGAGGATCGTAGAGAACGAGAAGGGACATAGCGACTTATTAAGTCAGAGAGATAAGAAGGTGCAGCTCCATGTAAGATTTTAAATGTTAAGAGAAGGATTTTGAATTCAATACGTTGTTGTACCAATACCAATGTAGATTAAAGAGGACTGGAGTTATATGTTCTTGTTTACGTGTATACGTTACCATTCTAGCTGCTGCATTTTGCACATGTTGTAGCATTCGTGTGGAGGTCTTTGGAAGTCCATATAATAGAGAGTTACAGAAATCCAACTTTGAGGAGATAAAGGCGTGAACAAGAGTCTCACATGCACTTTGACTAAGATATTTACGAATTTTCCATATATTGTGTATATGAAAGAAGCATGATTTACAGACAGATGATATATGATCGTCAAGAGATAGTTTATCATCAAAAATAACACCAATATTCCGAGCAGCAGTAGAAGGAGAGATATCAAAGCCTGATATATTTAAAGTATTGATGGAAGGCCGTGGACTATGAATACTACTAATAACAAGAATCTCTGTTTTATCGCTGTTAAGTTTAAGCATGTTGTTAGTCATCCACCTGTTTATGTCATGTACACATGCTTCAACTGCAAGTTTAGCGGACTCAGCTTCAGATACCGATGAGGTTGAAAACGTGATATAAAGTTGAGTGTCATCAGCATAAAGATGGAATTTCAAGTTATGATGACGAACAATATCCCCAATAGGTGTAGTATATAGAAGAAAAAGAATAGGCCCTAAGATTGAGCCTTGTGGGACACCGCAGTCAAAAGAATGGGATTCTGATATACCATTCTGGACTTTAACACGAAAAGTCCTGTTTGTTAAGTATGACTCGAACCATTTGATTGCTTTTCCACTTATACCATAAGTAGCAGATAACCTACGAAGAAGAATTTGATGACTAACAGTGTCAAAGGCAGCTGAAAGGTCAAGAAGTATAAGGACAACAGAACAATGGTTGTCCATGGCATGCAGAATATCATTATGTACCCTTAACAATGCCGTTTCAACACTATGATATGTCTTGTACGCTGATTGGAATTTTTCATGGAGGCTGTTACAATCAAGGTGCTCTACTAGTTGAGTAGCAACAACTTTTTCAATAACTTTAGAAATAAATTTCAAATTTGAAATAGGTCTAAAGTTAGCATATTCTTCAGGAGACAAAGATTGCTTCTTTAGTATAGGTTTAATCAATGCTTCTTTAATACTTGATGGGACCGTTGCAGTACTCAATGATAAATTGACGATCTTGGTAATAGTAGGGAGCAAGAGATCGAAACAGTTTTTAATAACCATACCAGGTAGAGGGTCAAGATCACATGATTTTGAAACAAGAGGCTGAATAAGCTTTGATAAATATTCAGCAGAGACTTCATTGAAAGATGTAAGATGACTTCTAGGCGAGACTGTTGGAATGTCGCATAAACTGGCAGTACTCTCAAAACCATTCTGAATAGCTTTAGTTTTATTAATGAAAAATTCAGCAAAAGAATTTGCAAGCAGGTTAGGAGTTGCACATGATGGAAAAAGAGGGGGAGCACTTTTGTGAATAAGCTTTACAAAAGTAGAGAACAAAATTTTTTGATTACATTGATGTTCAAATATTACATTTGAGTAATAGTCATTTCTAGATGACTTGACTAAAGCTTGAACAACTTTACATTGGTTGACATATAACTGACGGTCAATAGTCAAACCAGATTTACGCCACACCCTTTCGAGTCTTCTTCTCTTAACTTTTTCAGCTTTGATATCATCCGTGTACCAAGGAGAGGATGGACGTAGAGTAATTACACGCTCTTTAGAAGGTGCATGAGAATTAAGAACAGAAGTGAGCTTTGAATCATACTCATGAAGAAGATTATCTAAATCATTAGATGGTGATGTTATAAGAGCTAATTTAGAAACATCATTTGTAAAAGAAGGAATATCTATGCTGCTTAGTTTGCGGCATTTAGAAACTATCTTCTCAAAAGGAGCCTTTTTAAGATGTAAGTCACAAAAAACAGCAGAATGATCAGAGATTGCAGGATCAGAAATAGAAAAATTGTCAACAATCTGATCATTGTTTCTAGTAATTACAAGATCAAGAATATGTTTGTCATTGTATGTAGGATTGTCGACATGTTGTTGCAAATTAAAACAGTCTAAGATGTTCAGAAACTTAAGGGCACTGGAATTAGAAGTGTCTTCGATATGAAAGTTAAAGTCACCAACTAAGAGTAGTGAACCAGATTGCGAGGAAACCTCCTCTAAAAAAGTAGAAAATTCATCAAAAAACATATTATTAGTTAGTTCATTACGACCAGATGGAGGTGGTCGATAAATAACAAAAAGTAAAATGCGTTCTGGTGAAGAATGAAGAGACATGCCCATGACTTCAAATGATTTGAATTTATTTTTTAAAGAAATTTTTACAGGCTTTAAGGCCTTTTTAAAAAGAATCCCTATTCCTCCACCTCTTCCTTTTCTTGCAACATGTTGAAAAATATAGCCTTTAGGTGAAAGTTCATTGATGATTAATTGATTATTTAATTGATTATTTGATTTCAACCAAGTTTCAGTTATGCATAATACGTCAATTTCATTTTCAACAATAAAGTCATTTAACAATAAAGCTTTATTACAAACAGATCTTGAATTCAAAATACATAACTTAGATTTTTTACAAACCTGGTTACAGAAGGGAATACGAAGAGGAATAGAAAGATTCGCGAGGTTAGCTCCACGTTGACTGTTTTGTTCTCTATGGATGGAGGTCAATGAAGTAGAACGAGGGTATTGATCTTGTTTAGACGAAATCCATGGCTCCACTGCATTTAAAGAATAATTCTTGACTCTTGATCCTGTTGATCGTTTTCCCCTAAATCTTCGAAGAATGCCCAACGATTTTAATCGGTCCCAAGTAGCAGAATCAATGGGAAATCCAGAAGAACGGCTTGAAGAAGATGTTGTTGAATAATGGCGGCAAATTTGAATACTCGCTTGAAGAGGTTTCCACCAAAGACAACGAGATAAAAGAAATTTTTTAGAATATGTAAACATATTTAGAGAGCAATGATACTTAGAAGGCGAATTGATAAATAAAATCGAGTTAAACTCGAGAAAACACGGTAATATAAGTGAAAATCGAGAGAGAGATTATATAAGCAACTCTCTCGAGTGCTAATTTATGTAATTTATGCTAATTCTGTTAGAATTCTCCCTTCATATCTTAGATGTCATGAGCATATACATATAACATAATGAGGTGCATTTTACTTATCGTATTCCTTGATTTATTTTTGCTAGGCGAATAATGAACAACAATATCTCTTCGCTACCAGATGACGTCTTTCAACACACCAAACTCTTGGTAGCCATGTAAGAGCTAAACCGAGAATAATTTCCGGAAGTTGTTTTTCCATACGAATGACGTCACATTTAACAGCCCTAAACTGCACATCCCATGACATAGATTCTACAGGATCGACCAGTAGACAACACCAATCATTGATCGCGCGCAAATCACATGTTAATTTTAACCAATGAACAGCTTTATCAGTAGACTTAACCAAAGCTTTTGTTTCTTGGCAGTTTTCTGAACGGAAACCAACTCACTTCAGTGTCACCATTTTTATTCAAGGGCTTGTTTCGTCTTCAAGCTATGTGAGTGAGATAACGTTTGCTACCGTAACCACTCCAATTAACTCAGAGATCTTTCCTTTAAATCACATTGTGACAGACGTTTTGTTTTTCGACTTGTGAACAGTGTTGGCTGTGTCCAAAAAAATCCCATGTTGACTAACGTGTAAAAGTTAATTGGTTTGCTACGGTAGTCAATATTACCCGTTACTGTAGCTCTTTTGAGCTGATATGTGAACTGCTCTAGTCGATTTGAATTAGGAATTATTCCCACCAAACAAGAGAAATAATTTGTTGCAAATCGGTGACATGCGTTGTCAAAGTGCTATCTCGATCTCACCGCTGTGCAGTTCAAGTCTGGGTACTCTGGTTTGATGCTCTACTGAACCGCATACTAGTACTGAGTAGATCAGTTTTGTAGCTATGTGCTGTTCTCTCTCTTGCCACTAGGGTTTCTCCGGGTCTCTGGGTTTCCTCCCTCTGTAAAAATCACAACACGTGAATTGAGTGTTGTGTGCTGTACATAACGAAAGTGCCGCTTACTGGGACTGTTGGTTGTAAAGTAAAGGTTTTTCTTTTATTAACTTTCAACTTTTAATATTAGTGTTCTGTTCAATAACAAGTTGGTGAATTTACCTAAAACTCTTTTTAGAGGACTACCTTCACTTGACCATCTGTAAGTATACTCTCCTATTCTCGCTACCAAAACTGCACCTCTATTGTTTGCACTGTATGAGATTAGACATGGGAAAATTTTTGGGAGTGCAAGTTAGAGGTGCGCTCAGAGATATGTGAAGCCGGGAACGTTGCAAAGCTAGGGGAGCGGGAGGATGGGTACATCCGACACCCCTTTTTTGCTCTCGCCGGCTGAAAAAGTTAATTGTTTACCTGGGCCAAACTGCTGTTCTGCTATTTTTTAAATATGATCTACAGAACCCCAGGGGAGTATAGGTGTCTGCCCGTGGAATTCATACTTAATGTGATGTTGAGTATAGGTGCTGTTTTGTATGTGAAAATAGCTCTGCTTTCCTTAATTTATAGTTTTGTTGCACGAAAAAATTTTGCTTGTGACATGTTTACTTGTCATCAATGTAACATCGTCCATCCATCCATCCATCCATCCATCCATCCATCCATCCATCCATCCATCCATCCATCCATCCATCCCATCCATCCCATCCATCCCATCCATCCCATCCATCCCATCCATCCCATCCATCCCATCCATCCCATCCATCCCATCCATCCCATCCATCCCATCCATCCCATCCATCCCATCCATAAATCCATAAATCCATTCATTCATTCATTCATTCATTCATTCATTCATTCATTCATTCATTTACTCTTTAATCTATCTTTCCGCTTTTTCCACACCTAAGAGTTCTAACTCAGAATAACATCACCTTCCTCCACGAGAGAACATTTGCTGCACAATTCGATCGTTTACGATACATGTAAGTGAAAAAATATTATCAATAATTAATAATAATTAATGCATTATTATCATTCTACGCCACAACCGTTTTCTTACGTCATTGCCGACTGATTGACAGTTGCCATGGTCACTGCACGAGCCACACCCCATCTCCTAAAGATGGCATTTTTGATTCTAGCAGGTTATTCTTTATTTTTTTCAGAGATTTGTCGCACAATTCTATAACTTTTATTCCAAAGGGATTGTTTCTAGGGGCGAAAAAACTAGAATCGTAAGTTAATAAACAAATTAGGGACAAGGTCAAAACAATTGTCCAAAATAGGGACCCGATTTGATTGATTTAGGTGGTGGGTACCGGTAGATACCCCCTCCCCCCTCAGAGACCTGTTGAAATGCTCGATACTTGGCGGTCCGTAGTGACTATTTCTAGCCACAAATACGTTGTTTAGTATACATGTAAACAGACAGTACATTCATTTCTGTGATTTGACTTTTAGTTTTGGAGATATTTGAGTACAAAATCCAGGATTTCACTTCCAGAGGTGGTGGGTACCGGGTAACCCCACCCCTCCCCCCAGAATCGGGTACCGTAAGATGACAATCGTTTTGACCTTATCCCTTAATATCCATTATTGAATTTGCTGACATCAATAGACCTGGGCACGCTTTTCCCATTTCCGGGAACTCTTGAAAACGTACATATAAAAGGGATGAAAACTCAACTTTTTCTTAATGGGCAATGTACATCAAAGCTCGTAAAGCACTCTGGGAAACGGAGTCCTGTAAAAATGGAACAGTGAAATCAAAGGAAAAATTTTCGTTTGTTGAAACGCTAACATTTCTATAGAAAATGTCGAAGGAAAAACTGAAAGATGAGTCTAATTAAAGAAGTCAATTATGAAAGAGCGCAAGGACTCAGTTTCCCATCATGTTTTGTGGTAGAAATTCGAACTCATGCACATTAGTTACAGGCGTACAATGGGAAAATGTGTTTGGATCTACCTCGTTTGGAGGAAAGTACCTTGCTGATGAACAATTACAACATAGTAATGTTTATTTATGATTTAATCGTGTGCATTTAAATTTCATTTTAGGATTGTCCTAGGCAATAATAACATAAGGGCAATTGCGCCTTTATTTTCAAAAAACTTAAGAGTCTTAACGATGTAAGTAAAGATCATTCAAGCTGTTAACAATTTTCTGACCGCCTGATTGTCTGCTTGCTTGGCTGCTTGGCTGCTTGCCTGCTTGCCTTGTATAGTTTTTCATTCCTGCATTCTCTACTGAGTGTATGATGGCGCTGATGTTGATGCTGCCATACTGTTGTTGTTGTTGATGATGATAATGATGATCGTGATAATGATAATGATAACGTCATGAAGAATGTAAATTTTTCTTGATTATTTTTTCCCTAGAATACTTTCTAACAATAAGATAACTAGCATCAAGAAACATACATTCATTTCCCTGCCGAAAGCGTTGCTGATGTAAGTACGCATATCATCATAGTAGAATTAGTTATTGATGAGATAGAATTTAATGTGCTGAACAATACTTATAAAATAGGCTGAACACATGTACAGTTACATAATCGGTGAAGCTAACGGTCGCACGAGAAGGTGTACCATATCAGGGAGGTAACGTATTTGGCTTTTTTTAGATGAATGGACAGGAATTGTCCTGATAAAACTTTACTTGGCGTTTTCCCCACCCTCCCTCCCTTGTGGTTTGGCAAATCAGGTAGCCTTGTAATGTGCTACATCTACTGCCACTCTCATTTTTTCCATTAAACATTCAACTTTCTATTTCTTTGCTTTTTATGCAGCAATCTTTCAAATAACCGCATCCAAAGCATCGAAGAAGACGCTTTTGTGGATGTTCCTCTGCTTCAGGTTTTGTAAGTGACGAAATAACGCTTGCCAGTAGACCCGTTGCAGCACTTAGAAATGCAGCTCAATTTGGAGGACAAAAAAGGCAATAGGTTTCCAATTCTCAGGAGATTGAAATTCTCTTGTTTTGTCCTCCAAATTAAGTGCTTTGAGGTCACCAAGCCCGGCGGGATTCGAACTCCGGTCGCATTAGTGAGAGGTGAGCGTTCTCACTGCTACGCCGCCCGTTCTTCCCATAAATAGCCGTATGGCCGTATATCTGTTTACTCAGTTGTCTGTCTGTCTGTCTGTCTGTCTGTCTGTCTGTCTGTCTGTCGGTCTGTCTGTCTGTCTACCCTGAAAGCTAGGGAACTTTACTTTAATCAAGATTTGATCCCATGAATGACACGATAATTGTTCGCTTACTAGTTAGTTTTTATCATTTTGAATAACATTCTAATATCAACATTTTCTTTATTAATAGATTGTTAGGCAAGAACAGAATAACAGGCCTTAGTCCAACATGGCTGGCAAGCATGTCATCACTAAGAGTCTTGTAAGAACATCTATCAAATCTATAAGCCAGTTCAAAGTTTAAGAATCGTTTTCAGTGCGCATGCGATTTTATCCCGAATTTCTTACCTTCTTTTTTGAAGAAAATATGTAGCTTGGCTACTATTGGGGCCATATAGATTGGTTTAACTAAGTTTCAAGTCATTCAAATTTTCATTTTCTCACAACATGTTATTTGCTTGCATGCGAAATAAGTATGCACAAACAGAATGAAGTCCACATCCGGCGTTAACCAAATCCATTTCAGACCACTTGTCATTCTCTTGAGAATTAGATTCTTTTTATTCTTCTTCTCCTCCTCCTCCTCCTCCTCCTCCTCCTCCTCCTCCTCCTTCTTCTTCTTCTTCTTCTTCTTCTTCTTCTTCTTCTTCTTCTTCTTCTTCTTCTTCTTCTTCTTCTTCTTCTTCTTCTTTTCCTTCTACTCCTCTAGGGAATGGCACGTGGTCCGCATGAAATGGGAAAACAGTGAAGTAGACCGCTTTACTTTGGGCGTAATGTTTTCCCATTTCAGACCTCGTGTCATTCCCTAGTGTATAATGTCTTTGTTTAACGGTTAAGCATGAGAAAACACGTGAATACGAATGGATGCAAGGTAAAATGACACGTGGTCTGAAATGGTAAAATATTACACCAAAGTTAATTAAAGAAATCTAGTAGGTCCATTTCAAGTGAAAAACAGAAAGGTAAAAGCGAGCTGTCGTTATGTATTTCTGCAGGGTATTGTCAAATAATCCATTACAAGAAGTAAAGCTTGAAGATTTCAAAGGAACAGCATTGCAAAATTTGTAAGCAACTGAGCTAGAAACAGACCTTTTATGTATGAATGCGTAGGCTGGGTGGAAGGGGGTTGAGAAGAAGGAAATACGCGCCATAAATCTTTATTTTTCGTCGTCCGGGGAGTCGTTGCCATGCAAACAAACTCTATTCAAGTGTAAAGTTCACAGGAATCGAACCAGCGAGCGGCGAACGTTTATCGCTACGCCAAACTTGACACCAATATATATTATACCTTTTCTAGGCATGTGCTCTCGAATGGTAGAATTCGAACAGCTATAGCTAGGCAACACACAGCGTACAATACTTTATAATATTTAATATTTAAGTTCGATCTGTGAGTTAGCTGTGTCCTGAATTTGATCAACTGAGAGGTTGTTTCAGGGTCTCTAAACGGATTGAAGATTCCTGTTAGGCAAGAGTTAATATGACTTTGTAGTTTTTTTAGACAACTTATTTAAATTTCGTTCACTGATGCCTTGCTTTCCTTCTTCCATAGATACATTGAAAACACGATCATGAAAGACTTTTCTACCAACAAAGACAGTTGGTCGTCAAATAAATCAATAGCCTTAAGCTTGTAAGTGAAGACACAAATGTTCTTAGAATGATTTCCTTTAGTACTGTTTATGAAAAACCGCCATACTGAGATCCTAGTTGAACAGTTTTTTATGTTTCTGCCCGCGACCCAAAAAACTCAAACCTCAGCGCGATATGGCTGGGGTCCCCGTTCATCAAAATAAATTATGACTGATAATTTGTTTATTGATGCAGACGTTTTTGGAAGTCGCACAACGACAGTCACAACGACAGTCACAACGACAGTCACAACGACAGTCACAACGACAGTCACAACGACAGTCACAACGACAGTCACAACGACAGTCACAACGACAGTCACAACGACAGTCACAACGACAGTCACAACGACAGTCACAACGACAGTCACAACGACAGTCACAACGACAGTCACAACGACAGTCACAACGACAGTCACAACGACAGTCACAACGACAGTCACAACGACAGTCACAACGACAGTCACAACGACAGTCACAACGACAGTCACAACGACAGTCACAACGACAGTCACAACGACAGTCACAACGACAGTCACAACGACAGTCACAACGACAGTCACAACGACAGTCACAACGACAGTCACAACGACAGTCACAACGACAGTCACAACGACAGTCACAACGACAGTCACAACGACAGTCACAACGACAGTCACAACGACAGTCACAACGACAGTCACAACGACAGTCACAACGACAGTCACAACGACAGTCACAACGACAGTCACAACGACAGTCACAACGACAGTCACAACGACAGTCACAACGACAGTCACAACGACAGTCACAACGACAGTCACAACGACAGGCACAACGACAGTCACAACGACAGTCACAACGACAGTCACAACGACAGTCACAACGACAGTCACAACGACAGTCACAACGACAGTCACAACGACAGTCACAACGACAGTCACAACGACAGTCACAACGACAGTCACAACGACAGTCACAACGACAGTCACAACGACAGTCACAACGACAGTCACAACGACAGTCACAACGACAGTCACAACGACAGTCACAACGACAGTCACAACGACAGTCACAACGACAGTCACAACGACAGTCACAACGACAGTCACAACGACAGTCACAACGACAGTCACAACGACAGTCACAACGACAGTGACAACGACAGTGACAACGACAGTGACAACGAATGACAATTGGAAGGAAAATAACTTATCAATTATCTTTTTAACAATATTCTCTTGCAGTTATCATTCGGATGAGCCCCCAGAAATCATGTATTCGAATTCTGTACTAAATAGTTCCACCGAGTTTGTTTATGGAGGCTCCATGGCTGCTTCTGGATTTACGTGCAATGTGTCTAGCAACACTTGTAAACCATGTGGAGCTGGAACAATTCTGCAGTTTACACAAGTGGATGATGAAACTTTCGTACCCATTTGTAAGAAATGCCCAGCAGGTTAGTGGAGGAGCTGGATTTCTTCGTACAATATTCTTAGAATACATTCTACATGAGATGACCTGTTGACTGGCCCCAAAAAATTACGTATATAGTTTGAGTGATGCATCTTGAAGTTATGAAGTTTTTATTCTTGTCATATGCTAATGACTATGACGTCAGGGAGGCATTTATGTTTAGTTGTTGTTCCTTGCAATTCAAAATTTGCTACTGTTCAGAAAATAATTAGCAAACATTTTTTATGAAAGCCATGGGTAAAACAGTGATGCTTTCCAAATTTAATTTATCTTTACCAGTTAGGTTTTGTATATTAAATGATGGCTCCCCTGACGTCACAGTCATTAGCATATGGCATGGAAAACCCTTTATAATTTCAAGACGCATCTCTCAAACTATATAATTTTTTTTGATCATTGAACAACTCATCTCATGTAGAATCTATACTGAGAATATTGTCAGATGTGTCATAGGTACTTTAAATAATTTGTACAAAAGGCTACTTATCAACAAACTTACAAACGGATATTGATGTGCTGTTTTGAAAAGAAAAGCTATCTAACACTATTTTATTATTTTCAGGTGGTTTTTATCAAGATGAGTTGGCGACTAATGTCCCTTTTGATAATCCTAAGGGCAGTTGCACAAGATGTAGCCCAGGTACTTTTGTTAGTATCGAGAAAAGCCCAGGAAAAAGTCTGCTGGACTGTAAGACTTGTCCTAAGGGTAGGTAAACCTTTGGAAAAAAATAACCAATTTATTAGCACTATTTAACAATTAGAAGACGAACTCGAGATTTCTATCGGCTGATAGTTGACGAGGGGCTCCGGCCCCGAGTCAACTATCAAAGCCGACAGAAATCGAGAGTGAGTCTTCTAATTGTTTTAGTAAAAATCTCAACTAAACTATACTATACTAAACTAAACTAAACTTCACAAAAGCGCGAAGGAAAAGCCGCCATTTTTTCAAAACAAGTCCGGCTTTCTCTACCCACTATCTATCGGCTGATAGATAGTGAGTACGTTAGCCAATCAGAATGCAGGATTTGCAATAGTATAGTAGTAGAATTTTACTAATATTTATTAGCAGAAGGAGATGTAAGAGGAGCCCATCGAGAGTATCTCCTAAGATTCGATCCTAAGATGGAATTGAAATTTAGGAATGTTGATTTTTGCGGAGGGAGAAAATGTTCTGGGAAGAGGGTTGTAAACCACGTATCAACGATGCCCTGATGCTCCAAACTCATTCAGTTCTTGATTCTTTTAGGAACATTATCAAACGAATTGGCTGGTCACAGGGCATGCAAGTGCCTTCAAGGATTCTATCGAACTGACCGATTTGGCCCTTGTATGGAGTGCCCAAGTAATGGAGTAGATTGTCAAAACGAGTTCATTATCCTTCAACCAGGACACTTCTGGTTTTGGGACTCTGATGACCATAAACAAGCTTACATCAATTTTACCAAAGACTTACAAATAGAAAACGAGACCTATAACCAAAAATACAGCAAGTGTAACAATAGTCTGCCAATACCATATAAGTGTCCTCATCCACAGGCTTGTAAAGGCGGAGTCCATTCTCTGTGCAGCAAGGGCTATACTGGTGTTCTTTGTGATACTTGCTCTGAGGGGTACTACAAAAATATCAATTCAGGGTGCAGTGAGTGCTCGTATGGTTGGATCATTAGCCAGCTTGTTATGATCGCTGTTCTCATTTTAGTCGTCACAGGGATTTTCACAACGAAAAAGAAAAAGAAGAAGAATGGGCGAACTCAATCGGATTTGATCTTGTCCCGGGTAAAGATTGTTATTGGATTCTACCAAGTGACTTCTGGGGTAATAAGAAGTTTGACGTTTGTGAATTGGCCTGAAGAACTGTCTCAAGCGAGTGAATATTTGCAGATATTGAACCTGAACCTGCTTCAGGCAGTTCCAATCAGCTGTATATCTTCAAGATTTACAATGAACGCCTTTCAGAAGATGACTTTCATGGTCTGTGGCAACTTCTGCTTTGTCATCGCTGCTGCAATCGTTTATCGCATAAAGAAATGGCAAGTCTCTAAACAGAACATTAAAGATGAGCAAAAGAAAGCAAGTATCTCTATGGCGAAAGAAAAAGCGTACCACTTTGTCCTGTTTGTGTTGTTCGTCACCTTCCCAAGCACCACAGATAGTATCGTTAATGTCATGCCATTCGCCTGCCAAAAGTTGTGCTCAGAACAACAATGCAGCTGGTATCTCAAGTCTGATTTGGAATTGAAGTGTTTTGACAGCTACTTTAACAGGTTAGTATTTTCTATTATTTTGTTTTTATGTTTCAGTCACGGCGTGCTTTTTCGTCTCTTTTTCCCGCCAACAGTTTCCTTGGCCACCCGATCAATTGTCTTTGTCTGTCAACCATCGCTCTGTTTTGCAAAACGTTGATAAGATCATCCCTAGGAATCCGGGGATAACTTTTTGTTGTTGTTGTTGTTGTTGTGCCTAACACAGTATCACAGTGGCACCAAGTCAATTGTTAGTTGACCATCGTACGTTTTCTGTTGTGTAGAAAGATTTGTAAAGCATTAGCTAGCGGACTATTTTTTTTTCAACAGCTGGATCCCTCTGGCGTATGCTGCATTTCTTTATCCTCTTCTCCTGGCTTTGTTTACCTTATGGTTGCTATACAACACCAAGTGCAAGAAAGGTGACGGTGAAGTCTTAAAAAGCGAGCTGAAGAATGCTGCCAGTTTCTTGTCTGAGAACTATCGGAGTAAATGTTGGTACTGGGAGCTTGTAGAGACAACTAGAAAGCTGCTTATGACATCTGGCCTGTACCTTTTGTTTCAAGGAAGCTGGGTACATGTTCAGATAACTGCTACGCTGTCTTTGGTGTACACAGCAATATTCGCGTCCATCAAACCTATGAAGGATTACATGGAAAACATCTTCCAGATGACCTCATTGTTGGCCACATTTGTGAACCTTACTCTGGTTATGATTTCGCTAAGTGGAGTAGAGGCGAGCAAGAGCGACATAACGTTAAGCAGCATGCTCTTCATTGCAACAAATGTCATCTTAATTGTCATTATTGGATGTAAGTTATGTTCAGCTTATGACTATATTTTGTCTGCTAAGTAATCGTCTACATTAATATTAACATGCTTTAGTTCAGTTTCTATTCATTCAGGTGACCAGGGACGGCGGAACCGGGGGGTTAGCCCCCTCCCACACACACTTTTTTACTTTTTGCATACGTCTGGTCTTTTAAGTTTTCTAATCTTAGCCCCCACTTTTCCCCTCTAATTCGCATACTAGCACCCCCCCCCCCCCCAACCCCCCCTCTCACTTTAAAATGTGCTCCGCCGTCCCTGATAGAGTGGTTTTCGTATGAGTGGGAAACGGTACGGCAGATTCGTAGCCGTACTGTAGCCGTACCGTACCTTGCCGTAGCCGTAACCACGCGTCGTGATTCGATGAATTACTGGAAGACAATAGGAAGCCATTTCAATGTTACGGTATGTCGTACCGTGTACGTAGTATAAGTCAGTACCGTGTGTTTCCCACTCATACGAAAACAGCTCTAACAAGCTAATACTGAGTTACTTTACTTTTATCATACCATATTAATAATGATAATATTTTCGCTATCACTGAACCCATGAAAAGGAATTGTATATGCATATTTAGAATAAAAAAAGGTTGTCGGAGCCAAAGGTGATAAGCAATAGGAGATAGGTCATTCCAAGAGCAAAGAATAGCTGGAATGACTTGTATTTCTGCCTATTATTCCATGTCGTCAAGAACACGGTGCTTAGTGTTGAGTATTGTTTGAATACAACGAAACTATTTTAAAGGCCTTGATAATTTGTGTTTATTTATATTCCCATAATTCCTTTCCGTCTTGGAACGATCGACCTATCGCCTTTCTCTTTATTGGCTCTGCCGACAACCTTTTTTGAAGTAGGTGTATACGGATGATACCGTCAAAGTCAGCTAGCAGATATTAAGCAATTATTGGACGAGGTTGAGCAAAATATCGTGATTTGTTAGTGGCGAGCAAGCAATTATTTGCTGATGCTGAATATTTTGCGATAACCGAGTTCAATAATTGTTTTATCATTCAAATTATTTTTTCTAATCTTTGAGGGGCAGTGCGCACGAGTCAAACAATAACAAAGAAGTCAGCTCATTTTTTCAGGGAAGCGATCCATTGTCAAATGCAGCGTTACTGCGCATGAGCAGACCGTTATTTGCAGTAAGATGGCTCTGTACCGTAATGCGCATGAGCAGACCGTTATTTGTAGGCAGTTATTTGCAGTTCTCTCGGCCAATCAAAATGAGGGAAAAAATAATTTGAATGTAATGAGCTATTACTAGTGCATCTAACGTGTTTGCATCATGTGAGCTCGAGACACAAACTAAAAATTTTATCACATAAGTAGTATTCTAAATTTGATTAACAATTTTTTATCTCCAGTTCAAAACCTTTGGTTTGTCTATCAAAATTTCAAGGTTTGGCTAAAAACTCCTACCTGTTCGGTAGAGTGCTGTGTCGCGCTTCTTCTGTCGATCTTACAGTTCGTTGGGGGATTTCTAGGAGCCTCATCTGCCGATGTTATGAAGGAGCAAGCTGTCGTGGGTGAAGTTGACGCGCCTACCATAGAAAACCAAGTGACCTCCCAAATTGCCTTTGAAGTTGAAGCAGACACGCAAGAACAAGACGAAAAAAAGGATGGAAAACAGGAAACGCAGAAAGAGTACGTGGCAATCAATGTCTCACCGTTAATGAGGTCAAGGGTTTGGCTCCAGAACATTGCCAAAAAAAGAAGAATTAAATTGGCGAAATCATCTGATTCAAGCCAGCTCGAAACGCTTAGATTTGATCACACGCTGCTCCAAAACATTAAGACACTAAAACCAAATTTAAAAGAGATCGAGAAATTTGAAAACCGTCACACCCCACTACGAATCATGGTGGTGTCCGTGTCGTGAAGAAAGAAGAACATTAAAGATGCGGATTTGATCACACGCTGCTCCAAAACATTAAGACACTAAAACCAAATTTAAAAGAGATCGAGAAAGTTGAAAACCGTCACACCCCACTACGAATCATGGTGGTGTCCGTGTCGTGAAGAAAGAAGAACATTAAAGATGCGGATACACGGTGCAATGTTGCGCGCGAGTTGCAAGCAATCGAAGTTGCGAGCCATTTCACACGACGCATGTTGAACGCAATGTTGCTGAAATAGAAACGATCCTACTTCAGCATCCTATTACAGCCTGTAATATTACGCGCATTGTTGCACTGTTTGTCTGCAGTGAACCTTAAAGATCGTGCATTATATTATATATCAATAATATTTTTTTCTCATTTCTTATTAATTTACACATTTATAGTAATTTCAACTGATTGGAAATTTAGGTTTTCCATAGTTTATAGTTTCAATTATTGCTTGTAAATTGGCCTGAAAAGCCCTATTAGGGAGTCCAATAAAATGTATATATGTATATATAACAGGAACCAGGGCAAGTGGAAATTAAACGGCGAAAGAAGCTAGGTTTGCATCAGGCATAAAGCCCATGAAAAATATGGATAACTAAAAACTAATCCATAAAACTGCTATAATCATATAAGTATAATGTTGTTAACCTCACAATACTTACAGTACTTAGGGACCACTCAATTTATACGGGGGGGGGGGGGGGGGGGGGCTGGTGCATTTTGATTTTCACTTGTACAAATTTTGAAAATCGCTGCCCCCCCTCCCCCACTCTGTTTGCACCAGCCCCCCCCCCCCCCCCCCCCACTCTATTTGCACCAGCCCCCCTCCCTGTAAATAATGACTGGTCTCTTAAAGTAAGCATTTTACAAACCCTAATAATAAAAGACAAATGTAAAATACATGTAAAGTTACAAATAAATATATCAGAATATCAGGATCAAAATTTTTGAGGCTATATATGTGTACTGGAATTATAATAAACTAAATAAGAATGTTGAAGCGGTCTTCTCAGTTTTCAAGCTCATATATTTACATATATTTCTCTCTAGCCTACCTTGCAGGCTCGATTTTTTTACGCTCGGTTTTTGGCGAAATTTTTTGAGCGTAAAATAATCGAGTCTGCAAAGCAGGCTAGGTTCTCGGCTAAGCTTCGAGAACTTTTCTCCAGTGGAAATTGTAGTTGTTCACCAGTGCACGTACACCACCTAAATCAATATTAAGTCGGGTCCCTATTTTGGACCATTGTTTTGACTTTGTCGCTATCTTGTCGCTATTAGAATAAAGTGCGAAGTACGCATTGTTTCTTTATATACTTCGAGCTATTTAAAGATTTGACGTTAGTAGGTTAGAAAGTGATGCATACTACAGGAGGTCTGATGATACAGTTTGTGACGTCACGGTTGATAACAGGAAGGGGCGGTTGCTTGAATGAGGGAGGAAGACAGGCTTACAGAACAACAACTACCTACCAAATAATACCCACAAATTATCCATCGAATACTACCAATACCTACCCTTTTCCCCCTCAGTTCTCTTCTCAAGATGTCGAAGACTAAAGAGAAGCAGTTGGGGCTCCATAAAGTGATAATGGTTGGAAGTGGTGGCGTTGGAAAGTCAGCGTTGACTTTACAGTTCATGTACGAAGAGGTAGGGAAATTGTACGCAGTGCGAGTTAAGATATGTTTTATTTTTTGTACTTTAGAAATTGTTTCTGGCGAATTAGATAGATAATATCTATGAATAAGGAATTTAAGGGCTAGAATATGCCGTTGTTGTCTTTTATTTGGAATTATACGACGACAGAGAATTGATTTTGTGCCGAATCATTGCTCTTTGAATGAGTGTTTCACACAAACCCAACCCCAAAGTCTGTACTATGCCACCAATATAAAGTACTTTCCTCTCACTCTGTGTTTCTCTTGGTCCTTTTACAGTTTGTTGAAGATTACGAACCTACCAAAGCGGACAGCTATCGTAAGAAAGTCATCTTAGATGGCGAGGAATGCCAGATAGATATTCTCGATACTGCAGGGCAAGAAGATTACGCAGCCATTCGTGACAACTACTTTCGAAGTGGCGAAGGGTTTCTCTGTGTTTTCTCCATAACTGAACAAGAATCCTTCGCTGCAACGACTGAATTTCGTGAGCAGATCCTTCGAGTGAAAAGCGACGATCATATACCATTTCTTTTAGTGGGAAATAAGTGTGATCTTACGGACAAACGGCAGGTGACAAGCGAAGAAGCTATGGAGAAAGCTCAAGAGTGGGGTGTTCCTTATGTTGAAACCTCAGCTAAAACTCGAGAAAACGTTGATAAAGTCTTCTTCGATCTAATGCGAGAAATCAGGTCAAGAAAGATGGACGAAGGCTCAAAACCTGCCGGGAAAAAGAAAAAAGGAAGAATTCGAAAAAAGTGCTTAATTTTATGATTTTGACTTGTAAGCTTCAAATGTATACAGAAAGTTCAGTGTCTGGTGTGTTTGTTTTTCGTTGTGTACCGTCAAAACATGAACACGAACATGGCTATCGTTGACCATAACAGTATTATCAAACATAGGTCGGTTTTTATTTAATAGGAGCATAAATACATCAATAATCTTGAGCCCTGAGACACCAAAATGGAGAGAAAGAATGTTCTCAAGTTGAAAATCAACATCAGTTTTTCCTTAGTTCTAAACAAAATCAGTAATTTGTTTTTAAAATCCTATAGTGTTATAATCAAGCTTCTTGGTTGAAATGTTTATTTTTGTATTAATATTCCTTAAAGTCTGTAAGCTTTGATCAATTATTCACACCTGAAAGGAAGTTATCATTGGAGTTGAATCCTCAATGTTTCCTGGGTCAACTAGGGTGAAAATGAGAAATTTCCTGTAAGATATTGCATCCCTTTTGTTTACTTTGGTGTATCTCTGCCAAAATGTTCATAATTGGGACAATTGTCTTGTTAATTTAGAATAGTACCAAGAATCATAGTATAAAGAATGAATTTGTTCATATATACGGTAGTAAGCCGAATTCATCAGGCGTGATGTTTTCTGATTTCAGACCTCATGGCATTCACTTGAGAATGAAGATATTTGAGTGACGTTTTGTCCATGCTAATAATAAGACGTATAAATGGTTGTGAAAATTGGCACAATTGTGATGTGAATGTGCCAACAATTTCATAATTCTTTTTTTTTTGAGGGGTAAAATAATGGCCTATCAATGGACAATGTCCAGCCAAAATGTCACTTGTCCAGCCAAATGCCTCTTGGCCAGTTCTCGTGACAATTCACATATTGATCAGTCATGCCATTGAGCACCCAATATTTTGAAGTCCTGTTTTTTTTCTTAATTTGATTATCCATTAGATAATTTCTGGTTGGTATTGTAAAATATAATTCACTAAAACAAATTACATCATTATTTACACATATATTGTATCATATTTCCTCTTACTTGATGTACGTATTTGGTTAGTGTAATAGTATAGAGGTGTCAATAATTTTGTAGGAAAAGTTACGACTTATGAGACAATATTGGAATGGAAATGAAAATGTCAGTTGAACCAATGAAAAATTCCCATTCCTTTGACGTCTTATCATGTGTCACAGCCGAGATGCAACATCCAATCTGTAAGTTTTTAATCATGAATTTTTCATAACTTGCACATGATTTTTCTGGGTTTTTGGCTTCTGTTATTCAAAAATTATTACTCAGACCTTTGGAAATTTGATTGTCTGAAGAAAGAAACCAAGGAGTTCTTAAATTGAGCTGTGTTGGTCATTATGAACATTATTAGACCCTAGAGATCATGGGAGGCATGCATCCAACTGCAAACTGTCTGTAATCAGACTGTCTTCCTTCAAATTCAGATTGAAAATGCACAGAGAATTTAAAAGGTGAAACTGTAATTAGTGAGAGACCTACAAAAACGTATCAGGCATTTAAAGCATTAGATATTTACACATCCATCATTATTACAGTATGACGTGCTAACGTAGGATCACTTTTAATATATTTGCATACTTTTATTCACGGGCTTTTTGCTGCCAAACAAGCTTTAAGAGCCTTATTTGGTAAAACCAGACAGTTTTGCATCAAATGTGTTTGTTTAAAGTACAAAATCCTGTGCATAGAAGTATGCAAATACATTAAATGTGGTCATATTTTTGTGCGTTGTGCTGTAAGTGTAGCTTTTCAGCTGATTAATTTTATCATAATAATATTTAACAATTATTCACCAAAGGCAAAGTGGATATTGGTGCCGAGATGTAGTCAAGGTAAATAATCACCATATTATTCATTGAGCCTGAGGTAAATAATTATTTTGGTATAATTTTAGACTTGAGTATCAGAGAAAAGACAAAATTCAGGATAAAAAAAGTGTTTTTAAATATTGCTTCCACTCTGGTAAACTTTGCCAAACCTCATAATTACTATTCAACAGTGACTATTGACTCAGAATCCCCGGTAGCTTGACTAATCACAGTGTGCAAAACTCTATATCCAAGTCTAAAATTATACTTAGAGTATATGTTATTGTGTATATAATTTTGGGTTGTATGAGAGTTAATAATAATCCATTTTGCCTCAGGTCCCATTTTTGAGCAAGTGAACAAGGCCCACTCTGTTTTTGCATTTTTGCACTCTCTCTCAAAAAAAAAAGAGCTATTATTGATGTTTTTAAGCCATATTTTTGGAAAAATCCATAGAGAACCATAGTGTTCATAACGTTATGAAATTAAACCAGTCTAAAGACCCATATAATGTTATGAAATCAGTCTAGAGACCCCACAGAATTCATAACGTGAAATCAATCCATGTTAATTTCCAAAATCTAACAGTTTTGGACTTGCTTGATCTTAACTTTATTTTGAAAAAAGGTCAAAATCATGTAAAATAATTTGTTTTAAATGCGCTCTTTTTCAAAATGCCACAAAGTAATGATTTTTTGATGAAATTTACCAATTTTAACCATGCAACCCATGAAAAACAGAGTGTGCCTTGTTGTGATATTAAGAGGAACTTTTTTTAATATCCTCTTAGAAGGTACTGAAACCCATAAAAGACACATTATTAGTTGGCAGTAAATTAAGGACAACATTGACTAAGATGGAACGGGTCTGCATAAGTCAAATTGAATGAAAATTAGTCACTTTGTGAAGCATATACTATATACTTTCATTGAAGAGTAAATTCAGAAAAAAACTTTGTACAAATGAAATAAGTGAATATAAAGTATGTTGGTTCATGTCTGCTGATAATAAAGTTAAAAAGTGCATGAGCAGTTCACAGTAAAGTTGATTTGTACAGGAAATCATATGGTTTCGAGTGCAATTTGGAATAAATTTGAACGAGTGAGTTTTCAAAGAGCTCGAGCTCGAAATTGCACAAGTGCAATTTGAGCTCTTTGAAAACTCGAGTTCAAATTTATTCCAAAATTGCACGAGAAAAAACATATGATTTCCAATTAATAATACACATGAAAAAAATTTGATTTCCTTTTTTCTGCACTTGATTTCCTTTTTTCTGCACTTGATTTCCTTTTTTCTGCACTGCTCTCAGCCAATCAGAATCGAGAAATTTTTGCATGTATATTATTAGTACAGTAATGTACCAGTTGCATTTGGGCCTTTTCAGAGTTCAACAAACATCATTGTAGCTTGGGTACAAACAGCAAAATATAAGGCATGATAAACAAGAGATGTTTTTACCCAAGCTAGACCACAATGCACCGTGTACAAACAACACCATATAAGGCGTCATGGCCAAAATATGTTTGTACCCAAGCTAGACCACAATGCAACATGTACAAACAACACCATATAAGACGTCATGGCCAAAATATATTTGTACCCAAGCTAGACCACAATGCAACATGTTTACTATCTCAGAAAAAGGCTAACAACTTTCCCTACCCTACCTTAGCTATATCAAGCTATATCAAGTATCTTGCCTCTGATTACAGTCATACAAACAGTTTGAACATAAAAGTTAGCAACTCAGTTTGACTGAGTAGTAGACATTGACTGGACCTGATATAACATTTTTTATTACTTATTAAAGTAAGAAGTAACTCATCTGATACCTAAAATACTTCTTTATTAAGACCAAGTACTAAAATACCAGTTAAGTTTGTGCATTTATCTAGAGATAAAAAGAATGAAGGCTTCCATTTTAGATATGCAGAAAGTGTCTGTAAATGTTTTGTCATTTTAACATCCTAGCAGTTCTAGCTGTGTCAGGGTTTCCATGGAATCCAACAACTATCTCACATTTTAGGATAATTTAGGATAATTTAGATATGCAGAAAGTGTCTGTAAATGTTTTGTCATTTTAACATCCTAGCAGTTCTAGCTGTGTCAGGGTTTCCATGGAATCCAACAACTATCTCACATTTTAGGATAATTTAGGATAATTTAGATATGCAGAAAGTGTCTGTAAATGTTTTGTCATTTTAACATCCTAGCAGTTCTAGCTGTGTCAGGGTTTCCATGGAAACCAACAAGTATCTCACTGGCTCAGTGGCCATAGGCCTTTTCTGAGTTCAATAAACAAGATGCATTATGGTCTAGCTTTTTACAAACAACACCATATAAGGCATGATGAACAAAATATGTTTGTACTGAAGCTAGACCACAATGCACCATGCTCACTATCTCAGAAAAGGTCTACTGAACAGGGTTTGGTTGGAATCAGACAGAAAGGAGACAAAAGCTTAGGGCTTTGTTAAATATATGGCATCCTCTTGGCATCCATTTCCCTCTTCCCAAAAAGTCAGTTTGCAACACATGATCACAAAAATGAATATTTAATAGTTGTTTTACTTTTCTGTGGAAAAATGTGGTGGAGGGAGGGTGGCAGCGCTGCTCTGGATGAACCATGCTAGAACGATTGTTTGAAATTGTTCTTTGCTGTAATGGAACAACTACTTTTATATATTCAGCATATAAAATTGTTATATTAAAGATAAAGTTTATACCCAATTTTTAGTTTGTTGGAGAGTTTCTTATTTTAAGGTCCCTGCCTTTTGACCTCTTGACTCAATTTTTAGTTTGTTGAAGAGTTACTTATTTTAAGGTCCTTGTCTTTTGACCTCCCCAGTGCCCTAATAATCCATGTAAACAAAAGTAGATTTCGCACGACTGTGAAAAGACAAGCGCATGGCACGGTCACGGTACGGATCCAAATTGACGATATTTATTGAGCTAATCACAGCACACGAGATCACTGTTAATCCAATAAAAATACTTGGACACAAACACGGCACGGCACGCCCATATATACTCGCTCGAGTTAATTTTCACAGTCATACAAAATCTGCTCTTGAGCTCTATTCTGGCAATGACATGGAGTATTTCGCTTGCGTTAATTATTTCACAGAGTTAGATGTTCTCTTTTTTTTCTTTATCGTATATTTTTCTTCTTTGTCTATAAAAGCCAAGAAATCCAGGCAAATATTATCGAGTTTGTTCACATAGGCTCCACATAGTTAGCAGGAAACATGCCGTATTTGCCAGACCTTTGAACACGTCCCTCCATCCAGCCGTCATCAATCCTTTCAACATTAGTGATGACATCTCCTTCCATGATGCTCACTTCATCTGCGTCTCCTGCTGTATAATCGTACAGGGCTGCATATCGAGACACCTGAAAAGTGAACCACATTTATCAGACCTTTCGGCTCAGTAGTTTAGGTATAAGTGTCATGGCATACATGGCCGGGCGGTTCTCGCTGCTGGGGTACTCGCGGATTATTTTCGTTTCCTTGCCACGAGGTTTTTTTTTCCAGTTTTTCTCCCTCCGCAAAAATCAATATGTGAGTTGAGTGTTGTGTGTTGTAAATACAGAATGTAGTGGTAGAGCAGCTTTTCGTATGACTATGGAAACGTACGGCACGGACCGCGCGCGTCTTGCCGTGATCGTGTCAGTGCCGTGCCGTGTATGAAAATATCTGACATTCGGTGCCGTGTTCGGGGCGCACCGTAACCGTGCCGTGTCACTGTCATACGAAATCTGATCAAGCTAACGAAGGTCACGTTGCCGTGCCGGCAATTTTCGAGGTGTGGAAACAATAGGATCAATGTCCATACCTTTCGTTTTACTTGTGGTGGTGGTGGCTGACCAGCAAGAGCTTGGCGAGGATCACGACCTTTGCCTAAAGAGACCAAACACGTTATAGACTTCTTTATCTTGGGCGTAATGTTTTCCCATTTCCGACCACATATCATCCCCTAGAGTATCATTTCTTTGTTTAACGGTTGCACATGAGAAGACACATGAATATGGATACAACTCGAACAAAGAATCTTATTCTCAAGAAAATGACACGTGGTACAAATACTTCTGGAATGGGAAATCATTACGCCCAAGGTAAAGAGGTCTGTTAAATCAGATCAGCATTCGTTCTGCGGAAGGCTTTGGCCGGATCGATTTCCTATATATTGCCTTCACTCTAGTAAGATCAGGGAACCCTAAAACTTACAACAAATGTGCATGTACGTGTGTTGAAGCACTGAACCTCTTCAACAAGATATATCAAGAGCGCCATGCACGAGCCCCACAGGGTACCCATGGATCAAGAGCGCCATGTACGAGCCCCACAGGGTACCCATGGATCAAGAGCGCCATGCACGGGCCCCACAGGGTACCCATGGATCAAAAGCGTCATGTACGAGCCCCACGGGGTACCCATGGATCAAGAGCGCCATGCACGAGCCCCACAGGGTACCCATGGATCAAGAGCGCCATGTACGAGCCCCACAGGGTACCCATGGATCAAGAGCGCCATGTACGAGCCCCACAGGGTACCCATGGATCAAGAACACCATGCACGAACCCCACGGGGTACCCATTCAGTGGAACATACCTGCAGATTGAGGTCCACGTTCATTGTGATAAGCCACGTTACTGATATTATGTGACACTTTTAGGTTCCTCATGGTCTCGGGATCGTCACTGATGACAGTGTAATGTCCTTTGTCTTCTTTAAACTGTTTTTGGTATTCAACCTGAAAAAGAGGTGTGTAAATTCAGGGCCTGATTTACATAGACTAACAAACCAGCTCGCGGTACGGCCGTATCGTGACCGTGACGATGCGCGCCATGACGGCCGACCATTTTAATTTGATTGGACGAGCCGTAAGCTCGCAGTTCTGTGATTGGCTCAGAGAATGTCAGTAATTTCATCGTGTATCGTGACGGTGCCGTGTGCCTAGCTGTGTCACAGCCTACCAATTCAAGTTTATAGGCTGGTTCACACTTGACATAAGCATAAGCATAAGCATAAACATAAGCATAAGAATTGTTGCATGCGCAATTTTTCCTTCATTAATTGTAAGCGGCTTATCAGTAACGCATTTCTGCATCTCCGCCCCCTAACCTCCCCTCCCCCTTTCCCCAGTCTTCATTCGTCCATATGACACCAAAGGAAACCCACCCGGCCTTGAACCATTTTCGTGTAAGCTCCAGCGATGAGGAGCGATGAGCGATTTCCATAATCAAAAACAATCCAGCGTGACGTTTTCATAGCACATTCTCAGCATTCTAATAACTTTACCTGGCTTTGTTGTTTTGACTGCTTGGAAAGACGAAGATTCTCTACAGTGTCTGCAACAACCGTGTGTTTGGTCTGGGGATAATGCCTAAAAATGTAAAATCCCATAACAATCAAGAAGTAATTTTTTGATGCAAAAATATTTTTCATAAGTTTTCCATCTCACTGCACAAGACGCTGTCAAACCCTTGAACGAAATACCACGCTATTGTGAATCATATTTTTAGTATTTATCAATTATTTACACTTAATCGCTATTGTCTATTCTAGCTTTTATGAAAGCTGTTTTAATTTTTGATATTCACACGTTGAATTATATAAGAAACTGTCTGATAAAACACGACCACAAGGTCAAAACTGACCCTAAAATACTTGTCTCATTTTGTCTGTAAATCTATCTTTAAATCTTTTTATCAAAAATAGATGATCGATAATGTTTAGGGATTTTTTATATTGATGTATAATGTAGATAAGAAAGAATCAAAATATCTATAAAACATTTCATGAAACTAGTCGTATCGTACATGATGTGTCAGTCAAAATAATGATTATAGAAATAATACTTACGCTTGGCAATAAGGGAATTTATTATAGCCCTTATAATTCTTCATATTCAATGTCATGCCACATTCTGTGCACTTAAAGCATCCCTTATGCCAGTACTGTGGAAAAATGTAGTCAAAGCCAATATTCATTGTTTGTTTTTTTAATAAAATATTGAGAACAACGAAGGAAGGCTTTTTATATCAGGGGTAAAAAGTTGCTACAATAATTAAAGGTCGAGGTATGCTGTAGCTGATGATTAAATTTCACTGAAAAACATTTCCTGGAGCTACAACATTGTGGGTCGAAAAGCTAGGAAAGTAAATGGAAGAATATGTTTAACATATCTAAAATCGATAAAGAATTCGTATTTTTACTGAACTGTGGTCGTTCTCGTCATAAATAATTGTACAAGTACAAGTCATTGACGCAGAACAAAATATTCATCAAGGTGTTCATTGTATTTAATAAAATGAATACCTAAACTTCAGACTAAAAAGATTTGTTTTACCTCTCATGTTGTAGCAATTAAAAAGCAATCAGTCGATAGCTAGATATGCAAACATTGAGTGTATTCTGAACATGAGTACATATGTGCGTGACATACGTCCATGTTGATAAGCAGCCAACTCGCTAGTATTTTCGATTTTAACATATGCTCAAACGATACTTTCTTTACAGCTCGTACCCAAAAAACACTTGAACGAAAATGCAAAAATTCTTGCACTCGATTCAAAATCTTTATACTTTGATTTTTTTCTTCATTGTTATATTTCTTGTGCCTTAAATTAGCGTGTTTACTTTCCCAGATCTCGTCTTTCAATCCTGATCTCACCTTATCGAGACAGTTCAACTTTTCCACTGGGTACACGGTTTTCAAACATTTTGCACACTGTGGATTCATTGTTTCTCAGCAGGACGACGTAAAGTTGTCCTCTTCAGAAGTCAATTCAACGGAAATCTTGTCGACGACACAGAATAGGAACTGGTAGACAGCGACACTTCGACGGCCGTATGCAAAAGACGGGCGAGAGTCTTCAAATATGACGTGTTTGTATAAATATCTGAAGCGATTAATGATGCATTCAAAATTACACTTCAGAAACTCACATACAAATGAATATATTTTTCCGTACACAATTCGATTTTGTTTGAACAGCTTTAAGAAAGCTGACATCCGTTGGTAATGAGTTATACTTACGAATCAATGTGCTTGAAGAATGACGCTTGGTTATAACGTTATTAAGGAGATTGAAGGGTTTATACGCATTAATATTAGATGTAATGGGTGCGTGAATCTGATTGGACGATAAACCATAAAAACCACTAGAATCTTAAAGTTGCTTTGTAGAGGTTAGACATATCAATACAAAATTTGGTACGTTTTCAAAACCTTTACTAAAAGTTTCTTTGTACATTGGCATGATATTTCTTCCTTTTTACGTTCCATCTATGCATCTTTTTCCATTCATTCGTTCGTTCGTTCGTTCGTCCGTCCGTCCGTGTTTTTTGTTGTTGTTTCCTTCTAAGTCTGCGTTCATTATAGATATAGTATGTTTAATTTTCTTCTTCTTTTTCTTTGTCTTCTTTGCCCCATATTTGGGCAGCCTATTTTAAAATCTCCACATGGTATCGAAAAAATGATACAATATGCATATTGAAGTATGGATGACAATAAAGTCAGCAGTTTTATTCATTAACACATTCATGGCAGTCATGGCATTTACTACATTACGTTCAGTATTCATGATTTTAATGATTTTTGATTTTATTCATGATTTTATTTTAACCCTGCCAAACGCGTCTTTTGATTTTTTTGCCTCTGGTTAACTGTATTTGATTGTTTGTTGTTTTTGTTGTTTTTGTTATGCTGTTTTTGTTGTTGTTGTTGTTGTTGTTGTTGTTGTTTTGTTTATCCCTAAACTTATTAACAAGTCACGCTCGATGTCATCAAATTCTGACATGATGTTGAGCAATATCAAGCCGCATTAGTATATCGATAAAGAAGTAAATAAACCCCTTCTGGCGGCTGGGATATCGGCTGATAATGTCCGGGGGTGAGAAATGGTCCGAAAAAAGAACATTTGACCGAGAAGAAAAAAGTAGAAGGAGAAGAAGAAGAAAAAGAAGTAGAAGTAGAAGAAGAATATGGTGAATATTCACCACGGATTACCCCTTATTCACTTCGCCTTCGGTGAATAATTGTTAAATCAATTGCATGGCAGACTTGCCTTCATTATCCATTCAATGAAATCCTGAAAACTGGCCTCTCCATTCTAATATGAATATTCCTGTCAACCCTACTCTGTTGTCATCTGATAGTTTTAATACATGATGGATTCCAGTGGCGGATCCAGGATTTTAAAAAGGGGGGTTCCAAAATGGCCGCCACGCAGAAAAAGCTGGTGCAATCGACTTCAAAAAGGGGGGTTCTAATTTCGTTCTACTGAGCGCAAAGAACATTATTGGCTTCACGAGATCTCACGAAGGGGGGTTCCATGGAGCCCTCGGAACCCCCCCCCCCCCCCCCCCTGGATCCGCCACTGGACTCTCTGATCCATCTCAGTAACACCGACTATCAGAATTGTTTATTCACAAGTCTAAAGGAAACATCCCCTCTGACAGATAATGCAGACAGACAGACAGACAGACATGCAGACAGACAGACAGACAGACAGACAGACAGACAGACAGACATGCAGACAGACAGACAGACAGACAGACAGACAGACATGCAGACAGACAGACAGACTTTTATTTGGAGTTTTATACTACCGCTGTACATCAACTTTTAACCCAAATAAAATATATTATATTGATTATTATAATAAACCCCAAAGTTACTGTGTAGCCTGGAGGATTAATCACTGATGTTATAAGATATTACTATTCTGTTTTCTCAATGTACTAATTATTGTGTTTTAAAATGACTTCGTAATGTGAAGCAATTGTATATATATTTTGCTACTATTTTTTGCAGTTTGCAGGGAGGATCAATCCTCCTGCACCTATCAGCGGCTTCCACGGGGGGAGGGAGGGCTAACCAGGGAAGCCGCTGATAGGTGCACAAATCAAAACGTTCTGTATTTGACGTGAAAAAAATGCAGTTGTCGTTTCAGTAAAAAAGTTGATGAACATTTTAATAGGCGACTTACACTAACAGGCCATGTGACCCTACTCCCTTAAGACGAGCAACTGTGTCAAAATGAACAACAGAAATGAAAAGAGCACTTTGACATTAGTAAGAGGACGCAGTTTCAGCTTATAATGTTGACTATAGGAGAAATGGCATTAAATTTAAAACCGAATATTTTATAACGTTTTGTATGGGAAAAGTGTTGGCTGGTAAGCTCTTGCCATCCAGTGCATTTTCCCATACAAATCCTTATAAATCATTCAATTTTATATTTAATGCCATTTCTCCTATTTCCCTTGTTATGAGCTCAAACTCTGTTTCCCTACTAATAGCAAGGTGCTCTTTTCATTTCTGCTGTCCATTTTGACACAGTTGCTCGTCTGGGGTAGGGGGTAGTAATGGGGTAGGGTCACGTGACCTGTTAGTGCAAGTCGCCTATTGGCTTCGTCAGTCATGACAGATTCGAGGAAGGAACTTCTCAATGATATGCCAATGAAACATCCATGAAAACGTCATTGCTTTTTAGTTTTTAAAAGTCTCGTGTTTCTATCAGTTTTTTTTAGCTGTGTTTGCAAGCAGTCCGTATTTCCCCCCGCCTTTACGAGGTAGTCAGTGATCAGTGTCTATGCTTGGATGGCTTTGCTCGACTTGACAAGGCCTAGGCGTGTTCATACTGACTTAGAAGTGTAATTTATCCCTTGATTTTTCGTCGCAAAGAATATCCAACATGTATCTCTTTGTTTTCTTTGGTTTCTGTTCTCCTACATGAAATCAAAGTTATATAAGCATTACAACTGATTCCCTTAATAAAAGCTTAAACTATTTTATGTGTAGCTGGGAGGGAATGGGAGATTTTTCGTGATAGACCTCTTTACCTTGTGCGTAATGTTTTACCATTTCAGACTACATGTCATTCTAGCTCTTGAGAATGATATTTTTTGTTTGAGTTGTATGTGTCTTCCCATGCACAACCGTTAAGCAAAGAAATGATACTCTAGGGAATGACAAGTGGTCTGAAATGGGAAAACATTGCGCCCGTGCCAAAATGATGTGTTAGATTTTCCCTCAATATAGATTCCGAATTTACATCGAACTGGTGCGGCATAGTGGTTAGATCAGGTATAGTCTGCGCATTAGCAGCGCACGCCAAGCAGCCGGGTTTGCATGTCTAATCTAACGGCTTTTGAGGCAGAACCAAACCATGCACTCTACTAACATGAGATGGCGAATCATTAAGAAGTCGAACTCGTACCACTGCAGCGGCGAGAGAAGGCGCGCACCTCCCGTCCTTCCATAAATATATAGATTACAGTTTTTAAATATAGACGCGGGCGTACTGTGTACGTGAGGAAAACGAAAGGTTAGCATGGGTGGTGTACGCTGCTAACGAGTCGTCTTTCACCACTGTGGTTCTAAAGCCGATTAAGGGTTCGGGTCACTGGTTCGAGCCCTGCGGACACCATATATATATGTGTGTGAGTTGAGTTTGTTTGACGTGTTCTTCTCTCCTGTGCTACGAGGGTTTTCTCTGGGTTCTCTGGTTTCCTCCCTCCGTAAGAATCAACATGTGGGCGAGCGTTATGTTCATAGTGTAGTAGTAGTGTGTGTGAGTGAGTGGAAAGTGTCCCTATTTACTTCGAACGCACTAGAGCGACTAGACATGCACTTAGTAAAGATAATATTTTGTTTAAACAACTGGCAGGTTTCAAGACCCCGTCAGTGAGAGGCATCGCACACTACCCAACCTCTTCCAAAGCCCGCATGCAACAGTCAAAACAAACCTGTTTCTTGGTCTTTGAACTTGTGATAAAACAAGGAAACGTAGGTGACGATGGATAACTCGTCCGGGGTTTCTACATCAGCAACATCACAGACATCCACCAATCGTGTGATACCCAGTTCATGTTCGGCTACAGCAAATGCCTGAATCCATAAACAATATGACCTTCTATCATTTGCTTGGCCTTTCTTGCCAGTAAAACTGATACCACATACCGCCATGCAGTTAGCGGTTGAATTGCTTCAGTCTTACTTTCCGTATGAGTGGGAAACACACGGTACTGACTTACAGCACGTACACGGTACGACATGCCGTAACATTGAAATGGCTTCGCATAAGAATGTTATATATAGGTAAACCCTTTATAAAGCAAGGGACGCTTGGCATATAGCTACATAAAAAAACACGAGGAATAAAGGCATTGGTTAGGTGTCTGTACTGATATATATAATTACAAGTATCCCTTGGTTTGGATTGCGCAATTCATGTTCAACCTGATCAACCCTGCATAGACAGACTTGCCGCGCTTGGCAACGACAAAGATCGATCGCAATAGATCGGTTTCTAGGATCTTGAGGACGCAGCCATTGGACTATTAGAACTGAAACTGGCTTAAAACACATTCAAATGACATGACAAAATAGTGGCAGAAACTCAGGTCTACCGGTCTTCTTGAAGGGAAATATCCATATCCATTCAGTCTGGTTTAGTCTGGTTTGGCAACATAGGTAAAGTGATTATGAAGAGTCAGTTGAACGTGAGTGGCCACCCATGCAATGCAGTGAGTAACGGAAATAGCCAGCGGGTTAGTCTGTATTCTGATTATTATAATAAAGAGACGCAGGGCATGAAAATAAATCTCAATTCAGAGGGTCATTCTATATATAGATCTCTGTCAGTGGCCCCAAATACGAGCAAAACGCAGCTAAACTGAAATTCACTCTCACATCAGCTAAGATTAGTTTTAGAGAAAGAGTTGAATTATCTTAATAAAGCTCCCAGTCAGTGCATGATAGATCACCTCTGGGGTCTAGGGCTCGATTCCCAGACTCGGCATCACATGTGAGCAGAGTGAATGTTAGGTGTCTCTCTCGATTCAATTCTAGGGTTTTGTTCCTCTTGCAAAACTTAACAGGCACCAAAATTCCAATCCCATTGTGAGTTAGCCTAGCTGCCCTGACTTTACTCAGCCTAAAGGTTGTTTCAGTCTTTCAGGGTTTGATCTGTGAGTAGTTAGCCATGCCCTGACTTTCATTAGCTATAGCACAGAGGTAATTGTTTCTGAGTATTGTATCAATAAAATCGGTCTTGGAAGAAACTTAGTCACAACCACTGAAATTTTGGTTGAAATAACGTTCAACGTTTCACTCTTCTAAAGCTGTCATCTATCAGAGATCGATTCAGGGATATCAGTGCACGTTATGACTTCCTCATGTAGACATGACAACCAGCCACTTTGTTCAATTCTATAAAACATTAGATTTCAACGATCAGATATTTCTTTGTCTTACTTCCTTCACATGGTTTATCAGTTTAATTAAGCTTGTTAATCATGATCTTAAAAGCCTTACTTTATCAAATGAACAAAGACGTGGCTCCATGACAACTGACATATCACAAGAGACACACTGACTAAATGGTTGCCTTGGTAACAATCAAAAGATAGATCAAGATAGACGGAATCTCTGTGTGGAGAGGTAAAACAGTTTGCGATGTAGTCAATGTCAGCATAGTAAGTACAGTAGTTTTCTTATGAGTGCATGGGAAACATACGGTACTGACTTACAGCACGTACTAGACGGTAGACATGCATGCCGTAACACTGAAATGGCTTCCCATCGTCTTCCAGGAACTCAGCCAATCACATACGCGTAGTTAAGGCTATGGTAAGACTGACGCTACGGCTACAAATATGTCGTATCGTTTCCTATTATCTGAGAAAACATGCATGCGAAACCCCGCTCTAAAAAGTCGATCTAAAAAGTCAGCTTGAAAAGAGACTGCACACAACAAAGTATCATAATCCCATCGAAGTGCCCTCTTACAGATTGAATGTTGAACTTCAACCATTTCCTGTAAATGAAGAAGGCGGTCTTCATCATCACACATACCCCGACTACTCAGGGTCGCCGTAGAAGTTCAAACCACACATATGTGCCTGGACGCGCGCTGCCTTAATTCCACAACGGACCAAAACATATCACCATTTGCCAGCAGTCACGAGAAATGCTGCTTCATGAACTGTCTAGTTTGACAAAGGCGCTACTGTACCAGAATATTGAAGAAAATAAAAGATAACATAAAGAATGCTCACTTGCACTTACCAATTCTAGGTTCTTTCTTGGCTCATCTTTAGAGAGCTCTTCAAAGTTGCTTCAGTTTCCAACATGTAAACAAAGAAAGGAAAAATAAGCTCAAAGAAAGTCGAATTCACGAAGTTTATTGCCCTCGTTTGTTCATAGTCCGTTGACTGAGGCATCTTCTGTTCATGTCATTTTCCTTACCTGTCTCTACAGCCAAATTCATTTGTTCAAACACTAAGTGAACTGGTAACTGTCTTTCTAAAACGTTCAACTGATTGACCCGTCAACTATTCACTCACCGGTAATTGGCTTTTTCTTTATAACTTACAGTGGCTTATAATTAAAGTCGAAAATCAATAGTTTGGGCAAAAAATGTCAATCAACATGACAAACCAATTTTGCGGAACTTGACAAAATGTGCATCAACATGACCAGAGCGACAGTTAACTCTATGATTTTCTTGTTTTGTCCTGCCGCGTGCGAAGCAGCTGTTCAGGGCAGAATTCTCTCGATCAGGCATTTGCAGCTTTGCGTCGGCCGGGCACAGCCTTTCTGGACTGAATTGAAATGATTTGCATGAGACCAACGTTTTCTCTTCAGTTTCAAAATGCAGTCAAATCAAAACTTGTCTGGTGATCTTTTCCTTTACACTTTACTCTTTTTCCGTTTTTCAAAATTTCTCTTGGATAAAACTAAATTAAGCCGCTGCAAACATAACGAGATGATTACGTACTCACTGTACAAATGTACAGAACTGGGCGCTGTACTTAAGGCTCTACACGGTGCAACATTGCTTGAAGCATTATGATTACAGCAGGGAAAATCTCGATTTTCTTCTTAATTTACAAGGATAATACAAGTAAAATCAATAAAACCGCAGACATTAAAATGTTTATATTTTAGTTTGATGTTGCACTGTGTGTCGGAGCCTGTAGTCGGAATAGAGTTGCTCGTGGTCCGGCGGTTTTCCTGTTTCCTCCCTCCCAAAAAATCCCAAAGTGGAAGAACGTACAGCCGCCCTAGTACTGTCAAATCTCACTTTTCTATTTACATGCATTCTTTTCGTTGCCGTAGCAATCTTATACCTAAAATATCCACCCCAACGCGATCCATCGCGTTGCTGCGATGGAACACTGATCTCCAAATAAAACTCGTTTGACATGCCGTAACTTTTAGGGCACGTACGAAAAAACCAGTTCAGATTAAATTATAATAAGTGAAACTCACATCAAATCAGGCCTGTGTCTGTTGATGAGGGCGCAAAAAGCGAGACCATTCTTCCACGAATCAGTCATATTCCGAATATTTACGTCCTTGTAGTCCGCCGTTTGCTGTCGACACCACTCCAGTAACGCTTCTTGCCCCTTTAGTATCGAATCGTTATTATTATTGTTGTTGGTTCGTAACATGGCTTCAGTTAGAACCCCTATACATTTGATGTGATCGGTTCTTTTCTTTAAATACCTGGAAAAGCTCCTGGAAAAGACTGAGGAGTGTATCAGGCAGTAAGAGGGACCAAAGTTAAACTAAACAAAGGCTTGAACCGCCAATCTTTAAGTTCTGAAATGTTCAGAATCATGCGCAGTACGTTAAGAACTCGTCGAGTTTGATATGCGATACCTTATAAAAAAAAGACTTCCTTACTAGCTACCAACTGTACCAGGTTGACATAACCTTTTTTCATGTCATAACAAACTGCAGCTGTCTATATTTTCTTTGAATTTATCCTTAATAAACAAATCCCAGGTTTCGTCGAAACTAGAATGCAAATTGAACTTTATCAACGAGGTGTAAATCCTCTTACCAGTTGTAAGAAATACAAAGTGAGCACATTTGTTTACCGCAATTTGAATCCTGCTTTGTTATTGGCTGGGAACTGCGAACGGGCTTCCGCGCAAGTGTTTTTAGTGAATTTAATCAAGGCCATTGAAAACGGACGATATCTTTCATCTTTCAAGGCGGAAGATACGAACACAATTTGTGGATAATTAATCATCTAGGAAATTTCAGATACGAAGTTTACCGTTTGCAAACTAGCTATTCTTTCAATTTTAACAATAATGTAAACATAAGCTCCGTATGATCCATTCAAAAAAGCGACCCGGAATTATTGCTTGAATTCATTATCGTTTGGTATTGTTTTCTAAACATTATTTGATTGATCGACTTCAGAGCCGGTTATGATCAAAGGATTCAATAAGTATCTAATATTCGATGGTCTTATATGCTGGTTTATCAGTAAGCCCGGTGCGTATAATGGCATTATTAAAGATTGGTAAATTTACAAGTAAATATGAGGATTTCTTTAAATTCAGGGGGAAAATCTGTGTACCGAAAAGATCCTGTATGTTAAAGCTAGTGGGTTCATGCTAACTATATGTTTACAATATTATGCCGGACGAGGGACTTTAAATCCCCCTATTTAATGAATAATTTAACTGGTAAGAAAACCTTTGAACCTTCCGACAGCATCGTATTATATTCTTACTATGTCTTGTACTATTACTTAACATGTCTTGGGTTTCCTGTGGTTCAAAAAAGTCGGGAATGATCGGGCATACATCGGAAAGCAATCGTAAATCAACAAGAAATCCAGAAAAGAAAATGGCGGAGTGTAATTTGTGGGAAGACAGAGATGTTCGCTTCGATATTACCTTACAGTGAGTCAATCTTAATATTTCTCTGTTTATCCTTGAGTAAGCTCATATTTGTTTCGTTCTATTTCAGGCAAATGCAGCTACGAGCAGGCGAGGTGAGTTTTCAAAATAGCGTCTCTTATTTCCCTTGACAACCGCTTCGTCGTTCATGTTCCCGAAATAAAGCCATATTGCAGAGCTGTATTTTTTATACTTTTGTATAACTACACAATATCAATGATGCAGATACACGGTTACAAGCCAAAAATTGAAAAAAAGGACTGATATTTATGAAGAGAGTGAGTTTAGAGCGAGTGGTTTGGATAAAATCAAAGACTTTTCTGCAGTCGAAAGTGTTTAGATGATAGCTGGGTTATAAACGTTTTTTTTTTTACTTTGTTTTCAGATTTTGATAGACAAGCTAGATTCGGTAGAAGACACTAAAGGAAATAATGGAGACAGAGGTATGTGGTTTTGTAATAGTATTAAATCGAGTTATGGAAAAAATTCTGTATTTGTGGTCAATCATAATCATGTAAGTGCATGCATGTATTCACAAATGTCATTAGTGGTAATTAACTTAAACCACAATGTAGACCATGGAAAGGTGATGTGGGATTGTGTATTTGTGACCAATCACAGTGTAGGCAATGCCTGATTAATGTAGAGAATTGACCTTTTTACAATTCCGTTCCAGTGACCACATAATAGTTTCAAGTCGAGGTTGGAGTTGCCGCTGCGCATGATAAATTATAGGTTTGCTATGCGTGGCAACTCCAACCTCAACTTGGAACTATTATTCATGGTCACTGAACAGAACTATAAAAAGGTCTATTCAAAAGATATGGTGAATTGTTCCCATGGTGTGGCTTCTTCAATCAGAATACCAGATTGTACACAATATGGACCCAGGGAGGTGGGAGGGATGGACAATAATCGTGACTGGACTTTGATAGTAAGTCCAGTCCCGGAATAACTCTCAGTCTGCTCCGACAAGCTGATAAGTTATTGCAGAGGAAACAGAGTTCAGTATAACTTGTATTCACACGAGCAGGACCAGCAAATCAGATTAGAGCACAGGCAGCCCAGGCACTGTACTTTCAAGAGGCCAAAATATGAGTAATAAAAAAACACTTTTACTTTTACAGGAAGGCTGATGGTTACAAACCTAAGATTGATCTGGCATTCTCAAAGTATGCCAAGAGTGAACCTCTGTAAGTATGATGAAATGCATAGCAGCCTTTTTTAATAAATCTCTAAACTTATGAGTTAAGGTAGCCTGTGTCACATCCGGACAAACCGTAGTTTGTCCGGATGTAACGCAGGCTAGAGTTAAGGCCGTTTGTGGAAAGTTAGTGCTTATTTTTCCCTGACACATTAGTTTATTTAGTTGTTTTCTTTCCCTGATCAAATAATACGAGAGAAATGCACATATATATAATATAAGACATCTCCAATAGTTTTCTTTGTAAACACGACTAGCCTATGAATTTTCTGCCGAACTTCCAAGCATGCGCAGTGCATTTTTTACTCGTGTCATGGTCCATGTATGCAAATGAGATGCAAATAACACAACAAACATTGTATCGGCCCGATAGCTAACTTGTATGATTCTTAAACTAAAGAATATCTCATTGCAGCCTCAACTGTAATAACAGCTATTCAAACCATGTAATATTAACATGATGTTCTCTGGAGAACTTTATTTCCCAATTGTTTTCAATCCACATGAATATGAATGAATAAATTTCAGAAAGATGAAGGAACAATTACGAAATAATTTTATTGTACTTGAGAATCGAATACGAAAATCTATGAAAAATTAATGTATACTTTTGCAAAGCTAAGTATATTATTAATATGTCTGACTCAAAATTTTCTTGTGGTATACAGCTGTAGGTTATGGTGCTATAGTCAATATATCTACCAGATCAGCACATTCAGTAAGTATTACAGTGTGGACACACTAACCGGGACCACTAGACTGTCAGAGATTGAACTGATAACAGTATTAGCCAATCAGATCATCACATTTATTACAGCCATTTCACAGTAAACACGGACAGCAGAACACGAAACAGCATGAGCCTGATTTCTGTCGAAAACACAGTTGTGAAAGATCTACTTATCCCAAGTTGATATAGGAAATATTTGCTGTCCTCCTGTCTTTTCGAAGAATCTCAAATTTCAAATGATTATGATATAATTCTAGTAATTCTAGTCAACCAAAACTTTGTAAAAATACCAGTTTTGAATTCTTAAAGCTGATTGGCCCAGACTGTTTTTTTTTTAATATCATTGTTTTTAGGTGTTATCTGATTGGTCAGCTTTGTTCAAGTGATCACAGTTAGTGTGTCGGCATAGTAAATGGATGAGTTTAATTTTAATGGTGTGGTGTGGCTGCAGAGTGTGTACAGTAATAATCAACAGATTACAGTACATCATTACTATACATCATACAATGTAAATATTATGTATCACCACAGGTATGAAGTAGTCTTAAAGGGGCACTTGGACAAAAACGCCCAAATTTTTGAAAGTCCGAATAATTCAAGTATTTGAGGATAATATGACTCAATTATGATTATGAAAACCAGATTGGCAAACATTTTCACTTGGGAGCCACTTGCAGTTCAGAAATTTTGGTTTAAAAACTAGAAGAACAATAGGGTTGAGTAAATGACGTCACAATTTAGATGCTAAAATTATTGATGATTTTTATCCGCCACTTTTGGCTGTGAAGAAAATATGTTGCTTGGCTACTATTGGGGCCATATAGATAAGTTTAACCAAGTTTCAAGTAATTTTCAATTTTCATCCATTTTCATCCAAGTGCCCCTTTTAATAAAGGACAGTGTAAAGAACATGTCTTCCTAGTCAGACTATGACTCACTATAATGATTATAGTATGTCAGATCATTACACTGAGCATCCAACCAATTATGTATGTGATTAGTTATTTTATATTTTAGCAATAATATTTTTTAAATATATCATTATTTGTTTTTAGAAACTGAGAGGCCAGACAGAAGCATTATATTTATTAACAAGATGCAACAATACAAGATTTGAGTTTATTTTCACTAACTTGGTAAGTGAAGGATAATTCTATAATATTTCATATAAAATTATAGTCATTTATCCTTTGATGTCTGGTCTTTCTTGACTTTTATTCAAAAGTCCATTTTGCATTATGAAATGTAGGCCAAATTGACTAACATGTTGCTATTTGCATTCCCACCCAATTCAATTTTTTTGTGATATTAATATTCTTTGTCTTTTATTTTTTGATATCAATTGACAATGAAATGGAATTTTTTGAAACAATTTTTTTTTCTCCTAGACGTTTTGTGTTGGGTAAAAATGTATATAGCAATGCGTTACCCATGCGCCAGCTGAGCGAACAACTAATCAGGCAATGCATTATTCGTCAAAACCTGCGGCCCTTCAGTCTTTGTTTTGAAAATAACTTCTCAAGTGGTTTTTATATAAATTACCAATGAAATATCATTCTGATCATTTAAGAGTTTTGGACTTTTCTGGGACTCAAAATGTGTTGGATTGTTATGTTGGATTTGTTGGATTGAAATGTGTGTACAATTGCTAATAGTTTTCATACCGAAAAAGTGCTTGAACACAGGGCCGGCCATAAAAAATATCAATGGACTATGATTGGTTAGAATATCTAATGCCGCTTAGCTGGACCCAATCCAATCTATTGTTTCTTTCTTTCAATAAAGGTATCAGGTAGTCCAAGGTTGTTTACTACAGTTATATCGGTATACAGGTAAGACATTACCTCTAGTTCCCTGTCCTCAAATTACTATTTTTTGTTACTTATTCACAGTTGTTGTTCTAATAATGTTTTTCATGGATTTTTATTTCTTGACTAATTTCTCAGAGCCTATGAATCATCAAAGCTTTACAGAGATCTTAAACTTAGAGGAGCCTTGATACTGAACAAGCAACTGAGACTGCTTCCACTGGAACAGGTTTATGACAAAGTAGGTATATTGATTTATTCTTTTGTTTGTGCATACTGATTTGCACCTAAAAGTCTCTAATTTTTCATTAAATTATTTAGATAAATGGAGTTTGGAACCTCTCAAGTGACCAGGTGAGTTAGAGTTATTATCCACTATTTGAAAAGTCACTAAACACTCACGGACACCTCACTAACCGCTGACTGACACCTGACTAACCACAGACTGACACTTCACCAACCATTGACTGTCATCTCACCAACCACTGACTGACACCTGACCAACCACTGACTGACAACTGACTAACCACAGACTGACACCTGACCAACCACTGACTGACACCTGACCAACCACTGACTGACACCTGACCAACCAATGACTGACACCTGACTAACCATTGACTGACACCTGACCAACCACTCACTGTCACCTGACCAACCACTGACTGACACCTGACCAACCAATGACTGACACCTGACCAACCAATGACTGACACCTGACCAACCACTGACTGTCACCTGACCAACCACTGACTGACACCTGACCAACCACTCACTGTCACCTGACCAACCACTGACTGTGATCACCTGACCAACCACTGACTGACACCTGACCAACCAATGACTGACACCTGACCAACCACTGACTGTCACCTGACCAACCACTGACTGACACCTGACCAACCACTGACTGTCACCTGACCAACCACTGACTGTGATCACCTGACCAACCACTGACTGATACCTGACCAACCACTGACTGACACCTGACCAACCACTGACTGTCACCTGACCAACCACTGACTGTGATCACCTGACCAACCACTGACTGATACCTGACCAACCACTGACTGACACCTGACCAACCACTCACTGTCACCTGACCAACCACTGACTGTGATCACCTGACCAACCACTGACTGATACCTGACCAACCACTGACTGTCACCTGACCAACCACTGACTGTGATCACCTGACCAACCACTGACTGATACCTGACCAACCACTGACTGACACCTGACCAACCACTCACTGTCACCTGACCAACCACTGACTGTGATCACCTGACCAACCACTGACTGACACCTCACCAACCACTGACTGACACCTCACCAACCACTTGTAATTGCATCTCGTCAACTAGCACTGCTCCTGTCCATGTCCATATTATTTACAACAGCTTAGTGGACATGACAGTCACTAACAATAATATTTGCTATTTGTTATTGTTCTCAGGGTAACCTTGGTACATTTTACATCACAAATGTTCGCTTGGTTTGGCATGCCAATATGAATGATACGTTCAATGTCAGTATTCCATATCTACAAATGGTAAGCTTGATTGTCCAGGTATTAGTACTTAGACAGGAAAGGTCAAACCAAAAAAAAAAAAAGTTTTATTGATACCCTGATCCAACCTGAGTCAGGGCAGGTCTAAGGGTGTCCTTAGGGTGTACGACTCAGTCCAAACTGAAAAAAACAACAATATTTGTATTTATGCAAAATATTTGTATGAATATACTAAATTACAAAATATACCTGATCACAAACTTAGTTGGTAGAGTACAATGAATAATTGAGGTGTGACATGGGGGGAATGGCTGACAAGATGATCCTTTGGGGTTTCCGAGTTTTAATCTACATCGTACGCATTTGTGACAATTGTCTTTTTCTAACCCTTGAATTAACTTCTGTCTTTCCCAGAAAACTGTCCGAATCCGAGACTCAAAGTTTGGTTTAGCACTTGTTGTGGAAACGTCCCAACAGGTAAGACCTGTGATATATAGACCCCTTGCACGTGATGTCAGATCAGCTCAATTTGGAGGGCAAAACAAAAGAATTTTAATCTCCTGAGAATTGGAACCTATTATTTTGCCCTCCAAATTGAGCTGCATTCCAACGTGCTGCAAGGGGTCTATAAAGTAGTTTATTCAAATGTTACTTGTTCACTTGGCTCAGTTGGCTCTGTTGGCTCAGTAGGGAAGCATGTGTGGCATAGCAGTGAGAAAGTTTGCCCCTCACCTATGCTTCCCGGGTTCGATTCCCATAGGTGTTGTATGTGAGTAGAGTTGCTTGTTGGTTCTCTCCGGTTCTTTAAGGGTTTTTTCTCTGTGTTCTCTGGTTTTCCTCCCTCCAAAAAAATCAACTTCTAAATTCCATTCTAAACATGGATCAGAGCTGCTGCATCCTTCGCAATTCAGCTGTTAGAGCTGCAAGAAAGGATGATTAGCCACTTCAAATTTTCAGACCAGCAGATAATCCGATACTGGTGTATTCTTAGAAAATTTTCCACTTCAGCTACCAGTTAAGTCATTATTCTTATTATCTCATTTTTTAGAGTGGAGGATACGTGTTGGGCTTCCGTATCGATCCAGTGGAAAAGCTACAAGAAGCTGTTAAAGAGATACAGAGTTTGCAGAAGGTAAGATAAAATGATTTTCCAAAATGATGGATCTTCAGTATTTTAATAATATTTTAAAAATGTGTATTCGGGAAAACGTAATGTTAAGACGATGATGATGGTGGTGGAGTTAATGGTAATGGTAATGGTGATGTTGATGGGGGTCATGATGCTTAAGCTGCTGGTGGTGAGGTTGGTTGGTGTTGTTGTAGTGTGGTAGTGTGGTAGTGATGATGGTGGCAATGACGATGTTGATGGTGATGGTATTGGTGGTACTGATGATGGCGGTGGTGTACAGTAGTAGTAGTCTTGATGGTTGTGATGACTTTGATGCCGTTGTGGTTGAAATGATTATCAGTTATGGTGTTGGTGTTGGTTGTCGTTTTAATGATTATGATGGTGGTGGTATTGGTAGTGGTATAGTAGTGATGGTGGTGGTGTTATTGATGAGGATGACTATGATGAGGATGAGGATAATGCGGAGGAGGAGGAGGAGGAGGAGGAGGAGGAGAAAGACAAAAGAGATATAATATTGCTTTTTATTGTCATCGTCAGGTGTATAGTGCAAGCCCCATCTTTGGCGTTGAATTCGAAACAGAAGATAAGGTAACAATGGAAACCTCATTGTCTCTGAAGTGTTCTTGATATATTACTTAAGATAAACCTTGTTAGCTCGTGCGTAATGTCTTTACATATCAGACCACGTGTCATTATCTTGAGAATAAGATTCTTTGTTTGAGTTTTATCCATATTCATGTGTCTTCTCATGTGCAACCGTTAAACAAGGAAATGATACTCTAGGGAATGACACGTGAACTGAAATGGGACAAAAATCACGCCCACTGAGTGACGGTACGGTCACGGTACAGAAATGACAATATCTACTGAAGAAATAACAGCACAAAGCAACACGGAACCGCATTGTTTGCCCTGCTTGTTGCAAAGTTCTTTTAATCCTAGTAGAGAAGCGGAAGAGGAACAGAGGAACCCTCTGCCACACATATCTGTTCTTTGTATGACTTTCATGGTGTTACATTGTTGTTAAACAGCCTCAGCCCATAGAGGAAGTGACAGTTGACCCGGTACAGGATGATATAGAGATCGTTAACGAAGGAACAACTGATGCATTCGCTGTAAGTACTTTACGACCAGGACAATACCCAATGTCTGGGTCTTGGCTTCCAAAAAATAAGGCGCAAACACACATGTTAAACTGAAGTAGGGTCGTCTTCTACTTCAGCAGCATTGCGTGCAACAAATTGCGTCATGTGACAGCATGGCTCGCAACATCGATTGCCTGTTGCACCGTGTGTCCGTAACCTTACATCGTTGAGGACTTGACGGATGGAAGATAACAATCCGTATGGAGTTTAGCTATTTATCTGGTTCACGTAATGATAAAGATGAATTTACTGTAAACACCATAAAATTATACCTTTTCTTCTCTGACTATCAAGCACTCAGCATCAGCATAAGCTGCGATGTTGTCCGCAAGTGTGTAAAATGTCTTTGAAATTTCACATCAAAAGTACTAAGATTTTTTTTTTCCATTTATTTATCGACTTTTAATTTCCATTCTTCCTTCCCATAATTCTCATATCCTCTTTTTTTCCCAGGCTTATTTTGCTGATGGAGACAAGGTTAGTAAAGTGCTTGTGCTGTTTAGAATAAATTCTAAAGTTGACACGTTACAACATTTGCATTCTCCCAATGAAAAGACCCCTTGCAGCACGTCGGAATGTAGCTCAAGGTTTGGAGGACAAGGTTTTGTTTTGTCCTCTAAATTGAGCTGCTTTGACGTCACGTGAAAGAGGTCTATACCAAATGTAGTAGTTGAAGGTTGGGTGTCAATAAGCTAGGTGGGTTGGGGGAGGGGGGAGTTTTAAAGTTTAAATTATTGCGATCAAAATTCCCCCCAGCCCTTCCCTTCCCGGTCTCTGTAAGACACCATTAATATTTAGCCCCGCTTGCAGAAATGTATACATCTGACTTACAATATTTTTTATTTCACAGACAAGTGATCGTGAGCCTGTGTTCTCTGAGCATCTAGGATTGGCCATTGAGAAGCTCAAAGATGGTTTTACTCTTCAGGAACTATGGGAAGCTGTTCCAAACTGAGTCATAAAGTAACATGGCAGTTTTGAACTTCCTACCGTAATTATCCGCGAACAGTTTGTCATATGTATGAACAAACTAACAAATGTACATATTTCTTTAAATTATTTAAATTATAACTTTGCGGGTTTGATTCATTGCATGGTCGGAGTGTTTCATTCAAATGTCTATATAAATGGCCATGGATAAAGGACTTAGAGCCGGCATTGCGCGCGCATTTTATCTACACTAGCACATTCACGTTTTATCCTCGCGCTCTGATAATGTTAGAGCATTGCCATGGAAAATATTCAACAACACCGACATGGGTAAAAAACGCACTGCGCATGCTCGGAAATTCGGCAGAAAATTCATAGACGAGTCGGCTTTACGAAGAAAACCATTGAAGATTTACTGTCTTGTATTATGCGAATTTCTTTCATATTATTTGACCAGGGAGAAAACACAACTAAAGTAATGTGTCAGGAAAAAATAAGCACTAACTTTCCACGAACTGATTTCTTTGTAAACACGACGAACTTCCGAGTATGCGCAGTGCGTTTTTCACCTGTGTCAACAACACCAGATCCTGAAGAAGACCAACGAATTAGTGGTCGAAACGTTGATCGAAACTAACGATTGCAGAGATTTCTCAAAAATGATTATGAAAAACATACACCACGGACCGCACCTTGCTGTGACCGTGTCAGTGCCGTATCCGTGTCAGTGCCGTGCCCGTGTCAGTGCCGTACCGTATAAGAAAACACTCGATATTCGGTGCCGTATCCACGCCGCGCCGTAACCGTGCCATGTGCCTTGACTTTCCACACTCGTACACCGAAACTTGCTCTATATACTGCGATAAAACAATGGAATTCGTAGAGTAGTCATGAAGACGGATAAACTATATCATTGAGTTCGAAGAACATTATTCTAACTTTATGACTAATATTGAAAAAAAAAATAGAAATAAAATGATGAACTATTTAATGAGTATTCCTGTCTTTCCACATTCCACAGGAAGTACAGGAGGCCCAGCGTGACGTAGCCTCCTGCGCAGACGTCCTCAGGGTCGGTCACTACGTTTCTCTCCCCACAAACGTCAGTTGAGAGGGAAACGTGATGTGATGACCATAAGAACGTCTGCGCAGGAGGTAGGGCGTGATGGTGAGACTGCTCACCTCTCACCAATCCAACCCGGGATCGCTATCTATTACCAAACTCCGTGTTGTGCTTTGATTGGTAAAGTTGCTTGTTGGTTCTCTTTTGTGTTTCGAGGGTTTTTCTTCAGATTCTAAAGTTTTCAAAAATCAATTTCCAAATTCCACCTAGATCGATCCCAGTTCATTAAAAAATAATAGAGACATCTTGCAACCCAGTGATCTATATATCGATCATTCGTAAAACCTTCCCTTCTCCTACAATAAGTTTACTGTAACGCTACATTTCTCTCCTCTCCTCTCCTCTCTCCTGCTTTCATTTCATTTGTTTCCTAAAAAGGATAGAAAAAGAAGAAAAGAAAATAAGAAATCAAAACAAAAAATAAAGGAAGAAAGAAAAAAAGGAAAGAAAAGAAAAGAAAAGAAAAAACGAAAACAATCCCCAGGGTATTGATTGGGTTTCCTGTGTAATTCCAGCCCACGATCACATCAAGTCAGCAGTATTGCCCCACATCCAGTTGCGTTAGAATAGCAACCTTCAGTTTTCCAGGCGAAGAAGAAGAACAAGTCCAATGTAGTGGTCCTTGTTATTCCTTGAAAATATGCAGGTTGGAACAGCCCACAGTATCGGCAACCCCAATGAAGCTTGGCTGGATAGCAGAGGAGCATGGCTAACCTATATTATATTGATAATAATCGGTCATCTAGTGATTTTAAGCGTGCCATTTCTCGATACAGCCACCGCCTGGACCATCACTAACACTGTACATAACGTGGTGCGTAAGACTAATACTTTCTAATTAGCTTTGCTCTGATTCATTCCACAGCTTAGATCTTATAACAGCTCTTCTCTTCGCACTCATATCATCAATGCAACTCCTCTTATAAATTTAGAGTGCTTGCATTAAGTTTAAGATCTCTATTATAGTTAAATTCATTTTTGGAAACTGCTTTATTATATCTTGTACAATCGTGCAAAATATTGTCCTTATAGTATCGTAATTTTATGATTTGAAGATTAATTCATATAAATACTGAGGTACTGCTCGACTAAATACTGAAAATACTGTCAGTGTAATCTTTTTATTCTAGTGTTATTTTTGTACCTTATTTAGTTCCATGTTCAACAATCCTTTAAGCTTATATAATCTTATTCTTATTAGTTCCATTTCGAAACGTTTACTAACATTTTTAAAACCAAAGGACAGGAAATTGAAAAAATTGGTTTCCTTTGACAAAACAAATATTAATTTTTGTACATATACAAGATGTAAAACTTAAGTTTGTTTGTTTTGTTTCCCTTAAAATCATTTCTCAAATTTATTATTTTTTGTTTACTTTCTTATATATTTGATCCAAAACAAATTTGTGTTTGTTCAAGATGTATAATGAGTTCAATAAGCTAAAACTTTTTCCTTGAAATTTTATCTCAAATTTATTTTATCCGAAATTATATCCTAAAAACATTGCAAATATTTGAATTAATTAAGCTTAACACAAGAATTTATAAGCTATGAATTATTGATATAGTTAAGCAGCTTCCTTGAAAAATTTGTAATGAGTATTAGAAAGTGCTTACAGGTGGGCTGTCAGATACTTGACATGCTCTGGCACAAAACAAATGAATGTTTGCTTGATTGAAATTCAACTCTCAAACTGACAAGAAGTTTGGACTGGACCATTCCATTTTTTGCATCACTTCCCTTACCTCTCCCCCTTCCATCCCCAATTTGAGACCTTCCTTTTTTTCTAGTACTGTTTTCATCTCCCCCAAGAAATTTCTGCCTTCCAGGATTCATTCTGCAACGCATTTGTTTTGCAGGGCTCAAAATAATGGCCGGTCAACGGTCAATGTCCGGCCAAATTTGGTACTTGACCGGTCAAATACGCTTTTGAATGGACTTGAAGACGGGTTATGTTTCAAAATTCTTTATTTGGTAACACAGGTTAATTTTCAGGCAGCCAAGGGCTGATGTGGACCTGCAAGGTGTATGAAAATCAGTAGTAACGTTTAGGTCGCCAATAATCACGATTGATAATGATTTCATAGTGAAATGTTATAAGGTATCAAAAGTATGCGTTTGCAGACCTTTCCACAGTGAGAATTATTACTGAATCTAATGAAAATTACCACTGGTTAATCATTAATCATTTTTGACTGTCCAAAAATTGGCAATGACCGGTCAAAAATGTATTTGGCCATACATCTTGAACGGCGTATGACTGGCCGATATTTTGAGCCCTGTTTTGTCATGATCATTATAATGTTGGCTTGGACATATTGTTTTGCAAATTCGTTAGCAATAATTGGCATTAATCCATTTTTTCAACATCACTTTGAAGTCCTAATAATGTGACAACATTGGCAATTATTTCTAACAGTCCCCCCACCCTCCACTGCCCAAGATTTCCTGACCCATTCTGTATAGCTCAACCTCAGGATTTCCTGCCAGATTTTGTGCCATAGAAAGAACGAATAGTCAAAAAAAAAACAATGCAATAGCCCAGTTGTGCTAGTCAAGTTGTGTTATTTGAATGAGTTGAATCATAATTTACACACATATCTCTTTTTTCTACAGTCCATGTTTTTAGTTCTACATTACTTAAAGGGTACTCCATTTGAAACATCTGATCAAGGAAGATCAAGACGTTTAACTCACTGGGAACAGATCGACCAAGGAACACAATTCACTCTTACAAGAAAGTTTTTCACCCTTGTTCCTATATTGCTGTAAGTTTTTTTTGTATTTCTATATTTAAAAATAGTAGTGTAATTATTAATATATCTTCAGTATGTGCATGCTCCAACCAGGAATATTCTTTGCAAAAATAAGTTGACAAAATTAATAATATTTGTCAACTCATAATGACTAGTGGGTTACTAGTTGGGACGGTGTGAGTGTGTTGAATATGACAAGGGAATAAAAATAAAACTTACAGGGCTTCTCAATCATATACATGAAATTGTAGAATAGTCCCCTTCACACTTCCCTGCGCCATCTTCAAAGGTAGCTGGGCCTTTGCATCAAAGTGAGACCAACAGTAAGCTTGCAGTGATAGAGACATGTGAATAATTGTCCAAGGTGTTAAAAAAAGGTCTCTATCATTGGAAGGTCACCGTTTGTCTCTCTTCAGTGCAAAGGCCTGGCTACTATTCAAGATGGCGCAGGGAACTGAGAAAGGGATTATTAGAAGAGGAGTAGAGTTTATATAATGCAGGGAGTAAGAGAAAGGTGAAAGGGAAACAATTACTGCTAAAACTTTACAACTAACAAAGCATCCATCATGAGATCTGCATGGGCCCAGTTGTACGCAGGGTGGATAGCGCTATCCAACAGATAAATCTTATCCAGTGGATACATTCATTGTACAACAGCAGCGACTTATCCATTGAATAAGGATTTATCCATCAAAGAGTACTATCCACTCTTCGTACAACTGGGCCCTGATGTTGGGCTTCTGTTCAACCTTTGTTTTACTAACATCTAGTATTTTGTTGTTTCTTCTTCTTCAAGGTTTATGATCACAAGCTTTTACACAAAGTATGATGGTGTCCACTTTCTAGTTAACGCTGTATCTTTATTGGTTTTATCTCTGGTGCCAAAGTTTCCTCAGATGTACAAGGTCAGGCTGTTTGGATTGAACAAATACTAGATGTTGACTCAAGTATGGAGGTCTTAAAAATATTTTATAGTAATGTGAGAAGTCCTTAACATTGCAATGGTTCATATATTTGACTGCAGAGAATGGCATCCATAGGCAGGCAACTACAAAGGCGGAAGCAGTACATGTAATTGTATACACCAGCTTTTTCAAACTCTATTAACAAAATAATAAATACCACTGTATTCCTTGAATTACAGACTCATTTACTCAGGGTGAGCCACATTTCAGTGTCAGAATATTCACGAATATCAACAGTAAAGTAAAGAATGCACAACTTCAAAAATACAAACACTTTGAAATTCTGCGGACCTTCACTTGAAAAAAATGAATAATTGACACAAAACCAAGGCTAACCCTGAGCAACAGAGTATATTTGGACTTGGAGAAATTAGAAGAGTTTGAAAAGTTAAAATGCTTTATATCAGGTCATAGTTTACACTATTTGTTGAACATTCACAATGCTCACCATGATACCTCCATAGAGAGATTTTCACATGAGATGGAAATATATGGCTTTGACCACCCACAGCAGATAAACTGCATGACAAGATGTAACACCCAATTGGTAATACTGGTAGTAAAGAATATGACCCAGAAATCAGTGTCAGTAAGTGTTCAGCCAACAACATAGAAGTCAGACACTCTACCAACACTCTACGGAAAACCTACTGACAACCTTCTGATGTTTATCCATCAATACTGGTTTTTGGGTCACATTATTTCTAGTTACTATTACTCACTGAAATAGGCAATGTGCATCAAAGCTCACAAAGCACTCTGGGAAAGTGAGTTCTTTAAAAATGTAACAGGGAAATCAAAGGAACTATCAGAAAAAAATTACTCTGTTATTTTTGTCTGCTGAAATCCTTTTATTTCCATAGAAAATGTTGAAGGAAAAGTTGTCAGATAAATTTTTAGAGGAGCCAAAAAAGTGTAAGAACTCACTTTCCCATCATGCTTTGTGCTATAATTTTGCGCTCATGCACATCTGCTATTGCTTCCTATTGATCTTGTGTGGGTCAATTCATTTGCAACATTCATTTGCAATTGTGGTAAGATTCAGTAATGTTTCCCTTCTCATATGAAGCCTGTTAAGCCTATAAATTAATATTTCCAACAGTTGTATAAAAGTAGTCCAGGGGTATGCCAAATGTTCTAGCAGCTGAGCACCAATCCATTACACTATGGTCAAGTGATCGACTATGATTAATGGCAGTTAACCATGAATAGCAGACTCATAGTCCAATACAATACATTTGAAATAACTTTTTATTGCCACATAAATAATACTGTCACAAAATAGATAACCTCTGATTAACCTCTGTCGATGATGCTTGGCAGTGGTTGTTTACTGTAGTTGCTCAACCATTGTCAACCGATTGCTGCCCAGCTGCTAGAATGGCTTACTCTGATAGTGTTTGATGCATTGGTGCTGCCTGCCGCAGCTACTTCAAGTGTTGTTTTAATGACAGTTTGTACACTGAATTTGTGGCTGTAACCTTTGAGATTCTTATGCCATGAACTTGCTTGATCTAGGATTTTCACACTTATTTCTGCTAAAGCTGGCATTATGTCAACATTATATTTTTTGTGCAGTCAGCCATAATTATTATTTATGTGATTTGGTTTGGATTATTATGCAAGATTTATGTTTTAAAGCTCCAGCAATAAGTCTTTAATTTTTTCAGATTTCTTAAGTAACTTGGGCAGTGTTTTCAGACTTAGTTTCAGTTGAAAAAATCAAGCAATCATTTTGATTTTTTTTTTTTAGGACATTGTTGAAATGGTCGACAGACTTTTATCAAACACGTATATTACTGCACTGATCTTTTCCATCCAGCACAAATGAACAAATGGTTCAGTATCCCATGGATCCTAAAAGTGCAGATTGTTTATGATGTTTGGTAAAGGTTGACGCTGTTTCAACCATTCATCTGCAGACAGTGTTAAGTGAAACTGATTCTGCATATAAAAATCACTGCCCTGAAAAATTATTTACCAATATCTAATGCATGATTATAAGAGACATTGGTGTAAGCTAATTTAATTTAAAACCATTGGTTCTCACTCACGAAGCAAGCCGACACAAGAAGATGCACCTTCAAGTTATTGCATGTTCTCACCATGAAACAAGCGACACAAGCGCAAGAGAACAGAAGATTTTGTTTTACTTGCGTTGGCATAAACTTTTGCTCATGCTTGGCTCGCCTTGCTTCACTAGCGAGAACAAGTGATCATATGTATTGTTATTGCAAAGTCTATTGTACCCTTGTTTAACAATAGAGACATCTTTGCACATGTAATTACATGACACTCTGAACATTCCTAGCTGGTCTAGGAGTGTAGGGTCTGAGACTCTGATAAAATCATGTTCATGTGAATATACTTCCTGGAGAAATTGTAGATTGTATCTTTTGTTGACAAGGGTTGCAGTGATGATTGTGATTTTTCATTTTGGGTAACTATTATTGATGCAAGTGTAGAAGTAAAGCTGAGCTTGGACTAGAATGTTGCGAGAATGAAATTTGCAAATTCTGGAAAGTTGTTTTCAAGTACTAGATTCACCACTTTCCAATACATCAGCTCACTGGTCAAACACAAAGCATTCAGTTGAGGTTTCAAGGTTCAAATAATTTGAATAACTTCTTGCAGCCTTGATTGAATGCTTTGTATTTAACCAGTGAACCAATGAATGGAAAGTGGAAAATTATCTGTCCCTTTCAGGCTTGTTGCAGGTGTTCCTGTTGGTTTTGGGGACAGGGATGGGGACACAAAAGACTGCTGTTCTCTACCTTGGACCAGAACCAACCAGGAATGTCTGGATTACAGACTGCTGTCCCTTTATTTTTCCTGGTCAAGGAATGTTTAAGTTGTTCCTTCAATATTACTAAAAAGGTATTACTTTGATTCTCAATATTCTGCAAACTCAGACATTTCATTGACTTGTTGTGAAATTGTTTTTTTTTTTTTTGCTGCTGCTGCTGCCAATCAAAAATCAAGGTTTGTACTGGTTTTGGAAAGTTTTGGAAATTGAGAGAATGGATTTTTCAAGGACCTTGAAGGTCCTTGAAAGTTTTGGAAAATTGATTTATGGTCCACTATAGGCTATGAAAAAGTTATGGATTTTTTTGTAGCTTGTCTGCCATATTGTTTTTCATTGGTAAATGTATGTTGAATGTTTCAGATCCATGAATCTGACTTTATTTTTGCACTATGTGTGGTTTTGGAAATTTGAGTCGAAGAGCTTTGGAAAGTTTTGGAAAAGATATGGAAATTCTCACAGGGGATACTGTATGAACCCTGAAAACTAATCAGTCAGTACCTTTGATGTTTTTGACTGGTGGCATGCGCGCAGTGAAAAACCAAATTCCAAGGGGAACTCGCAACTTACCGGGTTTGCAGTATATTGAGAATTGCAGTAAGGGATAGTAGAGAGTGTTCAATATCCATCTAGTAAGATGTGTTTCAGAGTTCAATGCAACGCGGCACCTCTTTTGCAAAGCTTCGCAGGGCAAACTTTATTTTAACAGGGCAACACATTCAGCTTGTAGTCTAAGTGGTATTTAGAGGGGTTCAAGGATAAAAAAAACCCTCTGGACATCACAGACCCCTTACAAACCTGGGTCTCAAAACAAAACAAAAAATAACATTTACATGTTTTCAAATCTCAGGAGAGGAAAACTGTACACTGCAAGCAGTCTCCTTTCACCTCCTCCATGGACTAGAGAGGGAAAGGAGGAGATAAAAGGAGGATCTACTTGCAGGGTAGGAAAACTATTGTTTTGATTTCCAGATAGGGATTCGTGTGAGGGGACTAAAAGGATCAAGGGGACAAAACAATAGAATCCTACTTTCATATTGCACTGGGGATTGCTATATACATGGGGGTCCATAATGGGGCTCTGGACTAGTAACTTATCCATTGGTTTTGCATTAGTTAACATTATTTATCATCATTGTTTTTTGATATTGATTTATTGATTATAAGACTACCATGGAAAGAAGGGAAGGTACATAGAAGAAATAGGGGATATGATGCTAGATATTATATTGTATGATAACTACAAATAAATAAGAAAATTTTGTTTGATTTTTAATAGACTTTTCCCGACTGACCAGAGAACAATAGGTTCAAGGCAAGGCTGGAGTATAGAAAAATGCAGTGAATGTGTGAGTTTGAAAACTCCAGCCTGGACTTGAATCTGTTGTTCTGTGGTCAGTCAAGCGAATTCGGGAAAGGTCTCTTTGATATCAGTGTAATAAAAATGTTATATTATCGATCGAGTACGTTTCTTTATAATAGTCCAACTCTTCCCATTTCAGTAAGCTATTATAACTGTGTGATCATACTAGTTATACAATGGTCATTTTGAGTGGCACACCATGGAATATCCCACGGGGCACTTGTATTTTCTAGTATACACCCCTTGCAGTACGTCAGAATGCAGCTCAATTTGGAGGACAAAACAATAGATTCCTATTCTCATGAGATTGAAATTCTTTTGTTTTGTCCTCCAAATTGAGCTGCTTTGACGTCACGTGCTTTCAGATGAGTGAGTACGAGCAAAACAATAGGCCTTTTGCATGATAGCGTCATTTTACTATCACTACCAAAATGCTTCGCGAATTTCAGTCTTTCTTATTCAAATTTGTATTTCTTGGGGAGGGAAATATGTTATTATTATTTCGGAGGGAGGGGAGAGGGAGGGGAGAGGGAGGGGAGAGGGAGGGTATGCTATTTTTAAAACTATTTAAGAGTTATTCAGCTATTATTATTATATATTTTTTCTTTGTGGAGGGGGGTGGCTATTTCATAAGTTTGTCTTTTATATGTATATTTCTATTATAATTAGTTCAGATTATTAGAGTAGTTATGGTCATGTAAGAGCCACCCAGTGGAATAACCATTATTATTATTATTATTATTATTATTATTATTATTATTATTATTATTATTATTATTATTATTATTATTCCTCATAAGAATAGTAAGACAATTGGTGCTAATTAACTGAGCAATTCAAAAGAAAGTGTGCAAGGGATTCTGGTAATGGTACTTAGTAGATGACGCCATAATGCAAATAAAGGCCTATTGAGAAGTGGGATATCTTGAAGGCACGGACACATGGTGCAACATTGCGCGCAATATTGCAGGTAATGTTGCTCAAGTAGGATCGTCGTGTGACATGCATGGCTCGCAACATCGATTGTCACTGTGTCCATAGCTTGATCATTACGAAGAGTTCACTTGTTTGTCGCAACCGTTGAGAGAAGTATAGAACTGAGTTACGTTCTATTTTTCGCAACAAGATAACGAGATATTGTCTAGTGGATCACCACTCATCAAACATTGTCAAACATAACATACCCTGGCGATGCCACTGCAACGCACTTTTTTTTATTGCGCAACAAAATTGAGAAAAAAGTTTCAAGGCGAATTTATTTAGTCACAATGCCTGGCACAATGCTGACTGGTTGGGAACGCGTTACAATATGATAAACCCGCCGACAGTGAAATCAAATCAGTGATGCTTGGAGAACCACTTCATTGTCTCCCGTGATCTAGATCTCCATGGTTACTGTTTGACAATTAAATGCTGCAGGCTCAAACGTGATTTTTAGATATTTTTGAAGTATACGTTTTCTATTATTTTATTAGGAAATGTCGCAGGCACAATTTTTTATTCATATGTATTTTTTTTCAATTCAATAAAAAAATTATTATGATTTCGAACCGATTCTTATAAGTAATAGCATGACTTGAGGGTGATGAGTGATTAAATGTCCCCGAAAGCCGAGGGAGGTTTTGTTGAAGTCCCGACGCCGAAGGCGGAGGGACTTTAACTAAACCTCCCTCGGCTTTCGGGGACATTTAATCACTAATCACCCGAAATTTCATGCTATTAGTTTGTAATATTATGATTACCGAGGAATAAAACTGCTCTTAGGAAATATGTTAGCTTTCGTACGATGCATAAATTACAAAGTTTTACAAAGCTGTTGATATGCGGCATACTTAAGGGAATTCGTCTTTGTTAAATGCGACAATGGCGAATTGAACCAGCATTCATTCATTCGTGGTGCTTTATTCTAATTCACTTTGGTTGGCCTAGAGCGGTATTAATGAAGTGTTTTCAAACCGTCTTGATTACGTCACAAATAGTAAGAAAATTCTCGGCTAGTCAACTTATGCGCAAAGATTATTCAATGGGTCCCACAAGTGCTAGGGTGTTGAATAGTGTGTAGTCCAGAGTCATTGCGCAAAATTTTCGATTGGGTCGATGCGACCCAGCCATAGTCCCGGTGATTGTCATGTGAGGGACCATGCCTCATGAATAGTGATGAGGGATATTTAGTCTAAACATCCCTCATGACTATTCATCCAGGGGGATGTTAGACCTTAAACATCCCTCTGGAAACAATGGATCCCGAGGTAATCATGATATTACTAAGATAGAAAAGCAGAAACTATTTTGGGAACTCACTTAGCTAGAAAAGCATTGGCTGTGATTATGCGAATATCCCCCTTGGAGCCGGGTTCATAGGCTCATAAGTAGTTCACTTAACACACTCATAGTAAGTGCTAGCTCGTTATCCCAAGTTCAATAATCGAAGACTTTGTTTTACTTTCTTCTGTTCTACTCAAGATGACAACTTGTCTGTTAATGTCTAGACATTCAGTCCAGTAATGTACGATCTGCTTTATAAAGCCACAGCAGTAGGTAAAATATATCAGAGAGATAACGCTGACGAAGTATAGTACGACACAGACTGTTGTAGTGCAGCCATTAGATGCTACCCATAATACCATGGAGACGAACGCTATCAGGACGAGGCAGTAAAACATGAAGAGACACGTGACAAAGTCACATGACGTACCGGGCAGCTTCCACTGAAAATCAAGAAAAAATGTTGTGTAAATAACGTTTTTCTTATGACAGACGAAGTCGTAGATGGCCAGGTTAGTGGATGGGATAGGATATGGATAGGACCGACGGACGGACAGACGGATGGGTACGTGAATCATGGCATAAATGGATGGACGGACGGAGACGAATCAGATGGAAGGATAGATGGGATGAATGAATGGATGGACGTACGTACGGACGAACGGACGGATGTATGAGACAAATGGATTGGTGAATGGGATGGGATGAATGAATGGATGGGAAGGACGGACGGATGTATGGGACAAATGGATTGGTGGATGGGATGAGATGAATGAATGGATGGGAAGGACGGACGAATTAAGAGGGGATGGATTGGTGGATGGGATGGGATCAATGAATGAATGGATAGACGGATGGACGAACGGGTCATGTTCGGGTTGGTGTGTCAAAGGACGGACGAATCAAGAATAATGAATTTAAAACATTAAAAAGCTACCACTATCTACACTTACCCTGGTAGGAAATTTAATTCCCTTTCGTACTAATTTCACTTCATATAAACACAGTTCACAAATCATGTTCTTCTTCCTCTCAAACCAAGTCATCAGGCAGCTTTGATGTGCATATTCAGCGCTACCGCAACATTTACATGGCGACAAGAGTCTTTCCTCGCTACTGCCATTGTGACAGATCCTACACACCGTACCATCCAAGTCATGATCACTTCCATCACTGGCTGTTGATGAAGTACAATTTCTTGGAATACTAACAGTTTGTTGTTGGTAAAGTTGAAGTATTGACTCCTAAAATGAACAGGCAGATAATATAATGTATTTCATTCTAAATCCCTTCGCACACTTCGTTTTGTTTAGTTAATATGCACCAACGTCCTATACTATTCCAATAAGAGAATTATGAACTTTGAGTAAAGGCGCGGAATTACGCGTACGAGCAACAAAATCGTATATACAACTTGTTGCGCAACATTGTTGCGTTGCGTTGCACGATTTTGTTGCTCGAATTTTCGCGCCTCAAGAAAGAAAACTGATTCACGAAGCACTCTGGTTGTGGTAGTAAAATGACGTCATCATGATTCACTCAACTTTGCTAATGAAATTTAACTAAATGTCATCATGATTAAGATTATGGATCTGAAAGTCTTCGATTAATGTTGGGCGAATGTGAATCGTGGCGTATGTCATTGTCGATCCGCATACCAAAATGACTAGTATCCCCGAAGGCAGACTACCCTCCCTAGGGCTGAGGTAATGAAGGTAGACCACAGCTATTGACACACTTACGCTCTAAGCCGGAAGTAGTATGGAAGGGCCATCGTTTTTCAATAACAAAATAATCTCATTTACTAAGATAGCAGTATATATGGCCTAATTATTGTAAACGAGGTTTTTGCTCCGCTGAGGTGAACGGAATCTTTAGATATATAATCTTCTATCCTTGTTAGCTTATGGTCCTTAGACCTCGTTTTCATTCTTTTGTTTTAACCCATTTTCGGCTTGCTGCGCCGAACGCTGCGAAAAATTCGTCATTTTGAGTTTCGAGGTTTTGACTTCAGATGACCATCTCGCAACGTGTTGCCTGAAGTCCAATTACGCAAAAAATGCTTCCATCTGGCATGTTACATGGTATAAACCTTTCGCGCAACGGCGTATCGCGAAAAATCGTGGTTGGAAATCGTCTTGTAACTTCGCCTAAGGAAAAAAAACGCATGGGAGAAGTGCAGATGTCGTGACTCTAGCCTGGAAAAGGCTTGGTTCAATTATTTCCAATCACAATGCACCTGATGAACATGCAAGCCATTCAAGTGCCATGGCAGCCTAAAATTTAATGAAACCAAGTCGTGCGGTATACTGACAGATTTAATACTAGACACTGTCCACCTACTAGAATAGGAATAATTGTTTTGTCTTCTAAGAATTTAAATATCGGTACTATTACTCGATACTGATCTACTGCGGATGTGAAATGGAATTAAGTAATTTTTTTTTAAATCCGGTGATAACAGAACTTCTTAGGTATTACTGAAAATTTATATAAAAAACTGGCTAGATAAAAAAGCTACTTTCTTTATAATAGAAGCTCCCACTTTATTCCCTCATAGTTTTCATCTTCTTCATTATTTATTTTGATTTCTCTTTTTAAAATCGTAATAATAATCAATAATTATAAAAGACAAATAAGAAAATTTTAAATTACTCTTAGGTGTTAATCTCGACAACTGATGACAAGGTGACAAAATAATAACAAGCTTTTATCTTTCTAGCAATTTTCATCTTCTTTTCAGAAGGCAATTGATGTATTTCTCATCAAGTTTTGACTTTTTAAAACATAAATGACTTACATCAATCCTTGGACTTGTAGGTTGTCGTTCAGAACTTTTGAATGAAGATAGGTCTACTTCAAGGAACATTTCTTGTTCAGGCGAATCCTCACCATTCTCTTCCACAATCATTTTCTCTTGGTCTTGAGGGATTTTCTCCATAACCCCGGGAATAATTCCTGGAATATTTGACTAACAATGCTCTTGTTTAACTGAATAAGCTGATCTGTGGCGTGTTTTATAGTCTTCAAGTATTTTTACGTCTGAGATGGCAGAAAACTACGCTGCTCAAAGGGACTGAAATAACGTACAGTCTACGCATGAGACACGATTAATAACTGAATCTGGTTTTAGTGAGGTGCGTGTTATAAATATTCATCATTTCTTTATCTATTCAAGTGTTTTATCATGTTTACAAAATAAAGCTTGACCTTCACTAGACCACATACCCGCCACCAGCAATATTAGTAGAATGTTCAAGAAGACAAGTTATTACGAACTAGTTTCATTTGGTCTATTTTTGTTATAATAACTTATCTAGAGCTTTAGATCTATGAGTACGTTATTATGACAATACGACTTTATTAGATTTTATGAGTTTTATCTTAGTGTTATTTAGTCACGGGAGAGCTTCAAGTCTCACGAAAGCATTATTATAACGGAAAGATCAAAAATCTAAGAACGTTCAAACGAGTTGTAAACAATATTGAGCTGAGCCGTGGTGAGCAAACATGAGCAAAATATGTTTTTTTTTTTTAATCTTTTCATCGTATAACTTCAAAATAGCAAATTGAAAACTGAATTTCACTTCGAAAATGTAGAATACTTTTACTTCAACACCGCTCTAGTTTGAATTCTTTCCTATAGAATTCAAAGGCAGAAAAAAGTTAAGATTTAAAACTAATTATGTGCATAGTACTGCTTATGTAGTGCAAGTTCCCTCTAGAAAAGAAATTCACTTCTAAAGCAGAAGCCGACTATATCAATTAAAAAACATTAATAAATAATTCGTTAGAGCTCAAAATACTTGCAATTTTATTTCATTTTGGGCAAAAAGTAAGAAAAAACTAGAAGTTAATTTTGTGCACATCACGTCTAAAAAAAACTTTCCATCGTGGCGTCAAAATTTTTAAAAATCTCATTATACTTTGAACCCGGAAAAAATACTCAAAACTACATAACTGCAGCGTTAGCAGAACAAGTAGCTAATTACGTTTTGTTTGGGTCTACCGAGAGGAATTATGTTTTGAATGTAGTGATGATTATATTTGTCGGCTATGCTCAAAGATGGGAACCTCGCCAATGACGTAAGTTTGCATGCAGATTGGGTGGATTTAATTCAGGGTGTTGTGACTTCAAAAAACCGGTAGAATAATTTAATTTTTTATTTCTTTTTAGGCTCACAACTAATTCTGAGAATCTAGCTTCGTCTTCTCTTCCTGTAAAGCAAAAAAGATAAAAATATTGATAGAAGGAATTGTAAATGGGAATAACTCAAAGTAGGAGTAAAAACTTTGAAGAATACGAAGTATACCTTGTTGTGGTGAAGAAAATGTTGATCACATTCGAGGTAAGATTGAAGTCCACCAACATCAAAACGTCCAGAGATGATTGAAGTGTATATTGGAAGCCTATGATTGAGCATGAAACTTTTAGAAATTATATATTAAATAAAGATGCTTTTGGCACAGAGGAACTAAAGCACGGCAAAGTTGAAGTGAGTTGTTTCAGCAGCTCTCAGTGTATACAGTGGGCTTCTGTCTATAAACAACATCAAGGGTAAAGGTGCGATTACACTGATCAATTTTCTCTGTATGCAACTTGTCTCGCCAAGGCGTTGCGACACAAGTTGTATGGAGCATTGCGGCGTGTAACCTACAGTGCAATTTGAAAAATGTTGCGAGACAAGTTGCCGTAATCATTGCAAAAAGTAGAATTCGTTTCTACTTTTGGCAGCGATTACGTCTCCGTTGCACCGTCTAGTCTAAACCCTCTTGCAACTTGTGTCGCAACTCGCTTACGAGACAAGTTGCAGAGAAAATTGCTCCGTGTAATCGCGCCTTTAAGCGGCGATCCTCGAGGTTTTGTGTTTCCAGCGCTTACCATATAATTATCAAGCGCGATAGATTTTATCAATTTGCGTGTCGCGTTTGAAGAGTATTTCATAACAATTTGAAAAGAATTCTTCGTTTGCACATGACGTCATAGCCGCCATGTTGGAAGACTTTGACCAAAGATATTTCAATCTATTCTTTTGTTGTATCTTCTAATTTGGAGGCCACGGCTTTTGTTATTTTACTCCCTTGGGAATGATTGCAAACCCAGCATACACCCTATGCATAAAGAGTAAAGACTGGGAACGAGCACCATGAAACATAAATGATTTCAAAAATATATTTTGATTACAAGAAAGAGCATGTCTAAATTAGTAATTTGGTAGAGTTCTGTTGTCATATATTAAATCACTGCAGAGTTATAAGCATTTGAAATGTGCCAAAAACATGAAAACGAGGCTGGTCAGGCCTTGGTTGTTGTTTCCATACAAATCTTTTTAAATTCAAACAGCTGTAGCTTTTTATCATTTAATGTTAGTAAGCTGAAATTTTTGGAGATTACTAAAATCGATATACTCTTTACAATGAAAGCAATGGTTTTTTCAATAACTGATGAACTAAGGTATTTCCATGGCCACGCCCTTATGCATAGGGTGTATTCAAATTCTGCAAATGAGTCTCTCTTACCGTGTGCAGAAGTAACGAATGAAATTTCCGGGGGCATCTCGCTCTCGTAAAGGAGAATCCTGCAGAAAAATAAGGAAGCAAGCTTTATAGTCAAATTTGCATATTTTTTAGGCTCTGGGAACGAGTTTGAGACAGTATGCACCAAATCCCCTGTGTAAACCTTTCAAAATGCACAATTTTTACGTAAATTGGTCGAGGTTTTCGGTAAATAGTGCGTTTGTACAAAGACTAGAAAAAGTCTACATACGATAAAAACACTGATTTCTTTGTCATCAATTAATATATTTAAATTTAAATTTGTCTTAACTTTTTAGAAACGGGCTTAACTTTTGCCCTTTTGTAGAGAGTTTTGGCGTTCTCACAAACTCTCAAAAACATACAGTTTGCGGCCTTGAGGTTTTCAAAATGATAAAACATCTCCTCCCTCGTTATTTCTACAGCCCTTCGTATTTTGACCTCTGGTTTAATAATAATAATAATAATAATAATAATAATAATAATAATAATAATAATAATAATAATTTAATTTTGAGCGCATTACATAACAATCTCAATGCACTTACAATAACATTCTTAAAAATAAATAAATAAATATATACATCCATATATACATCATACGTATATACATATATACACAATATATACTAGATGATACAAGAAAAAGTAACTAGTCAATCAGCGCGAAGCCAACAAGCTCAAGTTGTTAGCATAGCCCATGACAGGAAAAAATTGCGCACCAAAACCTGCCTCAGTAGAGTAGGGTACGAATGATTTTTTTTCGGTCAGAAAAATCGAAACTAAAACTCAAAAAACTTTTAAATATCAATATACAACAATATTTACAAAATGATATAACAATTATCGTCAATAAAATAAAATCATTCTTGAAAATGTAAAGCATCAAATAAACTTTTTTTAATACGTCGAGGCTCCCCTCCCTCGAAATGATAATTGGTCAGTGCGGGTTTTACATAGGTTTAGAAGCCATTAGGGACGACGGTCAACTTCACGACTTCAAAAGTTCATTGAATCGTCGTTCAAGTCCAACATATCTCAAGAGAAGCCATTCTAAATCTTTTTCCTTAGTTCTCGTTTCTTCTAGAAGAGCAAGTGATGCCAGCTGTGCAGCTCTGACAAGTTTTGGATGCTTGACAATCGGGAACCACTTCTCTGGATTGGTTATCTGTTGAAAGGAGCTCGACTAAATTCCCTTCCAAAAAGCATGTTTATATTAAATCAAGGTGCAAAGAAGTTTCACATGAACATTGCACTCTTAATCCGTTGTTTATTTTCTTCTTTCAATATATTCAAATACCTTCGACACGTACTGTTTTTATGAAAATAAAAAAAATATCGAAATACATGCGAATGTTGGTTGAATGAACGGCGAGCTGGGGGTTTTCCCTTCGTTTTATTTATATTTTTATACAATACCGCATTACAAAAATGCACGGGCTCAGGGCTAACAACTTTGGTGAATTCGTATGCAGGCCTGGTCGCAAATACATTACCTAGTATATATTATGTATACATACATACACATACACATACACATACACATACACATACACATACACATACACATACACATACACATACACATACACATACACATACACATACACATACACATACACATACACATGCATGCACATACAATCATAAATATAAACTATAAACTATAAAATATAAACAGTCTCTAAAATTAGTCGCTAAAATTAATATATGTATATATATAATCAATTTATGTTCATGTTAAATCTAAATATATTAATAAATCTATGAATTAAATAAATGAAGAAGTGACTCATCAATACTTTCTTAAAAAAACCCTGGAAGACTATTGTAAAGCTCTGAAGTATACTTGGCACTCTAGAATAGTCGTCTAACTACTTGAGGAACTCTGCTATGCATGCTTGTGTTCTTGCTTTGATGGCGTTTGCTCCCACCCTCCCCTCCCCGGTAAATCCAAGCTCATCTTTAATTTAACTATATGACATCACCTTTTTCTCCTCTAGAAAGCTCTTGACTAATGGAAAACCATCACGGCTGAGAACGTAAAAACAAGGGCACTGTAGAAAGAAATGAGCAGTGCGTTAAACACAAACGTGCTATACAACCACCCATACATTTTAATATTTAAACGGCAACATATTTATAGATCGACTCCACGTCCGGTTTTGTCTGGTCTAGAGTGCCTGTGGTTGAGGTATAATGTTGTGGTCAAGATCTACGTGATTTATATCAGTGACGCAGTTAAGCAAGTTTCTTGAAAATAGGAAACGCTACTTCTTCTAAACTATTTATTACTCCGTGTGTGTAAAAACAGAATATGTAACATAATGCTCTGACACTAATAATGAACCACGTTCTGCTTTGAACTGACAAACCTGCGGGGAAGGGAACGAAGGGGGGGGGGGGGGGGGGTGGGGGCTGGCCTTATTATTTACTTTATAAATATCTTATTCTAACTGAAAATGCACAGGAAATTGGCATTACTAAATATGCAAAGGCTAGCTGAATAAATTTCACGGCCTTTTTCTTTTTCCCCCCTGTCTTTTCATTTGTTGCTTTTCCTTTTCTCTTCTTTTAATTTTCTCCCTGTGTCTGATTGCCAATACTTCATATTTCTATAAGCCCTATGAGAGCCCTATACACCCTTTTAATAAATCCTACAATGCTTTATTTTCCGCATTTGACGTCAAATTTATTCTTTTGAAATTTGTTCTCTTGAATGAAATTGAAAAGAATAATTTTGACTATAGTTATAGCACTATAACTACTTGAGGTTGCTGCTTGCTATTGAATTGCCTCAGAGCTGCAGAGCTTGGCTTGGAGTCGTTATATTGTAGCTATTCTTGTTTGCCTGGTCAGAGCAGAAGGATGGTATACTTACAGCCCATCTAGATGATGTTTCATCAGGACTTGGCTTTTCCAGGAATGAGGTCACTTTATAACTTTCATCAACCTCTAATATTCCAAACTTGGTTGTTTCTATATCAAGAAAACAGATAAAGAAAAAGACGTTAGACACACAGACAGACAGACATAGAGACAGATGGATGGATAAATGGACAGACAGACAGACAGACAGATGGATGGATAGAGAGACAGATTGCAAGGGTTGATGCGGGAATTTTTTTGAGGGGGGTCCAAAATCCATTCATAAACCTACAGTTATATATATGAGTCATAAATTTCAGTATAACAGAATATTGTATGTTAAAAAAGGGAAAACAACTAGTTGCGAAGGGGGACTAGACCCCTCCCAAGAATTTACCCTTGGGTTGATAGATGAATGATGACTGACAGAAGGACAGACAGACACACAGAATAATCCACTAAAGGGAAAGAAATATTAAAGGGAAAACGCACCATGATCTTTACATCTGTAACACAGAACCTGTGCTCCTATACTATCAACTTGCTCTTTATTCTTCTTGAAGTCTTGTAAAATATTCTTAATCTTGAAATCTTCCAAAAACAGTGTGTCTCTAAAATAATAAAAACAGAATTAAAGCCACATGTTCTGAGCCAATCAGAAGCAAGATAGTTAGTAAAATGCATAATGAAAGTTTTGGATTAGGTAATTTAAAATGTTGACCGAACTGAAAAATGAGCCAGAAGTTGTGAACCAGCACCTCTGCTTGGCACCCAAAATGCCTTTCAAAAAATCCCAAAATCAACACCTGATAAGCCCCTTTTTTTCAAAGATTTAATGTATTAACCAATGCCCTCATCAGCAAAATATGTTTTAGCTCATGAGGTCCATCATTTCTGGCTCGATGTTACTGGTCAAATTTAAAAAAATCACTGGCAAGCCAACAATTTGTTTATCCAGATCATCCTGTGTTTTATGTTAGAACTTTTCTAAAGTTTGTACTAAAATACTTTTCCTTGAAAACTTTGACAAGCTTATGTGTTCAATGCAATATTTTCCAGCAGTCATGTTTGTTTTCTTGGACAATTTGGGGAATGCCCATAAGATTTTCAGCCTTGTCACTAAATTATGCTATAATTATCAAAGCAAGCATTCAGGTTACCTACCCACCAATGACAACAAGATCATCATTTTTATCCTTGATTTGATGTAAACACAACTCTATGGCTCCTACTGCTCCTAATCTGCACTTTATAACATCATATAAAATAAGAATATTGTTTCAGAATCGTATTTTGAAGAATATACAGCTATTTCAAAAAGGTTGGTCAAGGTTTTGTTGCATGTTGCATTTTGCATGTTGCATCTTGCTTACAAAGCTTGGCCAAAAAAAAGTGCAGATAATAGCCCAACGTGCAGACAAAGTTTGGGAAAATTCCATATTGTTTTGACCTTGCGCTGCTTGAATTCACATCACCCATACTGCAAATCAACTTCTAAATTCCAATTGGAATGCAGTGGAGGAATAGCCACTCTGTGGATTCCACTGTTAATCCCATTTTACACATTTTATTTACTGCATTTCGGTCTTGGTATGCAACATGTAGCATGCAACAAGCAACAAAACCTTCAGCAACCTTTTTTGAAATAGCTTTTTTTTGAGGGGGGAGTGTAACTTTAATTTCTTGGCTTGGAACACTCAAAATGCACTCCTCTACATCTTGATAGGTGTGTGCTATTCGTTTGCCTGAATCATTATAATTGTTACAAACAGCTACTCTCTACCCCTGACCTGCCTCCTCATTTTTCTCTAATACTGAGTGCTGCTGCAGTCACAGAGTCATATGGGACAAATTTCATATATGGGACAAATCTTTATTATCCCAGGAAAAGTGGAAATAGGAAAAGTGCTGTGCAGTCATGTCAACTGAGCTTTAGGCAACTCATAACAGGAAATCGTTTTTGGCTTAAAATGTTTGTGGAAGATTGAGGTGGGGGAAGGGGGGGGGGGGGGGGAGGAGGGTGGGGGAGGTAGCTAAGCCCCCCTCCGCCCACATCATGCCTTAGTACTCAGTCATCCAGTTATAATATCCAGATGTAGAAAAGTTTGTCAAACCTCATTTGATTCAGTTTCATCACTAATTAATTTTACATCTGGCCAGTCACGACCCCACTGCTGAAATTTTTCTAGATATCTCTTATTGGTCTAAGAAAACAAGAAGAAAAAAAGAATTAACTTCATAAGCTAAAATTGGGCAGTTGTATTTGTAGTAGAAAGAAAAAGGAAACTCTAAAATCTATGACTTACTACAACATAAACTTCATCAATAAAATCTTCGTCATTTAAACATTCTATCCATCTTGTGATCAAGGGTTTCCCGCCAATTGGCATTAAAGGTTTGGGGATTCCCAACAAATGGACGTATTTTCCACTAGTTTCGGCTTTGAGATCTCGTTCAAGCCTTGTTCCATAGCCGGCTGCTAGGATAAGGGCCTTCATCGTAAAAACTATCTAGACAATAACATATTTTAACCTGTAAAACAACAACGGCTGTTCTGGTGGTTGTTTATGTGTCGGCCATATTGAAAATATGGGGAATTATGTTCATCAGGGAGGAGTGGGTAGGGTGAGGGATGTCTGAATACTCTGGAATCATGGGAAAATAGAATATTTTCAACAAGGAGAGGGTAGGGAAGATTGTCTTAGTAAAGCCAATTTTTTTGACAGAAAAAGTATCTTTGCAATAAAATAATTGGTCATACAACAAAGATATTGATTTCTAAGGTAAATAGAGAAAATACGATAATATAATTTCACTAGATATTTGTAAAGTTCGCAGGTACAAAAATATTCGTCCTACCCCTCCCCTGAACGGTTTTGTTAATGACAATCACAAGACTCGTGCAGAAAAAGAACAGCAATGGAAGCTGTTCGTCAAACTGATCCGGACGAGGAGTCTTTAGAGGCAGACAGCAACCACCCTGTGAATGGTAAGATTTTTACGAAATTATCTAGGCTTTTATGCTTAATCTTCGTCACTAAATAGTAAAAAGGTTTACTTCGATAATCAGAACGTGTTAGGGTCATATCGTTATGATATGGCTGGCCGTTGCCTGAACACCAGATACTTACTTGATCTAAGTTTAACCAAATATTCTACCAAATAAACAGCCGATATATCTGTCATAAATGCTTTCTTTGATACGTTTGATAAGCGCTATCTTTGCCATTTAGAAAGTAATAGAAATATAGCAGATGAAGGATTTCAGGCTGATAAGGTTTTTGACTTTTATGCAGGGTCCAACATCAATAATTATGCTTTAATCACCCAGCAAATTATTAATCTAATGCTTGGCATAACATAACCAAGTTTTTGAATTGCTTTTATTTCAGACGAGCCAAAAAAGTGTTGTAATTGTACTCCAGAAAGACTGATATGCATCAGCCATGCATTATCAGCATGGGTATGTACTGTATCTTGATATAGACCGGTTTTACAGACGTTAAAGCAGCTCAATTTGAAGGACAAAACAAGAGAATTTCAATCTCATGAGAATTGGAGCCTATTGTTTTGTCCTCCGAATTGAGCTGCATTACAATGTGCTGCAAGGGGTCTATAGCAGGTTATAACCAAACAAACTTGTATTTTGGGGGCTTTTTAACTATACTAATGTTATTTTAATTGTTTAAAGTGGGATGACGATGAAAATTGAACCTTTTCCAAACGAGATTTTTTTGATGACAAATTACAAAAATAGTTAAGAGAAAGAGAAACCGGATGTTAAAAAAGAGAAAAACAAAAAACAAAAAAATAATAGCTAAAATTCTGAGTTGAATTGTCTAAGAATATCGTCCACTGAACGCTTTGCTTTTAGCATCCAGGTTTAGGACTTATTGCTACATTCTTGCTCCACAATGTGTCTTCTTGGCTTTATTTTCAAGAAAGAAACCTCAATTACAGAATATCCGCATATGACAACAAGTCATGAGGATTATCAATAGTGACAAACTGACGTCACAAAGAGAACATTTGAATAATGGCGGAAAGTGAAATTTCAAGAAATAGAACATGGTTTGAGAACGTTCCCTTTATCACACTACAAAATGGCTTTAATATATTAGTGTGAATGCTATGAAGATGTCAAAAATGTAAAAATATTAATTTTGTTGATTTCATCATTGTCCCACTAAGCGCTGCCTATATGAGAGGGAAAATATTAAAGAGTTCACCCTCGAATAAGCTCCACATTCATTTATATTAACACGATGCTTAATAGAAGCATAATAAGCCTGAATTGTTCAAGAAGACCCTTCTAGATTGCATTAGAATTTAGAAGTTGATTTTTTGCAGAGGGAGGAAAACCAGAAAACATGGACAAAAACCCTTGAAGCACAGGAGAGAACCAACAAACTCTACTCACATATGACACCAAGTCTGGGAATCGAACCCAGGTCACATTGGTGAGTGGCGAGCAATCTCACCGCTACACCACCAGTGCTTCACATAAAGAATGTGGTCAGATGATTTTATTGTTTATTTATGATGCTTATGGAGACGCATGATTATTATGGTTATACATGAAACAAAAAATAGTTACTATTATGCAATTTTTTGTACTATTTTGACAGGGAGATCGCATGTGGGAATTTGCAGTGGCACTGTACCTTGTTGAGCTCACACCAGGATCGCTGAGGCTTACAGCTATATTCCAGCTTGTTAGGACTCTGGTTGTTATCTTTCTTGGTCCATTTGTAGGGAACTGGGTGGATGGAAGTCCAAGGTTGCGAGGTAAGACAAATGTTGAAATAAATTGATTATATTTTCTGCTTGGTTCATGTCATGGAATGACCCAAGGTGCAAAAGCCTTGTAGGAAACCTTGTGTACTTTTGTCCTTTCACTGAATGAACAATTGAAAAAACAATTGAATGATAATTGAATGAACAATTGAATAAACAAATGAATGATAATTGAATGAATGATTGAATGAACGATTGAATGAATGAACAAATGAATGAATTGGAAAACAATTTACCCTTGCAACATTCAGGACATCCCAGGATCTATCCTCATTTGATGTCATTTTTCAGGATTGGCGCCATATTCAAAAAGGGTCTATTATATCAAATTTATATAAATTCTGGTCTGCGGTACCTATAAGCTGTTCATTACATAAAATAATATATAATAATATATAATAACATATATATAAAATATGATAAACATATAAAAAATGTTATATATAAAATGTTATCACATTTTATCACATTAATTATATTAGATAAATAATAGTTGTAAATTTATACCAATTTTCAGTCATGAGCCAACTGTTGCCTTTCAGAAAACTCCATGCTTAACAGAACCCTTAACAGAAGTCTTGTTGAATAAATATAGTATATTTTTTTCTTTTCATTTTTAATTCAGTGGCTAAGGTGTCTCTAATAGTTCAAAATCTAGCAGTAGCAGCATCAGCCCTGATTCTCCTCCTGATCTTGACTCTGCACCTGTCAAATGCACTGTTTGTTATTGCCGTCATTCTGGTTATAGTGGTTGCTTGCTTGTCAGTTCTTGCTGGTATTGCCACCAAGGTTGCTATTGAAAAGGATTGGGTCATTGTGATAGCAGGGTCAGACAAGTCTCGTCTGGCAGGTAATCCATCAAAAAACTTACCATTACTGTGAATCTCATTATTCTGCAAACTCAGACATTTCAATGGCTTGTTGTGAAATTCTTTTTTCGTTGCTGTCAATCAAAACTAATCAGTCTGTACCTATTATGTTTTTGACTGGCGGCAGTGAAAATCCAAATTCCAACGGGCAACTTGCAACTACTGAGTTTGCAGAATATTGTGAATCATAGCATAATAATTATAAACTAATGGCCGACTCAAAACCATAGGTTGCTTCTCTTGTGCTCTACAGCTCCCAAACATGACACCGCGGAAATACGTTTCGTGACGTCATTTTTTTGGTCAGCGGATTCATCATTTTCGCTCGATTCGGCTTGAGTCGGCCATTTTAGAATTGCATGTCGAATTTTGTAGTTTCAACTTAATTTACTTGGTAGAATGAAAGCTATTCTGAAAGAAATTTATTGTCCAACCGAAAGGAACTATATTGGTATTATTTTACATAAAGATTTACTAGCTTTATACTCAAAATGCGTGATTTCTTGAAGACTTTTCACGGAGCCGACTGTTTTGTTCCCCGGGCAGTTGTTGAGGTGAGTTCAATAATATTACAGTATGTGTCTTACAAGTCTACTTGCTGCACGATTTCTAAAACTTTTAGCATGAACAGTTTGCAGTATAAACGAGATACATTTTTTTCTGAAACCAGTGATTGATATAGACTTTATTTGCAAGCAAACATTGATTTCCGGAATATAATAAATATGCGCCATACCTAATAAATATTATGTACATTTGATAATTGTTTTCATCAGTAAAATGTTTCTCATTCTGGATCTTTATATACATATATACAGTTTGTATTTTTTTTAAATGAGAATGATTACACTTAAACCACGAAAAGTTACAAACACGAAAAGCGTTTAATATTGCTTAGAATCTATCTTTTTAGTGTTTGATTAATTGGTGCAAACTTTCTACTGGAATATAGAAAATAATTTATAACTCATGGAGGTTATGAGTGCTATTTGATTTTGTTACAAATTCTTTCATTTTTTGTGTTCTATTTACAACATAATCTTTGAATAGTTTAGAATCGAAATAATCATAATTTTTTGTGTTTTCCCCAGGTTTCAATGGTGTGCTGTCATCATCATCAGGATCATCATCGTTGTTATCTTCATCATTATCACTATCATCATCACTGCCATCATCTTTCATCAGGCGCTGGTTCCACACTTGTGATAGCTTCTTAATATCTTTGATGAGGTTAGGGAGACATACAGTACAACCATTATTATCCATGCACACGTAGTGGAATGTATGTCCACATGTCAGCCGTTTAATCTCAGATTTGGATGGTGATTGACATATTGGGGAATCACAGTCGAGGAGGGGGTTTGGTTCAAATCCTGGCCATTTGTACCCAAGAGGGAGGCTCTTTGTAGTGAAGTTCTTTTCAAAACTTGCCAAGCTATATGAAGTTTCCTGAATCTTAGGTGCTTTGTCGTTTTTGTTGATTCTACTTCTGATCTTGGAGTGGAATATTTCTACTTTCTTCTCAGTGAGGACTGGGCATAAATGCTGCTTCGAGTTGAAGTAACTAGGAAAGGTCTCCCTTTGGTAATTGGTGTCACTTATCCAGGACAGCGAGGCTTTGTTGTAGTGATGTCTGTCCATGCCTATAAACATGAGTGATAGACGCTTCATTGCTAATTCGAGTTGCTGGAAATTTCCTCCTCTCACAACCACAGGGTAGTGCATAAAGGTTAGTGGCACTAATTCATCAAAGAGGTGGTACAGACAGGCAAACTCAACATCTTTGCATTGGCCAAATGCAGCTATAACATTATCTCGAACCTGGAGCCACCCTGCAAATGCCAGTGTAATACACAAGGTCACTTTGTCTGGCTTTGGCTTTTGAGGCAACACTTTGCGTAGGCCAAACACTGCCTTATACATCTCGCTGAAGACAGTATGGTATCTTATAACTACATTTTCAGTGCCATTTAAATAGACATGAAACTGTCCTAGTTCTGGAATCAAAGAATCTGCCTCAAGGTCATGGCAAACAATTTTTTTATGGAAATACCACGTTGGCCAATCACCAGCAACTGGTAGAACATTGGTTTCCAAGAATCTGGACAGTGAGGGTAGAGCTTGAAATATGTATTGGTGAGTTTCTTTGTAGTTTTGCTTGCTATGTAGATCTTGCTCAATTTCATCAATTAGTACAGTGGATTTTAGTGTCTGTAACTCTTGATCCATTACTTCTCTCTCATATACTCTGAAAATAGATCAGAACATAAACATTTGAATAAGATAAGAATAACTATTTTTTCTTGATAATATTTTACAATTATATTTCACTTTGTTTGCTATCATTACATGATTACTACAGTGCGTTTAAAACAACTGAGGCCACTTTTAACAAATTTTCCACAATTTTTTTATTAACTTTGTGACAATTTGAGTGCAACAAAATTGTAGTTCACTATTATAAATTATCTCTTATTAATTTAAACTCATGCACACTCATACTTATAATTAAACAAGAAATTATAAAATTGTAATTGGAAATTTTTTGCTAGGGTGGCCTCTGTTTGTGTAGGGATGCACAGAAAAATCTTATTACAACATTCAATTGATAATTGTTTTCAAGGCACACGCTACTAAGGATTTAATAACATGTAGAGATTATGCTGATACCTTATCTCTTTTAATGATGTTTGAAGTATACGTGGGTTCATATTCCTGTAGTGGGCAGGTGCATTCTCTAAAAATGAATATACACAGTACTGGTACCAAAAGTTAGAAATTTCTTGAATGACAGCATCACTGCATATGCCACCTTTGCATACTTGTGGCTCCCTTCCATTCGCTGTAATTATTACTTCTCTATGGTTATTAGCTTGGCGTTTTACCGGTTCTTCATTTTGTATATCAATTAGTAGAGTAGCCATGTGTACGGCATTTGAGAGTTGTCTCCCTTGAGGTGTTTGTATAGTGTTGATGTTATGAAAATCATCTATCATCAGTATAAGAAAAGATCCCTTGAACAAAAAGTATGGTAGATGAGTAAAGATATATCTGTACAATTTAACAGTTTTAATAATTATTGTAGTATTTGACTGGAAATGTAGGGAAAAATTCATTAACATAGAAAATACAAAACAAACAAACTGTGAGTTACTACAAACACTAAAAGTGTGTAAAACTTTGCGATTTCTACTGCTAAATGTAGTGATATTAAATTAGGCAATACAAAAACAATAAAATATCATAATTTAGATCCATTTGTACTAATTCATTGCAATAAATGTTCTAACATTAGTGTTTGTACTCAGTATAATTTAGTGACAAAAAAGTGCCTACCTTTTTCACCATGAGTTGTTTAAACCTGTCTTCAACATTTTTGGTGTGACTGAGTGATATTTCATGTTTTTTCTTTGTTGTTGTCTTAGGGTTCCTTGCAAAGCCAAGTGTCATCCCTGCTGACATTCCTGTAGATGTGAGACCATGAAGATCCAAGAATATTGAACTTTCATCCTGAAAATTTCCATGTCTTTGGTTTCTGTTGCATAATAAAGTAATAAATCATGACTATTATAACTTAGTTGACTTGAGCAAAATGTTATCAACATAACTATTACTAAACAATACCTGAAGTATAGTAAGTGCCATATTAGTGATGTTATTCTCTTTTCTTGCATGGCAATTTTTTTGGATCCTTGCCTTTCATTGGAAATGCTTTTGAGTAAGGTATGGTAAAGAGTTGGGGCATGATGCTGGACAAAAGACTTCATGTTGTCATGACTGACCAAAGATTGTCTATCTTGATGCTTATCTATTAAGCTACTAAGTTTCATCAAGTTGTTTTCAAAGCTGGGCTCTGAAAAATATAATTTTGTGTTGATTTATTAATATTTCAATTAATATTGTCCAGCCGGTGGTTGATCTGAGACAAATAGCAATTTTGGGAGCTCGTTAAACTGCAAATGCACTATTATAATCACACTTGATTATTAATGTTTACATCTGAAATACTAATGTATTTGAAATTTAATGAACTCTCACAATTCCTATCGGTCTCAGATCAACCATTCCAGATGGACAACTTTAATTGAAATATTTGTATATATTAATATCTATTTTGTTTATAAAATGTGCTATTCATCTTTATAATGTGCTATATGCCATTAGAATATTATTTTTAGTGACAAGACAGGGCCAAGACAACATACAATAAATAATTTATTATGTACAATGGCTAAAAGTGTGCAACATAATTGTTACTATTAAACTAATAACAAGCAGTACTATTTGAGCACTATAAACTGTACGGTAGGTTGCACAGTTTTACTATGTATGTATCCTAGAGAAGGAATTAATTACTCTTAGTAAGGAGTAATTTCACAAACTAACCCTTAAGTTGCATCTGAATGTTTTCCCATGTTGGCTTCTCAAGCATCACATCACCATCTCCGCCTAGAAGAATTGGACCATAGCTACTATGGCTTAACCTCCAATAGTTTTCCTCCTGGAGTATCAGTTTGAGAAAAATAGTTTAATTGATATTCAATAAATGATAATTTCATTTTGGTTGTAGATTAATAGACAAGTGCATTAATTATGACATGCAAACATTTTCAGACATGAAATTGCACAAATTAAGCTAATATGTAGTGCCTTACTAATTAGCACTTGCTATGTTATTTAGTACTGTTTGAGTACTACTCTAGCATGTATCATGCACTCTTGTTTAAAATATGAAAATAAACCTGTTTATAAAATATATCTTTGCATAATATTTACTTGTTTTAATGTATCACCAATTGAACTTTTGTTATCATGATTGGAACTGCAGTCAATCTTGTCATCTTCAATCTGTATAAACACAACAGCTGATAAGTAATTTTCATATTTATTTTTTGGGGGTAAATGATTCATTTATTATAACTATTTTTAAAATTAAAAAAAAACCATTTAGTCAAGTAATACTTAATTTTTGTCGTTTTGTTGACTTGTTTTCTAAGTTGTCATCACTATTATTTCCCTCTATGAATACTGTAGGAGCCTTTTTGTGACACTTGTTGCACCATCTTGTACCAGGTATGTATCCTTCTAATTGTTGCCCAGCCTTGTCCATAGGGTTGAGGTACTTGGATGGAATAGGATGGGGGTGCAGTGATTTTGAATGACCCCAAGTGGACGGACAAGAACAGCGTTTATCGTTACGACGTCGTATTTCATCATAATGAAGCTGGCAAAGGCATTCACTTATAGATATTTGACTACTTCTTTGTATGTCTTTGTTGATTTTTTTAAGATTTCCCCTACAATTCTCCGAGGACTGCCTTGTTTTGGCAAAAAAGCACAGCATTGCTGCTTGCTATGTAGCAGGAATGATGGTTTTGACGAATGCTCTCGTCAGCTTGTACTACGAGTTTTTTTTATTTTGACTTCAATCCATATTTTTACTATGAGTGCAAGCATCATTTTCTGTGTGCAAGACATATATTATCTTAAATGCACTTAGCTCACCCTTAACTTAATATTAAGCCTAAGTATTGAGTATTACGCCTAAGTTTTATGATTTTATCACTGTAGAGCAGTAAAAGTAGTAAAAGAAATGCTATTTTAGCGTCGCTCACGAGTGTTCAGCAAGTGAACTCAATCGAAAAAGTTTTTGTGGAAAAACTTCCTTTTCGTCTTTATGGCAAGAGAATATTCAAGTTTGATGACAAATAAAGAGACTTTTGAAAGGTTTTAAACATTTTATTGTTTTATTATTATTTATTTCTTGTTTGAAATTCGCTTTTTTGTCGATAAAAAAATCAAAACTAGCCGTCCAAAGTGTAGCTTTACGCGAGAGCCCGCTGACCAGTATAATAAAGTGATCGACAACGTATTTCCGCGGTGTCCCCAAACATACATGTCATGCATATCCATGTGTCACATTACAGAGATGTACATGCATTTTACATCACTTAGTCTTATACCATGTTGTATGAGTATTGGGCTGATAATAAACTAACAGGGGAGGGGTGGAGATTATGACTTTGCAAACCTTGCAAAAGGGTGGGTCATGAAAATTTGAAAAAGAAGGTCGAAAATGATTCTATTTTTTTTTCTTTTTTCTAACCCACCCTTTTGCAAGGTTTGCAAAGTCATAGACTTACATTTTTCATTCTCATCCTCTCTATTCTACTTGCCCTTTTTCTGTTGAAAATGAATTTCTTTTTTTAATTTTTTTTGCAGCAACCAATGCTATTCTCCGTCGTATTGACCTTGTTTGCAAAATTCTTGCCCCAGCCCTGGTAGGACAGATCATGACCTACGTGTCCAAAGCCGCAGGCGTCATCCTTATCGCTACATGGAATGTTGTCTCTGTGTTTTTTGAATACTTCATGTTGTTGAAAGTATTCCATGCCGTTCCTTCCTTGGCTATCAAGAAGATTGACAAGAAACGACATGGGACTACCACAGAAGATACCCAGTCTAATTCAGTACAAAATGACCAAGAAGGGCAACAGGAAGGTGAACCAAGGGATCGTCTTGACTGGATGGAACAAGAAAACGGTGCAAATGACAATGAAGAAGATAGAGAAGTTCTTGTCCCTCGTGCTCGTGTTGCCCGCTCACGAAAACCCAAGCCGAAAACAGGAATTTTCCAGCGTTTGAAGAACAAAGCACAGACGCTTAAAGTAGGATGCCAGATTTACTTGAGACAAAGTGTGGTGCTTCCTGGACTAGCTCTAGCGGCTGTATACTTCACTGTGCTTTCCTTTGGCTCAATCACAACAGGTTACATCTACACCCAAAACGTCAGCGAATCGCTCTTGAGTATACTTCGTGCTATCGGTTCTGTGTTTGGTGTCCTTGCGACTTTTGTTTTTCCTAAGATGAGGGATTCTTTGGGACTGGTTCGCTCTGGTCTTTTTTCCATGTCAGCACAGTTTTGTTGCATGTTGTTGTGTCTGGCGGCCATCTTTTCTCCAGGATCTCCGTTTTTTCTGCTTCCTGATAGCTGGCGTTTCTATGGTAGTACTGAAACTATCCATGTTGTTCACAACATCACGGACGGAAACTGTTCTGTTTTATCTCCTTCTCCTCTCACATTTTCTGTCCATTCCTTGGTAAAAATGTATGGAGAACAAAAAGTTGAGGAGAATACCACGAACAACAATTTTACTGCCTTATTACCATCTGTCCTTCCAAGCTCTGTCCTTTCAAGTTCGTATTCGTCAAATTTTACCCACGTTTCTTCAATTTCTCCCTCACCTTCAGTCACTCCTTTGTTTTCATCTCGAACCAGTGCCACAAGTCCGACCAACCTTGTTACGATGACAACCAAAATGACTGCATTTTCACAATCCACTCGCATTTCTCCTTCGCCTACTCAGTCGTTTTCCGTGAGTCCTTCTCAATCCAAAACAAAGTTGAATTGCACACAAGAAACAATCAAGAAAAAAAAGACTTTACATAATTTTTCCTACGTCTCTATCGGCCTTCTAGTCGCAGGTATAATTATTTCCAGGTTTGGCCTTTGGCTATCAGACTTATCAATCTCCCAACTGCAGCAAGAAAACGTACCCGAAGAAGAACGAGGCATCGTTGGTGCCATGCAAAAGTCGTTCAACTCGGTGCTCGACATGTCCATGTATATTTGTGTGATTTGTTTACCAAAGCCAGAACAGTTTGGTATTTTAGCTATCATGTCAGTCGCGGCCGTTGGCATTGCAGGGATTATGTACGCGACTTTTGCGTATAAAACTCGCGGTCATCTTTTCCACTTTGAGAGAATCAAACGAATGTTTGTAAGGAGCCCATCTGGGAGCCATACCGCTCCGTCACACCGTGCCTCTTCTCAGGACAGCCTCGATCATGACGATGAAGAAGACACCATGATTAGAGGGGTTTTAAGTACGAGAAATGAAAACTTCAGGCCGTAAAGTTCTCTGTGTCATAGACCACTTGCATGTGACGTCAAACCAGCCCAATTTGGAAGGCAAAACAAACGAATTTCAATCTCCTCAGAATTGGAACCTATTGTTTTGCCTTCCAAATTGAGCTGCTGCAAGGGGTCTATGCTGTAAAGTCGTCATGACCCTCCCTCATTTCTACCAACTCTAGATCTAGGGTCCCTTGTCACCCTTTGCTTAGTGTCGCCCAAATTTTACTAATTATTTCTAAATGTCGCTAAACTTTGGGTAAGAAAAGTTAATGGACATGCATAAGACTAAATGGTAGGGTTTTTGTCCTTTTCTGAAGGCTGTATGTTTATAATTGTACAATACACAAGATATTTTAGTGGCAAGCAAACTAATTCGAGTTGCATCGCAGAAAAATAGATACCGTGCAAACTACTTAGGTGAATAGATTTTTAGATGGTAACTTTTCTTCATTGACGTGCGGTCTTTATTTCAGTGCATTCTAAGTTTAACGCCTATTTTATCGTATGTGGACTACCTCTAGTTTGTCGGTACTAATAACGCACAATTTGTTTTAGGCGATGCAGTTAAATTATAGTGTTTTTTTTATGAATTGAAAACATTAGATTGCCGTATAGAGTGGCTTCTCACATTAAAAATATCCACACATCCCATACATTCACATCGTGAGTGAACACAGATTTTCATTTGTGTTCATAACTTGTACACATACATACTCTACTTCAGAATTAATGACGTTTGAAATGTCGAATCTTATCGTTAAATTCAATATTGAAATGTATAAACAAGAAACTTCTTTAATTGAAAGTATATACTTTGAATATTGGAAAACTTCAAGGCATTATGGGGCGTCCAGGGGAAAACAAAATATAAAGATGGCCGCCGTATTGTCGAAGTACTCCATTATTACCTTCAAGTAACCTTCGTATATTTCAGAAGGCATAGAATAATTTAAATATAATTGCCTTTTATTGAAAAAATGAGATTATTTTACAGCGCGCCGAATTATAACTGATATATTCGCATACTTCTATGCACGGGCTTTTTGCTGCCAAACGAGTTTTTACAAGCCTTATTTAGTAAAACCAGACAGAGTGACATGAAATGTGTCTGTTTAAAGTACAAAATCCTGTGCATAGAAGTATGCGAATACATTAAATGTGGTCATACTTTAGTGCGTCGCGCTGGAAAAAGATGTCCAGGAGCCGGTTATACGAAGCCTGGATTAAGTTATCCACCGGATAAGTGTTATCCACTGTATAGAATTTGTATGGGTTTTATTCGCTGGATAAGGAATTATCCGGTGGATACTGCTATTCCGGCTACGTACAACCGGCCCCACGGCAGGTAATAGACCCCTTGCAGCACGTCGGAATGCATCTCAATTTGGAGGGCAAAACAAAAGAATTTCAAACTCTATTGTAATTATGCACACTAATCTGAAATAGTTTTTATTCTGAGTGTTTTGTTTTTTTGCTTTAGAGTGATTTAAAGTTAAATTTCCAAATATAACAAAAGTGTATTATAATATTTTAAAACTGGTAGTAGAGTCACTTTTTCACGTGTTTTGCAATAAAAGAAAGTACTTCCAACATTTACTCTGTTTACTGTATTTTATCAAGTCCAACCTCGACTTGGAGCCATTGTTTTGTGGCTACTCAAGTACCTTTAATCGGGAATCATCCCAAGTTGCCTGTCACTACTAGCCTGTACCCCTGTCACCAAAAGATTTTCCCATTATTTTCTTTTTTCCGTCCTAAAAAGACCTCGCTTGGGTTTCCTGTGGCGGAGATAAACTGGGTAACGTACGTGCGCGACGACGAATCTTAAAGTCAGCGGAGTCACCCAAAACAAACTTGTTTCGCGGAAAATATTTTACAGGAAGAAAAAAATAGTGAATTAATTTCCTTATTCTGATCAATTATGGCGTTCTTTCTCACTTAAATCAATCCAGTCTCATAAAATACCTGTTGACCTTACTCGAGATACTCAAGACAGAGATGATAGTCGATAGTTCTGGTCAAAATACTTGGTTTTCGTCATGTTATTTGTGATTGTGAAGAGTTAATTTTTTGCCTACGAGAGCGTTTCCTTTAGTTCCTAACCAAACAAACCTGAAAAACTCCATAAAATAAGAAAAAACTTCATCATTATGGCGTCATTTGAAGAATATTCAGCACAAAGTGAGTCCATTTTATTCTGTTTTTTCTTTATTTTGGTTCGTCTTTTTGCTATAAATAAGCTTCCATTATTCGTTCTTGGTTTTGCGGTTTAAGCTTATTTTTTTAGCTGGTGAATTTAAAGATTTTTTTCCTTTTAAGCGTGTTTACTATAAAATCAATATATATTTTTCTCAATTATTTCAGAGTCAAAGCAAGATATCATTTCAACACTACCCAAACATCCCATTAAAAGATTTGAACCTGCCTTGGACAAGTTTATCAATATTGCCTTACCAACAGATTTAAAAAGGCTACACAGGCACCAGATAAACATGGAAAAGGTATTAGCTTACATGAAAATGTATTTTTAAAGCTCAAATTTTTATCCCTGAATTGAAATTGTATTAAATAAATATACATTTCTTTGGTGGTATTCTGTTGACTTCCCTGCATATAAAAACTATGCTCTGATAGAAAGACAAGCTATTTCGATTTGGTTGTTGTGATCATATTAAAACAGTTAAACAAATCATGGTTGTTCTTTAGTTTTATCAATCAGGGTCATGGCAGGAATTGAATGCCGAACAAATCAATGCAGCAAGAACAGTCCAGGTAACAATATGCATACGGCATCATTTGTTTAAGATGAAGTAAAGCTAAGAGAGAGAAAAACAATATCAATTTTTTTATGTATTCCTTGCAGCAACTCAAAGTGAATATTCGGGAACTGGAAAACATCAGACGGCAGGTACAACCATCTGACTTTCCCCTTTTTGACGACCGGGTAGCAGAAATCAAAAACGAGGCATTACAGGGTGTCAGGGCATTTAGAGAGGTGCAAAGACTTTATTCAGAAAGACCCAGAAGGACAGGACATGCACAAGGTACAAGTCATAAACTTTTTAATAAGATTAGTCAGGGGCAGATCCAGGGGAGGGGTGCAGGGAAGATAGACAATGCAAAATAATGTTTCCTTTCTTTGATTCTGAGAGTTGCACCTCTCCCTGGACTGACTTTGTGCATCTACAAGTTTTGCAGCTTGCAGGATATCCATAACAAGGTTCAATCTTTTTTTTTGGTTTAACAGCATTTTCATGGGCAAGTGCCCCTACAAAAATGCACGACCTTGGTCTTGATAATTTACGATATCATGCTCAACCTCATCCAATAATTGCTTACTATTCTGCACAGTTCCAATATTATATTGCCTTATTTCATCCAGGGTTCCAAGATGGTGAGACAAGTCAGCATTTAACATCCCTGGAGACAAACTATCAACAGCAACAGATGCTCTTAGAAGAAGAAACTTCAACTTCTTGGGATGCTCTGCAAGAGGTAAGTAAATTTACACTGTACAGTGAATTACAGTACGGTACCTTCCCTACCATATACTTTCGCTAGCATTAGTCATTGGTAGCGAAGGTTATGTTAGTGAAAGTATATGGTATTGAAGGTACTGGATACCTGTAAAGTGTATAATGGTAAACTGAGTGCACGTGGAGATGTATGGTGGTGATCATCCAGTAGATTAGGCTAAGCTATGGTCTTCATTGATAAGGTTGACCTGATATTGATTTTCATCTCAGTTGTCTTTGATCTGTCTGAAATGTACAGTCAGCAGATTACATGATTGAATACTTGACTATGGCTACATATACTTGCATGGCTGCTATAAAACAGCATACCCTTACTGATTCCCATATACCCTCCTCTAAATGCCAAACACCATGCTGTTTCTTTTTTTTTTTTTTTGTAATTGCAATGTATAACTGCAGAACACTTCTTGATTCTTAAAATATGCATTCATTTGTCTATTTAGAGCCTCGAAGATCTCAACACCCTTATCCATGACTTCTCTGCAATAGTCCATGTAAGTATCAACCACAAATGGGCCAGAGACTACTGGACAGTGTGATTTATATAGTACTCTATATGTACTCTACAGGTATAATAAATTTGAATTATGATTTGTGCTTCACATTTTTAGGACCAACAGTCAAGTTTAGATTCCATCACCGACAACATTGAAAATGCTCATGTCAATGTTCAGCAAGGCACAGCTGAATTGGGAAAGGTATTGTTACTTTAATTAGATACTCTTGTAAGTCAGAATTCCCAGCTCTAATAAAAATCCATGAAATACGAGCAACACCATGCAATACACTGCCATCTATCAGAGAACAGGCCTGTGTATAAAGAGACTGAACAATTTGTCTGCATTACCTGATTTCCCTATCAAAAGAGTGTTGTCTCTATAAATGCAGCATAGAGTGTCCGATGATTGGCTAATATTTCATGCCCTGCATAGCATTGTTTAAACAAACCAACCATACCATACTGTCATCGTTTATTCCTTTTCTTAGGCCAGAAAGCTACAAGCAGCAATGTTACCTGTAATTGGTGCACTGATTGGTGGTGTTGCTGGAGGTCCTCTTGGTCTTGTATTTGGTCTAAAGATTGGAGCAGTTGCAGCAGTGGGTGGAGGAATTGCTGGGTTTGCAGGAGGAGAAATATTGAAAAAGAAAGGAGAGAAAAAAGTGGACATTGAGCTGGAAAATTTAAGCTCCAACAAAGAAACAAGTATTGTCAAGAAACACTTGTAGTAAATACATGTAGCTTGGGATAGATAATGACAACCAACCCTTCCATAAGGGCAGTTAATGGATGAAATGGAAAGAGAGAAAAGAAATGAAAGCAATGGCGTGTGCCGCAAGACATGCACAGTGTAAGCTAATGTGATATCAAATGAATAATATTATGACAACTCATTGTGCATTAGGGCTGCTTAGTTTGAGCCCAGAACTTAGCTCCAACAAAGAAACAAGAATGGTCAATGTTCTTGTAATAAGTAATGAAATTTCCCCCTAATGGATGGAATGATGTATACACTCTACATGCATCTCTTTTTTGATTCCAAGAAAATCCCAGGGAGTGATTGTAGATCGATGGAGCAAACAAAAGTGAATGAACTTTCAATTGTTGATCTGTTAGGCTAACTGTACAAAACAAAATCCAGGCAATAGTTGAATGAAAACAGTGCTTGCTCTACCTGGTGTCCGGTGCACACACGAACTAACCAATCACAGGGCACTTCAATGCTTAGCCAATTGGCCCTAGCTCCAAGTCTCTTCCCATACAAAAACACATGTGATGTAGTATAAAAAAACTGAAACAAATCTTTGATCCATCTCCTGAAATTCTGCGAGATAGGACTTTTAAGACTTGGGTAAAGGCCCCTCGAATTACAACAATTATTGAATAATCCTTTATGCGCTTAGTTGTTTCGTACAGCTGGATAGGCTGTGAAATAGATATCGAGCAATAGACATCAGTGAAAACTAATCATAGTAATGAAGATCCTTTTGGGTTTGTTGGGATGTTTTCCCATTTCAGACCATGTGTCATTCTCTTGAATAACATTCTTCCATATTCATGTATTCTTGCACAACTGTTAAACACAGAAATGATACTCTAGAGGATGAGATGTGGTCTGAAATCACACCCAAGCTAAAGAGGTCTATCGTATTTCCTTTTTTCACTAGTCTAACGAGCATTAATTTTGTTTATCACGAGTTTTTTCCCCAAGACACTAAACTACTCAAAGAAAAGAGCACCATTCTTTTTTGTTAGTAATTTAATGACAGACAATTATTAATAATTCCAATGATTTAAGATATTAAAATTCTTTATACGGTACTAGCCAAAATTTCAGCCATCCTTCACTAATATGACTGGCTGATATCAAGGCTAATTATGTACTAGTATTAAACCCAATTGAAAGTGTAAAACATTCAAACATTGAGAATGAAAATAAAAATGACAATAAAATGGGATACCGAAATGGGAAATAAATTGGTAGAACTTTCATTTTTTTTAAATTACTTGATAATAGTACTAGATTATTGTCATTTCCACACTTGCAGTGTTCCAGATATTAAGTTTCTTAGGCTCAGAGTTAAAAACTCATGACAAATTCTTTTTTGGGTGGTTAACAGGTAGGTGAACCCAAGGGTGCAAATAAGTGCTGATCATCAGACAAATTCTCAGTAAAGATGACCACTTGACTTTTAAATGATTCCCATTCTCTGGACATCTGACCAGCAACACTTGGGTTTGACAGGTCAAATATTCCTCTGGCTTGACAAACATCTAGTCAGAACAATAATTATTATTTGCAGCCTTGTGAACCCCTAAGGAAGTACTGCTCCTTATCTGGAACACTACACACTTGACAAATATCTAACTGTAATTACTGTGCATTGTAATGACCATAACCTTAATACTGACATGAAGATGAGATTTTCTTTAAAAATTGCACACAAATGTTTAACAGTCTGGCAGGTTTGATAATTTTACAGGTACATCAACAAGATCAAGTATTTCTGTTTACTGAATAATCTAAAATCATTAGACAGTTTCAGAATCCTAGTCAACTACAATGAACTGCTGGCCTATATCATTGTTTACATATAAAATTTACCTTAGATTCGTTGCCAAAATGTTAATAAAATCTCATGAAAAGCATAAATAACTACTTATCATTATATCTTGATGGTTTTAAAACTTCTAGCTTGAATAACAAGACTGATGCAACTGGATTGGCCATTTTGCCTGGCAGAGAAAATGGCTGATTGCATTGTTTTCGGTGCGCAGTGCATTGCAGTTGACTAGGATTCTTTAAAGAGTATTAAAAGAGAATATATCTTATAGCTTTAAAATATCACATTTCTGATGATTAAGATCCTAGTGATTTGATTTTTGTTTGGAGAAAGATCAAGTAATAAAATTTGTGTGAAGTGCTTATTCACTTGAACTGGTTTTTTTTAAACATTTTTGAGTGACCAAAAATATATTGCATCTCAAAACTACTTGGCTATGCATTCTTAATCCTTGGTAAACATGATTGGACAAACACCTCTCACCCCTCCCCTCCCCTGAAAATGACTACATCATTTTAAATAACTTAGGGCCTATTCTTTTAGCCAATGAATGAATGAAATTTTGATTTTATAGTAACATGATCATCAATTGCAAGTCTTGATGCAGTTAATTTGGATTAAAAGATCAGACTCACACCTTTTCACGATAGCCAATTTCATTCATCTTGAACTACAGACACCATTATGAGTGCTTCAAGACAATCTTATAAATAATGACACAGATGGTTTGACAGCAATGTATTTGAAGGAAAATATAGCTTTAGTAGCAGCCCTTGTGTTGTTCAAGCTAGATCATAGCATTAGAGTTCATCTCTGAGTAAAGTGTATCTGTTGTAGCTGGGTGAAAGTTTCTTGAAGATAGTTTCAGGAGGTGATGTCTTTGCTTTCTTTTTATCTCCTGAGCCACTTTCTCCAGATTGTTTGTTGTCAGTGGCAGCTCCACCTTGTTGGTTGTCTGTTCCTTGGTCTCCCTGGTCTCCAGGTTGTCCTTCTTGTCCTCCTTGAGTTGTTTCTATCACATCCTATCATTTAAAAAAATCAATTGTTTTAGATTTTGACACATTTTAAGGGATCTACAAACACATTTAGAGTAAAGGAGTAGAAGTAGGAGTAGTTTCTTGCTCACACTGCTATGGTCCAGGGTTCAATTTCCAGACTCAGCACCATATATACATGTATACAAGTGAGTTGAGTCTGTTGATTCTCTCCCTTGCTTCAAGGGTTTTTCTCTGGATTCTCCAGTTGTCCTCCCTCTGCAAAAATCAACCCTAATTCGATTTGAGCTGTGCTCCGTGGTCAGACATGAGTTATATGGCCACTGCCTGCAGAGCAAATATGCCTTCGACTTGGCCATGTTGAGCTGTGTTTATTTATTTATTAGATTTGCCATTTGATACTAAAATATATTTAAAGGGAAGACAAATGGCAGGGTCACCGCAACAGCACAGGCAATTACTGGGGGCCCAAACAGAAAAAAAGAAAAAAAACATATACACAAAAATAACTAATTGAGAGTAGATGACTAGTAACAACAAGTAGGAGGATGAGTAAGGTTAAGTGTTCTTCACGATAGACCTTTTTCGAACTTATAAAAAGCCACTGTGTTCATTGACTACAGATTCATTTATGCAGGGTTAGCCTCAGTTCAATGTCAAAACACTCCCAAATACCGTACTCTAAACAGGTCACTTACTGGCTGTGGAGTCTCATCTGGGCCATGGTGAAACTCACGATGTAATTTACCAGAGTGAAGGTCATCTAAAAATTGTTTTAGTTTTCCTGGAATCCTATAATGTGAAAAAATGTGATTAATATGGGATCAGTTGGGGTGACTAAATTTGAACATTTCATACTCTACTCTAAACATGTGCCGAACTTAATAACATCAGATGAGACTGCCTTATTATCCATTGTTTTAATTGCATTTGGCACAAGTAGAGTGGCTATGGAAAGGGCCTAAATTGATAGACAAAGATGCAAAGTCCCAAGAAATATTTACAATAGGTACCCGTCCCCCACAGACTGAGAGGAATGGAATTTCCTATGATGGCAGTGGCCAATTGCATGAACCCAATTTTGTGATACCCTGCCTTTCCAAAGGTGCTTACTAATAATATTTATTCATTTAAATAATGAATGATTAGGATGTGCGCATGAAGTGATTTTAAACTAAAAGCAGTCTTACAATCCTTAAAAATATACCTTATGTCTTCAAATTTTTTAAAGAGATACATATGTCTGAAGCTATCAATAGCAATAATAGGCAGATCCTGTTGAGAAACATTAGAAAATAATATCAGTCATACTTTTTATCATTAAAATTGATCAATATTTTACAGTCCAAACAGGGCCATAGCAAGGCAAAAACTATTTGGGGGGGGGGGGGCCTAGGTCAAAAGTATTGGGGGTGTTATATTCTAAAATGCCCTATGCATTAGTAACAGACCTAATTTTCCATGTTCAATATACAGCGGTCATTTCCAATTGCCCAAAGAACAACGGAACACCACTGGAATATTTCCCCATGGTTTATCGATTTGCGCCGTACTGTTAAAATTATTCACTATTCAACAAGATCATCTTGCGATATTTAGAAAACCTACTCATTCCAAGTGACAAAGAGGAATAAATAAGCAAGTCTTACATCAGATCATCATGACTACAAATTTCATTAGCTGAGTTTCTACTTGTTTCATCTTCACTTACTTCGCTTTTTTTCCCAAGGTGATGGAGAGGATGGGAAAACTTCAATCCATCGGCAATTAAGAAATTCATTTTTCCTATAACAGGAAAAAAAGAAAAGAAAAAAAATATGGATGAGTAATTTATAATCAAATTGTACTAGACTTGTGTCGTGAAGATTGGAAGTAATACAGTATTATCAAATCTTGATAACATAGATACCAGATACCCATCCCCCCTCAACTACGGCATTGGACCTTGAGTGAACTAGTTGCCATGATAAATGTATTATCTCCAGAAAAACCTACATATAATACATTTGGTTTTATGTAAGAAAAATATGCTGCATCTCAGACAATAAACATGTATACTCCGCCCACAAAAGCAAAGGAATGTGTTTATTAGTCAGGCGGCATTTTGCATGATAATTGTTTGTTCGTTTACATTTAATTTATATTTCTGTTCATTTTTCCACTTTTTGTCTCCCCTGTATGTAATTTAGAAATTGTATTTTTCTACAAGAAATCTAATACATAAACGATGTAAACGAACAAACGAATGTATGTAAGGCAGGCTGACTGATAAACACATTCATTCGTGTGGGCAAAGTCGTAGGTGTTTGACGGCTGAAACACAGCAGGATGTTCTAACATGAAAGATTTCATGGTTGGGTTGAAGGTTGTCAGCCAATTAGAAGTGAGATAGTGCAGAGTCAAATTATAGTATATTAATAATGTCTCACCTTTCTCCTGAATAAGCTGCTTTGCAACTTCATTTTTAAATTCTTCAATGCTTTTTGTGTCCTCAGGTTTATAAAACAATAGTAGGAATGGAATTCCTTCTTCTGTTAGTTCCTCGGCATTCTCAAAAGTGATTTCACGAACCAATGGGATACACTTATCACCAGCCCATGTCTTGAGGTTCTCATAATCTGTGAGGGTGCCCATGTATACCACATCAGCTTCTTGTCCCTTCTGAAGAGAAAAAGAATAATACAATATCAGTCTTAGAGTCTGTAATCATGTTTATTTTCAGCTTGGGCATAATGCTTTCCCATTTCACACCACATGTTATTCCCTAGAGTATCATTTCTTTGCTTAACAGTTGCACACCGAATGACACATGAACACGTATTAAACTGGAACAAAAACAAACATTCTCAAGAGTTCTAATGACATGTGGTCTGTAATGGAAAAACATTACGCCCAAGCCGAAAATGTCTATTGGAATTTATTATAATTTTGATCAGGAGAAAAATACTGCAAATGGTTAAAGTTAAGGACAATGGTCCTGGTCTACAGTATACACTGATTTACGTAAGTATCATATTTTTCCATTACTTTTTCAGATCACATGCATGTGTATTTTCTCAAGTGTGATATAGACAAACAAAGAAATAATACTCAGGGGAATGACATTGTTTGAAGTGGAAAAACACTTAAGCTCAAACAAAATCAGTCTATATTCAGTCTATTGCCCTACAAAGATGCCCATGCCTATGTATCCATTAATTCAAAAATACCTCTAGCCAACAAGTATATGCAGCCTCATTCTTCAACAACAGTAACAAATTTTGGGACAGTTAAAATGACAACAGCAGAGGTGGGAGCTTAGCCCTCCACATTTCCAGCCAAAAATTATTTTTCTGTTACGAGATGCTTACTGCTATTTTCATAAACATGCAAACTCTGTGGCTGTGAGCTGCACGCTGAAATTTGGTTTTTCGCTTCCGTCAATCAAAAATAATCATTCGGTACCTTTTATATCTTTGACTGGCGGCAGTGAAAAACCAAATTCCAATGGGCAACTCGCAACTACAGAGTTCGCATGTTTATGAAAATAGCAGTAATGCTTTGACATGAATTTAATGCTGCAATAAATATGTTCCAATTGTCACTCAAAAAACTGGAAATTGCATCTATGAGCCTCATTTTCAAAAGTTTCAGGGGGTGCGGGCATTCCTCAAGACCCCCCCCAGATTAGCCCCCCCATTCATAACTATGCTCTGTGGTCCCTGTAGTAATGCTATGTTTTGTTCTCCAAAGTGTGCATTAGCATGGCATTTGAGTGTTCAGTACAGCATTGCAGATTTATGTAAATATTATTTTACTATTTAGCTTTCAAAGACTGCAGCCTACATTTTCAGGTCGGTAGACAATATTGTCTCCTGTTTTTCTTTCATGGGCAGAAGCGTCACTAAAAAAAAAGAAACAATAAAATTATTGTCACTAAAAAGCACAATTTGACAAGATGCACAAATCAAGGTCAATGTACTAACAGAAAAAAATATATGTCTAGGAAATAATAGACCTCAACTTGAAAATCAAATCCATAAAATTGACTACACAGGGTAGCTTCATCATATTCAATTGATGATACACGGATGATCAGTGTAAGATTAATGAATAGCACTAAAAATCTTACCCAAATCCAACACGGAAATTACAGTCGTCTCTGAAGTCCTCTGCAACCTATTTTATCAATTCCATTCAAAAAAGAGATATAAGTAAAAGTAATTTAACAAAAATAATTTTACTCCCAACTTTATAGAACTTGACATTGCTTTATACTATCACAACACTGATAAGTATACAGCCTGGGTATGTTCACTCCTGCTGTTATTATTTGTGTGAATGGATGGATGAAATTGAATGGAACAATGGATGGATGGATGGATGGATGGATGGATGAATGAACAATTGAATGGATGGATGAAAGAATGAATAAATGAATCAATATGGATGGATGAAATCGAATGGATCAATGGATGGATGGATCAATGGATCAATGAATGAATGAATAAATGAATGAATAATTGAATGGATGGATGGAAGAATGAATAAATGAGTGGATGGATGAAAGAATGGATGGATGGATGGTTGAAATAATGGATGGATAAATGAATGGATGGATGAAAGAATAGATAGATGGTTGAAAGAATGACCTTCAAGTATCAATTTCAAGCTATTGCTCAAAAGTTTTTTGTCTACTTTAAAATCATTTCTTTATAACTAAATAGGTTCTATTTGCTTTTAACATTTCCGTTGTTTCATATTGCTTAAATTATGCATATATGTGTAATATCTATATCTCATTATATCATTCATGCGCATTTTAGAGGACACTCCTGAAAATCATTACCGATGAGTGTGGCTTCCTCGTTAAATATAATAATAAATAAATAAAAAAGCATGGATGTATGAATGAATAAATGGATGGATGTATGGTTCATTGAAAGAATGAGTGGTATGGAGGAGCAAAGTGTATAAAATGAATTGGATTAACAAAGGAATGAATGATCAAAGGAATGGATGTATGGATATGAATAAAATATTTATGCTACTAGTCAAATACTCAAAATATAAAATAAAAAATTATGAAAATCCTACCTTTTCAAAGGTTTTGAAGTTTTCACTATCTCTCTTTTCAAAGTATGCTATCAGTGTTCGCTTTTTTTGCTAAAATAAAAAAAAAAGCAAATGAATTTAACATACACAGCTAATAATGATATCAAGCTACTATTTGAAGAACCAGCTTTTATGACTTAAACTTGTATACAATAATACAATACTTACATCAATATTCATGTCACTCAAGGAATGGAACTCTTCTACGACACCTTGCATTTGCTTTCGGAGGTAGTTAGAAAAAGCATCTACAGACCTCTGGCCTCTATATTCTCTCCTTGAAGACTATATAAACAATTATTGCAATATTTAATTTTTAGCTTACTTGTACATGTAAAGCTACACAGGTACAGAATTGTTGTAATTTATTCTTCTAATTTATGTCATGCGTTACCAGTTTCTCGGGGGTCTTGATTGAATCTATGATCAAAACTCCATCAACTCAAATTGCTTTTAACTTGGAAATACAGATTTTCAAGTTGATACTCAGCAATGTGGTTGGGGATAGAATTCTTTTAGAAAATATTTCACTGAAATTTTTTCGAGTATCAAAAGTTTTCATCAGATATTTGAAATTTATAAATTCTTGAAAGCTACATTTGAATTCTGGAGTTTACTGGTCACGCGCATTAATTTTGATGTAAATTAGCTGTAATTATAAGAAATATATTTACCTCTCCATTTCTCCATAGTTTCAAGGTTGGATATTTATTGATACCATTCTTTCTACCAATGGCTTGATATGCATCACAATCTACTTTGGCAAGCTTTAGACCATTCTTTGAATTAAAAAAAATGAACAATAAAATATCAGTCAGAATACCACATTCATCTAGTATTATGAAAAATAACTTTTTTATGACAAAAAAATATTGATAGCAGAATTCTGCAAATGCATTCAAAATTGCAAAACATGTACATTAGAAACTGTTCCTAACATGCTATTGGACTTGTGGATTGCCCATTCAGACTGTGGGAAGTGTTTATTAAAGGGGCACTTGGATGAAAATCGATGAAAATTGGAAATGCCTTGGAACTTGGTTAAACTTATCTATATGGCCCCAATAGTAACCAAGCAACATATTTTCTTCACAGTTTTTTCAGCATCTAAATTGTGAGTAAATGACGTCATTTATTCAACCCTATTGTTCTTTTAGTTTTTAAACCAAAATTTCTCAACTGCGAGTGGCTCCCAGGCTAAAATGTTTGCCAATCTGGTTTTCATAATCATGATTGAGTCATATTATTCTTAAATACTTGAACTATTTGGACTTTCAAAATATGGGGCGTTTTCATCCAAGTGCCCCTTTAAGCATGAATTAACAGAGTATCAAATGTGTGATATTAATCTTTAATTACTTACAGGAAATTCCTCTTTAGCAATATCTGCTGTCTGGTCAAATACAGGTGCTAACATCTGACTAAATCTACACCTGAAACAAAGAGTTACACATACATTAAAAATTAGCCTGAAATAATTCTAGGTATTTTGACATTATAGAAATTATATTCTCCAAAACAGCATAAATTACCAATTGCTATTTGGCATATAAATTATTTTTTATTTACAAAGTTTTTAATTTGTGTGGGAAAAATAATATTCATATTAAATTCATAAAATAACTGAAATTAAAACTAAATGACATCAAGGAATCAAATAATGATTTTCTATTTGCTGCCGCAAATGTTAATATTATTAATATCATTACAGTAATACTGACAGACTTTTTGACAAGAAAAATAAGGGAAAAGAAAGTTGAACAACGTTTCGGTATCATCTTGAGGCCATCATCAGGTTCAAGGAATCAATGACTAAATAAGCTGAGAATAGTGTTCAATTTGAATAAATAGAAATTACTAAATTTCGAATTATCTAAATTTATTCTAATTTATTCAAATATAAAAAAAATATTCTCAGTTTAATTAGTCATTGATTGATATGACCCTGATGATGGTGTCAAGATGACACTGAAACGTTGTTCACTTTCTTTTCCCTTATTTTTCTTGTCAAATGTATTACGCAATCTTCTTTAAGACAGACTTTTTATGTTCTTAAAAGAAGACAGATGTTAACCATAGACTAAACTCTATTTGAGGCTTTGACAATACATGAATGAAGCAATATTGATAACTTGAAGATAATATCAAAAATGCAATTCTAACAATAAAGTAGGCTCTCAGCTTTCCTTCGTTTATAAAAATCAGCATGTGAGTTGAATATTGTAACTAGTAGTTAATTTGGAGGGAACTTGGTATTGGAGAGCCCTATAGCTTGGATTATTTGGTTAAAAGAGGGTCTTTCTCATACACTAAATCTGCTCAATACAGAATTTAGAACTGATAGTGCTAGGTGTTCCATGGTCTACACCGATTTCTCTACATTTCTAAAGTACACATGCTGTAAATCCTCTTTTAAGCCCCCTCCCTCTTCACAACTAAATTTATAATAATGGTAAATCATACTTTAGAGACTAACACAAGTGAATCAGATGTTGAAAATACCCTGTAATTTGAACAATGCATATACCATGTCTTTAACATCCCTACAGATTATGCGAGACAGTCCATAGTAATACTTCCATTTAATCCTGAGTTTACCGTGTTGGGATAACTTATCATATTATGATAGCGTAGAACTTACTGCATTTCAGCTAAAAATCAATAAGCCCCCCTCTCTATTAAGCCCCCTCTCTCCCATAAGCCCCCTTCCCCTCAAAGGTGCCTGAAATAAATAATGGCTTAATAGAGGATTTACAGTACTACAGACTGAGGGTATTGTAATAACACCGAGGACAAATTTGCATTTCTGCTTGGAATAACCAATTTACCTATTAACTAAACTTACTAACATAAGTCAACATTTTAATAAGGCAGACGTTAAACATAATAATAATTATTGTCATAATATTAAGAGACTTAGTTAATAAAAAAAGAAAGAAAAAATTAAAAACATAAAATGATAACTAGAAGAAACTTGTTAATTCTTGAATAGAGGGATTTGGGGAATAGGTGACGGAATAAATAGTTTGGCTGAAGTAACAGAGAGTCCTTAAAGGTAAGATAAAAAATGGGATTGGATGTACTTTAATTCAGGATTTTCGTTACTGGGGTACTAGGAATAGAGAACACAATTGCAAAATACAGATCCCCTACATTGATCACTAAAAATCAAATTTTGCCAAGATTCGGTGTATAAATTATTGGGACCACACACGAGGAGCCTGAGTATCTCAGAGACATAATGAATATAATTCAAAGTTTTTTACAAACCATTAATCCCAGGGCTCTTTTACATAAACTACTGTATTGAGTAACATAAACTACTAGTAACATTCAATACTAACTACACACGACACTCGACAAATTCACATGTTGATTTTTATGGTGGGAGGAAAACCGGAGAACCCTGAGAAAGCCCTGCATGGCAAGGAAAAGAATGATGTCCACATCAAACAAACTCAACTAACAAATGTGGTTCAATCGAGAATCTAAAGAGAGACCCCAGACTTGAACTACAAATTAGTTCTAGTCATTCCCCAAATGGCTCAGTTACTATGTTTTAGGACTGAGATGAATGTAGTCATTTAGATGAATGAAAGACAAAACAAAAGCCATTATTTTGATGTTACTATTATAATATCATTTATATTCATGAAAAACAGGAAACTCAACAACACTTAATATTTAGACGTCATACAAAAACATCTTAGGATCTGTTTTTAAATACTGCTTAAAAGGCATCTTAAAACAACTTAAAAATCTGTGAATCATGATGAATTTAATAGTCAGGTGCAGGTTTAATAGGTACAGTTTTAATAGGGGATATTCTTCTTTTTTAATATTTTCATTCACTCATCTTTTTTTAGTTTTCTTATTTCCCACTTTTTTTAGATCACACTTTAGATTCCTTATCTCACAGCACAGAGGTGTTAGATTTGAAAATTGAATAAATGAATGAATGAGGGAGTTGATAGAGACTTATTTCTGGTATTGTAATAGTTATAAGCTATAAATATTCGTACAAACTACACTTACCAGTCGGCGTAAAAATTGATAAAAACTACTTTATTCTCAGCTAAAAAAAACAAAATACACTTTATTTAGAAAAGGCAAGAGCATTTTAGCAACAAGTGAGAAAAAAATAAAGAAAAGTAGGGGAAATGCGGGTGAAAAATCCACTTGATTGGAGCTGTCTGCCATTTATGAATAACAATTGTGATAAGCCCGCATCAATTATACATGTATTTGCAGAGGAACTCCAACGATTCTTACCAACAAATTTATCAAAAGTTTCTTCTGTTAATTGAACCACATTAGAACACTGGATAGGACAGATGTAGGAAATTATCTGCAAAGAAAAAAACAAGATTTTTTTTAGCTGGATGCTTTGCGAAACCCGTAAATTTCCTCACCAACAAGATGGCTTCAGCAAGCGTCACCAAAGCGGCTTCAAAAAGACGCACTGAGAATGAAATGTTCAATTAAAAACAGCTCACAATAGGTAACTTACTATTAAAAAAGACAACAGCCATATCCGTAGGTGAGCAGCCATTTTATAATAAAGAAAAAACAGTCCAAAGGAAGGAGAAAAGTCAACGAGCTGATTAATAATGTTTTTCTCCTTTGCTTATTATTGACACGGCAAGATGTGAGTGGTCTGTTCTACGCATGCGTACTAAGGCACTAGTCTGACCCACGTGGACTTGCTGACGCTAAAGAAGATCGCTTTTGATTTGCTGGTGGCTGACCTATCGCAGACCTTGTACGATGATTGTTTTATAAGGATAAAGCGCGATAAAGCGCGAATTTTAAAAATCTTACCTCTGGAGTAGTTGTTGGAATAGTTGCATAGTTTTAGACACGAAAGGAAAAGTGGGTTATGATTTATTTCCGAAAACTTCCGGAAACGGCCGAGGATAAATGCCGTTTCCGGAAGACATCAGTACAAACCATAGTAACTAAGTTACAAATCTCACAAAGTAAAAAGATTTCTGGTACCAGGCGTGTGTGGCACGCTCAGATGTCTACCCGTGGAGTCACTCAAAAAAACCTTCCGATTTTATCGATACCATGAACTGATGGAGATTCCCTGCTGACAGAGTCTCCTTTTCTTTTTTTTTCCGATGGATCGGTCGTATAGTTTCTGATAGTTTCATTCTTTGCCAGTCTGAGTTCTTTATTTCCTGTTTGGAGGAAGGAATCAGCAAGGGCAAAGTTCTGGGAAAAATAAAGAGTTTCTTTGCGTTTTGGGTGGGCAATAACGAGACAAAATCGTTAATAGTACCAGGAAGATTAATAGGAATTGAAGAAAAAACATCTAAAAACACTTATGCATCTGATAGATTCTACAAGAATTCGAGAGAAAAAAAACAGAAAGAAAGAAATTTGAACAGGTTTAAGAGTAAAAGTCATGACATTTCTTGGTAAGTCCATACATTGTCTGTAATACCAGACGTTTCATTAATTCATTCTCCCATGCGCGTGGAATTAAATCTGATTCAACTGATACTGGATTTTTCAACGATAATAGCAAATTCAAGAGTTTCTCCCCCTCCCCCTCTATTTCCCCCCCTCGTCTATGCTAATTTCCAAAAGTTCACTTATTGCAGGGGGACAAATGAGGTCAAGGAACGGCCGAGGGGGGGAAATCAAATGCTAACGATAACCCTCGTCCAACGGACCTCGGATGATATGAGCTCTGATTGAGTATATATATGTCAAAAACTAAAGTCTACCCTTCCATGTGGGGTGCACTGGAACGCTTCACATGACAAAAGCATGCTCAAACCATGACAAATGATAACAATGTCGTTCCAGTGCCGTTAATTCTTATACTGCACATGCTCGACAAAATAATTGGATTTTTCCAGAGCCATTTATTTTGTCGAGAATGCGCAGTAATAAAATAACAGCTCAAAAAACTAAATTCATTCTTTTTTTCCCTGTGAACTTTGGACATGGGTGCGTGAAAAGCCAAGTATAGCCGGATTTCAAGCCGAGAGAGGCTGGCACCTAGCTGTTGTTTTTTTCCGGACGGAAGTCGGTGTTACATTCACCACTTTCACATCCCCATAATGCTTTGCGTTTTGGGGGGCAATAACGAGACAAAATCGTTAATAGTACCAGGAAGATTAATAGGAATTGAAGAAAAAACATCTAAAAACACTTATGCATCTGATAGATTCTACAAGAATTCGAGAGAAAAAAAACAGAAAGAAAGAAATTTGAACAGGTTTAAGAGTAAAAGTCATGACATTTCTTGGTAAGTCCATACATTGTCTGTAATACCAGACGTTTCATTAATTCATTCTCCCATGCGCGTGGAATTAAATCTGATTCAACTGATACTGGATTTTTCAACGATAATAGCAAATTCAAGAGTTTCTCCCCCTCCCCCTCTATTTCCCCCCCTCGTCTATGCTTATTTCCAAAAGTTCACTTATTGCAGGGGGAAAAATGAGGTCAAGGAACGGCCGAGGGGGGGAAATCAAATGCTAACGATAACCCTCGTCCAACGGACCTCGGATGATATGAGCTCTGATTGAGTATATATATGTCAAAAACTAAAGTCTACCCTTCCATGTGGGGTGCACTGGAACGCTTCACATGACAAAAGCATGCTCAAACCATGACAAATGATAACAATGTCGTTCCAGTGCCGTTAATTCTTATACTGCACATGCTCGACAAAATAATTGGATTTTTCCAGAGCCATTTATTTTGTCGAGAATGCGCAGTAATAAAATAACAGCTCAAAAAACTAAATTCATTCTTTTTTTCCCTGTGAACTTTGGACATGGGTGCGTGAAAAGCCAAGTATAGCCGGATTTCAAGCCGAGAGAGGCTGGCACCTAGCTGTTGTTTTTTTCCGGACGGAAGTCGGTGTTACATTCACCACTTTCACATCCCCATAATGCTTTGCGTTTTGGGGGGCAATAACGAGACAAAATCGTTAATAGTACCAGGAAGATTAATAGGAATTGAAGAAAAAACATCTAAAAACACTTATGCATCTGATAGATTCTACAAGAATTCGAGAGAAAAAAAACAGAAAGAAAGAAATTTGAACAGGTTTAAGAGTAAAAGTCATGACATTTCTTGGTAAGTCCATACATTGTCTGTAATACCAGACGTTTCATTAATTCATTCTCCCATGCGCGTGGAATTAAATCTGATTCAACTGATACTGGATTTTTCAACGATAATAGCAAATTCAAGAGTTTCTCCCCCTCCCCCTCTATTTCCCCCCCTCGTCTATGCTTATTTCCAAAAGTTCACTTATTGCAGGGGGAAAAATGAGGTCAAGGAACGGCCGAGGGGGGGAAATCAAATGCTAACGATAACCCTCGTCCAACGGACCTCGGATGATATGAGCTCTGATTGAGTATATATATGTCAAAAACTAAAGTCTACCCTTCCATGTGGGGTGCACTGGAACGCTTCACATGACAAAAGCATGCTCAAACCATGACAAATGATAACAATGTCGTTCCAGTGCCGTTAATTCTTATACTGCACATGCTCGACAAAATAATTGGATTTTTCCAGAGCCATTTATTTTGTCGAGAATGCGCAGTAATAAAATAACAGCTCAAAAAACTAAATTCATTCTTTTTTTCCCTGTGAACTTTGGACATGGGTGCGTGAAAAGCCAAGTATAGCCGGATTTCAAGCCGAGAGAGGCTGGCACCTAGCTGTTGTTTTTTTCCGGACGGAAGTCGGTGTTACATTCACCACTTTCACATCCCCATAATGCTTTGCGTTTTGGGGGGCAATAACGAGACAAAATCGTTAATAGTACCAGGAAGATTAATAGGAATTGAAGAAAAAACATCTAAAAACACTTTCGCATCTGATAGATTCTAAAGAAATTCGAGAGAAAAAAAACAGAAAGAAAGAAATTTGAACAGGTTTAAGAGTAAAAGTCATGACATTTCTTGGTAAGTCCATACATTGTCTGTAATACCAGACGTTTCATTAATTCATTCTCCCATGCGCGTGGAATTAAATCTGATTCAACTGACACTGGATTTTTCAACGATAATAGCAAATTCAAGAGTTTCTCCCCCTCCCCCTCTATTTCCCCCCCTCGTCTATGCTAATTTCCAAAAGTTCACTTATTGCAGGGGGACAAATGAGGTCAAGGAACGGCCGAGGGGGGGAAATCAAATGCTAACGATAACCCTCGTCCAACGGACCTCGGATGATATGAGCTCTGATTGAGTATATATATGTCAAAAACTAAAGTCTACCCTTCCATGTGGGGTGCACTGGAACGCTTCACATGACAAAAGCATGCTCAAACCATGACAAATGATAACAATGTCGTTCCAGTGCCGTTAATTCTTATACTGCACATGCTCGACAAAATAATTGGATTTTTCCAGAGCCATTTATTTTGTCGAGAATGCGCAGTAATAAAATAACAGCTCAAAAAACTAAATTCATTCTTTTTTTCCCTGTGAACTTTGGACATGGGTGCGTGAAAAGCCAAGTATAGCCGGATTTCAAGCCGAGAGAGGCTGGCACCTAGCTGTTGTTTTTTTCCGGACGGAAGTCGGTGTTACATTCACCACTTTCACATCCCCATAATGCTTTGCGTTTTGGGGGGCAATAACGAGACAAAATCGTTAATAGTACCAGGAAGATTAATAGGAATTGAAGAAAAAACATCTAAAAACACTTTCGCATCTGATAGATTCTAAAGAAATTCGAGAGAAAAAAAACAGAAAGAAAGAAATTTGAACAGGTTTAAGAGTAAAAGTCATGACATTTCTTGGTAAGTCCATACATTGTCTGTAATACCAGACGTTTCATTAATTCATTCTCCCATGCGCGTGGAATTAAATCTGATTCAACTGACACTGGATTTTTCAACGATAATAGCAAATTCAAGAGTTTCTCCCCCTCCCCCTCTATTTCCCCCCCTCGTCTATGCTAATTTCCAAAAGTTCACTTATTGCATGGGGACAAATGAGGTCAAGGAACGGCCGAGGGGGGGAAATCAAATGCTAACGATAACCCTCGTCCAACGGACCTCGGATGATATGAGCTCTGATTGAGTATATATATGTCAAAAACTAAAGTCTACCCTTCCATGTGGGGTGCACTGGAACGCTTGAGATGACAAAAGCATGCTCAAACCATGACAATTAATGATAACAATGTCGTTCCAGAGCCGTTAATTCTTATACTGCACATGCTCGACAAAATAATTGGATTTTTCCAGAGCCATTTATTTTGTCGAGAATGCGCAGTAATAAAATAACAGCTCAAAAAACTAAATTCATTCTTTTTTTCCCTGTGAACTTTGGACATGGGTGCGTGAAAAGCCAAGTATAGCCGGATTTCAAGCCGAGAGAGGCTGGCACCTAGCTGTTGTTTTTTTCCGGACGGAAGTCGGTGTTACATTCACCACTTTCACATCCCCATAATGCTTTGCGTTTTGGGGGGCAATAACGAGACAAAATCGTTAATAGTACCAGGAAGATTAATAGGAATTGAAGAAAAAACATCTAAAAACACTTTCGCATCTGATAGATTCTAAAGAAATTCGAGAGAAAAAAAACAGAAAGAAAGAAATTTGAACAGGTTTAAGAGTAAAAGTCATGACATTTCTTGGTAAGTCCATACATTGTCTGTAATACCAGACGTTTCGTTAATTCATTCTTCCATGCGCGTGGAATTAAATCTGATTCAACTGATACTGGATTTTTCAACGATAATAGCAAATTCAAGAGTTTCTCCCCCTCCCCCCCTATTTTCCCCCTTCGTCTATGCTAATTTCCAAAAGTTCACTTATTGCATGGGGAAAAATGAGGTCAAGGAACGGCAGAGGGGGGGAAATCAAATGCTAACGATAACCCTCGTACAACGGACCTCGGATGATAAGAGCTCTGATTGAGTATATATATGTCAAAAACTAAAGTCTACCCTTCCATGTGGGGTGCACTGGAACGCTTCACATGACAAAAGCATGCTCAAACCATGACAATTAATGATAACTGAATGTCGTTCCACAGCCATTAATTCTTATACTGCACATGCTCGACGAAATAGTTGGATTTTTCCAGAGCCATTTATTGCGTGGAGAATGCGCAGTAATAAAATAACAGTTCAAAAAACTATAATTCATTCTTTATTTCCCTGTGAACTTTGGACATGGGTGCGTAAAAAGCGAAGTATAGCCGGATTTCAAGCCGAGAGAGGCTGGCACCGAGCTATAGTTTTTATCCGGACGGAAGTCGGTGTTATATTCACCACTTTCACATCCCCATAATGCTTTGCGTTTTGGGGGGGCAATAACGAGACAAAATCGTTAATAGTAGCAGAAAGATTGATAGGAATTGAAGAAAAAACATCTAAAAACACTTATGCATCTGATATATCCTACAAGAATTCGAAAAAAAAAACCAGAAAGAAAGAAATTTGAACAGGTTTAGGAGTAAAAGTCATGACATTTCTTGGTAAGTCCATACATTATCTGTAATACCAGACGTTTCATTCTCCCATGCGCGTTGAATTAAATCTGATTAAACTGACACTGGATTTTTCAACGATAATAGCAAATTCAAGAGTTTTTCCCCCCTCCCCCTATTTTCCCCCTTCGTCTATGCTAATTTCCAAAAGTTCACTTATTGCATGGGGAAAAATGAGGTCAAGGAACGGCAGAGGGGGGAAATCAAATGCTAACGATAACCCTCGTCCAACGGACCTCGGATTATATCAGTTCTCATTGAGTATATATATGTCAAAAACTAAAGTCTACCCTTCCATGTGGGATGCACTAGAACGATTTACGAGACAAAAGCATGCTCAAACGATGACAATTAATGATAACTGAATGTCGTTCCACAGCCATTAATTCTTATACTGCACATGCTCGACGAATTAGTTGGATTTTTCCAGAGCCATTTATTTTCTCGAGAATGCGCAGTAATAAAATAACAGCTCAAAAAACTAAATTCATTCTTTTTTTCCCTGTGAACTTTGGACATGGGTGCGTGAAAAGCGAAGTATAGCCGGATTTCAAGCCGAGAGAGGCTGGCACCTAGCTATTTTTTTTTTCCGGACGGAAGTCGGTGTTATATTCACCACTTTCACATCCCCATAATGCTTTGCGTTTTTGGGGGGCAATAACGAGACAAAATCGTTAATAGTACCAGGAAGATTCAAAGGAATTGAAGAAAAAAACATCTAAAAACACTTATGTATCTGATAGCTTCTATCAGAATTCGGGGGGAAACAGAAAGAAAGAAATTTGAACAGGTTTACAAGTTAAAGTCATGATATTTCTTGGTAAGTCCATACATTGTGTCACGAAGGTTTTTGCCTTTGCGGCGGGGAACTAGCTCGTCCCTTCGTGGCACAAAGTTATAGGCCTTCTTGGTTGTACTTGATGCCTTTATTGTAGGCTCTTGTTGAATATTGTTACACTTCTTCTGACTTATCTTTACTGCTCTTGACTTCTCTCTCTACTGTTCTCGACTTCTCTTGACTGAGTGACTTCTACTTCGACTGACTAGTAGCAACTAGCAACTCGTATATATGCCAACAGCTAGGGGCTACGTCACATAACCGGTTTGTGCCAAGTCAAACTGGGCACAACTAGTCATGCAGCATATGACGTAAGGCTTGAGGGTAGCTATTTACTTAGTGCAAAAATAAGAGCACTTGCCCGCAAGACTCGCCCTAACCAAACCGGCGATAGAATTCGCTAGCTGAACTAGTAAAGAATATTTCACAATAACAATACTTTGTAGTTCCAAATAATATAACATTAAACGAAGGCTCAGAAAACGGCTAGCAAACAATCTGTTTACCAAACAAACAGTGTTACTTTTCCCAGTACGCATGTTCAAACCTGTACAAAACTAAAACTGGTTTGTACTGGAAAAGTACTGTGGTTTGCAGCTGTTATCTACGAAAGCCCTCCTTCAATTAGATGAAGACTAGAAAGTAATTGTCATGAAGCAAACATTGACTAGGTTAAATGACCAACCAATAAACAAGTCATTGTGATCGAGTTGCTATTGGCTGGGCACGTGTCAGAATAGATTGTTTGTTGACAAATCATTACTAAACAACAGGAGTCTCAATAACTCGGATAATGTAAGGCGAACCGAGATCAAAATATAATTTTTCCCTTATTTCCAAATAGCTCAAAAACTTTCCCCATTACAATTGTCTGTAACACAAGACGTTTCATTCTCCCATGCGCGTGGAATTAAATCTGATTAAAATGACACTGGATTTGTCAACGATAATAACAAATTCAAGTTGGTCTTTCCCCTCCCTCTATTTTCCCCCTCGTCTATGCAAATTTCCAAAAGTTCACTTATTGCATTGCCTAATTTCATATCGTGAGGGACTGGGGCGAATCCGGACATTTGCGGACGGGTAATTGTACTTTCCGAGAGAGAGAGAGAGAGAGAGAGAGAGAGAGAGAGAGAGAGAGAGAGAGAGAGAGAGAGAGAGAGAGAGAGAGAGAGAGAGAGAGAGAGAGCTATAGAGCCTCTGGAACCTAGGGTAGAAAGAGCTAGAAAGTAGAACATTTTTTTAAATATTATAAGCCATGAAAAACCAAAAAACTTACCGGGCTCGTCGCAGTATAATATATTTGGCCGGAGAGGGCTTAAGGAGGGCCAATTCGTTAACGTACCCTTGCAAATTTGAAAATTATTGAAATATTGTTTTGGCAAATCGTAATATACTAAACTAAACTATGGCAGTTGATATTCAGTATCAATGTCTCTCCCTGGTCGTCGCGTTTCCAGAAGACTGCGAATTTTCTTGTAAGAACAGGAATTCATTGTTACTGAAGATGATGGACAATATTTGATTGTATACAGTGTTTGAGTGTTTGAAGTTTTTCTACTGAATCTAATTTTTGTTATACGTTTAGTTTTTTGAGTCTTTCTTTCTTGACAGTTCCTTCCATCCATATTTCTTCCTCCCTCATTTTTGCCACAATGTTTGACCATGGCCATGGCCAACTTTCCTTCTCCCCCCCCCCCCCCTTTTTTTTCCATGAACAGCTGAACTGCAATCCATGCCAGCCACCACCGAGGGTCTTAAAAGATCCTTTGTTTAGTAAGTTCTGACACTGAACCACTTAGGTCCAGTTCAAAGTCGATCTACTCATAAGGCGAACCTAACAACATTAGCTAACATCAATAAAGAAGACCGCCTTATTATCCATTGTTTTTAATGCGTTCGGGCGGCTTATGATCTGGGCCTTACTTCTCTTGTTTAGACTAGAATTTTCCAGTTTCTTCTCGCCCGATCTTACAACATCACTATATCACCATGCAGCATGCAGTCTGTATATTATCTCAGTTTTCTTCTCACAAGTAGCCCAAGCTATGGATCTAAATAGGAATAGAGAATGTATGGGACATCGTAAAATGTCTATGAAATAAGACGATCAAATTCACCATTTGTTGTTTCTTTTTTAGTTTACCTGTATTCATTGCATGAATTATGGTTTCCTAGCGCCGGAATTTGCAATTGGTTGTATCTTAAGGCTATAGAAAAACTTCAAACACTCAAACACTGTATACAATCAAATATTGTCCATCATCTTCAGTAACAATGAATTCCTGTTCTTACAAGAAAATTCGCAGTCTTCTGGACACGCGACGACCAGGGAGAGACATTGATACTGAATATCAACTGCCATCTATATATCTTCACCAGAATAAGTGCAAAAAAATGAAGCAAGCCGTTCTACAAATACGGCTGGTTTTCTCATCCTAATCACAGCGGATTGTTCGGTTGGAAAGAGGATCACTCATTAGGCGCCGTCGTATCACCAGGTAATCTTTGTAATGTCCCGTGTGGGATTGCTATGTTAATATAACTGAGTACTGACGTGCATTATCACTATTTTCTATAATTCTTTTATGATTAAACCGCATATCTCCCCTGACACAATACTGTCAGTACTGATTCTTCATGAAGTAAATAGTCGAATGTAAAACATTTCTTAATTTTCGTGAAGGTTTGTAACAAGAATTTTTTGCGCGCGGTACATTTGATTCAGAACTCGTTTAACGGTACGTGATCTTGAGTATTTAATGAAAATTGTGCTTGACAAGAAAAACACAACTAAAACAAAGCATATTTTACAAAATATAAGCCCACTTTTTAATCCCCTGAGCATGCGCATAGAGTAGTAGCGCGGAACTCTTGATGCGTGTATATATGTGTATATATGCATGTGTACAAAATTGAACTGGTTCACCCGAACAGTATTCCAAAAGCTTTTTCTTTGTCGTTTTCCAAATGTTTTCCTTTGTTATATGCACTACTTTAGTTTAGTATATTACGATTTGCCACAACAATATTTCAATAATTTTCAAATTTGCAAGGGTACGTTAACAAATTGGCCCTCCTTAAGCCCTCTCCGGCCAAAACTGACGTCAATTCCTCCTGTAATAAACACCAACTGCACAAAACTTATATTTTCTTTTCTTTGATTTCATTTCATGTTATTTTAAGAACAAAGTATGGTAGGCCTTCATCAAGTGCTTGCTATTATGGTAGCAGTTTCTTTTCTACCACAGTCAGCCATCTCGTGTCGTCAGTACAGAGCAGGCGGCGGCTGTAGCATATTCTGTCCATGTGCAGGCGACATGATTTGTGAAGCATTCCATCATGTTTGCAGAAAGCCAGGAGGAGAAGGAGAGTCATGCCATGCTACAAAACCTTGTGGTTCTGGGCTGCAATGCGAGGCAGGTCACCAGGTTTGCAGAAGAAAGGGAAAGAAAGGAGATCCATGTCACGCAACACGCGAGTGTGCAGATGGACATCGTTGCTTGCCATTATTCCATCAGTGCGAACAAAATGACTTAGAAGAAGGAGATAATTGTGTTACTGATCTATTGAGAGGTTGCAAAAAGGGCTTATACTGCGACGAGCCCGGTAAGTTTTTGGTTTTTCATGGCTTATAATATTAAAAAAATGTTCTACCTTTCTAGCTCTTTCTACCCTAGGTTCCAGAGGCTCTATAGCTCTCTCTCTCTCTCTCTCTCTCTCTCTCTCTCTCTCTCTCTCTCTCTCTCTCTCTCTCTCTCCAATGCTTTGACCTACCACAGAGCTAGAGGACCTCTGGTATCCAGGGTAAGTATTTTCTCACGAATTTCAAAATAATTTTGTTGGTCTTCCATGTCTTTTCAGGTGGTGGCAGTGTTTTAACTGTAAATGGAGGCTCAGGAAGATGTCGCAAACTTACTGGCAGATAATGATAACACTGTTGCTTGGATCCTTTAAGATGAATAGAAAACTATAATTTAAGCTAGACAGCGATTGAAATATTGCAAACGATTAGTATAAAATAAAAATAAACATGAATGACGATCAGTTGAGCATTGCAAGGACGGATCCGGTGGTGGTGAAGGGGGTGGCTAGTCACCACCCCCCTTTTTCAAATGACAAAATATACTAGAGGGTCTGGTTGGGGTTAACTGACAAACGGCTTGAAAAATAATAAGCCATTCCCATACTCACATGCACATATTGTGGGACTGTTTTAGGGGACATATTTCCCACGATGTGCATGGGACTAAAATGTCGGGCCGAAAAACAATATTGATAGCATTACCCGTCCGCAAATGTCCGGATTCGCCCCAGTCCCTCACGATATGAAATTAGGCAATGGGAAAAGAATGAGGTCAAGGAACGGCCGAAGGGGGAAATCAAATGCTAACGATAACCCTCGTCCAACGGACCTCGGATTATATGAGGTCTGATTGAGCATATATTTGTCAAAAACTAAAGTCTACCCTTCCATGTGGGATGCACTGGAACGCTTGACATGACAAAAGCATGCTCAAACCATGACAATTAATGATAACAATGTCGTTCCCGAGCCGTTAATTCTTATACTGCACATGCTCGACGAAATAATTGAAATTTTTCCAGAGCCATTTATTTTGTCGAGAATGCGCAGTAAGAAATAACAGCTCAAAACTAAATTTATTCCTTTTTTTCCCTGTGAACTTTGGACATGGGTGCGTGAAAAGCGATCGAAGCGTTGCCGGATTCCAAGCCGAGAGAGGCTGGGACCCAGCTATTGTTTTTTCCGGACGGAAGTCGGTGGTATATGCTCGAGAACGTACACTATTGCACATACTTGTTTTGAAAGAAAATGGGTTCGAATTACAAGAGAAGAGAAAGAAAGAAAGAAGCATAAAGTATGCATTGAGGGGATAAAGAAGAAAATACTTGGGGAAATTGCAAAAAAATGGACCTCAGAATTTGTTCCGAATTCGGAATCACAGGATTGAAATAAGTTATTCCTTTCGTGTTCTTACAAGCAATAGTTGCGCAGTTCCAATGCCAAATCATTATTATCATTACTCAGTTTTCTTTTGTCGGCCTGAAATCTTGCAATATTCATGCGATTTCCGTCCGGAAACTGAAAACAATAGCTTAGCTTGAAATCCGGCAATGTCTCGGAATTCCCGAAGTGGGATATTTCCCGATTTCATTGAATAAATATTCGTTATTTGTTTCACATATTCCTTGAAGAAAATGACTTTGCCAAATATTTAAAATCAGAAAAAAAATTGGTTTTGACTGGAGTCAAGAGAGCATATTTATGCTCTCTTGCTGGAGAACAATGACTACTGGAGGCGCTTGTGCTTATTTAACGACTTTCATCCCTGCTTTTGGTCAATAATTCTTTATTTTCTCAATAATTGAAGGTCACTTAATTTTCGCGTCATCATATTTTTGCCGCACTTATTTTTCGCGAAACTTTAATTTCGCGAGTTTTAAGAAATCGCGAAAATAAAATGATTTTTTTTTTCTTTCAGTATGTTTGTAAAAGATTCACGTTTGTTGCAATTGATAGTACTAGTAATTGAAGTAAAAAGATTTCTGGTACCAGGTGTGTGTGGCACGCTCAGATGTGTACCCGGAGTCACTCAAAAAACCTTCCAATTTTATCGATACCATGAACTGATGGAGATTCCCTGCTGACAGAGTCTCCTTTTCTTTTTTTCCGATGGACCGGTCGTATAGTTTCTGATAGTTTCATTCTTTGCCAGTCTGAGTTCTTTATTTCCTGTTTGGAGAAGGAATCAGCAAGGTCAAAATTCTGGCAAAATAAAGAGTTTCTCCCCCCTCGACCCCCCCCCCCCCCCTTTTTTTCCCCTCATCTATGCTAATTTCCAAAAGTTTATTTATTGGATGGGAAAAATATGAGGTCAAGGAGCGGCCGAGGTGGGAAATCAAATGCGAGCGATAACCCTCGTCCAACGGACCTCGGATGATATGAGTTCTGATTGAGTATATATATGTCAAAAACTAAGGTCTTCCCTTCCATGTGGGATGCACTGGTAACGTTTGACATGACAAAAGCATGCTCAAACGATGACAATTAATGATAACAATGTCGTTCCAGAGCCGTTATTTCTTACTGCACATGCTCGAAAAATTATTGGAATTTTTCCAGAGCCATTTATTTCGTCGAGCATGCGCAGTAAGAAATAACAGCTCTAAACTAAATTGATTCTTTTTTTTCTGTGACCTTTGGACATGGGTGCGTGAAAAGCCAGGGCATTGCCGGATTTCGAGCCGAGAGAGGCTGGGACCTAGCTAGTTTTTTTCCGGACGGAAGTCGGTGGTATATACAGCATCAAGCATTCCGCGCTACTGCTCTTAGCGCATGCTCAGGGGATTAAAAAGTGGGATAATATTTTGTAAAATATGCATTTTTTTTGGTATATTTGACTCAAAATACTCCAGTTTCACATTCGATGGAAACCGCTGTTTTTGAAGACCACAGACTCATTTGTACGGGCTTAGCCTCGTTTATAAGTCATCTATTCAAAGGCACCATTAAAAGTCCGTGGGATTTCAAAACAAATGGGTTCGAATTACAAGAGAAGAGAAAGAAAGAAAGAAAGAAGCATAAATTATGCATTGAGGAGATAAAGAAGAAAATACCTGGGGAAATTGCAGAAAAATGGAGCTCAGAAATTTTAGCAGCGCGCTCAGCCTGAACTGAATCAGGAATCCCATGATAAAATATTTCAGACTGTACGCGGAGCTAAAAATAAATTTTCAAATAATTATTATAGGACACTCTTACTTCATACTCTCTTGATGATGATGATAATAATAATAATAATGACATTTCCACCTCTCCCTCACTTTCTTCTTAATACTATATCATCCAGAAGAGAATATCACAGAACAGGGTCATTTGGAGTACTATTGGGTGGGTAAAGGCAGACATACGGTGCAATTCTTTTATGCGACGTCGCAAAAAGTAGAAACGAGTTCTAATAGACCTTTTTCGAGATGCGTGAGCGCTTTCAAAAATATCGCAGGCGCAGACATGAGAAAGAGGCATTTTCGGGCAAGATCACGCGCGCTATTGACTCTGCCCGAAAATGCCTCGAGATCATGTACGCGCCTGCGATATTTTTGAAAGCGCTCGCGCATCTCGGAAATGGTCTATTGCCACGTCGCGCGCGAAAGACTTCACCTCAAGTCACACGATGCAATGTAGATTTTGCGACGTCTCATAAAAAATCGTATCGTGTGTCCGCACCTTAAGAAAAACAACCAAACATTCATAAACAATGATTTTTACTTTCCATCATTTTAAAAACATAAGTTTGAAATCGAACGATAGTTCTAACACAGTGTTGTTCCATCTGGTAAGATCAGATAAATTAATACTATACTACACGAGTAAGAAATTGAATATTCTCTCCAGATTAGCACTATCTGATCAACATATCACTAAGGATATCCAAAAACTAATATGTACAATCTCAGTCTGTGACTTCCACTTGAGCATGGACTACTCTACACTACCAATTATTGCTTCTAAGCGGTTCTAGTAGATTTTGAGCGGTTTTCGTGTGACTTAAACGATACGGCAAACAGGTAGCCGCACCGTGTAGTTGCCTGCGTGCAGCCCGACTTTAACTCTGGTTAATCAGAGTTAAAGCCGGCCTGCACGCAGACTTAAAATTAAGTAGAGTGAAAACCAATACCACCACTAGCAATATTTTCAATTTAGAAAAATTCTGTAAATTTGTCGATTTTCAAAAAAAGTTTTCTCGGCCGATTTACAACCTTACACAATGAATCTTCGTAGGGTTACTAAAGTAAAGGAGCTCTTTCTAGTGCTGGTATTGGTTTATAATTTCAACTCATTTGAATTTTCGACCTCCATTTTAGCAACTGGTCTTTTACTTCAATATTATGGCATGTCGTACCGTCTACACTCAAACGACAACCGCTCTGGTATTCAGCGTGACCAGTAAAGCTTCTTATATTTTATTGTACTGAATTACAAAAAAAATGAACCCTTGCTTAGAAGAATTCGAAGCTCATAAGGTTTGGGATTTTCCATGCCGTTCCAATGTCTTGTCAATACCATTTCATATTTGAAATATTTTCCTCTACTAGAGTTACGCCATATTTTGTTGTTTCTAGTATTTCTTCATATTTTTGGACTTTGTAGCCTCGTGAACAGCTCCCTTGCCGTCTGGGAAAAGGACGGCATTTCGGAGGGCATAATTATTTTCAACTTTTCCTATTAGACTAATCTCACTGGGAAATTATCGGCACCACCTGGCGAGCTCAGTGAACATCTATTTGACCAAAGGTAGGACAGACCTACGCTGCTGACACTGTTATTTATTGTCCCGTTGATGTATATGGTGACATTTCTCATTTTCTACTGACAGGTCAAATTGATCTTCCTTGATGGACAGCCTCTAATTTCTCGCCTCATATTTACTATACATATAATTATACGCTGATGTTGACACCGTTTTCTTGTCGAACAACATCACAGTCCATGTGTATCGAACACAAAATCACCTGAAGTTGCTTTGGGACAATGCACTTGAACGCTTGGTCTTTGATGTTGAGCTACGATCTGTCCTGTAAATGAGAATAATAATCATGTCAAACCAACTATATGCTAGTATGCTTAACAAAGTAGAGTTTCTAAGGTCTCTTCCTTGATTCAAGGGTTTTTCTCCCCTTCAAACCATGCCTAAGATTGATGGAAAAATTGATGGAATTTAGCAAGAACTATAGCCCCCTCCCCCTCCATGTAATAGCCATTACTCACGTTTTGTCTATTTTCGTTTTAGTAGCAGACTTTGATGCGGAAGTATAAGAACCACTCAGAGCAGGCGAATCCTTGCGACTGGCCCCACCTAACGATGACGACGTGGAGGAAGATACCGAAGGTAAGGCTGATGACATGTTGGGTAGTCTTTGGAGGCTTGTTGATGGAGAACTTTTAGATGAACCAAGAGCTTTGGATTGTGCTATTGAACTTTTTGAAGCTATCTTGGAAGACCCTGAACTCCCTGTAAGGCGAATATATAAAGCGCATTACATCAGTAACAGTCTAGTTATATCCAATCCTACTTTGGGTATGATGTTGTCCATTTCTCAACCTATCATTCTCTTGAGTATTATGGTGCATTTCATAAGACACACAATACTCCAGTTTCAAGTTCTCTCTTGCCGAGGGTAACCTTGTCCATTTTGCGCATAAAATTCGCGTGTTCCTTGGAAGGTCCGTGGAATTTCAAAGTGTTAGTATTGTTGAAGTTGTGCATTCTTTACTTTACCGTTGGTATTATACGAATGCGAAAATAGACTATTTCCATCATGATTTTGGTTGATTGTAGAGTTGATTCATGAGTTGATTCATGAATATGTGCAGAAACGAAGCCATCGTTAGACATCAGTGTACTGAGCCTATTTCACCCTTTCAACGAGCTTCAATTCTAAACATGTTTTGGATTATATTTCTATATAATGGAATTAGGATTTTACCTGAAGCTTGTGGGTTAGAAGTTTTCTTTGTATTTTGTCCATCACTTTTGCTGCCTTTATTTTTAATTGAACCTGTTCAAATAACGATAGAGTAAATAGTTCAGAACTATATAGGACGATTTTAAGTACTGGCGTACGGTATTAGGACCTTTCCATGATTTTTATCGGCAGATTAATACGCAAAACTTCAAGGTCAGTAAATATGTCATGCGCTAAACTTACCTTTTCTAATATTTTTATCGTCTCGATTGCCTCCTCTTTTTCGCAAGTCTGACGGTTGACGCCCTCCAGCCATTTCTTCTTTCTCTTTATCTTCCTACAGAATACAATAAATAACCTGTTATCATAACTAGAACTTTGGTAGTAAGTGTTGATAGTTAACCCAGGTATAAGCCGCAACTGGCGCAATTCAAGCAATGGTCAACACTCAGAACACCCCCGGGGGGGGGGGGGGGGGTATTTTGGTTGTTTCATACGGGGATGCTCCGCCAGGACCTGTTTGCTTAGATTAAATAAACCCACACACAAGGAACGATATCAGACTAGATAGGAGACAGATATTATTATCATTATTACAGAAATGACTACTTACCATAGCTATAAGAAGTTTCTCTTCCTCTTCTTTCTTTTGGTCATTTAGGTCGTCTTCAAACACAGTTCTTCGGGAATACTGTTTATAAAAATTACGAATTGATCAGAAACACTAGCTTTCTCCAATACCTGAGTACAGTTTCTCCAACACTTTTCTCATGTTCTGTCTTCAACGACAATTAAAGCCTATAGGTTAATAACTCAAGTCAATACTTACTGTATCCATGGCAATTTCTATTTTATCCAGTTTCATGACAGCCTAGAAAAACACAATTATTAATGATTACACCAAAGTTACAATATCAGAAATTAAAACAACAAGAGGTTTGTGATTTGAAGAAAAAGAATTTGAAATGGATTCTGGTAGTAGTGGAATCAAAATGAAAATAAGAACAAACCTCTCTGATTGCTGCACAAACATCTGGTTCCTGCTCAGAACTCAATAATTTTCGAACACACTGTTCAAGTTGTTGTAGTAAGGCACGATCTGACAGTTTGAGGACAGATTTGAGTGTCGGTAGTACGGAACAGAACTTTAACCGGACATTCAGTACTGGATCCTATTAAATGAAAAGATATGGTGGATTAAACTGAAAGAACAATAAAAAGTTTGGAAAATAAAAAATTGTCATAAACAAGAATATTAAATTGAACCCTGATTTAAACAGGTAACATGGAATAAAAACTTAATTTTATTGAACAGTGAAACAACCTCTTGGCTGATCTAAGTTGACAGTTAACTCAGAGATTGAGCCCTGAAACAACCTATGGGCTGATCTAAGTGAGGGCACAGCTAACTCATAAATCAAACCCTGAAAAAAACCCTCTGGGCTGATGTAAGTTAGGGCACGGTTAACTCACATGTCAAATTGGAATTTAGTGTGTTAGGATTTGCAGAGAGAAAAAACCACAGTCCTAACAAACTCACTGGAGTTCAGGAACCAAACCAGGGTCTTAAAGCAGTTAAAGGTGAAAGGCGAGTGTACTACCGCTACACCACCCTTGATTCCCCAGTAATTGGCTATGAACGTAGCAAGGTATTCCAGAGCATGATTCATTAAACTCACTTACCGAAGCCAATTCCAATAAAAACTCAAAGAAATTTTCTTTAAAAAAGCTTCTAGAGAATAACTCCATGATAAATTTGCAGATGTCAATGAAGAGAAGCCTTGATTTATAACTCTTGCCTCTTCCACATTCTGGAAAGAAATTAATATTTATAATATTACAACAAAATCACATTACCATAAACACTACACTACAGAAGAAAAAAACAAAAAAAATTGCAGGGTCCATGACTGAGGAGTGTTCTAAACAGTACTTGGGGTGGCAAAACAGAGGCAAAATTCCAGTCATTGCTGTCAATTTTAAATTATCCAAGATCAATATAGAATATTAAGGGGTTTTAGCCCCCTGACCTGCCCTTTTCTCTCAATGAGCCCTGGTTAATAAAACAATTTATTATATATCCTAGTCAAACTCGTTTTCTTATTGGTCGAGAGTACATCACGTGGAGGGAAATAAATCTCAATAACTCCTGCGTGGGTAATAAATGCACGTGATCAAAGCGTGAGAGGGGAATAAATTTTTTTTGTAAATAAAAAAAATTTTCAAAATGGAGAGAAAATTTTTCTTCGTTTGACTAGAGTATATAATAAAACACTTAATGACTGATCCCTCGGGAAATCAGTTTCAATCAAACAAAACTAACTGTTTCCCTCGGGACCAGTCATTAAGTGCTAAATAATGTTACAGTATTACCTTGTATTAGCCTACAGCACAATTCCTGTCTTTGTTCAAATCGTCTGTTAAATCTTATGAAGACACACAGTGTTCGAGCAGCTGCTAGCTTTACTGGTAGTACACGCTACAAGAAAAAAAACGTCCCTCAGTTTTATCACAGATTATATTGATCATGAAGAATGCAATACAAGTGGAGAATTCTGGGAAGTGGTTGATTTATTGTACCATCTGGTTAGGTTTTTACTCCACAGAAGAAATAAGGAGGGGAAGGGGATGGAGGCCTGCTGGCAAAATGCTCATCATACACCAGCAATAGATCTAAACTCCTAGTCCCTTCATGCGACAGAAACCAAAGGAAAAAAAAACCAGTATGATGAGTCCAAAGCTGGCTCGCCCAATTTTGATTGAATGGGGAAAAGATTCCCTTTGATGCCAATGTTACCCTAAAATTTGGGAATATGAACGAGAAAAGGCCTATACAGGTTACATATATGTAGGTTACATATATACCTTCTTAAAGAAATAACCAGTTACTCACATTTGAAGATAACAGCCGAAAGAGCAATGGGACAAACTTGTAGTAGATCTGGTCTGAGGTTAGACATTTTGGAAAAGAAGCGAATTTCTCCAAGAGTTCCACATGGAGTCGCCAGTTACTTGATGATGCAATTGCCAATTCACATGCTACTAATGATGCAATTAACTCTGATAAATTATTTAACTGTTGAGAAAATAGAAAAAATGGTGTTGTCTAAAATATGATGAACCAAGACAAGGCAGGATTCTTCGAGCATAAGAGAAATTAATAGTGGGAATCACATGAAAAAGCCCTCTGCCAATCTATCAACAGGCAAGTACACTCATTTTCATAATTACACAACCAACACAGCGAAAGACATCTGAGTTTTTGGCTGCTGTCAAACAAAAATCTACTAGCTCAGACCCTTGAAAATTTGATTGACGGAAGCCAAAAACCCAGATGACATGAATTGTAGCTAGTCATCTGGGTCGTGCAATTATGAAAATGGGTTTAGCTTGCTTTCTCAGAGGACATACTGGGTTGTTGAAGAAATGGTTGTTGATGGTGTAATAAATATCATCAATTAAATATTGTTATTTTACCTTAGTTGCATGCCCTCCTTTGGCTAAACATTCTAAACTCTCTGGTAAATTCTGAATAAGTCCTTGAAGAACCTGGATAATGAACATTATAACTGAATTTAAAAAAACTTTTTGAGTTACTTAAGGTGTTTCCCAGTAGTTTTTTATTGACCACACTTCTCATGTTCATCTAGTGAATTGAAAACCTTTTCCTGGTCTGATCAAAATTAATGTTACACCAGACATCAAGCATAGATGGAAGTTTTGATTGATGTCAATTTCAACTCGATCGGCGTTTCCATGGCAACGGAAAACAATGATCGTTGAAATCAGTTTTCCTTGAATATCTCCCGTTTTCGATGAGCTTCAGAAAAATGACTATATACATGCTAAACTTCGCATTAAGGCACAGCTATTCAGATGATAATTAGAGGGTTGGATTAGAGCGATTTCGAATAAATCGCAAAAACATTCTGTGCCCGCTTATTATGATACTGGAAACTATAGCAGAACAAAAAAATCCTTCGCGTTCGCAAAATAATGTCAAACTACTGCTAAACGTTACCTACAATATCTATTTACCTTTCCTGAAAGCGACATTTGTGAAAACTTTTTCTTTGCGGAGTTAGAATTTTTCTTGTACAGGTGCTTTCAGTAGAATAGTTTGAACGATTTCACCTTCCTAGCAATTTCAAAATTATCTCTCAAACGAACGAATGAATACAGCTAACGTTTAGCAGTAGTTTGACATTATTTTGCGAACGCGAAGGATTTTTTTGTTCTGCTATAGTTTCCAGTATCATAATAAGCGGGCACAGAATGTTTTTGCGATTTATTCGAAATCGCTCTAATCCAACCCTCTAATTATCATCTGAATAGCTGTGCCTGAATGCGAAGTTTAGCATGTATATAGTCATTTTTCTGAAGCTCATCGAAAACGAGAGATATTCAAGGAAAACTGATTTCAACGATCATTGTTTTCCGTTGCCATGGAAACGCCGATCGAGTTGAAATTGACATCAATCAAAACTTCCATCTATGCTTGATGTCTGGTGTAAAATTCATTTTGATCAGACCAGGAAAAGGTTTTCAATTCGCTAGATGAACATGAGAAGTGTGGTCAATAAAAAACTACTGGGAAACACCTTAATATATACAATGAGGTCCAGAACCATGGACATCTTGAACTTTCCATTATCTTGAACTTGGGACTGTGTCCAAGAACTTGTGTCACAGAATAACTATGAAATTTTTTACCCTGGATATCTCAAATCCCAGTTTTTCTAAACCTTTTCCCTGGTCCCCAGGATGTTGGAGATGATGGAACTTCATTGTACCTTGGAGAGCTGAATGATGATGTAATTTGTTTTGATTGATATTAATTGCCTAACCAGAAATCTCTTGGTTAATTCAACAAAGCAGTTGCAGAATCTGTTAGTGCGATTCTCAATATTCTGCAAACTCAGAAGTTGTGAGTTGCTTGTTGGAATTTGGTTTTTCTCTGCCGGCAGTCAAATATACAAAAGGGTACGAATAGATTAGTTTTGATTGACATCAGAAAAAAAAAAAAACGATTCACAACAAATTGTCGAAATATCTGAGTTCACAGAATACTGAGAATCACAGTAAAATGGTTGGCACATCTAATGTCACTGTCAATGCATATGTTTATACTACTGCAATACATGTACATGACATGCAAGTGTGTCTTACTCACCTCTATAGATTCATCTTTTAATAATATACCTAAATCTTGTAATGTAAGGCCAACATTAGAACCCAGAAGTTTAGCAACCTAAGGGACAATTGAAAGAAATTGGTTAACTTATCTGGGAATTTTCAGTAGATATAGATGATAAAAACAATAGTTATATCCAAGGTTATTGCATTGTATCTAATCTCTTGAAAACTAGAGCTGTAAGACTTTAAAATATGATTTATACTCAGAGTGTATCACTGAGCAACTCTGTTTTAAAATCCTGCAACTCCCAAGTCATTCATGGTTCCAACTCAGACAATGGTGAACAAAACAACATGTTGCAGTAGTTTTTCCAGTGGAATTAAAATCTTGTCCCACAAACAACAACTACACAATATCTGTAACTTTTAAAGAGTACTAAGAGAGTTATGAGGCAATTTTATTTTATTTTTACAGGACAGTAAACAATTAAAACAATTTATAATCAATTTTCCATGATCAATCTTAAATTCTGAGATATTCTAGCTAATTTGTTGAACTTGTGGGACATAGCAACAGTAACTAAGGGGAGTCGGAACCATGAATTGGTAACCCCAAAAAAAATCCAAAACCAGTTTGAAAGAATAAGGGTATAGCAGAGGGTACAACAATGACCAACCAACAGAGAGAATAACTGGCAAATATATTATATGGAAGGCAGTACAGTATGAAAACAAACATACCTCATGAAACCCACATCCAACAGTTCTTCTAACCAATGCATGAGGATCTTCCACAAGATCATGAAAAACTCCTGATAACTCTGTATTAAACTTTTGTGGTCCAGCAAACAGCACCATTGCCTGAAGATAACAATGTCATGAAAAACAAAAGCAATCATTACATGTAAGTCTAGAGAATTATCTAATAGTCCCTTTCACAGTTTCCTATGCCATCTTGAAAGGTATTGGAGCCATGCTTTCGTATCGATGTGAGACGAACGGTGAGCTTGCAATGATAAAGACCTTTTTTTAACACCTTTGACAATTATTTACATGTCTCTATCGTTGCAAGCTCACCGTTCATTTTACTTCAATGCAAGAGCACAGCTTTCGTTCGAGATGACACAGGGAACTGTGAAGGGGACTATTTTTTGATTGTCCCATGATTGTAGTCATCTGTAGAGGGTGGTCTTCTTAATACTGCTTGTTTGTTGCTGATTAGTGCATAGTGACTGGATGGTCAACCCCATCTACAACATTGCATGGTAAAGACCCACAAGTAAGGCTGCAATTAAGCGCTGGTCTTTGGACAAATGTCCGGTAAAAATGACCACTTGACTGGTAAATGATTCCCATTCTCTGGACATCTGACCAGCAACACTTTGGTTTGACAAATCAAATATTCCTTTGCCTGACAATGAACTGCCTATCAAGGAAGTTATTCACAGCTTTGCATAGGTTGCAGTCATTATGCAGCAATCCTCTACAGATGACTACAAGGTAACAATTGGACAATCAAATGGGAATCAACCTTTGGATAACTTTGGATAGATAAACTTTTTAATTATAAAGATGTGGATGTCACAGTAAGATATTGTACTATCAAAGTTGAATTACAAGAAATATTCAAAACTTACAGGTAAATTATATGCACAACATCTTCTACATTCTGCATCATCATCATCCTGTATTGTTGCTCCAGATAAACTATAATTCTGTAAGGAACATTAGAATATATTAATTTTATGTTTATTAGTGGTTGCGATTATTGCCCTATTTCATAAAGACTTCATGGCTTGTTTATGTAGGCAAGAATAATAGAAATTTAGCCTAAATAACTTTTCGCCATCTCATAAACTGAATTTCATTGTGATCTCATTTGTGTCATCTCTGGCGAACATGATCCTTAGGGTTACTGACAACAACAGATTGTTTTGATGTGATGTCATATTGAAATAGGGCAATTAACTTTGTAAAAATAGCTCCAGTATGTCAACAACCAAATTAGATTACAATTTCTTTATCCCATGGCATTCTACTGTACCTGAAGTGCTAGCGTCACACTTCCAACTCTATTATTTTTGTTTGGATTTCCACAACCACATAATCTTCTGTAATAGTCAAGGAACCATTTCCTTTGGTTTTCATCAAAATTTACTGTAAGAAGAAAAAGAAATCATACATATTGGCTAATATTTTCAATGTAAATATGGAATCCAGAATGACTTGCATCAGGATAATAGACCTCCTCAGCTTGGTTGTAATGTCTTCCCATTTCTGACCTTGCCATTCCCTTGAGTATTATTTCTCTGCCTAATATTAATGCTGGAGAAGATATATATTTTATATTGATGGGATACCATATTCCCCAAAGCTGCACATGGTCAAAGGGAAATCATTAAATGCTCTAGCTACTTTCAATCACACAGCCATGTTGTTGGTATTCAATGAACGGATAGCTGTTAGTGTTCTTCCATATGTACCACCAAATATGATATGGCTGCCATGTATTTTATCTTTAGAAGGATTGCAAACCTTCAACAGCAGACATATCTTTACCGTCCTCAGTAAGATGGACATTAGCATGAAGACTATGCCTTCACAACAAGAGGACTGGTCCAGCCTTCAATCTTTACATACCTGATAACCCATGACATAATTTTCCAAACAACTTGGAAACTTTAATTAATGACTCTTTTCCATAATTATTGCAGTTTTCACAGAATTTCTGTACAAGTGGTATTATCACACTAGTACAGGTATCTGGAAAGAGAAATAAATAATTATCCATAAGGAATCAAAGGAGTCAAAGGCAACTGCAGTTTCAATGACAAAAGCAAAACCCACCCCCATACACTAATAAATGAAAGCCCCTTTACATCAACAACAAACAATTTGAAAAAAGATCCAAAGCCAAAGCTGGCATACACACCATCGTCTAAAAGGCTTAGAATATTTGTTATGGTTTCCAATCCAGCAAGTCGAACATTATTTTCTTCATCATTAGTCAATTCAACGAGTTCAGGAATAATAGTGGTTTTCGTTGTTTCCAATCTATAACAAAAGCATATTAATTATATCAACTGTCATTATAAATTAAAATGCTTTGAATATAAACAAAAAAAACAATAATTACTACGTTTTATAAACTGACAAATAAAAGCTGATTTCAAAAAAAGTAATAAAGTTGTTAGGACCCAGTTGAAAACCATAATTGTATGAAATAGCTTCCTAATAAAACATTAGTAAGCAACAACAATATCAGCAGCAAGAACCACAACAATAACATTGGCAGTGCTCAGTGGTAAAAACAACAACAATAACAAAAGTAGGAGTGGCAAGAACTACGACAATTAAAGCTCAAAGTAAGTTCTTTCAAATTTTGTACTGAGTCTTCATAGTTCAAAAATTTTGCTATAGTATTAATTAGATTAATCTCTATTTAACAAATAAAAAAACTTTTTCCATGCTCTGATCAATAATGAAGCATGCAGGAATCGACATAAGCACGCAAGAAGTGTGAAGAGAGGCATGAGCCGTAGGCAAGTACTTCTCACACTTTTAGAACTTTCAGTGCTTTATTACTGAACAGAGTACAGAAAAAATGACAACCAATCAGATCATATGATAAAGCAATATCAAATACTTCAGTTTGTAGATCTTGGATAATTCAAGGCATTACTTACCCAAGAGCTCTTGCTATTGGTTCAAGTTCTTGACACATACAAGCTCTTACTTCATAATCAACATCTTGTGACAAAGATGTCACCAGGGTCATCAATTCTTTCTTAATCCTAAAAAAAGTAATTAGCATATCATTTACATATAATCACCACTGTGAAATAAACTTTTAACTATTAACACCAAATAATACTGCATGAAATAATATTCTTTGAGTTCAAAACACTATTTTGCATCAGCTCAGATGGAAATAGAAAAAACATACATAGACAATGTTGCAGACTAAAAGGAAATCGGTAAGCAACAACTTAGTAAAATTTGGCTACCATTTTATCTTCCATTTTGCACCTTTTTTCACCTGCCTCTAGTAATATTTGGCCTACATTTTGGCCATTGGCAGCCCACAATTTTAAGATTTTGAGCCTTGCACTTACGCACTTACCAGAATGGCTCAAATTTTGGTCCAATACGTCCAAGTAGCTTACAACTTGCAAGACGACAACTGACAGACTGTGACAGTTGTCCCTTGGATATGGCCAAAGGTACAATCTGATAACAAACAATAGAAATAAAATGATACAGTCAAAACCTGCCACTCAATTCTTCCAATTTCAAATGGGATAGCTGACTTAATATTTGAAATTACAAATACTTGCCTCTCTTTTTATTACATCTTTTGGTAAAAAATCTATAGCAAATAGAAGAGTTTCTAGCCAGGCATCTGATATTACTGTTAAGAAAAAAACAGAACTCAATATGGTTAGTTAATAATTTTATTGAGAAATAAATATATGCTTCTAACACACAAGTATCATTCCTCATCTAGGGAATTTTGGCAGGTGGGAATATGGCACTTAAACTACATTACATTGTCTCTTATTACAGCGTGATGCACCGTACCCGGGCCACCCAATTTTTTAATATATTTTTTAGCAAGTTAGCCAATCAGAAAGCGAGAATGTGTACATTTGTGAACTCACTCAGCAGTGACTGCAAAGATAAAGAGGATATAACATGGGTGCACAGAGATACAAATTTTATCTTCAAGTGTTGAAAAGATCTCTTACGAGTGTGCACAGTGAACGAGTGAGAGGTTTTTAACAAGTCAAGATAAAATTTGTATCTCCAAGTGCCCATGTAATATTCTGTTTATTATATAATTATGGATGAAAAAGAAAAGAAAGCTTTTTTTCTGCTATGAGAAGTATGTTACCATAGTGATGATATTTTCACATGTGAAAATATCAAATTTTTAAAATGAAGAAAATATATAGGTATTTCATTGATGATATAATAATAATAATTATAATAATGATAATATAATAAGAATAATTACAGTAATTTCATACTCTTTACAACCAAAATGGCTAGGAATTTCCCAAGGTGATACCGATCTTGGCTGGCTAACCCTGGACACTTTTGTAGTGTCTTTTATTTGATTGAAAACACTTGATGGGAAATGATTCAATGGTACTTGTAAGAAAAATACATGCATGGCCATGACACATATGCTGAAAGAACACGGCAAATAAATGGGCAAAATCGCTATCATAGTAAGTATTATCAACTGACAGTCACTTACCAGAGTCCCTATTATCAATATTATGCAGCACTATTGGTAATAGTGATGAAGCAAACAGATAGATAGGTAGAGTCGAATTTTGAAGAACAACCATAAAAGACTTTGTTGCAGCAAGCTGTATATGAACTGGTGCAACATATAAATAATCCTGAAATTTAAAGAAAAAATATATTTAAGATTGTAGAGATAAGCCAGTCTAAACCCTGTACGTTCCCCCAGAGTTCTTGTTTCAAGCAACAAACATTAGAACACACATAAAAAAATTTAAAAAAAATTAGAACACATGAAATTAGCTATAGGGATAAAAAATATATATGTGTGATCTGGCAATGCAGCTTGTGATTTGAGTGCATGTACAATCAATACATTCATTTATCATTGCTTCAAATTACGTGTTCAACTTGCAGCTTTTTTTTACAAGACAAATTACGACTGAAATAATGTGTGCCATGGTCTCATGCAGCCTGTAACTTTTTTTTTACAAGAGAAGTTGCAAGAGAAAATCATAGCATGTGACATGGCCTGTAGAAATGGAGTTTAATGTATTTGAGGACCAATGGAAAACCAGAGAACCTAGAGGACACCCTCATATCAAGGAAGAGAACAAACAAATTCTGTTTTCAAAACACAGGAATCAAACCCGAGACCCCAAAAAGCATTATTGAAAGATTTCCTTAGTTAACCACACCCCCTTCATGAAATAATGGCTCACCCCTTAAAGCACAGACTTACCCTTAATAAAGGAACAACTCTCCGATTGACATCACTACTGTTGGTTTCCAGAAGTTTAGACAATTTGTTCAAAATGCTCAGTTTTTGAGTCTCAATGCCAGAACTGAAATGATAATGAATTAGTTAATTGAATATGACACTGGCTGTTGAGCAACTTCAATCTACAATGACCACAGTCACAAGTGACCAGTGAATGACAGGCTGTACGTTATTTCAAGCCCTACTCTAAATGAATTTTTGTTAACTTAGGTATGTAATATATTAATTGAATCCATAATAGTACTAATAATAGAAATTGTAAAAGTTCTACAAAAATATCAATTACAAACTAGAAGTATATTTCACTGAATTCTAACACAATCTACATGTAAAAATACAAATGGAGGGTTTGATAGATATCATGAATTTTTACACCAAAAAATGTATTTTCATTGACAAGGTCTGTCAAAACACTGTAACCCACACAAAATCTTAGGGACCCCATGTGACTATATGAAAAGAAAGAAAGAAAAAGAACAGAACATCTAGCACAACAATGAATTGTATAGTATTTCGGTGGGTTCAAAAATTATAATGCCTTCTGCTTGGAACTTCCTACTAAACAAGGGACAAGGGAAAAGCTCCCAATGTGACAGTAACTAATATAATTAATATCACAGTGTGTTAGATTATACTTTTTAAAAATTAAAAAAAAAAACTATTCATATAGATGGCCTAGTGATTTTATCATAGTCGCATATTGGTTGTAAAGATAATCATAACTATAAAAGCAGTTATGAATTTCTCTTGATATTTATCGATTTATTTTATAATTGAAAATAGTTAGTACTGCTATGGGTAAAAATTCAAAACTTTGACAAATACTTTCTACTTGAATCACAAAATTTTTGTCTTATCTACAACTCTCTCCAAGAAGTATACTAATCTAGCTTTTACATGTACTCTAGATATCTGAAATCCTTCATGTTGTCATATTTCTTAATGCTCCATTATTCAATGTTTTAGCCACTCAACCATCACTGTCAAATGCCTCGCAGTTGTTTCCTTCCAATTAGCATTATTGTTTCTGGACATTCACACCTATAATACACAATGCACCAAACTAGAAGATATATAAAAAACTTCCAACAAGAAACAAATAAAGATACTCAAAGAAAGCTTACTTAGATTTATTATTATTCTACTAAAGCATCTTGAGAAAACAACAGATAAGCTAGAGGTGAGCAGACAAAACTTGAAACCCAATACGAACATATTGAATGTTTTCTTTGAGATAATAAACTACAATTTAATTAGCATAATCAAAAATTCTGAAGACGGAATCCTGTTTGGAATTGTCAAAAGATCCTTTTCCAGTAACAATGTTTTTTAACAAAAAAAAATGCGAAACGGAAATCTAACTTCCTTGAGGGAAAGAAAGAAGTCGTCTGTGAGACCAATATATAAATAGCACCTTTACTCAAGATGTATTAATTGGGATTTTTTTTAGGTTTCGACTTATGTTGTGCCAAAAACATAGCAAAGATTGAATGATTGCCAACATCCTTTCCTATAATTACAAAAAGAAACCATAGAACACAGGAAAAGGATTTTTTTTTAATGTGTAGTGTTCTGGATCAGAGGAGGAAATAATCAACCACCTAAAAAGATCCTTAGGCAAATTACTCGATCATAAACGACTAGGAAATGAAGCGTTTACATAAAATTGTCGTTAGCAAATATCTAAATTGAGAAGACATTTGTATGTGATTATGGTTTTTTTTGATAACCATTAGGTGAAAGTTGGCTTGAAAAACTAAAATCTTTGTCAAACAAATCCACTAGCCGCGAATGAAACCATGAGCAATTACCACCACCATTGTGCTACTTGAATGTTTACGGTTGCTTCGATACAGCTACACTACAGCTATTAAAGCAAATACTACCAGCACATGAACTATACATTTGTTTGTTAACTAAGAAATCATAAAGTCCTTGGCAAACACAAGCGCTACGCAATTCTACGGTCAATACAGATGGCTTTTCGTTTCAAACGTAAAATTTCCTAGAAAGTTGTTTTTCAACTTTTGCAAGTTTGTTCAATACTAGCTACTTTAGTTATTCAGTATAATAGTTAAAACAACCCCATGTACAGCAATTAGTTCATCAAAAAGTGATTTCGAAGTATGAATATAAGGTTAAGCTGCAGAGATTACCGCTAATTTGCTCTAAATGAACGTTAGATACGCTCAAACATGACTAAACACTAACCTCATGAGAAGCACTGCCCGCTCTATGTCATCGAGGTTTTCGTCAACTGTCAGCCTTTCTATTTCTTCTGCTGACTGTAAAACACATTGAAATTTCATTGACCATTGATGGAAATCCTTTCCTAGCCATTTCCCCATTTCTAATAAATGCTATAAAATAAAAAAAAGCTTACCTTTAGTCCTCGTATCGAGCGCTCGGAGCGTAATTCTTCAACATCCTCTTCTCCAAGAGGACCCGCTCCGACCCAATCCATGTCACGATTGAGAAAAACTCTGCTGCCTCCAGGTCATTTTGGAGTTGTCGTTGTATCTATCAGGCAAATATTTTCTGCACATTTCCGCCCATTGCTCATTTAAGAGACGTAAACAGTAGTTTAATCAAGGTATTTTAGCTCCATTGACGCTTCTTTCCCAAAACTTTTGTTGGCCTCGCGCCTTGGGATCCATCCCAGCATGCACCTTGACCTGTACAAATGAACAGTCGATCGCTGCTCGTTACTGCTCGTTACTCATCGATAGCAAATCGATAATCTTTCGGGGCGTAACAACTAAACCAATATGGCTGCTTCAAGGGTTCTTTGTCGATTTTCTCGTAGAATTTCAGTTTCAAGAAGTTTAGGAATTAGATTTGCAAGTAAGGTATGCAGATAAGTATATGATGCAATTATTGTTTTGATTTATGGTTGAACATTTTCGCCATATGTGCATGGATGTGGATGTTGTGGGAGGACCTTGAAGGGCTCATATGAAATTCAAAACCTTCGTATTCATGCCTGGGATGCACTTGTTTATAGTTTGTATTACGTAGCCAGAGTAGCCAGTAGAACAAAGCCTTTTATTTAGATTAGTCAACTAACACCTAAATATATCAATAAGACTATTTATCATTTTATTGTCATTTGCAAATACAAAATAATTTATTTACTTTAATAATCTTATATTAACTTATTAAGCTTAATATGCTTAAATAATTTAATTAGAACTTTAAGACTTAAGCTTACTTATTATTATGATTATTGCCAGTAATAATTCATATTTTCATTTTGTTCTAGGATGTGAGAAATGGTTTTATTGACCTTGTAGGAAGGTATGGCTAATTATTAATTAAATATTATGGCATGATGTGCAAAAGGTATGATGACATTTGCATTAATTTCCTTCTATGCACGGGCTTTTGTACATGTTAAACCAACACATTTAGATGTGAAGCTTGCTGCATGGTTTTACCAAATAAGGGGGTAAAAAAAAGCTTGTTAGACAACAAAAAATTGTGCGTAGAAGTATGCAAAAACATTAAATGTGATCATACCTGCATGCATCACACTATAATATTTAATTAGTTGAATAAATGTTATGCTAAGGACAACATAAATATTAAGAAAGCTTAAGGCCCGTTTACACTAGAAAATTTATCGCGCAACTTGAGCAGCGATTTCAATGGCGATTTTATCGCGACCCAAATCGCAGTGAGTTGCACTGAATTTTCGATCATGTTTGAATTGGCGGTGACATAGCTGTGATCATCGCCATGAAATCGCCATAAAATCGCCCCTCAAGTCGCGCGACAAAGTTGCTAGTGTAAACGGGCCTTTAGGTCTATCATTTGCAAAGTCACTAATAATAGATTAATATTTGATATCTGAGTCTTTCCATTTGATATCCCTAGTGCCATTTTAACCTCTGTGAAATTTTTTTTTTTAACTCCAGAACCCCACTGATAAGGTTAACTAAACTTAGTGAAGAAACAGGTAAGGTAATCTTGGCATTTAAGTGGAAACTATAAATAACTGAATGAAAGAATTTAAGGAAAGAAGAAGAGATAAAAGGAAAGAAGAATTGAAAAGAAGGAAGGAGGCAGGGAAGGAAGAAAAGATAGAGGATTAAAGGAAAGAAGGGAGGAAAGATTGAAGGAAGAAATAAATACAGCAACAATATGCATGTAGGTGTCCCAGTCTTGTGTAACCACTTGTGGTATGCTAGAAATTTAGACATATGTACATTACATAATACAGTTATTGATTGAAGGATTTAAGGAAGAAATAAATACAGCAGCTGCAAGATCGTACCATACTGTGAAATGGACTCAGAAAAAGATTCTGAGCTACAGGACTCGTTAGTGTGACTGGATATAATATTATTGTGACAAACGTACTGTATTTGCTACAGTCACAGAAATGTCTAAGGAAATATATGATAAACATGATATGCATATGATGATTGAATGAAAATTTGATGTGTATATGATCGTACAATACTGTGAAATGGACATGTAAGACTTGTACATATTTTTCTAGGTTGTGATATTACAGTAAAAGCAGAACATATGAACCCAGGAGGTTCAGTGAAAGACAGAGCAGCATTATATCTCATCAAAGAAGCTGAAGAAAAAGGTATAGAAATCAAATCTACATATAACTACCATACAGTATATTTATACATTATCTTGAATCCCAGATATCTTGAACTTCTTGCTATCTCAAACTTGATACCACATCCAGTCCAGTAGACTTGGGTCACTAAATATTTTTACCCTAGATATTTTGAAACCCTGTTTTCTTTTAAGAACCTTTTCCCTTATCCCCACAAGGCTCAATAAATAACGCTCCACTCAAAGGCAGTTCAAGATTTTTTGCTGGGGGGTTTCAGTTGCTGGTTAAGGGGTGTTTGGCTAACAAACCACCCAGCCAAAAAATAAAGAAGGGAAGAGGTTCCAAATCAAAAACAAATTAAAGGATTATGCATGTTTTACATTGGATATGTTCTAATAGGGGATTTCATTGTCCTCACTTAGGGGGATCGAATGTGGTTTAGGGGTTCAGATGACCCCATTAGATCTGCCCTACTACTATTTATATGCAAAACTTGTTTTATGATAGTGACCTCTCTATAATTCGTATTCATATTTTGTTTTCCCCAAGGTCTTCTCAAACCAGGTGGTACAATAGTGGAAGGAACGGCAGGAAATACAGGTATAGTCAACTGATGTAAAAAAAATACTACTACTTAAGTTATGACTTTATAATAATAATAATAATAATAATAATAATAATAATAACTTTATTACTTGTATAGCGCAAAATTCATGCTAATAATATGATCTAATGCGCTTTACATGACTTTACATGTCTAAAATGTTACTGCAAGAAATAGACTCCTTGCAGCAAGTCAGAATGCAGATCAATTTGGAGGACAAAAAAACAGGTTCCAATTCTCAGGAGTTTGAAATTCTTTTGTTTTGTCCTCCAGTTGAGCTGCCTTGACGTCACATGAAAGAGGTATATATATATAGGATGCCAACCTTAATATAATGGAGGGCCATATAATATCCAGGATTTTACTGTAGATCAGTAAATTACTTATCAAGAACAGTCTTTTCATAGTCACTTATAATTCAGTGTTTAGAAATTTCATATTTTGTTTTTAGGGATAGGTCTTGCACACTTGTGTTTAGCAAAAGGCTACAAATGTGTCATATATATGCCAAACAACCAATCTCAGGTAAGAAAAGAAGTTCTGAACAATGGTTCTTATTCTTATGACCCAGCTGTATCCTAAATCAGCATACATCAAAGTTAGGCTATAGGGTCAATCTCTTAATAATTATCCAGAAAAACTATGTGAGATAATCTGGACTTCTGAACATGAGCTGCAAATTATCCTGGAAACAAATTCCATTTATCAAGTATGTAGTTTTTCTTGACATTTATTGGGAGCTTGACCTGAAAGCCTCACTTCAATGTATGCTCATTAAGGGTACCACTGGGCTGTGGGATCAACTACAATAAAGGATATTGCTGGTTTTTACAGTCTCTGACTGTGAACTTAACATGACAATTTTTTCTTGAAGTTCTATTAATACTTGTCATAGAATTTAAAGTGCCGTTTTTTGATATTTCATTCTGTTCAATGGGAATAATTGCAAGCTATCTAATATTTAGTTAGAAGGATAATTTTTGACTTGTTTATGTATTCATCGTATTTAGGAAAAAATAGATTTACTAAAAGCACTTGGAACTGAGGTTCGACCTGTGCCTGTTGTTCCATTTGATGATCAAATGAACTATAACCACCAGGCAAGAAGGTTTGCAGAAACATTAGAAAATGCCGTATGGACAAATCAAGTGAGTACTTTAGTAATGATAAGAAGTATGTTAACAATGGTAATGATGTGGTTTATTGTGTGTGTGGGGGGGGGGGGGGGGGGAGAGGGGATGGGGGGCTGAGGGAGGAAGGGAATAGGTGGGGTTCAGGGTTGAGCAGTTATATTTTGAAAGGGGCAAATGTTGTTTTATTTTTTCATTTTCGTCATGTGATTCTAAAAAAGAATATATCCATGCCCCACCATGGAGGAAATAAGAAATTCCTAGGGGGGGGGGGGGGAGGGGGAAGGGGGAGTCAGAGAAAAAACAAAATTACAAGGTTTGTATCGAAGGAAATTGGCCAGGAAATTTCAGAGGGATGGGGAGATCCTTTTTCAAATATGGTGGATATATAGAGGATATTACATGGTCACGTGGAGATATGAATTTTATCTTCGAGTATTGATATTATCTCTCACGAGAGAGTGCAGCGAACAAGTGAGATAATATGAGCACGAGAAGATAAAATTTGTATCTCCAAGCGGCCATGTAATGTTCTGTTTATTATATGAAATCTTCAATGAAAAATAATGGAGAATTTGAGCGAGCTGAGCAAAAAGTCGAAATTTGACACCACCAGTGTTGATAAAAATCGTATCCCCACTGGCCACTGGTGGGAGTGGAGATATCAATTTTATCATTTTGATGTCACTCAATATCACACTCTATTTCATATAATAAAGATATTTATTAGGAACCACACATTGTGGGTCACAATATTATTTAGGCACTCAAGGCAGCTGAGCCACATCTTTTTTACAAAAGGAATAAACCTCTCTACCTGGGGCGTAGTGCTTTCACATTTCAGACCATGTGTCATTCCCTAGAGTATCATTTCTTTGTTTAACGGTTGCACATGAGAAGACACATAATATACAGGGTTCGTGCAGGTCCTTGGACTCCTTGAAAAGTGCTGGAATTTGAAAACTCATTTCAAGGGCACTTGAAACTCCTTGAAAATCGTAAATACTCCTTGAAAAATATTTAGAAAGGTTTTTGTAACCCAAAACGCCTGTTTTCCTCATCTAAAAGTTCGTAATCCCGATCGCACCCATCGTTATGTGGTCCTTGAAAATTTTCATTTTGGTCCTTGAATACTCCTTGAAATGTCCTTGAATGTCTTCACAAGAAGCCTGCACTGACCCTGAATATAGATACAACTCAAACAAAGAATCTTATTCTCAAGAGAATGACACGTGGTCTGAAATGTGAAAGAGGTCTATTCCCAAAATACCATAAAATACTTACATTAAATGTAATATGTAATATTGTTAATATTATTAAGACTTGCATTTCTTAATGACTAGTTTGACAACACAGCAAACAGAAGGGCTCATTTTGAAACGACTGGTCCAGAAATCTGGCAGCAGACAGATGGCCAGGTTGACGCAATAGTGTTTGGTACAGGAACTGGTGGAACATTGGCAGGTAATTACCCAATCAGACAGGCTATTAGTCTGTCTGCCTGCCCGTTCATATGACCATCAGCTGGTCAGTTTATCAGTATGGCTATCCATCTGGAGCCAGTTGTACGAAGCCTGAATAGCATTATTCCACTGGATAAATCCTTACACAGCAGATAAAACCTATACAAATTCTATACGTGTATGGGTTTACTCGGTGGATAACTTTAATCAGGTTTTGTACAACTGGCTCCTGTCTGTTGGTCAATCAGACAGTCTGTTCTGTCAGTCTGTCCTTCAGTAAGTCAGATAGTCAGTTAGTCTTACATACATTCAGTAATATCAGTAAAAGCCCTGTTACATGCTACGATTTCTTGTGCAACTTGTCTTGAGGAAAAATAGTTGCAGGTTGCACAAGCATTTTTTTCACGAGAAAAGTTGCAACCAAAATTGTGCATGTGACATGGTCTAACAACTTGCAACTATTTTTTTGTTGCACAAGAAATCCTAGCATGTAATCAGTCATTCAGTCAGTTTTTTTAATTTTATAATGAACCACTAAAAATACCACAATAGAGCATCCTGATAAACTGATTAATATTTAATGTGTTACTTTAAGGAACTGGATCTTTTCTCAAATCAAAAAATCCCAATGTAAAAGTTATTTTAGCAGATCCACAGGTAAACCAATATACAATTAATTCAGTAAGTTTGCTGATTTATTTTATGCTTTAAAATCAGGATTCTTAACTTTGTTCCTCTGTAACTTTATTATGTTTATTTTTTTTAATTCAAGGGAAGTGTTTTATATAATTACTTCAAGATTGGAGAGCTTGTCAGAACTGAAGGAAGTTCAATAACAGAAGGTGATCAATGAAATAGTAACTAGTTGAATAGTGAGAGTAATATATAAAAAAAAACCAGAAAGAATATTGTGCAAAGTAGCCCAAAGAGACTGTATAATAATGGGAAAAGGGATACATCTTTCCTTTCCCTTTTTCCCTCCAACTTTTCTTACCTCTTTTCCAAGGGTGGATCCAGGGGAGAGGTCCAGGGGGCCCAGAGCCCCCCTTTACGACTCGTTGTTTTCCCTTTTTTAATATACAATGTTTTACAGGTAATCTTTATACTATAATATCCCAGTAACAGGTCTAGGGGGAGGGTTGGGACAGTCCAGAACCCCCTAGTTTCAATCGTCATTTTATTGAAATAGTTCAATTTTTTAGATAAGTATACGTTTGGATGCCCCCCCCCCCCCCTCAAAAATTCCTGGATCTGCCTTTCCTTGACTCTCTTCTTTCCTTACTCCCTCTCCCTTTCTCCCTATTGGTATCCCATTTCCCCTTATTCCTAACGGCACATTGTTAATGATTGATACAGACCAGGTACCACTGCATGCACACTTGCTAAAATAGCAGGACCACTGTTTGTCTACAAACTGTGAATTCTTCATTTGTCCAGGTATTGGTCAAGGTAGAGTAACAAGTAATCTACAAGGAGCACCAATAGATGATTCTGTATTTATACACGACACAGAAGCTATAGAAATGGTAAGCAACTGAAACCAATACAATTTATATGCTAAAGCTTTTGTTAGGTCTCTCCCTTGATTCGAGGATTTTCTCCGGTTTTCCTCCCTACGCAAAACCTAACAAGCTAAATTCAGGTTGAATTTATTTTTTATTTTGAATATGCAGACATACTACTTACTTCATGAGGAGGGTTTCTTTGTCGGAGCCTCGTCGGGTCTTAATGTAGCAGCGGCAGTCAAGGTAAAGTACTAACTATTAATACTGTATTATCTTATGTTATAGTTTATGTAGGGATTGTGGTCTCTTATTTACAGTGTATTGTAGATCCTGACAATTTGATTGTCCGTCGTCAGCATCATCTCCCCATGATCACTATCTTTGTCACTAGCATCCTCATCATCTTTATCATCAGCAGTAGCAGCATCTCCGTCATCTCCACCATCATCATCAGCAGCATCACCATCATTGTCACCAGCATCCTTATCATCTTTATCATCATCGCCATTATCACCTTTATCCTTATCAATAATTTGAAAATCAATTATCTAGCTAGACTATCGCTGTGAACTATAACATTTCTACAGTCAGCACTATTCGCTTACCCAGAGATTATAATGTGCTCCTGCCGTAACTGTGCCAAATTTTCTAACTCAAAAAGTATTCTCACTGTCTGGTCATGGTAAGGATCTAATTATCAAGCCCCTTACTCTCCCGTTATTTGCTCAATTCGTCCTACAGTAAAACTACCAGGCCCATGGGTAACAGGTTTTTGTTTGCTTGTTTGTTTTATTGCTTTTTTCATCTTTTTTGTTGTTGTTTTTTTGTTGTTTTTTTGTTTGTTTGTTTGTTTGTTTGTTTGTTGTTTTTTGCGTTTAGTATTGTTTTTAACTTAAATCTTTATTTTCAAGGTAGCGAAAATGTTAGGCCCTGGACATCTTATAACAACTTGTTTATGTGACTCGGGTCAGGTAAGAGACCAAGATCCAGTGAACTAAAAACATATGTATAGCGTTTGCTGATGCTGTTTCTGTTGCTAAGCAATATTTGTTTATATGTGCCTATTTATTTTTCTCAGCGCTATTTCACACGACTTTTTAACAAAAGCTGGATTGAAAGTAAAGGTAATGTGTTTAAGTTCCGAAGTCGAACTAGAAAATATATAAATGAAGGGAATGTAGTAGTTATTCGAGGATTTTCTCCAGGTTCTCCCGCGGTTTTCTTTCCTCCGTAAAACCCAGCATGCTAAATTTTAATTCCATCTGTGAATTAGCTATGCTCGCTGACCCTAATGAAACGTTGCGTGGAGACCCTTTGGAAGTTTGCGTGACGACTGTATGAATATTTGCGTGACGACGCTATGGAAGTTTGTGTGACCACCCTAAGGAAGTTTGCGTGACCACCCTAACGAAGTTTGCGTGACCACCCTAAGGAAGTTTGCGTGACCACCCTAAGGAAGTTTGCGTGACCACCCTAAGGAAGTTTGCGTAGGACGCCTAGCCACGCCCTGACTTTTAAGTTCATCAACAAGCTAGTACCTTTATTATGAATCCACTGAATGTGTACCTTTTTTCCAGGGCTCCTTGATGCTATACCCAAAAAGTACCATCATTCCTTGTACTAAACTAGCTATCCTGCCTGCACATCGCTTGGACTCGATGGATACAATTTGAAACTGCTCCTGAAGTATCTTAGACCAAGAAAGTCATACTCTCTTTCTTAGACTTGTGTAACTTATTTCGCACAAAAGGGTAGAAACATAGCTGGGTAGCTACACTATGACGCATAAATGTCAAGTTTGGGCTACCTGTGGTTTTTCAATATTAGAAAGGTAGAGAGCAAGCAATCGAAATTTTAGATAAAATTCGGACGATAAACATCAAACCTACAGCCAGTTATTGCATCAGGAGCAGGGCTCCAAGCATGTAGGCTTTCGTTTCGTAGAACTTAGTTCAAATTCACCTAATTAATCAAGGATTGATTCAAGACTGTAATAATAAAATATATTTGGGATAATATATTTGAAGGATGTAAAATTGACGGTCCTGCAATCTGTAAATTACTATTCAAAATTCCTATTTTAAAAGATGAACTTATTAAAAAACAATTTTTTAAACTACGAATAATTTTTTTGTCCTTAATGTTAGATTCCCCTTGAGAATGTACAAAGCTGGTCCCTGCACGAAAATCTTACACGATGATCCGGAAAAAAAGCAGGGGGGAATTGTAATGATGTACGTTTTCATACAGGCGGGATTTACATGGTACCGGGAGTAAACCGTTCAAAAAGTTGTATACAGTTCAGGCGTTCGGTTCACACGGATTAACTGTGCTATCTGGACAAAAATTCACAACCAAACTTGTTTTGCACCTTGATGTGGTCCATGTTTCCCATCTTGTTTGGCTCCTTGTTTGGTACCTTGTTTTGCACCTTGATGTGGTCCATGTTTCCCATCTTGTTTCGCTCGATCCTTGGTTTGATCCATGTTTCGCAATTTGTTTCGCTCTTGCTGTGGTCCACGTTTTGCACCTTGTTTCGCTTTTTATTTTGGTATTTTGGTTAATTATTCGTCCGGTTAGCGTGTAACTCCTGCCTAAATTGAATCTGCGTTACGATAATAAAGACGTACCCCGAAATCCGTTTCTCTGTAATATCTTTTGATTTTATCCGAAACATTTAGCGAATATATGTAAAGCTACATTGTATGGCGCTTCTTTTTATCCACGCTTGGGTTTGTACGTATTTGCATATCATATATCGCACAACGCTAGTTTATTCCAGATTTTTCTCTTCTTATTTTCTATATCCGTTGACAGCCAGAAGGCGAATATTCAACACATGAAAGATACTGAATATATCTCTTCGATCGAGCAAAGTAATACGAACTATTTTCGTCATTTTTTTTAAATAACCAGGACCATACTTCCAGACATCGAGTGCTGAAAATTCGTATGGCAGCGCAAAGCATTTACGGCTACGCTGAAGATTTCGGCCCCAACACCGCTATCCCGGAATTACAGACTGATCAGGAAGCTCGGCCGAAGCCTAAGGGAGAGGTTAGTCGGCCCCTGGACCGTAGATGATTAACCCCTTGCTATGATCAGCACACCAATTAATCGCTTCTGTCAATGATGGTTAAACTCTAAAGAGTTACTCTTTTCAATGTGGGACGAAAGTACATAATAGTAGAAGTAAAATGAGCAGGGGAAAAATGGGGGTCACTGACATCACATGAAGGCGTCGCGATTATACGTGAAGCAGAAACCCATATGGACTAGCTTCTGGTGGAAGTTCACCCTTTTTGGGGCAAAAAAGCATTTGAAAACGCTCTCCCCGGGCGCTCTCCAGAGACAATTAATAACGGAGGCCTATCGTATTGGCATGGACAGTCGAAATCGGAGGTTTTGAAAAACCCTGACGTCATTCGCACCAAAAACGTCTGTTTTTCGCATGCGCAGATGACTATACTGCATTATTTCTGATCCTATCTGCGTTTTTGAGGACGCTATAAAAACGCTACTGTGCATGGACGATAAGCTTTCTATCCATTTTCGGCCAGACGAAAACAGGAGTGTTTGGATAATGCAGTGTTGACGTTGCTAAAGGGACGTTGCTAGGAAACGCTTCAAACGACACTGACAAGATCATTGATGTCAAACGTACATATTACCTTAATTATTCTAATCTGTTAACCCGAGATTCATGATAGGCTTTGCTCGGTATATATCTAATCTAGAACCGCAGGGCACCCTCGAGGAAGGCTTGTGTCTGTGTATGGGGGGGGGGGGGGGGTGGAGACTAGATTTTAAAGGAGGATAGTACTGAAAGTGATAGGGTGTTAGCAAAAACGAGCCGGTCATAGTACCTTGCCTCATCCAATCCTCTCCGCGCTCCCTGCTAATGAGCTAATCATTTTATGTTTGGCAAGGCGTAAGAAACGATGCAGCTTCCGTGCAACATTGCTGGTGAATCTACCAATCGCAATGTACACCAAGGGCACTTTCCATTGGTCAGTACTGACCGGCCAGATCAACCTGTCAATTTAAAAGAGAGGCGGCCTTTTTCTCGAGAGTTTTCCCTATTTTTTATAATACATTCCGCCAAAATAGTGGATAAAATTTAGGAATTGCCCGATCTGCCTGAACAGTTCTGATTAAAAACAGAATTCTCTTTATGAATTGACTGGTCTGGCTGGCCAGTTCCGAAATTCCCCCAAATCTCTAACACCAAGCTGTTGCAGAAGATGAAATTTAAAGACGTAACATTTCAGAAGCAGATCTTTATTTTATTTTGAAACGGTGCCGTTGTATGCATTATATATTAGAACAATCTCGTTCCCAGAGCCGTTATTTCTTACTGTGCATGCTCGACTAAATACCCAATCATTTCGTCGAGCATGCGCAGTAAGCAATGTGAACTCTGGGAACGAGATTGATACTAGTAATGAGGTTTTCTGAGTTACTAATGACATTTTCAGTTTTGCGTAATATCCAGCCTTCTAGCTTTAAAAATTGACTTTTTTTGCCACCAGACTAAAGTACGAACACTAGGTCGAATTGAAAAAATTGACATTAAAAATGCGGTTTTCAAGTCTGAGGAGAATAAAAGTCGTTTTGGCTCCCATAATTAATGCAACGAGACTGGGGATGGGATAGGAAACACCAGATCTAAGCAATAGTTCTTACATTTTCGATTGCCAGCAGCGAAACGCGAAATTCATCGAGCAGGATTTTGCCAATATTGAAACTAAAAATCCGGCACAGGTTTATCTTAATCACATAGAATAGAATTTTAGAATATCTAGAACTGCAATTCAGATCTTATCGACTAAAATATTTAACCTTCATTTTCTGCTAATTTGATATTTTCTAAAGGTGTTTGTATTTTTTTAGTCTCGTCGTTTTCTTCCTCGCTTTCTTCTTCCTCGTCATCCTCCTCTTCCTCGTCCTCTTCTTCTTCCTCTTCCTCCTCCTCATCATCGTCATCATCTTCATCGTTGCCATACGAATAGCCAGCAGATGCTCCGCCAAAGCTGAATCCTCCAAATGAAAAACCACCACTGTATTCGTCGTCGTCGTCTTCATCAAATTTCTGACGGCCATAGGTATGGGATCGAGCTACGAAAAATAAAGAAAGAAAACATTTGACCTCGCTGTAAAAGGTAGATTTTAAAATTCCAGATACATGGGTCTTTGGCTTCCGCTACAATCACCTGACAGTGACTTACTTGACATGGACAAGTCATGGAGGAGTGCAGTGTGCTATGAAGAGAAAGGTCTATTGTGGCATGACATGACCATCACCTAACAGAGCGACTTACTTGACATGGACAAGTCTTTGGTCTCCTTCGTCTCATTCCCGCATTTTGGACAAGGGAATGCTTGCCCACGTGCATATTTCACTCCTTTTCTTCGCACATGGTCATCACAGAAACACACCTACAGAAAATGCATTAATTAGTTACTCTCGATAGTGCTATACTCCGTACGCTGCTACACGTGTGCATTGAGTCTTTTTTCAAGAGGTACGAAAGGGAGTGGTTACAGGGAAATGAGTTGTCAACAATCCCAGTGACTCCCTCCTCTCCAAACCAACTGTACCATGGCATTTATCTGAGGTGGCCAGGAGTTTGACTGTAATGACACATTTCCACATCCAAGCTGAAGCATATTTTTAAATATAAAAAACTCTAATACTAATGATTTAAAAAAAAAACTCTGATACTTGCCTTACAGCGAAGACATGAATATTGTCCTAATTTATTACAAGATCCACCTGAAAAACACAGAAAATAATATAAACTTTATATGCATACTTTCGAAATGTAAATTTGGAATTAAGGTTAGAGTAACCATTCCCAAACACAGCATCACATGTGAACAGAGTTTGTTAGGTCTCTTTGATTCGAGCATTTTTCTGGTTCTCCAGCTTTCCTCTCTTTGCAAAACTTAACTAGCTAAATTTCAATTTGATCTGTGAGTTAGCCGTGCCCTGACTTACATAGATCAGCCCAGCGAGGTTGTTTCAGGGTTCAATCTGTGAGTTAGCCATGCCCTGACTTAGATCAGCCCAGAGGTTGTTTCAGGGTTCAATCTGTGAGTTAGCCGTGCCCTGAATTTCATCAGCCCCCTGTGCTGATCTAGGATTTTGAGTAAGGGGGTCACAAAATTTAGGAGATGCACCTTTTGTTATACTAACCAATTCCAAGCTAGAAAGGGGGATCTCAGGGACCCTGTGACCACCCCCTAAATCCGCCACAGGTTCCTTAATAACTTACATTTGTATGACTCTGAATCCAGTACTTGACAACTTGCTTGGTGTTCAAACTGATCATCCTCACACAGAAAACTGTTGCAGAAAGCACACAGAAATACTCGTCCACCTAGAGTGACAAATATTAAAAGGAACAAATCAGTGATATTCAAGGTAGAAGGCACAAAACACACTTGGACATCAACTTGCCATGCCATGATGGTGATAGTGCTGTGTCTGAGCAACTGGATGAATGAGAATCTAACATACTCTATGGTTTAAAGGATGTAATGAATTTATCACAACTATGCTGTGTGCATGGTGGTTCACAACCCTACAAAATAGCACTGGCCTCTTGCCCATGCAACCCGGGTTCAAATCCTTGACATGGTGTCATATGTGAGTAGAGTTGCTTGTTAGTTCTCTCCTGTGCTTTGAGCATTTCTCTCTGGATTCTCTGGTTTTTCTCCCTCCCCTAAATCAACTTCAATTCCAATTCGATCATGGAACCGGGGCCACAGGTTTGTCAGCCACTGGCTCTTAGTGCTACTCTCATAGAAACAAGAACTATTTATAATAAATAATACTTCATTTTTTATTTCTATTTAATCTATCCTAATGATTACACTGCATACCATGATCCCAGACTCCTCTTTTGCATTCAATGCATTCAGCATCTCTCAAAGGACATTCACAGGCATGTGTTGTGAGACACTTCCTGCTGTGGCAAACAAAGGCCTCACAGAAATCACAGATTGCACCCTGGATGATGAAAAAGTAAAACTCATAATTAATGTTTGCATTAAGGTGGCTGCCTACTATTTTATAGTAAATGAAGCTACTGCACACACTACTATGCAATCACAATGACGCAAATTAAGCAGGCAATCTAACACCACTATGTGCGCGCCTACGAATAACCTTCAAACTTTTATCGAAGAACAATAAAAATTTTTGCACGGGACAATTTTTTTTCGGATTTCCAAAAGAGTACATTAAAAAAAAACTTTTGACAGAGTTTGAAAAAAAAACCACATGGTTTTACTCATAGAAAGAGCGGTAAGTGTACATTTTTGGCACTGGTTTTAATCAAAATAAATTCTCAAGGGCAAGAGGAATAAAAAAATATTTTTGACTATATTTCTCAATATTTTCTAATTCTTTTGACTTATATTAATTTTGTAAAACGATGTATAATTTAGGTTTCTTGAAAAAATAACGTCAAAAGCTTGATTACCGGTGAAGTTATGAATTTTTTCATTGAGAGTTGGTTTTCGCTTCTTTTTCTTCAAAAAAATGTTGATATGCTTGTGCTTAATCATGAATATCTCAAAAACGGCCTCAGGACACCCTTTTTTTCTTTCCAGATTTGAAATCAGCATTAAATTTGAATTTAAAAAATTGTGATTCAAAAACTTTTTCATGGATTTTTTCTATAGTAGGCAGCCACACCAGCAGATTCCTTTGCACACTTTCTTTTTTTTTTTTTTTTTTTCTCCTTTGTTTTCCATTTTCAGACCACTACTCATTCCCTAATGAAAAGTATAATTTCTTTATTTAATAGTTGCACGTGAAAAGACAACTCAAACCAATAATCTTAATCACAAGAGAATGATCGACATGTAGTCTGAAATGGAAAAAGATTTCGCCCAAGCTAAAGAGGTCTATTTAGCCACAATTGTCTTACTATCCTAGCTATATGATTCTTGCTTAGTTGATTATCTTTAAAAGTAAAGTAGAAGCATGCAGTGAAGATGTTCATTAGTACTACAAATGTTGCTAAAGAAGAAGTGAGTGGATCAAAAACCAGTCTTTGATTGAAGAAAAGCTTAACTTTGTAAATGAGGCCAAAAACCTAGATTCAACACTTGGATAAAAATAAAAGACAGCAACATCCCATGGCAATGTGAGATGTTTAAATTGCTTGCTAACATACTTGTCACATCCCAAGATGCATGATAAAGTACCATGAATTATGTATATTCATCATTGTTCTCTTTTTTTTTTTTTTGATGAAAAAATGAAATACAAAAATGGTAAAGGAAGAATAGAAACAAAATATAATAAAGCAATTAAGCTTACCACCATATTCAAGCCTACAGCATGTGTACCAACATGTTTTATTACACAATCACCTGACTTCATTAGACATTTGCTTTTACCTAAATAATGAAAAAAAGAAAAAAGAAAATGATGAAACAGGAAAAAACAAATGATTAAAAAAGTTAAATCTTTTACTTTCATTAATGAAAGGATCAGAAAAAATCTGAGCTCCTAATGGGATTTGAACCCACGACCTTCCATACTCCAGTTGGACACTCTACCTCTGAGCTACTGGGAACTCTAATGGTGAGCTAGGCCAATTTGTGGGTTAAGACACTTGTATTTAAAAAGTATTATATAAACATCATTGAAAACTATTCAACTGTAAACAACTGCATGGTCTATAATTCATGATCTAGCTCTTTTAAATATATTTTTTCATAAGAAATTTAATAAATATTAAGAAAATAAATAAATGAGACTATGAATCTAGTGAGACTATGAATCTAATTTACTTACCACAGTGGGCACAAACTGTTAGTTTTTGGTAACAAGAGCAGAAATAGCAAAATGCTCTGTTTTTCTGTCTCCTAAAAAGAAAACGCAACAATGTTTGTGACCATCATGGGCAAGAAATTGAACATTACCCTAATTAAATCATTATTAAATTTCAAAACTGACTTCTAAGATAGAATGTGATTTTGATTGGGATCAAAAATTAGATATTGATACATGTATAGTATATAATTATGATGATGATGACATGATGATATAATAAATGACATACAGTAAGATGATGATGGTGACAATTAATGTTCAAATTGTTAAACCCTGAAACAACTTCTGGGCTAAAGAAAACCAGAGAACCCGGAGCAAAACCCTTGATTCTCCTCAGTTTCATAATAATCAATTTTCAAAGCTACAAAAATAGTACTTTAAAATCACACAAAAACAAAGAAAACAATGAGGTTACCTTTTACATCTGTCACATTCCTTTGATGACAGCAATAAAAAAAGCAAACATTAAAGTAAAAAGATCAGTAAATGAAAATATACATGAAAGAGATATGCATGATTTCTTTTGGTCTACAAGAGAAAATGGCTAATGCTATAAGTTGGTAGCCATTTGGAAAGCAGGATTTGTGAAAGCCCAGTAGTTTGTTTAGATCTCCTAAAGCTTTCTATCGGTGCTATTACTTTTTTAGAAGGGAATAATACAAGAAAACATGGCATTATATCACTGAGATGAATAAAATTCGTACCATCATGGCGTTACAAGGTTTTTCCATGAGGGACCAGTTGCTACCCGACTGGATGTTCTTTTGCCTCGCTTTTTGTTTCTCTGCCTTCTTACGAGCTCCGGTTTTTTTCTTCGGCATCTTCAATACTGTTTGTCCTTAAGTCTTGTGTTATTTCAAGAATCTGAGTAGCAATGAGCACTTTATAATCTCCAAAATGTGAAGAAAACTACGAATTGGTTTTGTTTCGTAGCCAAATGGCAAATCCAGTCAGGCGTTCCGCGCTATCACGTGGATTCATTTTTAGAACGCTGACCAGCTTACGCAGAAAGTCACAGGGAACCCAATTTAGATAAAAGTGCTAGAGGAAAAATGAATCTGAAAAATATATTATTTATTGAAAAAAAGGTATTAGAGGCTAAGAACGTGTGTTATTAGCGAACAGAAAAACAAGGCAAAAATACCTTTTTTACTGATACGGCCATTTTGGATTATATTGTTTAAACAGATCCTGTTTTTTAAAAGTAAGACCGAGGGGGTAATTATTGGAAGATTCATGGTATGCACAGCTGTCAGGGTGTCTTTTTATATAGTAGTTTGAGCGATATGTGAAGCACCAAAGCGTAAAATTATTTGAGGAAGTAGACCCGCCACTCTATCATGCTTTATAGATATTTCCACATTTGCCTCCTTGGCTTAGGATGGCTGATGGCTGTCGTATCGGTAACAAGGTCTATTCCACTATGGTCGCCGTGTGTTGAAAGATGCCAGAAAAAGATATGCGAATGGAAAAAGACCCGACCCAATTACGAAAAATATAAATGTTAAAATTCGGATTATAGTTTATAAAAGCGGATGGGATGGGATGAAATGCAGGTACGGTTGGATGGAATGGGTTGGGATGAGTTGAGACTGTATCTAGCTATAGACGGATGGGATGGGATGGGATGGGATGTAATTGGTTGAAATGAGATGATACTCTACCTAGCTATAGACGGATGGGATAGGATGCAGGTACGGATGGGTGGATGGATGGATGGATGGATGGATGGATGGATGGATGGATGGATGGGAGGATGGGAAGCTCAATAAACACTTCTAGAGAGTTAGTATTCAATGATTCAGTTTAATAACAATATTCTTTATAATCATTTTTCATAATCACGTATAAAGCAATCAATCTCAGAGAGTCATGATTCATTTTAGGAAGTTCCATATTGACATGATTCAGTACTGCCGGGGTTGCCTCACTCATCCTCCTCATGCAGCTGAAAGGCATCAGCTACCACCTTCCTTGATTCATTCTAGTAAGTTCTAATTAACATGATAAGTACTGGTTGCCTCACTCATCTTCCTCATGCAGCTGAAAGGCATCAGCTACCGCCTTCCTTGATTCATTCTAGTAAGTTCTAATTAACATGATTAGTCAGTTGGTTGCCTCGCTCATCCTCCTCATGCAGCTGAAAGGCATCAGCTACCGCCTTCCTTGACTAATTCTAGTAAGTTCTATGAATTAACATGATTATTAGTACTGGTTGCTTCGCTCATTTTTCTCAGATGAAACGCATCAGCTATCCGCCTTTCTCGTCGACATTTTAAAGCAACACGAAATGCGTCCCGAATATGCTTACTGGAAAAAGCGTACACCATGGGATTCAGGATACACGAGCAGAAAACAAGCCAGATAGCGAGCCTGTACACCCATATCGGGGTCTCATAGTAAGAACTGCAGTTATTGACAACCATGTAAGGACCCCAGGAAACAAAAAACACGAAGAACAACATAAGTCCCGTTTTAGCAATTCTGTATTCCCGCGGGATCATTAGCGTGCGGGATCGCAGTCGCGTAGTTATTTGTGTCAGTGCTCGGAACTGCAGCATTGAGCTTTGCCTCTTGATTTCAACTTGTCCAGGGATTTTAAGAAAATCTACTTGTGCAGTGTTGCGTCTTGTAGAGACAGGACTTGCAGTACCTGAACAAATGCTGCGCGATCTTCGTCTAAAGTCATGGTGTTCGTTTAGCTCAGCGGAATCAGCATGCGAGAAGGCATCTTGACTAATAGCATTGACAGTAATAACAGGCTTTGGTGCAGTATCAACACTTGGTAAAGGTATACGATATGGTTTAGTTGGCGCAATACCATTCCATGTCGAAAATCGACGCTCGTGTTTACGAATGGCTGCAAATATCATCCAGTACGTCAATATCAGTATCACCAAAGGGATCCCAAACCCTATAAGAGTCATAAAGAAATAGTACCCACAGTTGTGCTTCCAGTTAGGAGAGCAGTGATTACTTCCGGGATGATAGACGTATTCTGCCCACCCAAACACCGGAAGTGACGCGCAAAACACTGAAATTGTCCATGAAGAAAGTAGAAGAATGCTGGCTCGTCGAATGGTGAAAATGTTTTTATACTTGACTGGTTTTACTACAGCGTAGTAGCGGTCAACACTGATGCAACAGAGCGTGGAGATCGATGCTACGAAAAATGTCATGCTCAACATACCGTTGATCTGAAAAAGAAAAAGAATTTGATCAGAACGATGTTTCGAAAGCGGCCTTTGCTGCAGAATATATGTCCTAATCACGTCATCCTAATTATCATCATCATCATCATCATCATCGTCGTCGTCGTGGTCATCATCATTATCATCATCATTATCATTATCATCATCATCATCATCATCATCGTCGTCGTCGTCGTCGTCATCATCATCATCATCATTCTCATGTCTTTATTACTTATTTTTTTACCATCATTTAGCCAGGAGTTGCCCCTTCAGCAATATTATTATTATTAGTAGTAGTAGTAGTAGTAGTAGTAGTAGTACTGAGTAGTAGTATTAGTAGTAGTAGTAGTAGTAGTAGTAGTAGTAGTAGTAGTAGTAGTAGTAGTAGTAGTATAGTAGTAGTAGTAATAGTAGTAGTAGTAGTAGTAGTAGTAGTAGTAGTAGTAGTAGTAGTAGTAGTAGTAGTAGGTAGTAGTAGTAGTAGTATAGTAGTAGTAGTAGTAGTAGTAGTAGTAGTAGTAGTAGTAGTAGTAGTAGTAGTAGTAGTAGTAGTAGTAGTAGTAGGAGCAGCAGCAGCAGCAGGAGCAGCAGCAGCAGCAGCAGCAGATACTGTGGCTTTTTATCAGTTAAATAAGTCAATAAATCAAGATTTTTGAAATAATCATCTTAATCTTCTTCTTCTTCTTATCTTCCTTGAAGGATTCATGGCGTCACAAACGAGACCGTTGAAAGGTAATCCAGACATCTTGGGGCATAAATCGCCCCCGTGCGAAAACCATGCAACATAACCCATGTCAGAATTGACATGGCTTAAACTTAATTCTCTAGTTTTTAAACATTTTTGCTTTCAAGAACTTAAAGATTTTCTCGCTACACGAAAACATCATAATCCCGCCCACTTAGAGACTTTGATTTTCGCTCATTTTACAGTGATAACAAGTGAACTTCGATACCCTTGTTTACATGTAGTGTTTCTTGTACACCTGTGTAAGTACATATAGACCTCTTGCACGTGACGTCAAAGCAGCTTCATTTGGAGGACAAAACAAAAGAATTTCAATCTCCTGAGAATTGGAAACCTATTGTTTTGTCCTCCAAATTGAGCTGCATTCCGACGTGCTGCAAGCCAGGCCTAGGGATCTATAAGCCAGTTCAAAGTTTAAGAACCGTTTTCAGTGCGCATGCGATTTTATCCGGAATTTCTCACTTTCTTTTGTTTAATTAAAAACAAAAGAAGGTTTAAACAAAAGAAGGTGAGAAATTCGGGATAAAATCGCATGCGCACTGAAAACGATTCTTAAACTTTGAACTGGCATATAGCTTAGCTGTATTTTGTTTTGTATTTTGGTTTGGTATAAAAATCGTGTTCAAGACAAGCAGCCTCTAAAATCGTCTGATTTTGTTTGTACGCTACATGGCAATCTCTTCCTTTTCGGTAGTGGAAAAGCTACTGCATGAAAAACTGGAAAAATACCTGTCAGTCCTATGCATGCAATCCTATTCCATTCCTTTCTCACACTCCAAAATAACAAACGAAGCTAAGATAAAGTAGAGCTTCAAAAGATAACTATACAAAAACCAAACTACGCACTCTATTCACTGGCAATTCTTGTAATAGATTTCCGAGGCTGGTTTAGAATGAGTTGCATTGTACCGTACTTGTTTTTTTTAGTTTGACGCCTCAAACAATTAATTCGGATTCAATTTTATAATGCTTTGATTAAGCGCCGCTTATTTGGTTAAAACAAATCCTCAGCTTTTCGATTTCTTGAAAAATATTCTTCTAACATAAGATTTTTTCTGAGAACATTTTAACTAAGAGCATAACACGTTTACAGTGAGGACACTCGAACCGTGAACACTTCGAGGTTTTTTCATACTTTTTTCTCCTTTATCCCTTGTGTGAATCGATTGGAAATATGATTTATTTTGAACAATAAGATTATTTGAGTTCAGTGCTTCATTTTCAGAAGGTTTGAAGCAGTAGAAAGTTCATGAAGTGAAAAATATAAAAATATCAAGTGTTCATGGTTCGAGTGTCCTCACTGTAAAAATAACCGAGTGATGCCACACAGGTGTTCTGGATTATCTCCACCTCGTCAGCAAGGCGCATTAACACGACTTAACGAATATAATTCATCTGTTTTGTCAACTCGAAAATTGCATTAGGTATTAATACTCAGATCTTTGTGTCATTAAATTGTTAGATTCTTAAATTCAGCCATAAAGTTTCATAAAATATTAATTTGGTGCGTGTCCGTTATTTTTGGCCGATTTTTCAGTTCACAAGGTTCGTTTGAGTCGTGTGGATATTCATGTGTCTTCTTGTGCGCAGCCGTCAAACAAAGAAATGATACCCTAGGGGATGACACGTGGTCTATAATGGGAAAAATTGAATAGGCTATACGATGCGTGCACATATAGGGGAAAAACAACTCTTGCGCTTGATCTAATATACCATATTCGTTTGGCTGTAATGTTTTCCCATTTCAGACTACGTATCACTCCTTATCTTTGTTCGTAGTTTAGAATCTGTGTGAGTTAGCCGTGCCCTGACTTTGATCAGCCCAGAGGTTGTTTCAGGGTTCGATCTGTGAGTTAGCCATGCCCTGACTTTGATCAGCCCAGAGGTTGTTTCAGGGTTCGATCTGTGAGTTAGCCATGCCTGACTTTGATCAGCCCAGAGGTTGTTTCAGGGTATGGCCTGATAAAATCGACGCCACATTGAAATCTATAATATATATTTTTGGTTTGACAGTCTTCTAGCTAATAAAAATAAAGCAATACCCCCGCTAAGCTAAATCTTTAAATCCCACATGCATAACGCGCGCTCAGTCGTTGACGAGTTTTACAACTGTCATGCAGCGAAATTGAACATTTTTTCTTAACCTCCATGCATGACAGTTTTGAAGTGAATGAGACGGATTATGATGGGGAATAACCGTATGGCTCATGATCGATGTCAGCCAAGAACGCTTATCACGCATGCGCAATATATACTTATTTCAATAAAGTTGGTCACCAACAACCTATAGAAAGGTCGTTGAGGTTCATGGGGAATTATTTTAAAATATCAAACAAGCAAACCGTACGTTGTGACACAAATCACCGCTTGGGGATGATAAGAGGAGGTAAAACTGTAACTGGTAAACGATCCCAAGTCTAACAATAGTTATCAAGGTGTTTGAAATATGTAAAATATACTACCCATAATCCTTGCCGGTCACAGCTTTGTGACTTTTCTGGTGACTACCTTTAATGAAATAAGTATATAAACGAATAGTAGAGCTATAATATCGAGGTAATGATGAGAATCCCTATTACAATATTTTAAAAATATTTAATCTATTTTTGTCATCTGTTTGTTTGATTCATTCTTGTATCCCTCCATTTTTTGTTCGTTCCTTTTTCCATTCATTGAATCGTCCCGATATACCCGTCATATCATTGTTTGTCGGTCTGTCTGTCTGTCTGTCTGTTTGTCTGTCCGTCCTTCTATCTGTCTGTCTGTCTGTCTGTTCTGTCTGTCTGTCTTTCTGTTGTGTTTTCGTGTGTTTTACAGATGGTTTCGGCCTGGCTTGGGGCAAACACACACATATGCTCTTCGTTTGAAGTATTCTCATCATGATATTCATGCAGTAAATGTTATCTGTGCAAAACAGTCACGTCAAGCCTCCTGGCTTAAACCATGAGATAGATAGCCGATGTTTTGAATGCGACGTTAATATCATCTCACTAATCAAAAAACAGAAACCACTCTTGGATACCATCACGCGATGCACGGGAAATCAATCCAAAAAAAATCTAAATAAATAGATTTACAGGAAAATAATTTTCAAAAACGTCAAAAAATAAATGGTAATGTAGATGGTAATGGTAAAGTAGCAACGAGTAAAGGCAGGTTTTGAAAGTAGCGAGAAAATATTCGTATAATAACAAGTTAAAAAAAAACTCAGGCAAAAAGAAAACTAGGAAAACAAACTAGGAATATATAATTTGTTATAAAGAGGAAAATGGTGATATGGAAATAGTGTGTCCAGCATGTCAAAAGCAAAAAAAAAAAAAAAAAAAAAAAACCCAGTGAACTATAAAAAAACAGAACAAATAGACCCTTTCACAGTTCTCTGCGCTATCTTGAAAGGTAGCTAGCTGTGCCTTCAGTTTGCATCGATGGGAGACAAACGGTGAGCTTGCAAGGTGTTAGAAAAAGAACTCTATCATTGCTAAGTTACTTTCATGTCTCATTTGGATGAAAAGGCACAGCTACCTTTCAAGACAGCGCAGGGAACTGTGAAGAGGACTATTGAATGCAAAATTTGGATGAATATATGCTTAATAGATCCTTTGCCAAAATGGTGGCCGCAAATTCGAATGAGTTAAAATTAAACTGAGTAAAAAAATAATGCCAGAAATTTTCAACTCCATTTTTCTCGGCCGATATAAAACTGACATAATCTTTGTAGGGCTACAAAAGTAAAAGTGCTCTTTCTAGTACTGGTAAAGTTTTTTTTAAATAAATTTAACTCATTTGATTTTTTTAGGGTCTCTTGTACATTCATCATTCTATTATCTTATACAGAAGTATTTCTGCTTGCTACAATTATTTTATTTTTTATTGACAATCAAAAGAAATTAAACCTTAGGACGGACGTCTTAGTTAACCTATAAAATAGTAGCAATAATCAAACATGAGGAAATGATAAGTGTTGAACTCATCTTTGTCATCTTAGTCCGACTAAATATTTGGCCAGTTTTAATGTTCTATTGTTACAATAACGATTTCAGTATAATTGTACATCCGATATCAACATGTTTTATGTACTATAAGCGGATGTAATTGATTCTGAACCATTAAGTGCTTTGTATGGCAGCTGTGCCTGCCTGCGAGATAGATTAACATGCATTTATGGCCGTGAAAAAATAAACCATGCTCGAGTTTCAAATTCTTAATAGTCTTAATAATTGTTCAGTTTTCATTTATAGCCCTAGATTGAGACAGAGAAAGAGAGAGAGAAGTAAGTAAAAGAAGAAGAAGAAGAAGAAGAAGAGGAGGAGGAAGAGTTGAAGGAAAGGGACGAAGAAGAAGGACGAAGAGGAATAGTAACTAGATGATACTGAGAAGGAAAGAAAAAAGAGAAAAGAGTAATTATAACAAACAAATGAACAAATGAACAAACAAATTTGAAAAAGCAAGAAAGAAAAAAAAAACCTAACAAACGAAAAATGTAAAAGTATAAAAGTCCGACCCACGAAAGAAAAATAAATGAAAAATGAAGAAAAAAGCATTGAGTGAGTTTAAATAATACTCTGAACAAATGCACTTTGTAATTTTGAGCAGTTTTTCTCCCTTTGCATTGCACTGTCCTAATCGAACAGCCAGCCCAAAAAAGTAATCGTTAGCTAGTATAGCCTGTATAAAAGCATTGGGAAAGCACGGGTGGTGAAGCGGTGAGAGCGCTTGCCTCTCACCAAGGCGACCCTAGTTCGAGCCCCGCTGGTTCCGATGTCGTATGTGAGTAGAGTTGTTTGTTGGTTCTCTCCTGTGCTTCGAGGGTTTTTCCGGGTTCTCTGGTTTTTCTTCCCTCCCAAAAAAATCAACTTCTAAATTCGAATTGGGATGCAGTGGAGGAAGAGCAACTTTTAATTCTCATTTATTTATTTTATTTTTATTATTTTGGTCACTCTATCATTTACTTCAGTATGCCAATTGCCCAAAGACTGTTGAAATTGTTTGCATTGCCAGATGGTGGGAAACAAATAGAACTCTTTAGCTCAGTTGGGCGTTGGTTTTGCTCATTTCAGACCACGTGTCAATCCCTTGAGAACAGGATTTTTTGTTTTATTTGCGTCCAAACGAAGAAATGATACTCAAGGGAATGACATGTGGTCTGAAATGGGCAAAACATTACGCCCAAGCTAAAGAGGTCCATTGCATCGCGTGGATTCATTCTATCTCACTATCGTCACAAGTAAACACGTCCTAGGCGGTCCATGCCACTTATGATCAGAGATATTGAAATCACAAGTCTTAAAAGGCATGGAATAACGACAATATCGCACACATATACAAATCCTTAACTCATATCAACTTTAATGTCCTAAGATCCTTTATTTAAAAGCTTTTCAAGGCACATTGCACACTTCAAACAAGAACGACTATCGTACTTTACTAATAGTGATCCACTAGATTCGTATCGGCCTCTCACACTGTTTTATTCTCCTCATTCTCGGTTACAAGTTTAATTTTATTGGGACAGATCAAAGCCATTACCCCGAGTGACTTGCTTTTATTTCATGGCCACATGATAATATTGGGTCAATCTCTTTGCTGAATGAAATATTTATTGAATAAATTTAACTGACAAACGATTCATAACATGGCTTCACTGTCACTTTGAAAGGCTTTTTCTTATATTGGTTATAAACCATTATTTTGAAAACGTTTTGAAATTCTCCTCGATTGAAGCGGCACTTCTAATAAGAACTAAGAGATAAATATCGTGTTTCTTTTACATCTAAATGCTTACTAAGATAAAAGGAGACTTCCCGAGTAGTTTTTCAAAAGGTTAGGTAAAAATGTGTAGTAATTGAACGCTCAACGTAAAATCTTTTTCAAATATTCCCCTTACGTCAAAGTGATATATGTTGAATATAATATCGGTGAAAACAAGGCCGTTGCTAGTCAAAGTATGAAGATTTCAAGTGAATATTTTTTGTTATTTGAGGTAAAAATGACTGACAGTTAAAACAAAATATATTCTGACTAATTATTCATATTTAAGTGAATTTTATTCCGTCTTTCTGCTCTCTCTTAGCTTGTTCATGCGATTTTGTTTGTTTCTTTGTTTGTTTCTTTGTTTGTTTATTTATTTATTTATTTGTTTATTTGTTTTTTAAGTGCTCTTATTTGGGAGTTTCGTCGTTTGTTTGCTTTTTCTCTTTGCTTTATTCTGTCACGAAACCATTTTGTTTGGCTTTTTCTTTCACATGCAAAAGAACTGCCTTAATTTAGCATCCGTACGTGAGCAATTTTTAATCAAATCCAACTCATGCTGACTCGCTGGCACGCTTTTTCTTAACTTATCCAGTGAACCAAACACCGGCATTTCTTGGCTGCTATCACCGTCTATCGTAAAATTAATGTACCAGCTAATATTCGCTAAGCCTAAGGGGATGTACAGAATACTTCAGCTTAAAAACTATTCACAGACGTATTTAAAAACAACGTTCCGACAACCATTAGGGCTTATCGCTAGGTTATGTATAAAGATTGCTAGGCAAACGATGAAATTTCTGGACGTTGCTACGACGAATTAACTTTTAACAGTTAGCGTTCTCGATAGATTTAAATTTTATGGCAAAGAAAATTTTAATTGTTATTTAATATTAAGTTTTTTCTATCTTATGTGGAAAAGAATCGGTTATTATAAGTGAGTCTGAATCCAAAAACAACAAAGTTGAGCCCAAAGCATTAAAAAACAAAAAAACAAATAATAATAAACAAATAAAAAAAAGGTGCACAAAAAAAAAAAAAAAGCTTTAGATTCAAATTCGCTTTTAACCTGAACCAAGAAGCGAGCTAAAAAGTATGAACTCGAAAAGCCCATTTTCTTCTAACGACTCTTTTCTTAGCAAAATAAGAACCGTTCCTAAATTACTATAATTCCATCTACGTTTTTGTCATTATTTGCGTTTTTGATCATGAAAAGTTGAATTTCGTAATTATTTATTACATTTATTATTATATCCATATAAAGATTGATTCTCATAAAACTACAGCTATGTACAGGTAAATATAAGATATTCTATGTAAAGATTTCAGCTACTTACCGTGCAAAATACGTGTCCATAGTCCCACACTTGCACTATCACAGCTCGGCAGCTAAAAGGCATGATGAAAAGTGCGATAAGAGAGTTTGAAATGGCCAGGTTCACTATAAAAATATTCGTGGTTCTTTTCCTCAAAAGTTTGCTTCTCCATATCACTGTACAAATGGAAATATTCAATAATAAAGACGTTATGATGAAAATAATCAAGCAAATTGCCTCGAAGATTTCTACAGATTGCAAAGAAGTTGGTTTGGATGTTCGGTTGCTCGAGCGATTTGCAGAAAACATCGTTCGTTCTATATCCTTCAACTTCAATTTGAACTGTTTAAAAGCTTTTCTCATTCATCTCGAGCAATTTCTCCAAGCACTGTCCAGTTCCAGCTGTCAAATACCTCAATTTTCGTATTTGAAAATGACAGTCATTTGTTTTAAATTCCTTCAAGTTTTAAAGTACTCAAGTACTAGGAATTGTTCACTTCGACTTTCCTGAATCGATCAACTGACAAGCTTTACTAAACACCTAGCCTAGCCAACGAACCATTTCCATTACGAGAATGATTCGAAAAAACAAAACCTAAAAAACTCTCCAAAAATTGCCTTAAAAAATCCTTACAAGATGAAACAAGTCCGTTCTATACTTAAAGTAATCTCATAGAAAAAGCCATTTGATTATGTCCTGTTGAAACAGTACGCTTAGAGCAGTCAAGCCGGTTTGTTCACAAGAGACTGTTTTCTCGCACGGTTTGAGTTACTGAATATGAATATTTCATATAGTTTACACGGTTTTGCAATAAGGTGGGCAGTAACCCAGGGTACAGCTAGATTCCCATCAAATCCACTTCAATCTTGATTTTCAAGAGCTTTATTGGATGTAAAACGCTCTACCGGGGCAATATTCCTAAAACGTCTAGAATCCAAGAGAGATATATCAAAAATCTGATGCGAATAGATCATTTGTCCTATATTTCTGTGTTATTGCACAAATGTCAAAATTCGTAATCGTTCAAATCCGATTCAGTCTTGAATAAAATTGTGACAGCTGTAAATTTTTAGAAAGGATCTCAGATTGAATAGGCTAATTGATGAAAAAAGCCATTTCTATATGACTGATGAGATTTTTTTGAAAGCCGAACTTTACTGAAACCGTGTTGTATGATTAGTATCAAACTTGTGCTGCACTGTTCGTGTTTTAGAAAATTCCGCCATTAGTATGTAAAGATTTTAGAAAAGATGGGTAAAGATTCGGCGTATGTAGATGATAGTTATTTTGGACACCATTGGTGTAGCCATAAGCAATGAATGTGTACGTAAGAATGACTGAATAATAATAATAATAATAATAATAATAATAATAATAATAATAATAATAATAATAATAATAATAATAATAATAATAATATCGATCCAGAAATGGAATGCAGTCAGAATGTGAACATTGTGAAGAAATTCTATGGGTATTCAACCTAAGAAAGGACTCTATAATTAGCAATATTTATATATTCAGTAACAAAGCCCAGGCATGACCCGCTTGTTATTATAATTGAAAACGACAGAGGAAAAAAAAAAGATACCATAATAATAATAATAATAATAATAATAATAATAATAATAATAATAATAATAATAGTAATAGCAATAGCGTGCAAAGTTGTATGAAAAAAAGGTCAAAGAATTCAATAAAATGGCATTACAATAATAATGTGTCAAAATTCCTAGCTTGCACTCAGTACGAACTAATTGGAGACACCTAAAGCCAGAAAGAATGAATGAATGGTTGGATATGGATGAATGGATGGATGGATGGATGGATGGATGGATGGATGGATGGATGGATGGATGGATGGATGGATGGATAGATGGATGGATGGATGGATGGATGGATGGATGGATGGATGGATGGATGGATGGATGGATGGATGGATGGATGGATGGATGGATGGATGGATGGATGGATGGATTGAAGGATGCATGTCAGTTGTCAAGGGTTAAGGGTTCTAAGACTGGAAAATATTAATAGCAGACTTTATTTCCCAGTCATAGAACCCTTAAGCCTCGGTATTCTTTCTTTTGACCGTGACTTTCAATGCCAGTACTCCACTTGTCGTTGGTCCATCTATTTATCCTTCAATCCATCCTTCTATCCATCTATCCTTCCATCCATTCCATTTATCCTTCCATCTATCCATCTATCCTTCCATCCATTCCATTTATCCATCTATCCTTCCATATCTATCCATCTATCCTTCCATCTATCCATCTATCATCCATCTATCCATCTATCCTTCCATCTATCCATCTATCCTTCCATCTATCCATCTATCCTTCCATCTATCCATCTATCCATCTATCCATCTATCCATCCTTCTATCCATCTATCCATAGCATGCCTACAACTCAAAGTGAATGGGGTGAGAATTAAAGGAGGAACTGGTGAAACTTGAAAATTTAGTGTTTATGAGCAAAACGGGAGGCCGTCCATTCATTCACTTTAATTTCGTGCGTCCATCCATCCACCGTCACGCGTCCGTCCTTCCATCCACTGTCCGTTTGTTCGGTCGTCTGTTCGTTCATCCATTCAATACATTGATACATATGAATATAACTCATTTTGAAAAAAAAAACACGAAACAACACTGGCCTTTATCTGATTACTTTAATAGATGTTTGTTCAATAGCGCGCTGGCCGGCTGGTGTTTGTACAGAACCTCTGACATATGCTAAGACGTCTCGCTTGTTTGTTTCCAGTATGCAGTACATGCAGCGCTTATTTACTGAACAGATGATAACCACGTGCTCTGTCAAGTTCCAGTTCTTTTACTTTGGTCCATCTCTTCAATAGAACATTTTGCATTCGTAAAATACTGCTGTGAATTTCCTTGATTACATACTCATTCATAGGCGGCGGACTAGGGGGGGACTAGAGCACCCCCACTTGAAGGGGGCTGAGCCCCCCCACTTTTTTTAGGGTAATTCCGGATCCCCCTAATCGCAATTTGCTTGTCCTTGTAAATAATTAAATCTTGTTACTCTCTGTTTGGTTTGGTGACACGTTTTATACGTTTTGCCTAACTGTATCGGATTTTAATTTTTAACGTTTATTTTTTGCTTAATTCGACGATTTTATTTATTTTTTGCTTTGGTGATTTTGGCGATTACAGCCCCCCCCCCCCCCCCCCCCCCCAGTTTTTATGTCCTTCCGCCGGCCGCCTATGTCATTTAATCAAGGTTAGCATTTCAGTGTCAGAATATTCACAAATACCACAAATGCACAACTAATTCAATAACACTTTGGAATCCCACGGGCCTTCACTGAAACGCGTAAATATTCTACACAAAATCGAGGTTAGCCATGAGCAACAAAGAACTCAAAACTGGAGTATAAACCCCTTGCATGTGACGTCAAAGCAGCTCAATTTGGAGGACAAAACCAATAAAGAATTTCAATCTCCTGAGAAGGGGTCTGTTTAGCTGTTCTTCTCAGCTTTCTTAGATCTTTAACTTTTCTGAAACAAAGTATACAGAAAGATAGATAAAGGCGATAGATTAACAAATAACTGCATGGTCAACGTAGGTTTTTGCGTGATAGATTCCTTCGGAAGCTTTTTACTTATGTAGCCCAACTTAATCCACTAATCTCTCAGATCTCCAGACAGACAGTAAACCTGTAAACCCATGCAATGCGATGCGTATATTTATATATTTATCTGTATTCAAAATCCCTAATGCAGGTCAGTGGGGCGATCATACCAATAAATAATTACCAGGAATTATTTTAAGTAATAAGATATTTCTTACGTTTCGAATAGAGCGGTTTTCGTAGGAAACGGTATGGCAAATTCAAAGTCGTGTACTGAGGGTCTTGAAGGGGGGTTCCTAATCCCATTTCCCAGCCCAAAAATGTGCAAAATCCCAGTCCCAGTCACGCAAAATCTGTCCAAGTTATAGAGTTAGAGTTAGGGATTTTCTCTTCTCTTCTCTTCTCTTCTCTTCTCTTCTCTTCTCTTCTCTTCTCTTCTCTTCTCTTCTCTTCTCTTCTCTTCTCTTCTCTTCTCTTCTCTTCTCTTCTCTTCTCTTCTCTTCATCTCTTCTCTTCTCTTGCCTTTTCCTCTACGAATATGAGAAAAGTGAAAAGTTATATGAAAAGTTATCGGATATAACTGCATAATGTCGTATTTATAATCTTCAACCTTCCAAAATCCCTTCAGGGTCTTCAATGTTTCTAAGCCGACACCAATCTTTCTGGAAAGCTGATATCGGCTACTACAATTATGCAAACGTACACATTTAAGTCCGCTCTTCTTCGCAAAAGATGTGTTGTATGACGACATAATAGGCGCCAAATTTTGTTAAGCGAGCCCCGTAGCTATGACAACCAGCTTACTCAATAATAGTTTTTTTTCCGACTAATTGTTTTTGATATTAATTTCATCGCTTCATAGACAACAGCATTTTCCGTTTAGCGAGGATCATGTCCGTCTACACGTACAGCAATTATGACGAGATTTATCACCGTGAGCAACAGCAGCACCTCTAAAAACACTAAAATATTCGACAGTATGTATATTATTTTTTGGTTGCCATGGAAACATGCTTCTGGTTTTTACCAGTCGTCTCAATAACAGTCAAGAAGACTTATTTGCTCGTTTATCATATGGGTTTTGCTTTAAATGACATAGAAGAGCAAAGATGATGTCAGCCCTGTTTTTGAATCAAAGCTCAAGGTTGTATAGAATATGTTGAGTATAGCATGATCACACCGCGCCATGAAAATAAAGTATACACTGTTTGAGTTTAGAGTAATCAAATTGAAATAAATGAAAAATCCAGTTAAATTTACGCGATGGTTTTGAGAAGAAAGCGAGAATAAAAACGAGCAAAATTCACTCTGAACTAGTTGGGATGCCCCCGTGCCGTAGCCGTGTATGCGGCCACCAAGCACGGGCGCTGAGAGTGGAACTACGGGCCGGTTTTCTTTTATTAATTAACGTCCAACTTTACACTGCTGGTTAGAAGATAAGCGACTAAACAGCAGAATTCGGGTTGCATGTTGCACTGTTGCATGTCATAGTTGCGCTGCTGATGGTAATTCTAGAGGCCGATTTAATGGCACGATTTTCCTCAAAGCTGACAACACGAATAGACCCTTTCGAATATGGCGTCTATGACGTTAAACGAGGAGTCCGAGCATGTCCCGGATGTTACGAGTGATAACGATTGTGTTTTAAGATCCGGGGCATTCCAGTCCCGTATGCTGGTGGTGGAAATCATTGGGTTTCGACATCTGGGACATTCTCATTCTCCTCGTTTGACGTCGAAAAAAGTCTATAGACCCCTTGCAGCAAGTCGGAATGCAGCTTTATTTGGAGGGCAAGACAATAAGTTCCAATTCTCAGGAGATTAAAATTCTTTTGTTTTGCCCTCCAAATTGAGCTGCTCTGACGTCACGTGCAAGGGGTATATTGCTTCGTGTAAATCGACCGTAAATCTTGCTTACGATGGCGTAAGCATTTTGCGCGCGACAGTTTTGTAAGCTAAAGTTGGGTACGTACCGTGTGAATCGGCCTTTATGCATTCAAGCTTGGGGCCCATGCTATTGCAGTTGCATATCTCACTACCTACAGCACCTAGCTACCTTATTCCTGACGGGATGCAGTTTTCCCTTCTTTTTTTGTTTGTTTGTTATTTTGTTAAAAAACGTTGGCTTGTCAGGTCGTGTAAATGCATCCCACATGGAAAGCAGTGAGTTGCCATTAGAGTGGTTTGCGGAATATATGTAGAGTCGGTTTTATGAATCGCATCCCACATGGATAGGAGTCCCACTGGATTCTAACTCATCATCACTTTGGTTTGGTTTGCTGGTCGTAGCAAGTGGCTAATCCGTCTACGGTCTAGGGGCTGACTAACCTCTCCCTTAAGCTGCGGTCAAAATTCCTGATCAGTCTGTAAATCCCGAATAGCGGATGTTTGGGCCGAAATCTCCAGCATAGCCGTAAATGCTTCGCGCTGCCATACGACGGTTCAGCACTCGATTTCTGGAAGTTAGTCCTGTTTAAAGCAGAAATAAAATAAAAAAAAAATTAAAAAAAACATTCTCCTTTCAACATAGTCCTAAATTCATAAATTGAGAAATGCAGCTAAGATGAACTATTTTGGCGTGTGAGGGCATAACATGTACATTGTACGTTTTATTTGACCAGATATATTCAAACACAACAGACAGTAACATATTCATGTTTTGTCAAATGAATTGACTGTCAGTCGTTCTGACTTTGTTGACTTTATTTGTGGTCATTTCAGTTACAATTGTCAGCTGTTTACATATCATGGAGGCTCGTGGACAATGATAAAAAGCTCATAAGTGAATTCTAAGATTGTCTAAATTTGTATATCATAGGTTATTACAGAAACTGAAGAAGAAGTAGTAAGAGAAGAACAAAACCAAAAACAAGCAGAAAAGAAAAGAACAATTAAGAACTGAGAAAGATAAGAACAAAACAAAAAACAATAGAAAGGATCGAGGAGAAGAAAAAATGACGGAAAATACGTGGTATAACAGATCATTGTTGAAATCCTTAGCTAGTTTTATTTGGCTTTGTTTGGCGAGCGGTTGAAGTGAAAACAAAACAATGTTGGAAAACAAAGTAAACAACGAGCAAAAGAACTTGAAGATGAACACTTGTCCCTGATCTTTCTTTCAGTACAGAACAGACCGATAACAAACTTGTTTAATACCTGATCAAAGATTGCAAAATGCGCTGATAAGAACTGTTTAAATCTGTAGAATATCAAGAACTATCTCTTTAGAGTGTAAGACTGATACTTGAAATGTTACTTTCAAGTTTTAAACAACTTTGTCTTCGCTACACAAAATTTTGCCGCGTTGCTGTGAATGACATTAGCAACCAAAAATATCGCCAAAATTGTGTAATCTGTTTACATCTTTTATGTAGAACTGTACAATTAGATTAAAAATACTTTTTCAATAAACAAACAAAGCTAATTTTGGAATCCGTCCACATATAAGAATAACAAAGCATTTGTCAAGCATTGATCCCGTGTTTGTGTTGCTCGTGTTTTCTGCTCGAACCGGCCAGCATTCGCTTCTGCTCAATCTTCAACGGTAGGAAACAAAGCTTTCACAATCATCGTTATCGATACTTAAGTAATCAGTTCTCGGAGGAGAAAATGGCCGAGTCTTGAAGCCAGGTAGGAAACATTTTAGCTCCATTAATATTTTATTAGATTATATTCTGGTTTTTTTACCATGGATAACTTTGAACTCGATTCTCTAGCTCTCTGAAAATGAAACTTTATGAAGTCACACAAGTAAACATTTCCAATCCTTTCACCCAATCTGATTACAGCTCCATCCATTGACTAGCTTTTGAAGTGAAGGTTAATTCCACTAAAATTATGCATTATGAATTCTTCTTTTTCTTAACCAAATCAATTATTGATTTACACAACTGTTCGTTTACAAATTTTCGAGTTGTAATATTCGTTTGTGTTGTTAATGTGTAAACTGGCGAACAGCTTAATGTACACAATCAAGTATCGCTTTCCTTTGCCTCAATTTTCGTCAGCAGCTGAAATAACTGAAATTAAAAATTAGCGTGATGTTGTGAAGATTGAAAATCCGGCTGAAAAACAATTACAATGTTGGAGGAGCTGCAGTGCTTTTAGGCACACGGTTGATCCGTTCATCGTTTAATGAGCTAATGAGGTAGTTTTTCAATGAGTCGAGCGAAAGGAAGGCAAGTTAACTCGAATAAACTTTTTGTTGCTGACACGCTGCATTTTGGTTCATTTTTAGATTCTAAATCGAGAAGTTGGACATCAACATAGGCCGGTTTTTCGATGCACAGCAATCAAACCAACCTGGACCTTCCGTCCCATGAACGAATCATCGAGAGCGTATCATTAGTCCTATTGATGGTCATCTCCTCATTTCTTAACATCACAACATGTGTTATCATCGCCAGAAACAAACTCCTGAGAAGCAGACCAGCGAATGTGTTCGTTGCAAACCTCTGTTTATCGAACATGGTGTTGACACTGTTTGTAATCCCGTTCAGTCTTGCTACGTTGGTACGCGACCAGCACAGAACGTACGCAGATACTGCAGCTTGTACGGTGAGTTTTTCTTTGACTGACCAAAGATACAATGTTTTTAAAGAAAGAACTAGCATTGGTGCACTAGACCTTTTTAACTTGGGCTTAATGTTTTCCCATTTCAGACCACGTGTCATTCTCTTGAGAATAAGATTCTTTGCTTGAGTTGTATCTATATTCATGTGTCTTCTCATGCTCAACGTTAAGAAAAAAATTATACTCTAGAGAATGACAAGTGGTCTGAAATGGGTCTGAAATGTAAGGCCGCTGACCGTGCCCTTCGCGAGGAGTAATTAAACAGAAGTAGAAGTATGTGACTAATGCTTATACTCGTGCTGTTGTAATTTTTTCCTGCAGGTTAATGGATTTTTAAGCGTTGCAGCATGTTCAGCAATCGTAATGACTCTCTGTTGCATCAGCATTGATCGTTACATCGCTGTCAACAAACCAACCAAATATCGCACTCTCCTGACCTCCAGACGTGCCGTGTACATGATCTTAGTTGCTTGGTTTCAGGCTCTTCTCTATGCCTCGTTCCCAGTACTCGGCTGGTCACACTATGAGTATCATCCGGGAACTTTGCACTGCTCGCCCGCCTGGACATCAAATTGTTCTCTGTACATATTCCTTTCAATCGCAGGATTTGCTATCCCTTTAGCCGTCATGTTCGTCACGTATATCAGGATATTTCAAGTTATCCGGAAACATTCCCGAAGAATCACTACTCTTAAACTCGGCCCAGCGTGTTGTCAGGTAAATACTGTGCTTAGCATAACTCAAGAACAAGATTCGCAAAGCCCTGATGTGCAAAACTCCTCTCTGGATTCCCCGGCTGCAAATGAAGAGAATGCGTTACAGAATGGATCAAGTGAATGCCCACTAACGCCTAGTGCTATTGTCACGCAAGAAGACGGAAATATGTTACGCTCCTTAAAACCCGATGACTTTTTGCCACCTATTGACAACCAACTTTGTTCTCCTTTTGAAGACCTTTCTCAGCAGATTCTTTCTCCCTGCGATTTGTTCGAAGAAGCCCAACCCTCATGGGCAAACAGTGAGCCGACGGTACTTAAAGACCAGCACTCGTTACCCAAAAAGCGGAGCATGCGCAGAGTGTTTCAAAACCTTCGATCCAATCTTCGCTCCAGAAAACGAGACGAGGCTCAACTGCCCAGAGAATATAAGATTGCAAAGACAGGTCTTTTGCTTTTGATATTGTATCTTATTTTATGGCTTCCATACTTAGTTGTAAACGCGTGTACTACTAATATAAAAGCTCCTGAGAGTGTTTTCCACGTGGCAATGTGGTTAATCTACATGAATGGTATTGCAAACCCAGTAGCTTATGCCTTCAACAATAAAAGGGTCAAGACAAAGTTTAGGCAAATATTTCACAAGATATTCGGCTGTTTTTCAAGATGTCGTTAGAGCAGGAGTTAAGTCGAGCGTAATAGACTTTGTTTCGAATTTGACAATACTGCTGTGTTCCTTGATTACCGACTCATGTAAGCCTCATTTCAGTGTCAGAACATTCACAAATACCAACGGTAAAGTAAAGAATGCACAACTTCAACAATACAAACACTTTGAAATTCCACGGACCTTCACTTTGAAATATTCCACACAAAATCGAGATTAAATTATCAGTTGGTTTGCTTTCATTCCCAAGGGAGTAAAATAACAAAAGCCATGGCCGCCATGCTGGAAGATATTCTTTCAACATGGCGGCTTTGATGTCACGTGCAAACGAAGAATTGACTGGGGGCTATAGCTATGAGATGCATGGCAATTGAGGTTTAGAGAATGGTCAAACTAAATACTACGATAGATGTGTTTTATTATGCCAAAGTGAGAGTTATATACCTTATTTGGTCAGCTGCCAGGGCTGTCGTCGCCATATTAGCGCGATATTTTAAGTTAATTTGGGTTTATTGTGCTATGAATAACATAACAGGTGGGCATGCAAAATTTAGCAGCGCTTGTGTTAAATATATCATGTTTTTCCCAGACCGCTTTCAACAAGACTTTCAACAGGTTCTGGTTTAATTTAAATGTGGACGGAAAAAGATGGAACTGAAGAATGGTTATACTCTCATCAGAAGTCCTTAGCTCTTCTCATTAATGTCAGGAGATTTGAAAGTAATATTTTTGAGCAATTTTGGAGTTATGGAATTTTGAAAACAGCGACATCCCCCAAATAGAGGTTTCTCACGGCAGCCATCGTGTTCAATATTTTTCTGTGACAAGGAAATTTATTTCCCAAAGAGTAAATTTCTATTGTATTGCCTTTAACATGGCTGCCGTGAGTGAGAAACGTGTATAGTTTGGTGGCAGGACGTACACTTTAATTCTTGTGAAATTTCGCAAGACTGAAAAAAATCCTAGTTAAGTCAAGTTGGTCAAAACCTGTTGGTGCAATTGCAAATGTACTGTTTTTAGAATAAAAGGAAGAAAATAAAAAAAATTGTAGAGTAGTCTATTTAATATTAAAATATTAATATTTGTTTACCTTGCGGTTACGCGAACGTGACCAAAGGTATTTTCTTTGCGTGACTTTCAAATGTGATATGCGTGACAATAGTTGAAATAATTATGAATGTAAGGATTTCATTTCCTTCATTCCATGTCTTCATTTGTTGTTGTTTTCAGTTGCTGTTGTTCTTAATTGTTTGTAAATTTGTTTTGTATTTATTTAAACAAAATCTGGATTCTATAGTTTTACCAGTACCTTCCAGCTGATCTGAGAAAAAATATTAGCTAATCAGAATCGAGAAAATTTGCAAAACTGAGGTGTCATCCCGAGTAGCCAGAAGACGGTTAATATATACTTTTTATCATTTTCTCACTAAATGATGAATATCATAGAAATTTTATACAAAATATCACTAACCTCTACTGAAAATTTAGATTTATCTCAGATATAAATTTTTGTAAGTCGATTTTCGCAGGCTTCATGACACCTCAATTTTGCAGTGACGTCATTTCTAAGTCACTATTTCAGAGGTACCTGCCTTCGTTCGACATGTACGTGTCTTTGTGTCACGTACGCAGTATCGGCCGATCTCTTATGTAAACATTGTTTCCATTTTGCTTCAAAAGTACTTCGTCGAACTTCAAGCAGCAAAAAAACAGACTGCATATATCGATATATTTTTATAACCACTGAAGATTTAAGAAAAAATGGTCTAATACTTCGAGGGGAATTAAGGTATTTAGTTATGTTTATTTTTGGTGGATTGTTTTAGTTCGTGCATTCTATTATTAAATCCTTACATTCCATGCACACCGCACTGGATACCACTTTACACTGTATTGTTGTTCTTACTTAAGGAAAACAGACAACAAAAAAGAAAAGGATTTTACTACTCCTGACTTATGTCGTGGCGTCTCACTAAGGTAAAACTCTAATTAAATTGTGCAAATTTTAAATTAAAAAATTCTCTTATATAGACGAATTGGATTATATTTCTTGTTATGTAGCCATTTGAAAGCTTAGTAAGAAGAGTTAGTGTCTAATGCTTAGCGAATTGCAACTCGAGTCCTTATGTTGAATTCCTTTTCCTGTGAAACAGAATCGATTATTTAAAGTGTATGAAATTTAGAGTGATTTCAGCCATATGTTGTGGGACAAAATTTATATACATATGTTCTTCTTTGGGAAATAAAGTCTCTTGTCATCGAAGATATTAATAGCTCGATTCATGTCCTACAATATGGCTGCCGAATAAAATCACTCTAATGGTGAAAGAAAACAATGTTTTGAACTACTTCACGTACGGGCGAAGTAAGATATTCAGTCTTACAGCAAGGAATCCCAACATGTTTTCGAAAATCCTAAGCTCAGATGATATATATGTGATCTAGATAATAAATGTAGAATGGTTTTTTTTACCTCTACCATCCGGGTACCATCAATTTTGGGTCATTCCTCATGTAGTAGAGTGCAAACAATATATCCGTGAAACATTGGTTACTACTGAATAGTACAATTCTATGGAAATTCTATTGCTTTCTATTGTTTAATTAGCACTATTTTATGCTATTTGGTAATTTGTATTTCACGGATATATTTTTTGCACTCTGAATATTATGCTTATGTTTGGTTCTATTTTCTTTTTCTTTTTCTTTCTTTTTCCTTTTTTCTTTAATCATTTATTCAGTTTCATTTCGTAAACGTGATGTCCCTTTTCGCTTTCATCCAACATGGCGGACGACTTGTGGCCGAGTCTTTTAAGACATCGATCCTATTAAAGTAACTCTGTACAGTACTATCTAGAGTGAATTTCTATTTCTATGCATCGGGAGAAATTAAGTCAAAGGTTTATTTTTTCACACAAAACATGAGTCACACTGAGTGGGTTTAGTTCCTCGTACCTTCCGCTTCTGCTCAGTATTCCTAGACATTTCGTAGTCTGAGTAAACTGATAGATTTACAGCGAGTACTTTCAGGTAATACACCTATATCATTGAGTCTTAGCTGCAGGCTTAAGGGGGAGGAACATTTTGACATTATGCAGGAGTAGGATTGTGACATTTATAGGCATTGCATCCGTTCAAGAAGGGCTACCGGCTTCAGGGCTACCGGCTAAAAAAATAAGACTGGAAATAAGACATTCTGAATGAAAACTTGACAGTATTCTTTACATTAGGGTAATATGGACATAGCCTCGGTGAAAATGTTAAGCTACGCAAAAAAAGTTTAGACTGAAAAGATTAAAACTGGAAATAAATCACTCCGAATGGAAATTCGACAGATTTTTTACATTAAGGTGAAGAATTTGATTATGGCCCCCTTAAAGTGTTGACAGCTCCCCTCCCCCTACACCACCACCAACACATTATCATTAGGTAGTAAGATAAGATAAGATAAATTGATTCATACACGTACGGTTAAATTCATCAGAATTGTAAATTACAAAATATGCAATCAATTACATATATACAAGATAGAATAGAAAATGGAGTGAGTAATGTGATCGTTCGGGTGAGTGTAGTCTTGAGAAACTACACTCACCCGAACGATCACATTACTCACTCCAGTAAGTAGTACTCCTGGGTTCAAACCATTTACTCTCAGAATAAAGAGTATATTATATATCAAATAGAGCGGTTTTCGTATGAGTGGGAAACGGTACGGCAGATTCGTAGCCGTACTGTAGCCGTACCGTACCTTACCGTAGCCGTAACCACGCGTTGTGATTGGATGAATTACTGGAAGACAATGAGAAGCCATTATATTGTTACGGCATGTCGTACCGTGTATGTGCTGTAATTCAGTACCTTATGTTTCCCACTCATACGAAAACAGCTCTATACAAATAACTAAGTAAATAAATAAAACTGAGACCTGCTTTCAATTAAAGCCGTGTTTTAAATACCAATATATCAGTTTAGTGGTTGTTGTGCCTGTCGTACATTGTTGGTTAACTATTCCACATAACAGCACCACGATTGCTAAAGCTATATATTTTCAGGTAATTGGTGCGTGGTGAGAGGAATAGCGAGTTCGTTAGTAGTGTGACGTAGAGAGTAAGAGGTTGTATCGCTCCTGTGCACGAATTTAGAACTTAGATATTTAGGGGTGAGACCATTTAGAGATTTATAAACTAGGGTAGTTGTTTGAATTTGACGTCGAGCACTTAGGGTTTTCCAGCCTAGAATCTTGAACAGTATTTCTGCATCAGCGCCATAATTCGAAAAGTTCAACACCCTGTCTGAACGGTTCTGGAGTTTTTGTAGTTTATCGGGAAAGTTTTTGCCACAATTACCCCCAAACGACACTGCAATAATCAAAGTGTGGCTGCACCAATGATTTGTAAAGAAGGTGCAGTGTCGCTGAAGGTGGTGCCGGCCAACTCGAAAGTTCATTACTACTTTGGCCACCACACACGTTTACTATCCCTTAATTAAGTATATTATTTAAAATATGTGAATTTCTATATATTGTATTTATTTATTATATGTATGTATAATTCTGCCTAAAGAAAAATTGTAAATTATAATAGCACGTGTAAATAAATTAAAGTCTAAGTCTAAAGTCTAAAAGAAGGTACAAATGGTCTGATCCGCTTTAAGGCAATTTTTTCGACAATTTAAGAAAATGATCATTCCAAATTAGGTGGTTATCAGTATAAGAACACCACGTGTGATTTTGTGGTAGTAACGTGTTTGATTGGAGCCCCATTAATTTCATGAGCCGGTGTAGCAGCAAGATTGTTGAGTTTTTGTCTAGATCCATGCAATCAACATAAATTCAGTTTTGGTCATATTGAGAGTAAGTTTGTTAGCAGTAAGTTGTTCACCCTAATCCATCAGTATTAAGAGAAGCTTGAATGGAATTTGGTTTACTGTCAGCGTATGTCAAGTGAAAGTCATCTGCATACATTCTTGGTTGTGAATTAGGAAGACAATTAAGTATATTATTAATGTATAGTAGGAATAACAGCGGCCCTAAAATTGTTCCTTGAGCAATGCTATGACTTTTGGACCCAACTGTATCGATGATATCTACAAGACATCATCATTATGGTAAATTAAAGTAGCGAACATTTAAACCATGGACGTCGGAGCACATTTTAAAGTGTGTGGGGGGGGGGGAGGGGGGCTAGTATGCTAATTAGAGGGGAAAGGGGGTGGGGGGGGGGGGTGGGGGGGCTAAGGTTAGAAAATTTAAAAGACTAGTATGCAAAAGGTAACAACGTGTGTGTGGATCCATGTATACTTGCTACCACAGCTGAGACTTTACTTAAAAAAAGGCTGATCTATATAGATCATTAGGTTAGGCGTCTCTTGGACTCAACTGTATCGATGTACAGGATATCATGATTATAGTAAAGTAGCTAACATAAATCTCCCTGACGCTGATTACGATTCTGGTCGTCATTTTAACTCACTTACCTCAACAGGGGGTAGAAACTGACTTTCCTTACTAGAACTCTCTTATCATTAGCTTCCTATCATCACAAGCTGGATACCCGCTAATTACTCATTAAGTTTTTCAGTTCATATACCATGTTTATATAACATGTTATATATGTTCAGGGCGTTTTCCGGGCCATCGCCCACTCACAGAAAAAAAGACTTGAAGTTGTTATCAATGCTCTGAACAGCCTCTGGGTTGATCAAAGTCTGCAGGGAACAGCTAACTCAGGTTTTGCAGAGGGAAGAAAACTGGACAATCCTCAGAAAAAATCCTGGAATCACAGGAGAGACCTAACAAACTACGAGAGGCAAGTCATTAGTCTAATAGTAAGCATTTTCTTTGCATGGTTGGTACGAGTAAGTTTTTACGTTCTTCACACCGCAATATAACTGTTTTCCTATTTCACATGCAGCAAGTTCTATTGAAACTGCAAGATTCTATCAGATAAACATGATTTGAAGATGATGATATATTTCTTAAAATTCTATCAGCCCTGCTTTACCTTTGACTATATAAGTGATTCTTTCACGCGGTCTATACCGAAAACGGGAACAAATACTCCCAAACCGAGGATGTTTTGTGACAGATCCAAAGAATCCATATTAGATCACAATTGCTAGTTGCGTTCTCTAAAAAGCTTCTTACTTCTGAGCAAGTTTATGTTTGTATTTTCAAGTTTTCAAATGGAAAAATGTACCTTTAAAAAGAATGTATGTATGAATCTGAAGAAAAAAAAAAAGAGCGAACGAACGAACGAACGAACGAACGAACGAACGAACGAACGAACGAACGAACGAACGAACGAACGAACGAACGAACGAACGAACCAACGAACGAACGAACGAACGAACCAACGAACGAACGAACGAACGAACGAACGAACGAACGAACGAACGAACGAACGAACGAACGAACGAACGAACGAACGAACCAACGAACGAACCAACGAACGAACCAACGAACCAACGAACGAACGAACGAACGAACGAACGAACGAACGAACGAACGAACCAACGAACCAACGAACCAACGAACGAACGAACCAACGAACGAACGAACCAACGAACCAACGAACGAACGAACGAACCAACGAACCAACGAACGAACGAACGAACGAACGAACGAACGAACGAACGAACGAACGAACGAACGAACGAACGAACGAACGAACTATATGCCTATATGCCTAAAGTGAATATATCGCTTACACTTTAAGTATAATATTTCCCTGTAACGTTCGTAATGTATGTTTTATGAACGAATAAAGATTTACTTTTACTTAAATTTACTTTAGAACGGAACGAACGAACGTACAAATTACAGAAATAGCCTAATGGTTAGTTTTTTAACATCATTAAAATATCAAAAAAAAAAAACAGCAAAATTAATGATCCCACTATTTCAGAAAGGCGAATCAGCATGATCTCCCAGCAGAAATGCATCATTAAAAAAACCCGGCAAAAATAACAGAAAACTGGATGCTTCCGTAGGGGTAGTTTTTCTTTTTGATCCCCAGTGCCTTATTATGAATTACGTCTGTATATCCAGGTATTATTGATAACGTTAGATATTAGTCACGTCCTCTTTTCAAGGGAAGTATTTGTGAACTATCCTCATAAAGTCTTTAAGTGATTTGAAGGAAAAAACAATGACAGTGACGGACGAAGCGTCAAACATTAGTCACGTCCGTAGACTTACTGCACTCGAAAGGAATGAATTACTATTCCAAAATGGCTTTTTTGACCTTCCAATGTGTGTGTTTTATTGGGGATAAAAAAACGCCGATTAAAACTTACGAGAGTAATCCGGAAGTGACGAAAATAGCCTATTTAAAAAGAAAACATTTTAGCTTTATCAGTAAAATGTTTTAATATTTTCTCTGCCCGGAGTCTTGCACATCGACGCAATTGAAGAAAAAAACAACAAAAAAAAACCAAACAAACAACAAACTTAATAAGTTGAGGGCAGCCCTTTTTGCTGAGGGGGGGGGGGGGGGGGGGGGGGGGGGTATGACATATTTTGAGGATTAAAAAAGTTAATTGAGGGTCTTCCCGCAGAAAAGATCTTGAAAATAACTTTTATCTGATGGCAGGGGGCAAGCTAGTTTTATAAGGAAAGTCAGTTTCTACCCCCTGTTGTTAAAAGTGGGTTAAAATGACTGCCACAATCGTAAACAGCGTCAGGGAGGTTCATTTTAGCTATTTTATCATGATATTAATGTTTCTGAGCCACTGGACACTGAATTCTTAACAGCTGGAGCCGTGAGACACGCGAATTTAGATCCTTCGTCTGAAATAGTTTCAAAACCTCAGTTCCTTTTGTAAACAGCTACACTCTTCCGCTCCTTTTCATTCGTATTTTGATATCGCTTTTTCCAGTTTTTCACTCATAGAAGATAAAAAGATACGGCGTGACTTGTCGTGAACAGTGATAAGGAAAGCGGGTAATTGCTTTCGATACTAGCACTACAAAAGGGCGAATCATTAGAAAAAAGCATAGAACAATTATACATAGAAATCCCCCTCCAGCAAACTCGCGTGTCATCACTATAATTAACTGGGCTTTGGGCGATGATTAACCATAGACTTAATCTTTAATTTCAGATCATATAATTGCTGTGAGCCAAGCAGCGAGCGAAGCCTAAGGGTGACCGGTTGACTAAAAGGCCTCTGAAGTGTTTGAAAGTAAGATAACGAAGAATTTAAAGGCGAAAAAAGGTTAAGTTTAATCGTATCTAGAGTGGTTTGGTTTGAAATCACTTTAAAAGGTAGCTAAAGACGTGCGGGTGAATTGAATCACAACCTCGACGTTCAGCTTAAAGTAAACAATTGACTCTATGCTTGACTTGAAAAAGTGTTCACCATGTACACCATTCGAGCCTAGTGTCTAATTCGGAACTGGAGTGAGACTTCTCAACCCACACAATACACCGACGTTTAAAGCAGTATTCTACTCGGAGGTAAGGCAATTTTACTGAAGGATCTCCTAATTTAAATCATACTTCATAAATAAACTTTTGAAATACATATCAACTTATCCCACTCAAGAACATACTGTGAATTGTAGAGTGGAAATTTCGATGAAAAGTCAGGATTTCAATCGAGTGTTGATTCAGAAAGGCAATTAATTAAACATTGGGTATTTCGCTCAGTGGGCTGGCGAGCTCGATCACTAGTGACTCAACTGAATAGTTGTCAGCATGTGAAAAAGTTTAAAGTATACTGAGTCTGGCTCACTTACAAGGCACGATTCGGCGATACGTACGTACTCGCAAGATGTAACTTGTTTAATCCTTCGACGCGGTTCGCCTGAAGAAAGAAAAATGAATGAAAAAGAAAGGAGAATAAAAAAGAAAAAGAAAGAAAGAAAGAAAGAAAGCCAAGAGCAATCAATGAGCTTTTTTGAGTTGACTTTCTCGAAGACAGAAAGAAAGGAAAATGAAGAAAGAAAGAAAGAAAGAAAGAAAGAAAGAAAGAAAAAAGATCGGAAGAAAAATGGCAGAAAAAGAAAAGAAGAGAGTTTAAAAAGGGAAAATAATCGAGTAATCTTCGATTACGTATCTGTTTTTGTTTTTGAGGCAATCCAAAAAGGCATTAAATACTATTTTCAACTTCCTGTAGTTTTGATAAACCATACATTTTTAGCATCCGAGATAATTTATTGAAGTCAAAAGTAATGTAAATTGAGCTATGTAGCCGAAAGATTAGCTTAAAAGATTTCTTACAATCATTTAAGTTTATTCTAAAACATATTCTAAAACTGCGTAAATGGGAAGCGAAATGCGGCAAATTTTCAATTCCGCTGTAGCTATTTGACTAGTCTATGCGTTGATATCATGTTACTATTTCAATGTTACAGCATATACCGCACATGTACGTGCCGTAAGTCAGCGAGGTATGTTTCCTATGCACTCTCGCTACCAAAGACATCGGCAGTTATTTCATAGCGTTTTTTTTATTTATAATCGGTGTTTTTAAGATCCATACTGGTATCCTAACGCATAACTCATAGAATTAAACCAAACCTATTATAGTAATAATTCCAGGTGTCTTACATGTCTTACACTTAGGATTTACCTATCACTCACTATACTAAGTGCCATTGTTAGTTGGAGGGGATAATTTTCCCTTTTTGACAAATTATAAGTGAAAGAAAGAGAGAAAGAAAGAAAGAAAGAAAAAGAAAGAAAGAAAGAAAGAAAAGCTAACGAACGAACGAACGGACTGAACGAACAAACGAACGAACGAACGAATGAATGGAGGGAGGGAGGGAGAGAGAGAGGGAGGGAGAGAGGGAGGGAGAGAGGGAGGGAGGGAGGGATAAACAGAATATATGGATAGATGTGATGAATCAAACAAAAACAAAAAAAAAAAACAAAAACAAAAAAAAAAGAAAAAAAAAAGCAACAACAAAAAAAAAAAAAACAACAAACAAAAAATAAAACAATTGTGGTGCAATTGCAAAATAATAAGAAGCGTAATCCATATGTGACGCACAATCCTCCCCAATATAAAACAAACGATTATCACATATATATACGATTATAAAACAAGTTCTCAGTAATACTGATAAAGGTGATTTCACATGGCCATTAAGACAAAGCGGCACATTTACTGCCAAACTCGTCGCTTCTTTTTTTATCTGTGCAATCTATCTAAAGTGATACTATAAAATGCAAAAATCAAACTTTGGGCCGAGATTCAAACTGCATGATGTGATGTAGTGGTAGTGCACTCGCCTCTCACCTGTGGTACGGTTTGCCAGGTCTCTCCCTTAATTTATTCGCGGGTTTTTCTCCAGGTTCTCCGATTTTCCTCCCTCTGTAAAACCTAGCACGCTAAATTCCAATTCGATTTGTCAAGTAGCCGTGCTCTGGCTTTGTCCAGCCCAGAGGTTTTTTCAGGGTTCCATCTGTGAGTTAGCCATGCCCTGACTTAGATCAGTACAGAGGTTGTTTCAGGGTTTGATCTGTGAGTTAGCCGTGCTCTGACTTTGATCAGCCCAGAGGTGGTTCAGGCCCGTAGTGTGCGGAGGGAGGGGTGCGTTCGTGAATAATTGGCACCTGTGTAAATCCCAAAGTTGGGGGAGGGGGTTCGTCCCCACCCCCTGCACCCCCCGAGCCTACGGGCCTGTAATTTCAGGGTTTGATGTGTGAGTTAATCGTGCCCTGACTTAGATCAGCCGCCCATTTTGGAAAATTAAATTTCTTTGCACATTCAAAAGTACTCTTTGATGCTTCCGTGCCGTAATTTTGACAGATAAAATATACATTAGCATCTAATTAACAGATTAACAGAGGAAAAATAGTTATAAAGTAATGATAAGCATTAATATGATGGCAAAAATCGACAAGTCTTACGCCACGTTTGAGATAATCCTTTTCTTGGAGTTTATTGTTAAATTCACCGTTTCCTGTTAAATTCATAATTGTATATATTTTCTCACTTTTAATGATCGTAATAACAAATAAAGTATTTCATTTGAACAAGAAACTTTTAATTAAATATTTTTGTTGTCCCAAAATTTTTTTCTAGTAATCTTTCATTCCTTTCGGTTGGTTAGTTATACTTACCATAAGATTATTCAAAGATTATTCAAAACTTAGATAAACTCACAGTTTACTGAAATGAAAATCAAAAACGTAATTTTCAAGAGCTTAACTTGAAATTATATGAAAAAGTAAAGTTTCCAAGAAAATTTACTTTGACCATAACAATTGTTTCAGAGCAGTTTTTAACTTTCTTTCCTTCAAAAGCAAGGGCATGCTGTAAAAAATCTTTAAACCATGTTTTTTTATCTTCGTATAGCGATAATCCTTGTCAAATGCATCTCGCGAGATTTTTATCGAATTTGTACGTAAATTGGCACGCTGTACTTTGAGCGGGAAACTCGCCGACTTACTTCGACCTTGGTGTGCAATATTGATCGAGTCTAAGGACAAAATGTAATAACGCGTCTTTCATAAGCAGTTTGTTTACAAACATAACTTAAAGATTAATATCTAAGGTATAATCAATTTATACCAGTTTTAATTTCAATGTCTTTGTTTGATCATCTGCAAAAAAATTCTCGTAGCGTATTTGTATTCAAACTGCAAATCAAGATTTCTGAGGTAGGATTCATGACGTCAATGGAAACCAATCTCTTACAGGCACGCAACTCGCCTAGTGATTGGTCGGTTAGATATAAATCCAGCTGGTTCGGAAATTTGGCAAAAGTTTTTTCCACCCTTCTGAGCTGTGAAAACGGACGGTTAGAAGATCGTAAAAGGAAGCACAGCAAGTGTTGTTTATTTAAAATCACTTATTCGCGATCGCCCGTCAGCCCACGCAAGCATCATACAGTGAGTCTCTTTTTTGCTAAATATCTCACTAGTCTACCTGCTTTCTTTATCCATAACATTACTTCCTTTACATAGGGTAAGCCGCCAAAAATTTGGGAATTTATAGAATCCATGTATTTGCTGAATTATTGAACGTTTCTTCGTTTTTTTCCTTGCAGGTAGCTGGCAGAATATCAAGGATACACTTTGAACTACAAACACTGATCGAGCGTCTTCCATTGAAGTTTTATATTGTCGTGCAAATGATGTAAAGTTGAAGATGTTTCTATCTTAACGGAATAGCCGATGTTCAACGACTTTCTCCCGGCTTGAAATTAAAAGGCACTTCGGAGCGGAAGCGGTCTTGTGTTTATCAGTTTTTTGCCAGTGAGTGAGTCATCTGAATTCGACGGAAATTGTCGGCCATAGTTCATTGAATCTAACGCTTTTGTTTTTAATGCTCAGAAATTGGGCTTGGAACCGGAACACATTAGGAATATATGTATTGGCGGCTAACTGAGCTCTGCTCCATAAAAGTGATTTAGCCGGCAGAATAGCTCTGCTCCGTTAATCCATAAAAGTGATTTAGCCGGCAGAATAGCTCTGCTCCGTTAATCCATAAAAGTGATTTAGGCGGCAGAATAGTACAACATCAGCTATTAACTATTGATTATACCTCACGCGATCTGTACCGAGCTATAGCGATTCCACGCTCGTTGTTAAAAGAAAAAAAAAAGAAACTGAAATTTATGTGCCTTGGCCGTCTGGATTTTGCTTGAGCCACTGACGGGAGATCATCTAGAAAAAAGCTGGCTAAATTTAGAGGCAAAGAAACGACCTCCTTCAGCCTGTCGTTTGGTGAACGACATGTAAACGCCTCTCGCCTTCTCAGCTGAAAATAATCCGAGTCAACCAAGGAAAAGTACTAAAGCTTTAGTCCTCGACGCATTATCGATTTTCCACCGTTGAAATGGCAACATCATCAATCAATGTTTCTATAGGCTTACTGAATGATAATTTACCGGAATCCTTAACCAGTCGCAGTCTTAAACTAACTTTTTATGCCATCATATTTGTGACAAGTCTTGTTGGGAATACTTTGGTTTGTCTTGTGGTTTGTCGACAACAGCGTCTACGAACCTCTACAAACTACTACATTGTTAACTTAGCATGTGCAGACTTAGCTGTGACTGTCATATGCATTCCCTTTGATGTGATTCTTCAGGAACATGATTATGTGTGGCCATTTGGGCAATTCTTATGCCGCATTTTGTATCCTCTTATGACTATGTCTACTTTTGCATCTGTTGGGACCCTGACAGCAATAGCACTGAATCGCTACACCGCCGTGTCTAGAGCTATGAGAGTTCGTGCAAGCAAGAAGGTTGCAAAAATCGCCATTGCTGTGATTTGGTTGTTCTCATTTTTAGCTGTGTTGCCGTATATTCTGGTTTTGAACGTCAACAAAGACTCGGTATGCGTGGAGATTTGGTCACCCATCTGGCGGAAGAGTTACACGGTTTTTATTTTCGTTTTCCAATACGTAATACCTCTGACCATCATTACTCTTGCTTACATTATGATCGGTATTTTACTGCTCAAAAATCGATCAAACCTGACGGCTGCTCACAGAAGACAAGACAAGGATGTAGCTAAAGTATCTCGAATGATGGTTATAGTGGTGGTTATTTTTGCAGTCACACTACTACCCAATCACATTCTATGGCTTCAAGGAGAGTTTGGTGACACTAATGGCGACCAAACGAGACGGTCTTTTCTGCATTGGGGTGCACTGCTCATCTATGCTAACAGCTGCACGAATCCTATCGTTTACAGCATCTGTATCGAGGAATTTCGCATGGCTTTTAAAGCCTACATTACTAAATGCTGCAGGGTGACTGATGAGGACATTAGACCAGTCAATAGAATGTTTGAAAGAATATCCTTCAGGGGAAAATCTTTTTCCAGTGACCGTTTACTGGGCAGGCAGATATCTAGGCGCGGAATCAAGTCGACCGCAACCAGTAGCTTCGAGGACAAAAAAAAAGGGAAATTACTAAGACACATAGCTAGCCAAACGACCTTTCGAGATAGCGAACTGGATCCTGTGTTATCAGAACTCAAATGGCAAAACACTTTGGATGATAAAGGACATGTTGTGGAAAGACAGGAAAATAAAAACGAGAGGAAGAAAGCTTTTATGAAGCTTAGCAATAGTATCACTCACAAAACTACGAGGGTTTGATTTGATCAGTTAAGAATCATCGAGTGAAAGGGTAAAAAGGGTGAAAAAATGCAAGACAAACTATGAGTGAAGCCGACAAAAAAGATGGAGTCAAATATCTTTTGGTGAGAGCAAGAATAACTTAATCCATCGGCTGAAAATGGCCAAGGGTTTTTTCACCTGGATTTTAATGAACGATAGAAATCTCCACACATTGATCGATATATCAAGATTATCTGCAGTTTTCATTCTCTGCTTCGTGGACTATATATATAGAGAGACTGTTTAAATTTACTTGGATGTCAGTCGTACCTAGAGACTGAACTAGAAACAGTCACGTGAAAAGACTGTTTGGTTTGGTTTTTGAAGACTTCTCGCTACAATAATTGCTCAAAATACAATAATTGCTCAAAACTTTTTCTTAGGAAGAATTCAGTCTAGTTTTCCACCCACCAACCGACAGAATCAGTTTAAATATACGGTTGTATATGAAAAATTCGAAACATCTTACTTAATAGAAAAATGAGATACGGCTTTTGTTGTCTCGTCTGCTCTTAAGCTTGATTTGTTTTCCAAAATGCTTTGACGCTTTTAAAGATATCAATTATAGGACTCCCTAAAATCTCTTTAAAAACCCTGTGAACATCTTTACTTTAATTATGCTTTTCATGTACATAATTTATTTCAGAGTGAAACAGGAAAAAAAATCGACTTTGGAGAACTGTTTTGCGGTCGTAAAATATTTACCAGCCACAAATCTTTCCAGGAGTATTTATTTTCTTTCTTTTGATTCAAAGTTGCTATCTGACATGAAATCAGAAGAAGGGCTCCTGATTAAATCTGAGTAAGTGTTCATAATTCAGCTACTGCAAATAGCAGTACTTATTAAAGCTAATACTCTTTCTAGCTGTGTTTGTTTTGCTTCTTTGCTTTCACGAGATGCTCCATTTATCAACGTTGAAATCAGAAGTAGATTCGTAGTGTTTTCTAATCAACTATATGTTTTCCAAGCTATTAATTGACCCCCAGAAGAGCGTCACTCTTCCTTAATATTTCAAGCTAATTTCAAGGTAATTTCTTCGGAAAATATTGCTCTTCTAAAATATAATAAATAATAATAAAATACTGAATAAAAATACAACAAAAAATGTATCGTTCTTTACTTCAAACGAGTTCATTAGAAGCCATAGCCAAGCGTCAACGTTATGCCGAAAACCTATTTCGATAAAACTTTTCGCCCACTTCCTCTAGATTTTTTCCCTCTTCTTTCTCCAGGCTATTGCAATATTCGAAAAACATAGAATTTGTGAATTGGTAATAAGATTTGTAATTTTGGTACTTTATGAACAAAATTTTGGATCAGTAAACAAAATGGCTAGCGCTTCCAACTTGTTTTTGAGATGGTAAATTTTTAATTAAAATTCCTATAAACCGAATTTATTATATGGACTTTTGAGTACATATTTTAGCATTTTCTGTCAGTTCGTGACATTATATTTTCTTTTTTTCATTTCATCGTGCTACTCACGTCTTAATTATTTCCTATCTGCGGCGTAAACAAACAATAAATGAAAAAGCAATCAAAATTAGACTTTGCACAGCAATAATTTGTTGCTCCAAATGCACTTTGAATTTTTGTGTGTGTTGAACTTGGAAATCCAAAGAATGTACGTAGTTTTGTTTTGCGTAGGCGTTCATTGGAGGGATAAGCCTTCGATATATTGAAGAGATAAGACTCATGTTCAGCCCAGTCCATAGCTCAGCTCTTTTACTTTGAATTCTCACTAGCCTCGGCAAGCAATGATCAATGAAAAAAAATAAACATCGGAAACTTAAAATCGAGAATGAGGAAATCCAGTGACACCCAGAAGAACGGAGGATATCATTAAGAAATATGCCGGACAGAACCGTGTGCATGCTGTAGCCCTCCTAGTGTAACGACCACATTAATATTCACAAATATGATATATATTATTTATCAATTTTAAATCTTATCACAAAGAAAAAACGATTATTTTTGTCGTGAAAATATTTTATCTAATGATTGAGATAAAAAGAATTGCAATAGAAGTATGTAAGAAGTATTGAATGTTTTTCATAGTTTAATATATTTTTCTCGTAATGCATAGGAGGCGGACTAGGGTGGGCCGGGGGGGCTAGGGCACCACTACTTGAGATTGGGGGGGGGGGGTCCCCACTTTTTCAGGGTAATTCCGAATTTGCAATTTACTTGTTCAAGCACTTAATAATTCAATCTTGTTTGGTTTGGTTTCGTTACACGTTTTATACTTTTTTTTTTTTTTTTTTGCTTTGGCGATATTGTTTGTGGCTTTTTTTCCTTTTTTTCATTTGGCAATTTTGGCGACCACAGCCACTCGAGTTTTTATGTTCTTCCGTCGCCTATGTAAATGAAGAGGTGATAAGATCAAGGTGTTGATCAACGAAACAAGCTCAGCGGACTGTTGGGCTCTGAATTTATAACTTGACAATCGAACAGGCTTCATTTGCTAAAGAAATCTTCTTTGCTTGCAGCACGATCATTAGCCGAGAGAATGATTGTAAAGTAGTCTGTTTACAAACTGACGGTAGTTTAGCCTTTTTGCTGTAATTAAATGTTCAAATGGTTTCTTAAATCATTTACTCTATGAACCATTTACAGTTGGATAAGATTTGTATCGGCTTGAACGCAATGCACTTTTTAACATTTTAAAACGAGTTCCAAAAGAGATAATGAGATAATGTTGTTTTTGGCTTGTTTGAAGAATCATGGAATCAGTTTTAGAAATCAAGCAGAAATGGACCTGCAAAATTGGTTTATCTTGACGTCATTTCCTTTCTCGAGCTCGTGTAGAATGTTCATCAGGTGAATGGTTTTCGATAGCATTCTTTCTGGCTGCCAACACATAGTGGTCAGTGTTTGACCTCCATTTGGAGCAGATCATGAGATTCAAAGACTTTTATCAGTTGATTGAAACCCAGTAAGATATACATTCATTCTGTGTTACTCCATGAAGCATTACACCCTTTGGGTTTTATAATTTGTGAACCATTCTGATTTGCTGCGAATACATGCAGAATTATTTTTTGCACGTCGGAATGCAGCTCAATTTGGGCCGGCAAAACAATAAGTTCAAATTTTCAGGAGATTGAAATTCTTTCGTTTTGTCTTCCAAATTGAGCTGTTTTGACGTCACGTGAAAGGGGTCTGTTTATACGCTGCTTTCTGGGACAATTTTGAATTCTAGATCTTTTTGTTAACAGTACATTTTGAGGCCATTTTACAGTTACCAGTTAACCTGATTCAGACCCTTTTAGGAACGCACTTTGCAAGCCAGACCAAAAATGATCGATATTACCCCTTAGCTACAGCCGTTTGTTATTCATGCACACTAGATAAAGATAAATTTACAGGGCGTATCAGTTCAGGGGTGTTTTGGGGGAGGGCGAGGAGGGAGGGAAGGAGGGATGATTTGTAGTGATTAATGTGGGCGGAAGTCTAACCCTAATCCCTCAGCCACTTATTGGAAATCCTGTGTAAAGACATTTGAACTGACTTAAAGAGGCGTTTTACTCCAGCCATTTTATAGGACAAAGGATAAAAAATTTCTTCTTTTAGAGAAAAATGGAATTTTTTCAATATCCGGCTGAAAAGTTTTACCGTTTCTGCATTACAAAATGGCTGCCATAGAAAGTGACAATGGCTCTCCGTGTCAATTTTATCAACATTATCATCTCTTTCCTCCCTTCTCCAGTAGCTCTAATTACGAGTATATTTTTCTACCCATTAGTAGACTGATTTTATTTCTTGCTCTTTTTCAAGTGATTTTAAAAGGAAATCGATCCATACCTTCCTGAACGATCGATTTTCTGAAGAGCACTCCAAATAGGCAAGTACCACTAGTCCATAGCCCCTTCATTCAATCCGAAAAAGATTGTAAACGCTGAAAATGTCCTTCAGGAAGAAAACTACTAAAAACAGAATTCTCATCCATGCTACTTCTAATTTCCAGACATATCTTCGGAGGTATTTACTCATTAGAACAAGCGAAATAAAATGGGTTTTGCTTAGTCTTAAAATCAACGCTTTTATTGTTTATTATTTATTTTATTTTAGAAGAAGCTGCCGCTTCCGGTTTTCGAATTAATGTGTTTAAATTCTACTTTCATTAAGTATCTTTGATAAAGCCACCTTAAGCTTGTTGAAGCAAACTCATGACCAAATTAAGTACGGATTCGAATGAATATGTGTTTGGCCAACATTCGCATTCTTTAGTTTTATAAACAATATAGAAAGTGGATTCCGGGTTATGCGGCTGTTTTTCTAGCCTCCTACGCAGACGCTCTTAGGGTCGTCACGCAATACTTCTCTCCCCACGAACGTTAGTGGGGAGAGAAACGTTGCGTGACGACGTGACGACCCTAAGAACGGCTGCAAAGGAGGCTACTTTTTTTCTTCCAAGCAAGGTTAAGTCAAACCTTTTAATGAGTTTCTAGATTTCTATACAGTTATCTTCACAGCAAAAAAACCCTGAAGTGAATATTAATTTATTAAAATGCTTGGAGTGAAAACTAGAATTAAGACCAATATCGAGAATGCAAAGAAACGCCCTGCTGCTACTCATTTTTATTTAATAAAAGCCTCAAGGGTGTACATGAGTTCATATCAAAATCTAAAAAAGTCACTCATCGAGAAGAGTGCACTATATGACGGGTTTGCTTTCTTATCTTGAAGAGACTACAGCTAGGCTTAACTTCAAAACGTCCGTTTTGTATATTATACTCATTTCAATAAATTTAGTCACCAGAAAAGCTACCAAGCTGTGATAAGCAAGGATTATGGGTATTACATTTTAACATGTTTCAACCCACGATAACTATTGATGGACTTGAGATATTTTACCAGTAGTACTTTTTCATCTCCTTTGAGCATCCTCAAGCTAAAATATCAAAAAGCCGCTTTACTCACGTTTTTACTTAAGCTTGTTGGATATGAAATGTTCCCTGTGGAGGCTTTGCGCCATCACGTGATGGCAGCCATGATAGGAGGCAGGAATTTTGAAACTGAATTTTCGGTTGTCACTGCAACCTTCATCAGAGTAATAATTTAATTTGTTTTGAATGCAAACGTGACTTAATTAAATTTTCCAATTCAACACCTGCTTAGCATTTTTTACTCTGATGAAGGTTCCAGAGACAACCGAAAATTCTGTAATCAGTTTAACATTTTATTAGGTCAGTTTCAAAATCTTTTTTTATTTCAACTTGTCTACTGGTCGCCCCAATAGCATACAGACAAGTTGTCTTATCAAAAACGAAAACAGTCTTAATGTGTGTGGCTTTCTTTCCGTCACAGACATTCAAATAGTTTCAGTTTTTTTATTGAGATTTCATTGTTTTAATGGAATGAGTAGCGTCCAGTAATCAGCTGTTGATCTGAATCGGGAAAGTAGGTTGGCATTCAAGTGTCTAAATGGCGGAGAAGAGGAGGAGAAAATAAATGACACGGTAAAAACAAGGCTGGAGGAAAAGGAAAACGAACGGGAGAAAAGGAGGAACAGGAAGAAAGAGGAAGAGGAGAAGAAAATAGAAGCAGAAGAGGACTACAAGAAAAAAGCATAGAAAAACACTTATAAAGGCAAAGCGCCACAGGCAGCTAGTAATATACGTGCAGTTTTGCATCCCTTGGTGTGATGGCAGGTGACATAAAAACGTGCAGTTTTGCATCCCTTGGTGTGATGGCAGGTGAACATAAAACTGAAATATCGCTCTGACTTTAATTACAAGGCAGTTATCATAATAACCGTATGACATAAATCAAAACATTTAGTTTCATGCTTTTAAAGCGAAACCCTGAAGTGTTTCAAAACTATGACACAGCCTCGTGGACCTTAAATATATGTCTAGCAAGGCATGAGGGTGTTGATCAGTGATTACTGTGCAGACATACTAACCACCGGTAACCACTTGAATAAAACTGACCAATCAGATAACAGTAAACTAGACAGAGATTGGACTGATAACAGTGTTAGCCAATCAGATTATCACGCTCTCACGCTTTTATTATATCAATGTGCTATTTGATTGGCTGATTAAAAAGATTGAACTAAATATCGCAATATGATTGGTTTCCAGCTGATCTCAAATAGTGACGTAGCAATGACGTCACTGCAAAACTGAGGTGTCATTAAGCCTGCGAAAATTGACTTATGAAAGTTCATATCTGAGATAATACTAGATTTTTCAGGAGAAGTTTTTGATATTTTACATACATTTACTATGGTATTCATCATTGAGTGGGAGAATAAAAGAGAGAAATAATCGTTTCCCGAGTCGCCGGGCTATTTTCTCAAGTCTGATTGGCTAGCATTTTTTCTCAGATCAACTGGTTATGATCCTAGTTTATCGAAGTGGTCCCAGTATTTGGAGTATCTGCACAGTAAATGTCCCCTTCATGTCTGTCCTCTTGCCTAGACTGCACTTGCTTGGGTTTCCTAGGTAATCCAGCGAGGGACATATTGTGTACAAATGTAACAGACTTTACTCCATGTTTTTCCTCGAGGTTTTCAGGTGTGTCTCACGAACCAAGCGAAGTTGGCGTGAGTTTTACCTCGCAGTTTTGGCACTACAGGAAAACATATGGGGGTAGATCCCACATGGTACAGAAAAATCTTTACCGTAAGGATTCTGTTCCCGTACTAGGGATCACTTTTATGTAGAGTTCAAATTTTTTGTTGTGTTTTTTTCCTTCAGGTTTTTTCCTGGTTCTCCGGTTTTTCCCCCTCCGCAAAACCCAATATGCTAAATTTCAAATCTCTGTGAGTTAAGCCTGGTTCACACTAGCGACTCAAGCATAAGCATAACGACATAAGCAAGCGCAGATGGTCTTTTACAGTTAGTTAACCCTTTATATTTGGACAGAACAAAACATTCAGTCATCCATAAAGTACTATCTGCGCTTGCGTATATCATTATGCTTATACTTGCGTCGTTAGTGTGAACCTAGTATGAACCAGGCTTAAGCCGTACTCCGACTTTGATCAGCAGCAGAGGTTGCTTCAGCCAGCTGATTTGCATGGTGTTAAAAAAGTAATCATGGCGTTAATTGACCACGTGATGACTCGCTAGCGAGCTTTTCTATAGAGCGTTTTCACTCACGTGACAAGGCGGCCATATTGTTATACCAAACAATAGAACATAAAAATAGAGTTCAATTGCTGGAGGATAGAAAACGTATTGTTTAGGTATGCCAATATGGCCACTCTGACGTCACGTGAAAACGGTATATTAAATGAATGCCAACGGATTTGCAAAAGATTATATTTTAACATTTTTGTCCATTAAAGGGTGGCATGGGTGGTTTACCGCTCGCCTTTCACCGCTGTGGTTCGGGTTCGAGCCCCGGCTCGGGTTGGATCACATGTGAGTTGAGTTTGTTTGATGTGTTGTTCTCTCCTGTGCCACAAGGGTTTTTTCTCCAGGTTCTCTGGATTTTCCTCCCTCCGTAAAAATCAACATGTGAGCTGAGTTGTATGCATAGAATATATAATGTAGTGGTAGTGTGTGTGAGTGATAATGGGCCAAACTGGAAACCAGTATTAAGTTTTTATAGTATCCCACTCTACATCGCCAGAAATTCCGAACCATTTTGGGCGGAGCTTATTATTCATAATTTTTACCCTGTCAATCAAGCAATTGTGTAGATTCGATTGTGATTGGGCTATTGTGAATGTGACAATTGAATGTTTACCTTTCCGGAACGTTGCGATAATAATGGCGTCTCGACAAGAAAAAGGGTTTTATTTGGCATTAAATAGCTCTTCCACAGTTGATATTTTACCCAAGATTTTAAACAAGATTGAATAAATGGAATAAACAACTTTTAGAAGAGTTCAGTGTGAAAATGCGCTTCATCTTGTACTCCAAAGTCAAGTTACATCTCAAGATGGAGGCAGAAATGGAAGCCCTGTTAATGCTAAACTTCACCTCGTAAAACCGAGACGAAAATTTAATTCTTTCTTCTGAAATTTCGTGAAATGCTCAAGACATACTTCCTCAATCGATTGGAAGTTCGGGAAGGAAAAAGTGTTTGACTATTTTGAGCTGAGAGCCGAAGATGTGAGACCAGGTTCAGGTATTCTTATGATAATCCACTGTAATGTCTGACTATTCTAGTCCTTGGCATTAAAATGTAATTACCGAGCTGAAACCTATCACCAACGGAATTAAATTGAGATCAAATGAAAGTTCGAATACACTTTATTGTATTTGAGGTTCGGGCTGGCTTATTTATCCAGTTAAAATTAAAATATTTTACTTTATCGAAATTTCACAATACTTTTCCCACCATATTTGAGCCCTGAATTTTATAAGTATCATGACTTTAACTGCGCATGTCCGTTCGGAATTTCTGGCGATGAAAAAAGTGATATATTTTATTTCTTTCTTTTTGCAAGGTTTTACGATTTCCACATGAAATTGAAAGAGTGTCGTGTCATTGATCCAACCTTCAAGCCTATGTTCATGTCATTCGGATCTTTCGACTGTTATCCTTTTTAACGCGGTGTGCATTCGAAAAAAACGTCCTTTCTGGTAGTTTTCAAAGATACTACCTTGTTTCATAGCCCTCGCACAGTTCAGTATAGTTCGCACGTCGGAATGCAGCTCAATTTAAAGGACAAAACAATAGGTTCCAATTCTCAGGAGATTGAAATTCTCTTGTTATGTCCTCCAAAGCGAGCTGGCTTTGACGTCACGTGCAAGGGGTCTATAGGGTAAAATATAGTCTAGGCCAAGCTAAAACAACGCCTTGACTAAGAGTTTCCGAGGAAGATGACCCACTTGAATCCTATAAACGGCAGGAGGATGAAGCGCTCCTCTGAATCCTGTTCCGTTGAAAGTCAGCGAGTAAGCGAGTGTTTAGGGATGAGGACAAAACAATTTTGGTCTTACGGGATCCAATTTAGAGGGGGGTAGGGTGTGGTTACCCCGGTAGGCACCACCTCTGGAAGTGGAATCCTGGATTTTTTCCTCAAATATCTCAAAAGAAAAAGTCAAAACGTAGAAGTGAATGTACGTCTGTTTACATCAGGGGAGGTAAACGGTGTCTAGGCACGGTTCACGAAAATGTAATGAAGGCGATCACAGCTCATGGAAAATATCAAACCTGAAATTCAAGACAATTCACGATTCACCGGCGACGTTTAAACCATGCTCATCACAGATCACGAAAATTAAAAAACTCCGTTCACGATTTCACGCGAAAATGACCCCTTACAGCCCCTGTTACATTTATGCTAAACAAGATATTTGGGTAGAATCGAGCATTTTAACGGGTCTATGATCGATGGGTGGGGGGGGGGGGGGGGAGAGGGAGAGGGATAAGTTAACCCTTTTCAGAATAATAAGATAGCGTAGTGTGTTGCATAACAGCTTTATTTTATCAAATTTTCTATTATTTACTAATTTTTTATTTTTTCTAAAACTCAACCTTGCATAATCATGACTTAGATGGCTAACACGAGAAAAAAACATTTGCGCATGCTCTGTAGGCTTTATATCGAAACCTGCCGAAAAATTTCCAGATCGAGCATTTCTTATCCTACTATAAAATAACTTGATTTATGGGTTCCCACTCAACGAAATAATCACTGTGCCAACGGAATCCTCAGTGGAATTAAATTTATATATAAAAACTGAACTAGGTCCACAAGATTTCCAAGAACTAGCTTCAACAGTAGTTTCTTGGGACTGTACGTGAAAACTTTAACACAGTACGTATAGTCGTTATCATATTTTGACGTTCAAAGTTTTAATGTTTATTTTAAATACATTCTATAAGCTCGTGCGGGACAAAGCAACGGTAACTAAGGGGTTTGGAATCAATAATTGCACGATATACTTACACGCATGCGCAAATGTTTTCCTCTCATGTCATTTTCAGTGCTAATTAACAGTTTTAGTTTCGCTAGTTAATGCTCAAATAAACAGCTTATTCTTCATGCAGTTTATAATTAGCTGAAATTATTCATAAAGTACTGAGTTTGGTAATCAGTGAACTGAAAAATCTTGCTTTATTTCGAGTTCACTTCCCCAAGTTCTGTGTATATAAGTCAAGCATCCGTTTGTAGACGTTTTTTGATTGGCTTTTAGGACGGACCTAACCTTCTCCGCACGAAAATTTAGGATTTGAACATTGGAATCCCTGTGGATTACACAGTAAGGATTGAGCCTGGGGAGATACCCTTTCCTTTCTTCCCTAGATCCAGGAACACTCAACCAGAATCCTAACCACAGGAATCCCGATCCTGGCGTACGGAGGAGGTTAGTACGGACGCTAAGGAATGCCTAAAAAGATTATCAATTAATAAGTCGAAAGTGCGATAGGCTAGGGCAAGGGCTATGGGCTTTAATTACACGGCGGCCATGTTTATTCCCATGAGAGCAAAAACCTTTGTTTGGAACGTTCTGAAACACCTCAAAGCGAGGGCAAGGGGACCCAAGCGATTCAAAACCTATTGTATCAACTAATATGGCCGCCGCGGGTTTAACGTATATAAATAAACCTTACTCCTCAGTAAGATAAGTTAGGCGTCGATTGCCTCAAAGATACAGGAGGGCGCTGGCTACTACAAATATTGTCCCAGTCGGTTTAATCATGTGCCTCAGACTTCAGATACACTGGAAAACCAACGAAACTTAGGCTAAAAGACCATTTGCTGATATTGGCCTATTTCAGACCACGTATCATTCCATTCCTAACGGAATATTATTCATTTTTTATAACTCCTAGTGTCAAGAGGTCTGAAATAGAAAACCTTATTACGTTCCAAGTACAAAAAGTTAATTGATTTTTTTTTGCGTTTAAATCAATGATTTGCTAAAATCATTATTATTACATCCCCATGTGAGTAATTTACAATTACAATTATTTTTGGGAGGTAATTCCACAGAGAGCCAGAAGCTCAATTTTTGTGTTACCGACGCAAAATCGAGCTTGGGCTTCCTGTGGTAACTCAACTATAAATTATCGCCAATAAGCCAGTTCAAAGTTTAAGAATCGTTTTCAGTGCGCATGCAATTTTATCCCGAATTTCTCACCTTCTTTTGTTTAATTACAAACAAAAGAAGGTTTAAACAAAAGAAGGTGAGAAATTCGGGATAAAATCGCATGCGCACTGACAATGATTCTTAAACTTTGAACTGGCTTATGGGAATAGACCGTGTTTGATTGTCAATAGTGTTAGTAGTCACGAACCCTATACACTGTCAGATGTATTTAGATAAAGCAGTGGAAATTTGATTCCCTGAGGCCGGGTTTCAATCAGCTGATAAAAGTCTTTGAATCTCATTACCTGCTCCAAATGGTTGTCAAACACTGACCACCATGTGCTGTCAACCAGAAAGAATTCTATTGAAAACTTGTGATTCAGCTGATGAACATTCCGCACGAGACAGGAAATGACGTCAAGTGAAACCAAGCAATTTCTCGCGTGTCTTACTCGTTCATTTTTCCCTACAAGGAACTATCTACAAAAATGACCAAAATGACTGCTGTTCAGCTTTCTCATGGGTCAATTAAAGAACGAGAGACATACTCAACTTTCTTGTATAAAAAATCCTAATCTACTTGAAAACTAGCCTGCGGTACTTGGCGTTCTGCGGTTGTTGCGAGAGAACAACGCAGTCTACTATGAAAAGGAGAGAAATATGATTATCCTAAATAGACAAAGAACAATACTATACCTCCAAGAATTCAAATACATTCGTACGATTATTCACTGTAAAAAAGAATCCTATTGGCCTTACTTACTCACCGGTCCGGCCGTTTTTCGAATCTACTAGCAGACATTGATTTCTAATCATATATAAAAATAAAGTCGTTGCAGAAGATACACAAATATATCTTTACATTAGTACAACAAAGAGAAAATTATAGCTTCTCTAATCTCTGTGCAGCGTGAATTTTGATTCGAATTTCGTCGACATGCAAATTGATTTGTGCCACACAATTTACCAAGGAATATGTTCCAAGTAAAATCTCGAATTCCTTGGTTGTATTTAATTTCATTTTTGCTTAATTTTACTTGCAATTTAATAATAGTTTGCAAGTAATTAATTATGGTATGCAAGGTTGCTGCAATGATTGTCAGGTAAATAAGCTAATCATAACCTGATCAAAATTTTCATACCTATAAGGTAAGTGCTTATATATATATATATCATTTTTAATGTCTCATGATGATAGCCTACTCCATTAGATGTTCATTTGGCAAAGCAACGCCAGCTATTATGGATGCAAGGCTTACCACAATTACGCATGCGCTCCAAGTGCTTTTCTTCCATGCTGTATTTGCATCTTTGATTTTGATTCCAACTGAAAGCAGATGTAAAGTCCATGTACATCTTCTCATTCAATAAAACTCAATCGAGTACGACTACCGTCTTCTAAACAGAAAAAAATACAATAATGGGTATTAGCAAACTAGAAAGACGTTGATTAATTGCTGTGCATTGCGATGTGCGACTGTGTTACTGTTGGATGTGGCATGGTGTGGTGTGGTGTGGAACGAGGTGTGGTGTATAGTCGATGTTGTTTGGTGTGATGCGGTGTGATATGATGTCTTGCGGTGTGATGTGGTGTTGTGTGGTGCGCAGCGTTATAAAGGTGTGGATTGTAGTGTGGTGTGGTGTGGTGTAGTATGGTATTTGTAGTATGGAGCGGTGATGTGATGTAATGTGGTACACTGTGGTAGTGTGGTGTGTTGCGGTGTGATGTAGTGCATTGCATGTATAAAGTCTTTATATATTTATGTTCTTTTTTTACTCACCCATAATTCTAATTTATATGCCATCAATTTAATCCCATTTTGGTGGCTTGTACGTCACCTTGACTCCCATAGGTTTTTTACTCTTCTTGGCACCCCCGGGCCCGGATCCTTGTCCTCCTCCTGAGCCAGAAGGCCCTCCTCCTCCTCCTGTTCTTACAGTTTTCTTCGGTACATCTGTTATTCTTGGTGTTGAGGGATCAACAAATGAAGGTATCAACTGATCAGATCCACCGTTTGCTTTCTGTTCGTTAGGGTAAACCTTATCAGGTACAAATTCCCCTTTCATGCGCCTAAGAAGGAAATCAAGGTTTGATATTCAATCTATGGAACTTGTACAAGCAATGCATATCGTCATATGATAGGCAGTGGTTCATATTAAAATGTTAATTAGGCTTCGTAGGGCCGATCGTGTCTTAAAAGCCTTGTCAGTTCACTTGTTGGAATCTGAAGAACTTCATGGGTGACTGATTGCAAGTGAAAACCGCTGGTCATAAGTGTAATCAAAAGCCGAGCAAAACCAAACCTTCCAAGCATTTCGTTGTCGCTTCTGACGCGCTCCCTACTACGTTTTCTTGTTTTCACTTCATCATAAGCTGCTTCCGATTCCGATTCAGTCCGTCGCAAGTGAAAACCAGTTTTTATAGAGATTATTTTACGAAAATCCATGATTATGCACAACCCGAGTAAAATAGAACTTAAAAATGATGTACACGCATCAAGTGCGCAAAAAATTTCCTTCCGGAGTTTTATTTAGGTGACTGTTGGAATATAAATATACGGGTGACTAGTTGTTCTCGTTGGGTAGCACCACACCCAAACCATCATGACCATTTTCTAACCGGTCCACAAACATGGCTACCAAGTCTTCGTGATTAAATTTCTAGCGGAGCGAATGAAAACCATGAATTATAAGTTCATATCTGAACCAAACCAAGTGTCCGGTGTACGCACAAAATAACCAATCATGCTTCGATGCTTGTATACGTAAAGACCAAGCAGCCCTAGTTCCCAGTTTCTTCCCAATACAATTTAGTACCTGATGCATAATAAATGAAAGCGAATATTTGCCATGATGTTTCGATTAACGATCCCCATCTTCACGAATCAATTTTGTGCGATATGTGACTTTTAGAACTGGGGTGATAGCAGCTCGAATTTCAACTACAATCCTTTTCGCGCCTAGTTTTCGTCCAGCTTGAACAGATGCACTTACCTTAGGAATTTGACAAGCATATAGATGATTATTATGGCCAGAACCACAAACCCGCCAATCCCTGTCACAAGGACAATAATGAATGTTCCTCGTGACATGTTAGTCGTCGAGTTTTTCCCTTCTTGTCCCTCAACATTTGGGGATCCCGGTTCTGGAAGAAAGCACGAAAAATCGTCATATTTTTGAGTTGATTCATCGAAAAAAGTACTAAAATTAATATCTTTAGCAAGAGATTTTCAACACAGGCAAAGAATTATAATTAACTCTAATGCATTTTTATAAAGGAAGTTTATGTGTGCAGCAGTAGCATAGCGGGGAGGGGGAGAGATGGAGGCCGCGCGCCGAGGGGGCCACAAGTTTGATCGTGCACGATCGCCTTGGTGATAGGCGTGCGCTCTTACCGCTACTCCACCCATGCTTCCCTAATGCAACAGAAAAAAATGTGCTAAAAATGGCGTTATAACCGGCGGCTGCCAGCAGTACTGAGTGCCATAGAAGAAAGCGAACAAGAAGATTGCAGAAGAAAAAGAAAAGAAAAGAAAATGAAGATATTCTGCTATTTTCGTTATCTTCGTTTGAAAAAAAACCCGTACATTTGAATTCTTTTGAGGAGGGATGATGGGACAGGAAAAATGATCTCGTTTTTCAGGTTAATCGGCACCACGTCTCCTGTTCTTAATGCATTAGGGAGACAAGAGAAGCAGCAAACCTATGATGTCGTTACTAATTTCATACCATTTGATAGCTGCATGCAAGTGAAACAAAATAAATGAATCCGAAGCGAGATTATACAAAAAGCAAACGAAAAACTTTATCAAACTCATGTACAAAACTGCATACAATTAAAAAAACAACCAGAACATGCAAACTAGATAGCTTACAGGTGAGTCACGTGGTCTGTTCTTTTTATCACGTGACAGCATTCCGGGTGGCGTGTGGCGGTGAGTCGTGAGGGTCTAATTTCAATTTATTTTCCGAGTTCTCATGCATACAAGGTCAAACTAGTCCAGAAAGACTCAAAGAGTGCACTTCAATATTTACTCCAAGAGTACTCCAGCGTCGATTTAGATAAAAAAAATTCCAAAGCCACTTTAGGTGATTATAGAGAAAAGTGCACTTAATTTCCAAGGTATTAGCGGTCAAATTAAACTCTTGAAAACAACAAAGTACCCCTGGAGCTGTGCACCCCTTGTGAGCTGTAATCATGTCGAGTTCAAGTGTCTAGTGCATAACATTATTGCGCCACATTCTTTATACGATTAGTGTTATAACACAATACAAACATTTATAAATTGGCGTGCGGCGCTACTGCTTGCGTAGGCGATGAGTGTCTCTTGAAAAATTCTGAGTTTTTACTTAATTCTAGGATATTCTAGGATAAATTAAAAATTTGTGGGATGGAGTTGGCCTAAAATAGTATTGGATTGAATAGTGCGTGTGTAAGTGAATTTAGTGCACGCTTCCCAAATCATAAGCAATAAATTGTGAAGCATTAATAATAGATTTTCACTGCAAATTTTCTGGAGCAAAAAGTTTTGATATGTGGGACTTATTTTTCAGAAATTTTCAAAGAAAGGCCTATACTTTATCTATCAAGTTTCTTTCTTTCTTTTTGTCCTTCCTTCCTTCCTTCCTTCCTTGTTTGTTTTTGTTTCTTTCTTTCTTTCTTTCTTTCTTTCTTTCTTTCTTTCTTTCCTTCCTTCCTTCCTTCCTTTCTTCATTTCATTCTTTCGTTCGTTCGTTCCTTCTTGCTTGTTTACTTTCTTTTTCTTTTTCTTCTTTTCATTATAATTCTTTCTATTATTTTCTTTTCTTCTAAGAACCATTCTCAAAATATCAGTGCATATCCTCAAACTTTTTACGTGAATACTCTGCTTGGCGCGTTTTCTATTTTTCTCATTATTAGAAAACTCTTAGCGATAACACAATACAATCTTCAGGCTGCAACGCACATTCACATCTGATATATGTAACTGTTCACCCTCAGCTGAATATATATTATGAATATCACTTCAATTGACTACAATGATAGGAACACACTTCTTGTCATACTTTGCCACTAATATACCTTTTCACTGCTGCCTGGGCTAATAGACCTTTTTGCTCTAACGAACATTTTCGACATTTTCGAAATCTCGTGCTGTTGGAACAAAAGATGTACGAATTCTTTTGATATCTTTTGTTTAAAAATAATAGTAGCATTGGTAATAATAATTAGACTATTATAAATGTGGCATTGCTCGTGTGAAACGCTGATTCAGTGTTTATTATCATTACCAACACTACTATTATTTCTAAACAACAAAATCACAAAACAATGCGCACATCTTTTGTTCCAACAGCACGAGATTTCGAAAATGTCGAAAATGTTCGTTAGCTAGAGCATGAAAACGTCTAATCAGGGCCACAGCGCGATGCGCAAAAGTATGACAAGCATAAATGTATGCGCATATCTCAATGCACAGGCTTTTTACTGCCAAACGAGCTTTTACACGCGTTATTTGGTAAAACCAGCCATCGAAATGTAAACAACGCATCAAAATGTGTCGGTTAAACGTACAAAATCCCGTGCACAAATGTATGCGGATACATTAAATGTGGTCATACTTTTGTGTGTCGTGCTGTAAAAATTCCACACGAGAACAGAAAAGGCGTGCATTTTTGATAAGTTTTGAAGAGTGCCTTAATATCTTTAGTGTGCATTTTTTTTTTAGAATTTGCGGTTTCGTGTGTGTTCATCGTGTGTGGTTAATGAACTATTATTAGATTTACAAGCTACAACTGAATAAGTGCACATGATGCATTCGCGCCCAAAAACTCTCAGTTCCGTGAAGCCGCAAAACAAATCCATAAGCTGACTAATAAATAAATCAATAAATATCAAATAAAAGTAATGAATTATCGTATTCAAAGCTGGAGACAATTGCGGGCTTAAGTGGAAGAAGACAAAAATAATCTTAATAAAGGGTGAAGAACCGCAATGATGCGAATATGTGCGCACGTAAAAGAATGGAGTTAAGTAATGACGTCATGAAGTCTTAAGGCAAATAGATTTGAAAATTGACTTCATTAATTCTATTATTTTTAAGGGGAATGATTTGCGTACGTGTTTTTAATGCTATTGTATGAGTATTATCTAGATATTGAGGCATGCACAGATAATTAATTCAAATAAGATTAAACAGCCGGCGGGCGGGCGAGATATCGAGATATAGCCCACTTGACACAAGCTGAACACATTATGTGCGAGCCCCAATCCACTTTATTGACACAACGAAAATTTTCCAGAATAATTTCCAAACAATGATAAAATAGCACCAGGATAGCCGCCGACCAAGTGATGTGGGTTAAGGGGGCTCACACAGGGCGTGCGTTCGATTGTTGTCATGGTGACTTCAAAGACCCTGAGGTCTTTAAAGTGACGATTAGAGTGGAACTGTACCAAAATACCGGGCCACACCCTGTGTCCCCCCGGCCCACCGGGTGATGCCCTACCTGGTGTAACTGTTGATCCAAAGGACGGAGTGTAACCAGATGATGTTGCAGAGTCGGCCACTCTTGGTTTGATACTGCCTGTAATCTGCCAATTTTTCCATGTTGTCACAGAGTCAATCGTTATATTTAACTTCCTCTTGAATACGTCTCTTTTACGGCGAATAAGCTTTGCAAGAACGTCGGCTTTAAGAACGTATGTCCTGTTGGTTCCACCAACCAGTGATGTAACGGTCACGTAAAGTCCCGTGGAAAGTTTTTGAGCGTGGGCAGAACTTGGCGCAATTTTGAACAACACCACATTCACATCTGTAGGTCTCGTAAAGGGGGGAGTAATTGTTGTTGTCGAAGATAGTAAACTCTTAGTGGGAGAATTTCTGGGAGGATAAGGTCTTATTGTATCACTCGGTTGTATCGGAGAACCATCCCACGATCTAATAAACTGTTCAGGCTCTTTTGAACCACTCTTTTGCTCCCTCTCATCACGGAAAATATTCCTTTTCAATCTCTTGGAGTGTATATCTTGAATGCACGATTTTTGGGTGCAATAATCAGCAACAATTTCGCCTAACAGTGTCTTTAACGTTGGCCGCTTGGCCATGAAATCTAATACCGATATCGATGTGATTGAAAGTACTACTCCCTCATTGAGTTTCTCCGGTCCGATTACATCTATACAGCATTTCTCTGTGTTTCCCTGGCAGTTCATACAAATACATGACAAACTTGGTCCTATATCGCACTTTTCAGGTCTCGGGACTGTTGGGTAGGGTGTTGGAGTTGGTGAAACATTTGGTATTCTCTGACTCCGGGTTTTAGATACTCCGGACTGAAGCACCGTCTGTGAACCAATACCTCCAGTTAGAATCTCATGAGGACCTATAAAGGACGGACTTGCTTCTGGATGAACAACACTTCTCTGGGTCACCGCTACAGAACCTGTAAAAGGAGATGAAATTGGCGGTTTATTTCCGCCGTTTGAAACTATCTCACTTGACAGAAAACCTTTAAATTTTATAGAGGGACTGGGAAAGAGTGTCATCCGTGTGGTCTTGATTTTCCCATCGGGTTTTTGCGACTGCAATAGGTTTGTAGCTGTAGTTGTCTTAGAGTCGCCGGTATCCGGTGTCTTGCCATTGGTTTGCAAGATCCGACTTTTCTTGTCGTTCGCCCAGAAAGTTTTCTCGTTCATTGAATGCAGCCACAATACACTCGAGGATTTCGATGGCTTGGATTTACTTCCGTCGGAATTAGCGTGAAGTGATGATTTCAGCCCAGTTCCTGTGCTAGAAGCGACAGTTTTTGGATCATATTTAGTAGAACTTCTCGATTCTTGACTGGGATTCTCGCTTCCATCTTGATATGTTGTGCTCATAGATTTAGACCTATTGCCAAAGATTCGAATAATCCCGCTTTGGGAGCTCTTTCCTTCGGTATGAGAAGATGTATGATCCGTAGTTTTGCTCGTATGAGAGTTGATTCTATTAGTTTCTTCGCTTAACCGTGGCGTAGATATAGGGATATTGGTCTTGAGAAGCGAGCCCTCTGGTTTTGATGTTTGTAATGGAGGCAAAACTGTTGGCGAACGGCCACCACTCACGTCTCCTGAAGGTTTACAAAGTTCAACACAAAGAATCATGAGGAAGACTACCCCAAGTGCAACGTGCTGCTGCAAGTGATTCCCTCGCTCAGAGGGAAGTGCAACGGACAACTTGTGCATGTTGAACGAATACGCCACTTTCTATGAATGAATGTAAGTGGATGGCGGTCTTTGGTATGAGGACCGACTTACACTGAGCTCCATATCAAAAGAAACTTAAACTGAATGGCCTTTCAAATGAAAACAAACGTCTTTTCCATTGAGATGTGCTAACTTGTAATTCACTCGTCTCAAGTCAAAACATTGTACTATTTAAGCCAGAATACGCCACAGCGCCTAGAACAGGTGGCGAACTCAAAATGAGCCAATCAGAAGCGATGATTCCGAGAGAAGCTTTTACCCTGCGTCTAATTAAATTTAAAATGCTCGGTAGCTTTGGTATTACCTTACGAAGGTTTTATAAATGATTGTATAACGACCGCTGAATGAGACTTGCAAGAGCCAATGACTTCACGCTAATATCGATTACAGGGACGATAATAAAACTTCATTATGCACTTCTAAACCACGCGCTTGTGGGCTAACACAGATCAATACTACTTACAGAAAACACAGAAACTATTTCTTTTAATTCAAACTAAAAATTAACCTTTTTCTTTTTTTAAACTACGATGCAAAGAAAATTCTCAAAAAATTGTGAAGTTTGAATATATCCCACAAATTGACCGGCTAGTTTATTTATGTAAATAATTGTCTGATCTGACTAGGAAAGAGGGAGTATATCTTATATTTATCTAAAAACGTCGTTTCCCTAGGTGTGTTTTTTTCGTTTGATCAGACGATAACTGAACCAATTGCTGTTCGTGTGGTTAGGAGAAAAAAATCGAAATTTAAGCTCAAAACACTCAATAATCTTCACCACTATCTGAATGATCGAGTCTAAATTTAAAAACAAGCTTTGCAATAGAACTCTGATCGACTATGAATAATTTTTGTAGGTTGATGATTTGTGTGTTTTGTAATAAATTGAGTCTAATTGGAAATATCTTGAAAAACAGAACTAGGAAGCATTAATAGAAGGTTATAAATCCTCACGGAATTAAAACTACAGTGTTTTTTAAGGAAAACTTGGTTTACGTTTTCATGTGAAAACGTAGCGTTAGTAACTGAGTAAACAGAGTCGGCTTTCGGGGGAAATGGATATGATGAAAAAGCGAGAATTCGTCTGTGAATTCTGTCACGATATTGCGATAATCTTGCTTCACAACGTAAAAAAATGTCAGAAAACTGCTCTAAATGATTGATTCTTATAGTTACACGTCAAAATACTGTCTGTTGAGGTTTAGAATATTCTCTTCTTTTATAAATTCTCTATTCTGCATTTCACTCTGGTGTTTATAAGAGGATTTTAGTCAGCAAATAAGACTTGTCGTTTCATATCCGACAACTTTTTTTGGTTTTCCTAGACTGTTTTTTTTAGGTAATTTATTTGATCAACGCAAGAAAAACACCTTCCGAGCAGAAAAACATAAAATTCATTCATTATTTATTATCCAAAACTTTTCAAATGTTGATTTTTACCTCGAATCGCTTGCCAAAAGATGAAAAACTTCGATATTCTATAAGCGATATATTGGTATTTTAACTGTCCGCGCGTAAGTCACTCGTTTAAGTGTTTCTCAGTTATATATTTTTAGCTAGTCTTCATCCACAGCTGACTCATTCAGAATCACAAAAGCCCTCAGGGTTGGTGAATTCCAAAATATGCCAAGCGCTAATTTTTCTCTTTTGTTGTCCGATGTTTTCTAATTAGCTTGATTCCGAGCGAAAGGTGATATCATTTTTCACATTATTACGACACTAAATGTTTTTGAATATATCTTCAAACAAGTGCATGATTTATCTAGAATCTAAGCTTGCTATCTTCAGTCTAAAGCGGCATCTACACGAGCAATTTTTCCTTGACAAGTTTTCAAGAGTAAAATGAGCATATTTTCTTGACAAGGAAAAGCTAGCATACTGGCTTTTCCTTGACAAGGAAAAATTGTCAAGGATGAAATTTGCTCGTGTAGACAGACAACCAGGAAAATGTGGCAAGGAATATTAATGAGATTAGTTCCCAGCCTGTTACTTCGCTGATCGAAACTTGTCAAGGACAACTTGTTCATCATCTACTGGAGCAAGAAAACCTTGTCAATAGAAAATTGTCAAGGAAAACTTGCTAATTGTCTAAGGGAGCAATGAAAATTGTCAAGGATACTTGTCAAGGAAAAATTACTCGTGTAGATGCAGCTTAACTTATCAATAAAATTTCTAAAATGAGAAAAATTGCAATTTCTAAAATCGAGGACACAATGAGTATGTATTTGAAAGCGAGGTTTTAAAGTCAATTATTCAGGACGTGATCTTTCGTGACTTTTAAGAATTTCAAAACTCTTGAATGGAAATTTCACTCTCACTAACTACTAAAATCTTCATTTTATTGTCGTGTAGTAATAATATTAGAAGTGTGAGCTTTTAGCGAAAACGTTCCTAATAACATTGGAAATATATTCTCTATCAACAAGTTTATTCAAACTATTCTTTAATAATGAAAATTCACTTCAAACCACAAGTATTCAAAAAAAATTTCCACGCAGAGAAAGCTAATTAAACAATAATTAATAGATGAGAACAGAGTCGTTCGCTCGATGGTGTTTCAGCATGAGAGGAAGTTGGATCCTTCTGCGTTGGCATGTGTCATACGAACCCGGAAATTTTCCTAAGAAAATGTTGGAGTCGATTAAATTAAAGAATATCTTCCATAAATTCTTATTATTTGCTTCAACATTGTCAAGGAGCGGCAAAAATAACCAGGAATAAGCGAACGTACTTATTTAATTTTCACTCTAAGAACAATCTAGAAGATATGAGTTTCTGCTTTTGAAACCATTGTCAGTTATGTCACTGTTGACAACACAATCAAATTCATTAAAATTATCAATTATCACTGCTGTAATTCATAAATTTGACTTCAATGGTTTTTCCATCTCTTTTTTTTCTGTCTTTTTCAACTCGCTGCTCGAGTTATTAGACCTGAATTACTAGAATTCATAAAGCTAGTGAAGAAATATCTGAAGTTGAAATGGCGGGAAACGATGTGAAGTGCCGCCAAGTTCTATCATTGATCCACCCAATGTAAATAAACTATTAATAAAGCCAACTTGATTCTTTGTGAGCCATAAATCGGCTGAAAAACTATTTTAATTAAAAGAAAAAGGTGTCTTTTCAAAGCTAAATGAAATATGAAAAATTAACGAGGCCATATCGACTGAATTATGAGTTTAATAATGAAAACAGATCTCGGCCTCTGGCGAGTTAAGATACTTGAAGCTTTGGAAATGTTGAGTTTTAATGGATTAAGGAAGAGAGAAAATATAAGGAGCAAAGTCGAAAAGAGCTTCTTTTGTTCCTAAGGTTCTTGAATCCAGTGTTTTAAGATTAGAAATTTCTTCAACAAACACAGCATGTTTATCTTTCGTAATACTTCAAGATATTACCACAATCTTTCATCAAAATTATCTTAACTCTCTTTTTCACAGACACCTTTCTGGACGACTCTAGATAATATTGGTATTCACTCTGGGTTTATACGACGGATTTGTAGCTAAAATTTGACATATTTATTCATTTAATGGTTTTCTAACTGACATAAAGAAACTTCATTAAGACATGTGTAGTCGATTTGTCTAGAGTACAAAACAAATATCGGACTAACCGCGCGAGTAGACTAGTTCACTGCCTTAAGGAGCTAAGATCTAGATCTGAAAAATTGAATTTAATATACTTATCCATCATAATATATAAAAGGATTTTATAATTTCCTATTGTTAAGCGGGTGGTAAAAATAGATAATTCTAATTTAAAAAGTCGGTTTTCTTAGGAAATATTTGTGTCGAGCTAGGTTGAGTTATTTTTGCTGTTGAAAAGATGTTGATGTTTTTGTCTTTCAAAAACTCTTCACTTTACTTCGATTTGTCAGTCCGGATGTTATTAATTTTGAATGAAAAAATTCAGTTCAAGCTAGCAACTGATTAAACTGGTAGTTAAACGAGTTTTATGAAACATAAAAATGAATTATGCGGGAAAAAAACAATTAACTAAACGGCTGAATTTGATATTTCAAATAGATAAACTTATAAACAACATATAGTAGTCTTTTGTGGTTTTTCTTTTTTCTAGTCAAAGTTTCTACGTCTAGTTCAAAAGTTAAAACTCAAAATCTCATTAAGTTGATCATAAAATGTCAAAAATCGTGAAATTGTATTTACAGAGGTCTAGGAGTTGGAGCTTGAAACTTGACAACGGGTGCAATCATGCGTAGTCATAGTTACATGCACGTGATAGCCATGTGGTGCTCATGTGATTGTTGTTTTACATACTGTGTCACGTGAGGACTGTCCATTCTTGGCTTCAGTTGATGTTTGTGCCCTTGCTTCGAATTCATTGTGTTCAGTGCAGTCTTCAAGGGTGCGAGGTTCTAGTCTTCCAACTCTCCATTTGTGATGTTGTTGCTCTTTCTGTTGCCGTCATAAACTGACCAAGTGCAGCTTCGTTGTCTATCCTGGGTTAGATCAGTTTTTCACGGTCGAGGAGGGGAGGGGAGGGGGGTGAGTTGGAGGGAGGTGTGTCATCGCATGCAAACATAATGTTACGTCATAGGGTGAGGAAAATTACGTCATACATGCTGTCACATCAAACTTATCATTTCTGGTGCTGAACACAACAAAAAAAACACACACAACACTTTTGATATATATCCAAGGAGAAAAGAAGTTAATAATTTTTAAAACGTTAAACCACTAAAATACTAAAGCCGAGATGAAAACGGTAAAATTGTACACTTCGAGATAAGGAGTAGAAAAATGAAAAATTATTCAGAATTTAATCAATTATTCTGAGGAGCATTAATTCTTGTTACTCTAGATTATGACGAGGATAAGATGATGTTAACTGGTTATCGCAGCCTGCCTGTAGGCGCTCTGAGGTGGTGGATTGGGACCTGAGACACACCGCTGAAGAACTGAACAGCAGGCTCGCCTAACAGGCCCAGAATCCGCGTCACCACAGCAGAACCAATCAGGCCGCTTTGAAAGGTAATGTATTACAATGATGGATTAAAGTAAGAGTCATGTGATAATGGTAATGAATGCAAGTACGATTAGTATGATGATGTCAATCAATGATGATATGGTATGCTAGTGGCGGGCAAGCGCGCAGGCGCAGTGAGTATAGTGATTCAACCAATAACAAGATAAGGCGTGGGCAAACCATATCAGTCTGTTCACAGAGTGGAATAATCTTCATATATTGATTAAGGAATCATAAAGATTCCAAAGCCTTACTGATAGGAAGTACTCAGTTCAAGAAGCATGCGACAGGCTAAACAAGGGGTAGACAGCCTTGTGTTTTTGTGACGACATTGTCAACACTCTTCAGTCATGCACTATGTATAATGATGCTACATGCACTGAGCTTTTTATTTATGCGATTCCAGTACCCCGTAGTTTTAAGGTTGGCTGCTTATCATTATAGAATATAGGAGTTCTGAGGCTCAAAGCTGAATCAAAGCTGCATCAAAGCTGCAAACTGCAGCGTGTCGTAGATTGATAAGAGAGAAGAAAAAGAAGGGACAAAAATAAGAGAAGACGAGATCGTGTCAAGTTGAAAGGAAGACTAGATGCAGAGGAAGGGAAAGATATGGACAGTCGAAACATCAAGGGGGAAATGCAAAATAAAATATAATGAAAAGAATTTAAAAAAAATTGAACATAAAAGAGACTAACGAGCATCTTTTTCTGAGCTTCCGGGATTGAAATCAATTTGCGTGACTTAAAATTGTTAAAATAACTTTTAGTATTTCTGGGTCAGCGAGGTACATCATGTTGCGCATGCGCAGTAACCAAATAGCGCCAGCTTAATGTAGCAGATCATTTCAGTTGTTTTGCATGTTAACAACTTTAAGAATACACGCTTTATAAATACACGTGCACGCTTTCAATCTAGCATTGCACGAAGCAAAGCAAAGCTCGGTAATTACGATTTATGGTGCATGGACTGGTTTACATGTGCTGAGGTTATTTTACCATCTACATTCATGCATTTACTACTTTTATATTAACATATTAATATCTAAAACATTAGTATATTAACATAAGTTGGTCATCTCCTCAGAACAAATAGAACTGGTACAGAATTTCCAGGGAGACTCGGTGGTATTATGACGCCACACTTAAACAAACTACCGCCGTATTCTTGCACTGTAAGGTGCGGACACCAAGCAATGTCGCGCGCGACCGCGACGAATCTCACAGTGTGAACAGCGTCGCGAGTAACTTCGCATGAGTGGTCACACGGTGCAATTTCGCATGAAAAATCGCATAGTGTGTCTGCACCTTAAAGTGTCGAAATAAAAAGATCCTGTGGCAATTCAAAATTTGAGGAAACCATGGTATCAAGTCAAGATTGGAATACATAGATTCATGCATTTACTTTGCTCTAGTTCTCCAATATCTTGTGGCCATTCCAACGATTTAGAAAAAGGTCAATTACTCAGTTTTATTTAAGAGGTGGTAAATCTCTTTAGAAATAGGGCAGTTTTTGTATAACTACGAAACATTAACGGTACAGACGTGCCATGACCGTGGCGGTGATGTCACTTTGACGGTGCTCAGACCGAGCAGTTTGATTGGATGAACAGTGATTTTGCGCACTTTGAGTGGTTTTACCGGGACGTTACCGCGTGCCGGCCCGACTCATCGCCATAAAAAATCTACTCTCCACAAGAATAAATCTGACGGTTGTTTTGAAGTGACGTCATTATACCCCAGAGTCATTCTAGCCCATTTTAATCAAAAATCTTATTCAAAGCAAAATGTTGCTGTACTTACTACAAAAGTTGCAAGACTTGGCACACATGGACATCATGTATCTCTTGTGGTACTGACAGTAGCCGGTTTGCGATGCAAACATTGCGCAGTCATCAGACCGATCAACACAAGGATAAATGCGAGAGGCTGTCAAATAACATTTCGAAAAATGGTTAAGAGAAAATGCATACGATTCCGCGCAAACTGCAAAATTTTGGTGGTTGAGCAAGCTTGATAGACCTATTCACCCTGGGCGTAATATGTCTTCCCATTTCAGGTCACGTGTCATTCCCTAGAGTATCATTTCTTTGTTTCACGGTTGCACATGAGAAGACACATGAATATGGATACAACTCAAACAAAGAATCTTAGTACTCAAGAGAATGACACGTTGTCTGAAGTGGGAAAACATTACGTCCAAGCTGCCAAAAGGGTCTATTGAATGGTCACTGCATGTGTTGTTTTGACCATAACTTCTAATGACTCAAAAATCAAAATGAATAAGTAAAAAAAAATAATTTCAAACTAAGCCTCATCTTTAAACCCACCCGTTGTTTTCCTATCTTGTTTCTAATTTTAACCCATTTGTTAAAGAATTTAACGTAGATACTTACTGTCAGTACATGGCTGTTCAGTTATATCAGGGCAAATACAGGAATATTTCTCGTCAATATTCCTGCAAGAAACTCCACTTGAACAGGGATTCAGCAAACATGGATCACCTGAAAACAACATGTAGACTCATTACAATATGAACGAATAACCCTTATCACAACAACTGAATGCCTTGGCAAATCCAATCTTCGAAGCAGCAGCATTTCCCACCAAACCTCCTTATAGAACCTTGAAATAACCTCTACATGGACTGATCATCCTTGCCGGATCTCCCGAAAGTTCTGTCTCCTAGTTTTCAGTCGAATTAAGGGTGTGTGTGTACTGACTGAACAGGCCTCGCGCAGCATTTTAGTGCGCCCAAACAAATAGCGTACGCACCTAGCAAACCTACTAAGCATGCCTGTCCGTGAAGGCTTCATGCGCTGAAGGTGCGCACAAACGGTGAAACATTGCGCACAGTATTTCAGGCGATGTTGCCGAAATAGGGTCGTTTTCTACTTTGCCAACATTGCGTGAAACAAATTACGTACTATGGCTCGCAACATCGATTGCCTGCAATATTGCGTGCAATTTTGCATCGTGTGTCCGTAGCTTACGCTCACTCCAATGCAAACTTTAGAGCAGAAGGTTGAAAAGAAAGCTCTGAAGTCGAGCGCATCTCAACAGTTCAGTAGAACAGAAAATGGAGCTTTCTGGAGCTTGAACTGAAATTTGACTAAAATTGCAAAATACACCTGACTAGTTCAAAAAAACACTCATCGGAGCCAAAAACGATACTAAGATCAAAAGGATTTATTGGTATATCTAAACCACGCGGAAAAATCAAAAATTTTCATTATTATAGCTTTTTGAAATAGGTGTATACACTTGTAAATGTCTTCTAGCTAGCTGTGGCTTTGATGTAGAATTTCTGGGACGACATTGCAAATCCAAGGAAAAATTACTAATGACCAATGAAATTACTGAAGAGTTTTTACCTTTCTTGAAATGACAGCAAATCAGTGACTTAGTAGTCTTGGCCAGCACGGTAAGGAAAGCTACCTCTACTTCATACGCCGAGAGCTCATACCGCCAGATCACCAAATGTCCGATATCAAATTTCCCATACTTGTGCAGCTTAGAAATGCTATTCGGACGGCCAAGAGTAATAGTTTCGTAAGTACGACTTAAGGCGGGAAACTTGACCATTCTTGCAGTGGTATCCTTGACAACTATTTTCCCGTTCTTGTAAACTTTAAGGCCGTGGTCGATGTGCCAAGTGAAGGCAAAATGAAACCAGGATTTTGGAAGAAAGTCTAACGTAATCTTCCATTCTTGGGTTTGTGTTGAGAGGTCGAGAATGAAACGTTTCGTTGTCTGTTGACTGGTGCTGTCAGTGGCGCTTGCGCTTGCGCAGTTTAAGCAAATGAAACGAAATCCTGGCCCAGTCTGGTGATCGGTGTACCGTCCGCCAGACAAAATAAACTCGCCTGCAAAACATAGAAGATTACATTTGATTAGAATCAGTTTCACTCAATCGTCTTTTTTCTTTTACGAAGTATGATGAAAACGGCTACGAAAGCACCATAACCAGCTGATCTGAGAATAATATTAGCCAATCAGAATCGAGAAAAAATGCAAAACCTTGGTAGCTCGGCGACTCGGGAAACGGTTATTTCCGTCTTTATTTCATTTTCCCACTCAATAAGGAATATTGTAAATGTAAATGTATGCAAAATATCAAAAACTTCTCCTAAAAATTTAGATTTTTCAATTTCAATTTTCGCAGGCTTCATGACACCTTACTTTTGCAGTGACGTCATCTCTACGTCACTATTTCAGGTCAGCTGGACGAACCCTTAGTAGAAGACCTAAAATGGGTTACTCTCATAAAACATACACCTAATTGCAAGGTTGTCATAAAAAAAGCAAATTACAAAGAAAAAAATAGGAATTAATTATCTTGATTCGAATAAACATGAAAAATACTTGTTTAAAATGTTAATCTTGTACAACCTTACATTGCAGATTTCTCAGGGGAGCTTCTATTTTACGGCTGAGTATTCGAAGAAGAATGATGAGCCACACGAATGAAGTTTACATAGCTCATAATTTAATTCCTATTTTAATTTTTTTTATGACAACGTTCTTGCAATTAGTGTTTATAAAAATCGACACTTTCAAATTCAAATTCATGGAACGACGTCCAGTTGGCTCATGTGCTAAGAGTGGAAATGAGGTAAAATTAACGAAGAAAGGAAATGAAATCGAATACAGTCGAACACCTCCCCACAACGGCCACCTCCCCACAACGGCCACCTCTCCACAACGGCCACCTCCCCACAACGGCCACCTCCCCACAACGGCCACCTCCCCACAACGGCCACCTCCCCACAACGGCCACCTCCCCACAACGGCCACCTCCCCACAACGGCCACCTCCCCACAACGGCCACCTCCACACAACGGCCACCTCCCCACAACGGCCACCTCTCCACAACGGCCACCTCTCCACAACGGCCACCCTTTGCCCAAGGGCCAGAAAATTTTGTTCCGGTTTTCAATGACTTCATACATATACTGTAACTGAAACCTCTCCACAACGGCCACAAAAAAGTTTTCGGTGACCGAATACAGTTAACTGGAATAACCGTGGGTGGCTAAGCTATACAAGCCAGCTAAGGCCGGGTGCATGGAATGAGGTTAACAAGAGCATTCTTTATTCCACTTACCAGCATGATATTTAAGCCAAAAGGCAACTGTCAATCCTTTACTACAAAGTGTAGGATCATTAATACACTTGCTACGAATACCGCTAATGATTATCCAGTCATCGATCCCGTCCAGGGAGAGCACAGGACCGAGTTGCTCCGCGTATGTGGTGCGCACTCCATTGTACGTTAGTGACTTACACTTTCCACGCACATCAAGAAGTGTTTTGGAACTCGATGTCGCATTGAATGGCCAGTAGTGAGCTGCATTTGGGTACCGGGAACCTGATGAAAAAAGACAAAATTGTGACTAAAATGGTCGAGGAAAGCATGAGCATCTTCAGTAAAAACCGATGATGTGGTTCTAAGACAATGATTGGTTTAAAGAAGGGGGTCACGTGACCATGCCAGTTACTTCATAAAAGGTTAGGAGTTAGTCATAGCCACAGGTGTTCAAGGGTGATGTACGGTGAGGTTTCAGGGCCGTAGCCAGACTGAAATGTTTACCGAGGCAATCGACTGCTGTAGGTGGGAGCAACTAGGGGGTTGGGGGCATGCTTCCCCGAAAATTTTTGAAATTCAGACACTCGGAAATGGGATTTCCAGCGTCTTGAGAGGCATTTGCGACATATTCATTGTATTAAAGTTATGTCAATTTTGCACATTCTGGCAAAGAAAAAGAAGAGAATTTGTTTTCATTCTTTAAGAATTAAAGAAAACTAAACAAATAATAATAATATCTGAAATTTTACCGAGGCAAATGCCTCGCTTGCCTCATCGTAGCTACGGCCCTGGGTTTAAAGCTAAGTTTACAAATCTACAGTTGTATTCATAAAATATTCATAAACATACAACACTGAGGAACGACAAGATTTTCTGACCCCAAACTGACAGATATGAATTGACGAGTAACGAATAGAGCAAGAAAATAAAAATAAATGAAAATAAGGGGAAAACTGAGAGTTGAAAATGATTATTTCCTAGAGAAAAATTTTTTTTTTGCATTTTTTTGTGAAGCCGATTTTTTTTTTTGATCGATCGAGTTGTACTACGCATCGTTTGGAATGAATGTCAAAGCTAAAAATAATGATATAAATGACTAGGAATACTATGGATTATATAATTTTTATAAATTTGTAAACTACTGATGTTAAGCAAAAGAAAGCTGGTCGAGTTTCTGGGCTTAAAATAACTGCCCACAGTGTAGCGCATTAAGATTAGAATATCAGAATAAAAGCCATTTCTATTGGTTGGAAAATAACTACTTTACGAGATAGGAATTACAATGAGAAAATCGTTATTATACGAAGAACGAAAGAATGTAATTAACTCCCTAAACATTAAGAGTCTTGTTTTTGAAATTCGCCGTTAGCTGTAATAACGGAGTGCTTTAAAGCAACAAGAATTATTACGATAAACTTCAAACAAGGAAAAAATACTTGTACAGAAAATCGTTGTCGAAGTAGCGAGGTTTTTCAACTTGAATAATATTATAAGAATTATTAGACTTTTTATCGCAAACTTTTAAGGATGAAATAGTATAAATTGAACTAAACAGACTCATAAATTCCAAGACCTGAAAACAAATTTAGAGACTGCTTTTAAAATTCGTGGTGAAGACTATATATAAACAGGATTATGCCGATATTAAAAACATGAATAATTTCAATGCCACAGGTATGGAGCTGTACATACCGTTCTCTTAATCCAAAACACGTTTAAATATTGAAAACCTAACGTTATGCTTCAATCGATAAAACGGATACGAATTCCAATACATGCAGGTGGATTGTAGTATGTATATAATAATATGGTGAAGGCTCTCCATAAGACTGTCTACTCTAAACTCTTTTTCATGACTTTTTTGACAACGTCTTGGCCATTAAAGTTAGAACTGTTTTAACTTGAAACCAGAAAGCTCAAAAACAAAAAATTTAAATCCTTTCAAAAAATGGTTAGATTATAATTCAGTTTCAGTTACGAGGTAACGAGAGAAGATCAGTATTTCCTCGCCATTTTGATTTAGCCGTCTAAAGCAGAAACGCAAGTGTGTATGTTTTTTTTTTCGGAGAAATTTTACATACCCTCTTCTCGTTTCACCTCTTCTGGCCATCGAGGGCCTGTGATGTTCGATGAATTATTCCTTCCTTCACATTTTGAATTTTGACACTGAGCGGTAACTGTAACGTTCAACTCTGTACAAAAAGCTACAAAAGCTACAAAGCCAGCGAGAATAGCAGTCGGAATAAAGTTAGGACAAGCCATGATATGACCGACAGACTGTTAGCCGTTGCCTAAAATACTCTTCCTTAAATTGCAATAGTGATTTCTAATTTGAAAACCGTATCGACTTTTTAAATTCTTCAAAGTCGATACCCCACTGTGGTTTACTTGGAATCACAGCACTTTGGAGTAGCCAGACTTCATTGTGGCTCAGCTACCTCCCAGAATGTTTCTACCACCAGTACCCATAGTCTTAGGCTAATCTCGTGAACATCCTTCATTCCTTGACATCCCCGACGGAAAGCTTCTGCTGCATCGTCTGCCTGACTTCTTATCTTCAACAGAACTTCGATTCAACAAAGTTTTGTGATCCAAAATAACCGCTCGCGTGATGTTTCGGATGCGAATAAATTTACGCCGAGAATTTCTTATTAATTTAGTGGTGAAGAAGAGCTTCAATTAGGGTTTCTTAATTTGTACAAAGTAATAATTTTACTCTATTTAAACTCTATGTGACAGTATGGAAGAACAGCGCTTATTTGGCCAAAGTTGATTGAAATTTTATGAAGTCTGGTGCTTATTGTGTTTAACGGTTTGGGATTCCTTAGATGTTTGTTAGGCTACTCGGTGGGGACCATTTTTGTTATGCTGCCTTAGGCAGCGATGATGTAATTTATGCTCTGTTGAACATGATATTTACCGAGTAAGAAAAAATCAAATTAAAAGAAAACATAAAAGTCTCACAAAAAACTATCATAAGTTTAAGAGTACCTCGAAAAAAGTATCTCAAAAACTTTCATGAGCCAGGAAAATAAGACAAGAGATTTTTTCATCAAGTAATAATAATAATAATAAAGTAGATAAACATTTTAGTGCTTAGTGCTGTAATTACTCAGTTATTAAGACTTGTTACTATTATCTACAGAGTTAACGAGGAATTTCCATTGATTAACGCCGTATTAAAATCAAGAGATTGTGATTTGTTATAGTAATTTTTTTAGTTTTGTGTTAATGGACTAGAAAGTTCTCGCAAACAAAGTACTACAGTAGGTGGTAATCCCACGGCCTGAGTTTGACGAAAATTGGTATTAAACTCGAAAACGCTGAAATATTAGAAGATTATTTGCTAGCTTACTAGCTTAGGAGCTTTGGATTTATTCGCTGATTTTCCCCCTAATTTTACCTCATTTGTCTCTTTTCATTTCGCTAGACTAACGGCAATATAATTAAGTGACTATTGTCAACCGAATCAAAATCTTGATTTTTTAAGCCTCTTTTCGGAATTATTTCCAGGAAAAAAGGCTGAATAATGAACAATAATCTTTCTACTTCTTTCATCTTTTATTTTAGGTATTTCTCATTCTTTTTCAATGAGCTTATAATGAATTAATCAGTGAAATATCTTCCAGTCCATTCCAGCACTAATCACTCTAATGATGTCTGGGAATCTTTTCGATTTGATAACATCACGTAGGATGTTTAAGTTTTAGTACCAATTTTATCACTTCATTTTCATAATGGAAAGATAGATAATCCAGCTTATATCAGGATCAAGGAAGTGACCTGAATACCATTATTGAAGTGCTGAGGCGGTTTCATTCGCTATGGAAATAATATTATTGTGCATGGGACGTAATTTAGTCCCAAAAAAGTTTCTTTAACATTTATTTCTTAGGAAAAACTTTTTCTCAAACCGATTTCTGTTCCAATTCTGCAGATGAAATATAGTTTTAAGTACGATTCATCCTCAAAGGATTCACTAGCCAGACAACGTCTACAGTACGTACATGTACAGAACTTTCCCGACTTCACTCGAGCCGGTGACCACCAAACAAACACTCCAACTCGAGGTGGCACTTGATAAAATATAGTAAGTGTATGAACACATCAAGTCTATCTTCGACTTGCAGCCATTGTTTCGTGGTCACTGATCAAGCGAATTCGGGAAAAATCTTTTCCCAATAAAATGAAACATAGTGCCTCTGGATTTAATCAGTGTCAGTCATAATCAACTTTTCATTTGTTACAAACTAGGTATACCAATGTTCATGATTACAGATACTTCACAAGGACGCCAGTGTCACGCTGGGAAGTCGAAAGAAAAGGTCACCAATTAACGAGTATCACTAGGGGCCTGTAAACTCTTTAGCGTGATTGGCTAGCCTGTCTGATAACGTTGGCCAAATTGTGATATCTAGATATATCTACCTAAATGGTACAGATAGTTGACAATATCGTCAATGAGCCAGTGTTTTAGTCAAGAATTTTCGCCATAATAGGAAGTTATGTCGATCACTATATATATATGGTGGACCAAGTTCAAGGTAGCGACAATCAAGTGAGATATAAACTTCCTAGCCATTTTAATACGGTACGTGTTGTACGTACGTAGTTTTCATTGATTTTAAGATTTTTTTTTCTACGTTGAATTTTCCGTCCTATTGTCACGTGATGCGTTGTGGTAAGTAAAATACATGCCAAAAAATAAAGTTTCGCTATAACAGGAAGTTTTCCACTATGGACCAAGGTCAACTGTAAGCGATAAATTAGGATTCAGTCTTCCTAGTTATTGTCACGTGATGGAGTTGTCGAGTGAAATACATGCCGGAAGATTAAACATGGGAATGAACTTTCGCCATAATAGGAAGTTACGTTGGCACTATGGACCAAGACCAAGTTAGCGACAAGTAAGATTTAAACTTCCTGACCATTTTAATACGATGTACGTAGGCTTCAATGATTTGGAGTATATTTTGTTTATTTTAGTTTGAAGTTTCCGAGCCATTGTTATGTGATGTGTGGTTTTGTGAGTAATAATACATGCCAAAAGATTAAACATTGGCAAATTTTCGCCATAATAGGGAGTTGTCACTATGGGCAAAGTTCAACTGTAAAGGACACTAGTTAGAATTCAGCCTCGTAGCCATGGTCACGTGATGATATTCTCGAGTGAGAATACATGCCGAAAGATTGAACACAGGGATATTGAAGAAGTCCTATGTTACTATTTTCTTAGTGTCCTTTTCTTTGCTAGAACCACTTTTTATATAAGCTCAATCTGAGTCTTTTTAACTAAAATAGGGAGGTGAAGACCAGCTTGGGCACCCTGTGGTTGCACCATAAAATATATATGTGTGAAATGAGGAATAGTACTAGCTGAAAAATTAGCATCTTTAACTGAAAAGAAAACACAGGTAGCCCTACTTAAAATTTTAACTTTAGAATGGATGGTGTCAGAAGGTGAATTTTTGTGCCTCATAATTTTTTGGGTATAGATTGTAATCAATAAACGTCACTTCCGGTCTCTTATGGAGATTTTACCGACTAGTTGAATGACAAGTATTCAATCGAAATGTACCAGGATGTTTGAGCATGGAGCGCAGTGCGCATGTGCTTCATTGGATGCTGGTCGGTAATGAGATTCATGAGTTTCAATAGGACATTTGCACTATAGTGTTATTTAATTGACCCTCTACTACCAGAATCCCTTGCATACTTTCTTTTGAATTGCTCAGTAAATTAGCACCAATTGTCTTATTATTCTCATGAGGAAATACAAATTTGAATAAGAAAGAAAATTCGCGAAGTATTTTGGTAATGGTGGTCAAACGACATTATGCAAACGTCATATTGACACCAAGCAGTTTTTCAATTAAAAAAGAGCGGGAAAAATACATCGGTCTTCTACCGATTCATTTCAACCGGCTACCACTCGGTAGCTTTGCCCGTCTCTGGAGCCTCAAAATTGCGATCTCATCCATCTAATCAATTTTTATTCACATGCTACGATCAAAGAATTGGTCACCAATTTATCTGGTTTTCTAAGGACGTCAACGAAAGCGAAGTAAGGCGTGTTAATGAAGGATATAATTTAATCAAGTTTTTAAAATTTCTAAAAACACAGAGAATGTATGGTTAATGTAATTATTTCTATAACATCAAACATCGATCCTTAAACCTGGTCAGTAAGCTTGTTTTCTGTTGCTTTTTCATGTCATGTGGTATTTTTCTGGAACCTTCATTAAATTAGTTTTTTTTTTTCAAATTTGGGCCCAGTCCCTTGCTCGTTTTGTTACCGGCAAAGTGGAAGAAGCCATGGCTGTGCGCTTTTACTCCATACATTTTCAAAACATTCATAATCTCATGTATTTGTGATTCACGCATTGATATTTTTTTCTCATTTCGATAAATAATTAAACAACACAATCATTTTTTCGATTTCAGAACTGAATGTTTATATCAACATATAAAATTAATTCGATAACAAGATTGAAAATTCTCATTACAAATGAATTACAGTCATTTCTATTTTTTTCTGCTTTTACTCAGCTTACTAGTTTTTATTCTTGTGAACCCTAGCCTATCGCCCAAATTTACCATTATCATCTTCGAATCCTTTTCTTGTCCAAAGGTCTGAATACTTTGGGAGTCGCAAGATAATAGTGTTAATTAGGCCAAGAAAAGTACTACGAAAAGGATTCTGGTAGAAGTGGTATCAGGCTTAATAGAGAAAATATTGAAAAACACCACTATCAACTGTCACAGATGACAAATCTCACGAAAAATAATTTCATATTTGTCTAAATTGGAACCGAGTTTTGTTCTCTAAGAATACTGAAAATTATTTTTCACACAGCGGTGTGGAGGTGTTACCACCGAACGGCCAGAAGTTCTATTTAAACGAGAGGAATACATAGTCAATCAATTTGAAACGTCTGCAGCAGTAATGGCAGCATTATAGACTTCCTATCAAGGCAAGTCATCAAAAACGTGCTCTAAATAATGACACGTTTTACTCTAACCATATAGACCTAGATATTCTTTCGTCATTATCTGACGTCATCGCTAAACACGTTTATTTTTCAGCCTTGAACATGACTCCGTCAACAACCCGTTCAATAATCTGCCCCAAGCTTAAGCTTATTTACTTTTATATATATTTTTATTCTGTTAAATGATGAAAATATAATTATTTTTTTCAAAACGCGCGGCCATATTTGTTTCCGGTAGTACCATTAGGTTGCAACAGACCAAACACACAATAACCAATGTGTCATGTACGTTCTAAAACAAATATGATTTGAGATATTTTAAAATGATAATCAAGAAAAAGAGAACACTGTAAATTTTCGATATTTCTTGTCTTCATAGGATGTAGAAATCCCGGGTTATTTCAATATAAAAATGACATATTTTTGGGAAAAAAAGTTGTTATATTTTTTGATTTTTCGAATTTCGTATATTTTTCGATTTTTCGAATTATCCCCCCCCCCCCCCCTGATTTTTAAGTATGGTTCATTATAAATGCAGTAAAATTCTGTATCAAGAAGTATACCCAGAGATTGAATTTTAAATTTCTTGCTAAAATAATAACGAGAAAAACTGAACGAATGCAGATAGTTGATTTTAAATTGTAAACATATCTAATAGCATGAACTATGCAGTGAGATCAGAAACGTGGTCACTTTATTTGACAATGAATTAAAGTCTCTTTATCAGTGAATCCATTTTAAATCGTCTAGGAATCCAGCGAAGAACATTAAAATCGGTCAGTCTACTTCGAAGATTACTAATGACTGCATTAGCTTGTGGAAGTTGTGCAGATTATGCGAAGAATATAAACCTGTCAAGCGCGCGAGATTGTCTCTGAATATCGTTCAAACAAAAAATAGACGATGGTGAATTTTAATTTTCGCTTCAATAATGTTTTAATTTTTCAATATGAATAAAGATAAAACTATAGTGTTATTCTTCCCTAAATACAAATAACGGTTGCTGTCTTATGTGAATGTGTCTATATGGAGTTACGTGAAAATCGAATACACACACGAGACGCCCCGTCAGCCAGGAAGCGATTCACCGATTCTTGAAGGTAAATACCAAGACAAGTCATGCGATGGAAAAATCTTCAATGTCTTAAAAAATCTTAGAGTTTTGTATTATTTCTAGAGGTATTTCAATCAAACAAATCATTAAGAACATTCCTAGAATGTGATTAAAGGAATAAACTAAAAAATCACCAACCTTGAAAGCGGTAAAACGAGCGATAGAGGACGCCAGTCTTTGGTAAGATCCAGTCATTAGGAAGCGGCCGAGGCAATGGAACACCGAAGATGTCCAATATGCAGCAGAAAATAAGAGTAGGGTAAAGACATTTACAGATTTTCCAGTTCATTGGGATTCCAAATCGCACAGAAAAAGTTAATCTTGTTCACCGGGTCTTGGCAGAGATTTCTCCAGGTTGTGTTAGCCGTTTGACCGCCGAAGTCAATTCTTTGTTTATCTGTATTTGAATTGTTCGTTGACTACAAAATAGCCCCATGTTCTGGCTACCTTACTAGCTCACTGCATGCTTGGTCTACTATGTACTTGAGCGAGAACTTTGCGATAGCTGTTTCAGTTGTTCTGTTTCAAATAATACTCATAATTTATTCATTCTGATCACAATACGATTTTGACAGAAATGCTAATTAGTTTTCAAGCGGAAGCTACTTCAGAAGAGTTGCCTATTTTACTCCTTCGGGTCTTTTTCTCTCTCGGGAATCGTAATAACATAGTTAGGTCTTTTAATGCCAATCAAATATCCAACTAGGATACCCTTTACTCTGAGCAGTTGGTGGCAGAAGCTTGTAGAACTAACTTATACATGTTTGCTTACAGTGTTGACCAGATGGCGTAACACTTTGAACCCTCAATATTCACAAATCCAAGTCAATATACCCCGAAAATGAACTCAGTATTTTACCGAAAGGTTATGAATCATCTTGCGGAAGCAGTTGAGTCATAAAGCGAATAAAAATATCCAGAACTGGTTTATTGACGTGAGAAACGTAACGTTCCTATAACTGCAGGATCTTATTAAACATGCATGTTACTGGTGTAAAAATAGAAATGAAAATATCTCAGTGATCGACTAGGAATAAGTCTTCTTTTATAATTGAAGCTTAGGAAATCTGCTCGAGCAGATGTTGAATTGACATTGTTCGCAAATATAAAATATACTTCGGGCTTTTCCAATTCTTACTTTTCTTTGAATGCGGGAGGTTTTGTTCTAGGAAACAGAATGGTTTTAAACATAGTACATACATCTGCACCTGGTTTGGTAACACTATGTTCCTTCAAACGTATTTTTCTTATAACAATTAAAAAGACGTTCGTCTCAGACAGCGAGATTACCACATGATCTCTTCGCCTGGTCAGCTTTGGTTCAACCGTTAACAGACTATTTTCAGCTCGGATATCTTTTAACAAGGCGTCTTGTGTAAACTTATTTTCCAGCTCGCTAGGTCGGTTACAACTAAAAGAAAACACCCCCGTCGTGATATATAATCAATCCACATACATAGATTCAATTGCCTATAACGTTAACAAATAAAATAAAGAAAGAAACACAAGTTTATTGATAAGTTTATAAACAATATTTATCGCCGTCCATTTGTTCGATCGAAGCTAATAAAAAACTTGCGTAGGTGAAAAATACCGAGGTTTTTGAAAACCACAGCTGAGCTTTCAGGGTTGGTGTGGTTTATTCGGGGTACAAGGTTTTGAGAACACATCGTCATCAATATTATCTTACGACTTCTCTCGTCTTATTTCGTTTTACTAACATTCTTTCAATATACTTTTTCCTGATAGTTTTCCCTTTATAATGCCTCTATATTTATATTTGTTTTACTCTCATCAATACATAAAATTCATTAAATCAATCTACCCAGTGGCGTTCAGTTATTTTTAGAAAAAAAATTAAATTCTGGCTTCATTGTTGTGGTAAATTTGTGTGGGTTTTTCAATTCATCATAGATGTCCTCTAGTAACTAATAGTAAAAATGTAATCCTTGTACGCAGAAAATTTTTCAAACCAAGCTGATCAATAATGTATGTGGTTACAACTAAAGCTTGCGAAAAAACTAGAATAATATTTTGTTTACGGTTGTTTGTACCCAGTAACTATTTTTTCAAATTGTTTTGATTTGATTTCTTTGAAACTCCGAGAATAATTAAGCATTTTTTTCTCAGTTCGTCTTAATCATCATTATATTAAAAAAAAAACTTGCTTGATTATTTATACAGTGTTTGAAGATATGATTAAGTCCTTGGACTTATTATTAGGGTTTGGATTGTGTGTGCATTGCGGGAGATTGGAATTCCCATCAGTTTACATAGACTGATAAATACTACCATGAAGTATTTGACTTCCCACGTTCACAGAGTGAATCCTTTTTTGCTAGAACAAAAACTCAGTACAATCACGATAGCTATGGAAAAATAATTTGATCAAATTTGCAATGTCATGTCGCCATACCTTGTAGAAATATTTTCCAAAACAAGAAACGAAAGTGGAGTTAGTAATTCAACCAACTCGATATACTGAATAAATCATTGTAAGATGATAAAAGATATCGACGCGGACAAGGTTAGCCAGAGAGACGGAGAAAAACTAAATGGAACCAAGGAAGGAAGGAAAGCCATAAAGCTATAGATAATATCTATACGGATACGAATAGGAAACTTTAATATGAACTATAGCTTGTTACGAATAAATACATGGTAACCATCAATTTTGGTTCAAATATGTCTGGTAAAGTTGATAATATTGACTTTAGAGGGTATTCTATATTACAGACCATCTGCCATGGTGCTCACCAAGAAGACTCCAGTTCAAAGGGGCTTTAGTAACAACAGATGACAGATAACAGGGTTACCGAGCTTCCCTTAAGTCAAATTCTGCCTCTGAGTGTTATATCTGTGATTGGAATTAGATTCGAAACCGCCCGCATTTAAATGAAAAAATACTCGAGTCTGATAAAGAATTTACTAGAGAATTGTGGGAACAAAAGATGACGCACGCTAGGAATCTTGGTCTTGAAGACTGCGAGTTGACCCAGAGTCAAAAACAGTACTGTATTGATTAAATCATGCATGATACATATATATATATACTAGCTTCAGAGTGAATATACATTGTGTCTGGTATAAGGAAAGTTTGAGGGGTTGATAACAAATCATGCACATGTGTCCAAACATTTTCATGGGTTTTGAACACACATTACATAGTTCAGTTTTAATTCTCGACGTACAGTATTTATTTTTCAGTAGTTTATTGGGTTTGAGTATGTAAAGTGCCTAATATACCGGATAAAACCTTGACTTTCAAAGACATGAATTTTTCATGTGGTTTGGGCTGTAAACTAAAAGCGATAATATTATTATTGGCTTCAAATGATTTTTCGGATTGGTCAAATATTAAGACTTCAACAATGCTAAAAATAGCTAAAATAATAACTGGATATATATGTCACGGTATTCAAAGACTGGTTTATTCATAAATGGTAGTTTATTCCGCCGAGGATGAGATGATAAAGGATATATATGGCAGCCACGATGAACGATATGACAGAATAATCATGACAATTTTTAAATTTTCCTGAATTGAATCAAGATGGCGGAAACCTGCTTTCAGTACTCAATTAAAATAGAGTGAAATTCTCAAGCAGCAGAACACCAGTGCGATAGTAAAACAAGAATTATATATCTAGAATAGTCTAGAAAAATAATCATCATTGATTTTATGATCAATTCGTGATTTGCATGAATACATAACAAGTCAAATAAACCATTTCAATCAATATTTATCGGGCGGGTGTAGAAACTAAACTTCATTAACTTTTCTTTACCATACATCAACTCTGCAGCTCTTCTTTGCTTTCTCTTTTTTCCACTTTTAAAACTTTTTTACTTCTTTCTATCAAATTCACATTGTTCCTAAAATACTACCCAAACAACATGAAGTCATAAACAGGTGTTCACGTCATCCCGCTTTGGCGGGAAAGATCCCATCAAATCCACAGGAACTCCATAAACTAATTATTCACAAAAGGCATTCCTGTTCTCTCGACGTGAAACATTATATAATTTTTCAAACTTGTCGACATTTCAATCTTTATTGTCAAAAATATTCATCAAATGGATGGGAACCAGGGGGGGGGGGGGTGGGACGTTCAACCCCTTGCCCCTCCATCCTTCGTCATTACTTTGGTATTTTGTCTACTGTCGTGGACGGTGAGGGAAATTCAAGTTTAACCCTCCTCCCCCGTACGTAGTAGAATTTCGCAAAGGAGAGACCGATTCGCAGTTAAACAAGTAAATTAAACGTGTCTACTTACCACAATACCCTTTCTTGGCGACTCGAATCCATCGGCCTAAGATACAAGACTCGGCCCTCAGTACACATTTGTTGATGTACGTCTTACTGTTGGTGCCGCACACTGGCGCGTACTGTAGAGAACAGGTCAGTTTACATTCACATTGGGCATAGTCTTGATGCATTCTGCACTGGGCGTAGTACTGACATGGAAGCGTCTCGCAACTTTTACCTGTCATAAAAAAGATATTGGGTCAAAAGACCTTTCCTGAACGCATTGCTACATTGGCCTGGTAGTCAACTATATTTTTTTCTGTGACACGTTAGTCAATCAGAGAACTTTTCTTTGAATACAATTGCGACTGGGCTCGTTTTTTCCCTTCGATTTATAAACAAGGATTGGGTCTCTGAAAACGATTCCCTAAATTTCTGGTTGGTTGGCTAACGTGTATGCTAGAAATTCGGTGCAAATTCCTTTGCTGACACTAAGATGCACTAATTCAACTATTCTTAATTTAGATTCATTTGTACTCATTTGAGATTAGTAATATTTTATCCGGCAATATTCAAAGAGGGTTAGGAGTTCAGTGTAATGCAAATGACTGTTTCTCTCTTACATTGACATTTAGGTAGTTGAATACAGCCGAAACATCAAGAAATTATATCAAGAAGTCAGACACAACAACCTTTGTGGTATTTAAAATGAAACCTGACCGCAACTGAGCGATTTTTAAGTTTTGAAAGCATAACGTCTGTTATAAGCGATTTTACTAGTACTTACCTTTGGGCATCTTCCTAGTGGTAATGTTGCCATACAAAGGCAAAGTACTGGTGGGCATGACAATCGGGACATAGCTAGTGCTACTAGGGTTCAGAGTGGGTGTGGCTGTTACCGACCATGCTGGCGTGGTATCGTGGGAGATTAGTTCCGTCGAGATGAACAACCCACCACCATCACCACCACCGCCAGAATATGAAGAAGAAGAACTAGGGTTGTCGGGAGAGGTTCCCTGCAAGCTTGATGTACGCCCGGGCGGTAACACTACCACGGGATTTTCAGTCGTTGATTCGGGAGCTGAAAGATCACAAGAACATTTCAGGGAAGTGAGACAGAATTTTAGAAGGGAAAAATTGAAAAATTTTGAAGAAATCTATAAGCCTCAATTGACTAGACTTCTGATCTCTGGCTTTCGCTTTCGTTGTTCTTGATTGTTGCGAAAGGATCCTTTGCCAAAGCTCGGTTATTTTCCGTTTGAGCCCGCGACATGCGTGCGCATGACGTAGTCAACTTATAACTGGCCGCAAATGACGACCCATGGCCACTCCCTGATTGACAGGTCATTGTATGACGTAGCTAGTGACGACATTCGACGCACGCTCAAACGAAAAACTGGAAAGTAGGAAAGAATTTCCAAATATGTCGGTTGTTATTCTTATTTTTAAAAACTTAAAAGATACGATGTATAAATCTATAAAAATCAGTGAAAGATCGATACATACCGCAGTACTGACAAGATCGCGGGCACATGTCTCTCATTTTTCTGTGCTCGCAGTACTTTGGTTGGTTGGCGTACAGCTTGCAACTGGCGATCTTATCCGCGCAGTAATCCTTGACTTTGTCTATTTTGAATAAAAAACAACAACATTAATCAGAATTGATGTTAGTAGATATACTGATAGATATAGTTAAGCAGTAGATCCAGTTTTGCTTTTGGCAATAAAAATAAGGGTTCAGTACACAAGCCAATTTTTAGCAGTAATTGTGCAAGAAGGGGAAGGAAATGGAATCAAGGGTGGCGTAGTGGTCGTGCACTCGCCTCTCATCACCTCTGGGGTCTGGACTTGGCATCACCTGCGAGTAGAGTTTGTTAGGTTTCTCCCTGGATTAAAGTGTTTTGTCTCAGGGTTCTCCCGTTTAAATGTCCTCCCTTCGCAAAAACTAACACGCTAAATTCCAATTCAATCTTTGGGTTAGCCATGCTTTAAAGACCCCTTGCACGTGACGTCAGAGCACTCAATTCAGTTGAGGGCAAAACAAAAGAATTTTAATCTCCTGAGAATTGGAACCTATTGTATTGCCCTCCAAATTGAGCTGCATTCGCAAGTACTTCAAGGGGTCTATAGATCAGCTAGGCAGCCCAGAGGTTGTTTCAGGGTTCGATTAAATAAAAGCAATGTAGGGAATTGACTCCTACGAATTCGAAATCCCAATAGAAGCAAAGAGACATGTCATGGTATATTATTTTGTGTGACAGGGTGTGGACTCCAATCCTCGACATTCAGCTCTATGTACCTTTACACGTTTGACGCTGCATGCTGACTCGTGGACACAAGCATTTGTGCGTTGCGTCGATCCTTTTGCAATATTCAGGATTGTAACATTCATTTGCGGTACAAAGTCCAACTGAAACATCAAAACACATGCATATTTAATTTTTCAGAAATATTTAATCTTAACCTCTACTTTTTAGGCTTGGGAGTAACGTTTTACCATTCAGGCCCCATGCATGTCATTCTCTAGGGTGCACATGAAAATACCCACCTCAAACAAAGAATCTTATTCTCAGGAGAATGAAATGGTGGTCTGAAATGGGACAACATTACGCACAAGCTAAAAGGGTCTATTGAATGGGAGTCAAATGCGATTTTTTTCTTTGATTTGCTGTATTTCAGCACATGTCTTTAGGCTTGGGCATAATGTTTTCCTATATCAGACCATGTGTTTTTTGTTTAACGGTTGCGCACGAGAAGACACATGAATATGGATACAACTGAGCAAGCAAAGAATCTTATTCTCAAGAGAACGTCAAGTGGTTTGAAATAGAATAACCAAAAGGTTCATTTGTTTTGGCTGACAGCGCATGGTGACTGGTGATTGCTTGACCACCCTTTTTAGCAGAATGGATGTCATATACCCTCGGGAGTTTTAATGTGGGTTTCTTTTGTCTAATAGCAATGGCCTTTTTAACTTTCCTCGTAATGTGATGATTTTCTGTTGCGATAATCTTCACGTGCTCAGGATTGGTAGAATGTTCGTTAAATAAGTATTTGCTCTGAGTCCAGGATTTTGATTTCAGTAATGTGTTTCTAAAGCAAAGGGATTATCCTTTTTTCAAGTAATGGCTCACCTGTTTTGAAGTAACAACAAACCGCAGTATTTTGGTTATACACGACTCCATTCACATATACACCCGCCACATCCAAATGTGATAACCACTTCATCCAGATACCAAACTGAGCGATCTCAAAATGGCCAAATTTTCTGACCTCAAATACATTATTGGGCCTTGCTAGAGTTATGACAGGTGTGTACTTCTTGGGTCTCTTCGTCAGGGAGAAATGCTTGTTATTATGCGTACTTAGGTTACCATCCTCATAGTATTCTATACCCATAGTCTCCTTCCATGAGAAAACCATATGAATCCATTTATTAATGTCTCCCTGGACATGGATTCGCCATCGTTTTGTTGCAGTTTCTAAGATAAATTCAAAACCTCTGATAGAGGTGTCATAAACGAGCCGAAATCCTGGCCCGCGTTTAGAGTTTGTGAATGAACCCGAGGACATGATAAATCCAGATCCGTAGACTTTGAGCCAGAAGGCAAGAGTGAAGCCCTCTTTACAGCGAGTTGGGTCTGTCACACAATCGGCGTTAAAGCCGCCTGAATCGGAGAATTGAACCAGAGTTACTCAATTAACAATTTCAAAAAGTAGTTTTCCATAGCCGCTCGGAATCGAGGTCAAGACGACGTAGGTTTTGGTGGACGTCAATCAAGGCGTTTCCATGTCATTTCATATAGGCATGCGCCCTTGAAAACTTTGTGTTTTCCAACAATGTAATGGAAACACTTTGATTGACGTCCACCAAAAGCCTATTTTGTCGCGAACTGTACGATTCCTCGCGTGCTACAAGCAAACAGTACTAAACAACAGAACGAATGATACAGTGCACAAGTTGATGAGAACTGGTACATGCATGCCATAAATCATTATGTGAATATCTGAATACAACATCCCAGCTGAGTTGATCGCTCTCCTCGAAAGGAGTTATGGGTCAACTATTTTTGGTTAGTATTTTCCGAGCAGGGACATGGGAAATGCAAATCTAAATACACGTCACGGAATCTTCAATTCTGATTGGTTGACCTTGAGTTTGTTCTGAAGGTCAACTCAGCTGGTCACAAAAAGCTATAAATAATTATATAGATCTATGTGTCGTAGACATTGGTGAAAGTTCGTTGGCATTTTTAGTTTGGACAAAATGTTTTCCCATTTCAGACCACGTATCATTCCCTAGAGTATCATTCCCATTTGTTTCACGGTTGCGCGTGAGAAGACACATGAGTATGAATATAACTCAAAGAATAAAGGCTCTTATAAAGAGTCTTATTCACAAGAGAATGAAAAGTGGTCTGACTATTAGAAGCACATTGCACCCAAGATAAAATGGTGTTTTTAAATTAATAGTGCTAACACGTTGTTCCACATTTATTTATGAAACATGTGAACTAAGACTCCCAACACCAGCACACTCATGAACAACAAGAACACCAACAGGTGAAAATGTAGAGGAATAATAGTTTTTCAAAACTCCGATAAAAGAAAGAACGACTCTTTAAAATAGACCCAAGCAAGGGAAATACATTGTAATTTCCTTGATATTAAGTGACTTTGAATTTGTTAAGAAAAAATTCGCACCCTTCCTTTTACCTAGCTCCAACTTTACACCCCCACCACACCCCATCATAGCTCTGGGTCTCTCACTAAGTGACTGTCATCAGACAATGATCAAATATAGTTTCTTTCTATGGCATATGAGTACATGAGTGCACAACATGCATGCATGCAAGTGTTACAGCCATAGTGCATGACTTGAACATTAGGTGATTAGTGCAGGTTGAAGTGGTGTGCCGAAAGGTGGTCAATTTGCATAAGGATGGAGATTGAGTCTCGATCTTCTCGTTGGATTTCATGTTGAAATCAGAATTTCTGCCAAGCAATTTAATGTAAGAACGTGAAAAACCATATACATGAGGCTTGTTGACTTGTCGTTTAAACTGGCGATTTTTGCGGCGATTTTAGGTCCAATGTTTGCGGCGGTTTTTGTCATAGTCAAGAAGATTACATGGAAAAATGCCTCTTTAGAAGGATAAGACAAAGTTTTATATATTTTCAAAACTTGCCGCAAAAATCGCCGCAAAAATTGCTAGTGTAAATGGACCTCCATTGTTTGATGCATATCAACTTGTTTCACTAGCTTCAACACTGAATGTCGTTGGTAAAATCGAATCCAGAGGAGACTGAAGTCCATGATAAACTTCTAGCCTTATTAAATTTTCTCACTCGAAAAACAAATTATGTTAATTTATTGGGTTGTCATCATATGACGTCATCATAGCCGCCATGTCAACTAACATGCGGCGATATCTTTTGACGTTTACTAGAACATTTGTACCGTATAATAACATTACAGTGCAGACAAGTTCAGTTAATGGTTATCTGATTTTTTTGAATTGCAATTATTTTTCTTGTATCTAAAGATCACGTCTGCATTGATCCAGCAAAAATAACAAGAGCTTACTGCATTCATTTACGATGCGTCATCTGTTCATTGGCAGTTTAATTCAAAGCGCTCGCCTTTCTAGTACTGTATTTTTTCAGTCATATTTGTCGGATGCACCCCTTGGATCGACTTTGTGCCTGTATTTTGAAGATAACTAATACGACCAATTCGACCAATACAATATATGTTTTCTTTGTTTCTGAGGGCTCCTGGATCTGCCCCTATACGCGGTATTGCTGGTTTTCAATCATTCCCAAGAGAATGAAATAAAATAGATATGTCGGCCATGTTGGAGCAAAATTTTGTTGAATTGAACCAAGTTGCACGGAGGCTATGAAAACCAGCAATACAATTTTAAAAAGGAAAAAAATAATGGCATTTTGGCATTATAAATTAAGTAGATTATTGTGATACAGCAAAATAAAGCCCAGGACTATCAGCTGTTAAAAACGGAAACAATGATACTTGATACGTTGGATCAAAGAACTAAATGCACGGAAATATTAGCAACAAAATCGTATAGTTTATCGGCGCGCAACATTGTTGCGTTGCAAGTAGCAGAGTAAACGTGGCTCGTATTACCACCCCATGGAACAACACAATTCTGTTGCGCGAGTTTGTTGCAGGAGTAGAAGCGCATTTCTAATCCCTGCAACAAAGAAAATTGTTGCGCGCGGGCTGGTAATACGAGAAACATTCGCTTTGCAACTTGCAACGCAATAATGTTGCGCGACAAATTGCACGTATTTCGTATTTCCGCGCCTCAAAGGTCTATAAATCGACTAATTGCGCTTAGAAAATAAAAGAAAGAAAGAAATTCCGTCTATGATTAGAGGCGGGAACGGTAAGCTGCTTCTTAATAAAAATTAGTCTTATTAGAAATGATTACGGCTTTCTTTGCTTCCGTGCAATGCCAATCAAATTCTCAAGAAAGCCCATCCTTATGCAAACTTGTACAATAATTAAGTGCAAAAAGGTGCAAAAATAACGGCAAAAAGCCATCGATTATTGGTTACTTACAGCCGTACTTCATTTCATGTAGTTCGCTGCATTCTCGAAAGTTGCCTATTAATATAACGAGAGTTAGCGGGTTTGGTTAGTTCGCTTGCGGCATGCCATACTACTGCGGTTAGAAAGAGTTTGAAACTCAATTAATACTCGCAAAATTAATAAAAAAAAATAGATACCACCGAAGATTAAAACCAAAAAATATTTAAAAAATTAAAGAGAAACAAGAATTTGGAAAACAAGTTAGTTAATAAATATAGAAATTATCCGGGAATGTTTGTTAGTGTAAAACCAGAGGTTAGGGCGGTTAAAAACAATATTTTCTTTTCATCAAATAAAGTCAAGTACAAAGCTATTAGTTTATATTATTTTTCTAGATTTTTCAGCACTTCTGTTATGGAAAAAATTAAGTAGTTGCACTCGACGATGAAATGAAGTTTGGCAGAACTAATTTCAACATGTTTCTTCGTTTTTGGGCTTCCTGTGGAATCACGTGGTTTTTTATACGTAAATAAATTTTTTTTTGAGTTTCGTGGTAATCTTTTTTTGTATTAGAAGATATCTTTTTAAATCGTATTTATGGTTGGTTTTTTTTATATCAATTTTGAGATGGTTGTGAAGCAGAAACTAGTCCAATCATGAAGGAGTGTTCAAAGCGGAAGTGAAGATAGCCACGCACGCATAGTGTGGAAAAAACTGGCAGATGAAAGAATGATAACGTATGTAACCAAGCCTTTTCCAGTCTGTTTTAACCGGAACCGGAAGTCAAGGTAATCGCGCATATGCACACGCTTATGTAACCTCGCCTTTACTGTTAGCATTAAAGGTAACCTAGCCTTTTGCTGTTTGGCAGGCTAACTGAAGGGAAGGCTTGGCGTTGCCATGGATTCAATTGCTGGTGCAAGTAAAGCGAAAAGCGCAAACGGCGTGCGCGTCTAACCGCCTTTATACAGTTTGATTCACTGGTGGAAATGAAGATAACTGTCGCTTGTAAAGTTTGACCAGTCTGTCAGTTTCAATTAAATGCGTGTACTGTTGAAATAAGTCAATGCTGATTAACTAAAATCGGCCATTTGCAATCATAGGCCACTCGAAACATCCCCCCAACCCATCCCCACATAAAAAAAGTATTAGAAGGGGTTTGGGTCATGTATCATATTAGTGCAAATGGCCTATTTTATCCACTTAGTACCAATCCCTACATCTTTTACCTGTAAAGAAATTTTATACAAGATCAAGTCTACTTGTCTGTCTGTCTGTCTGTCTGTCTGTCTGTCTGTCTGTCTGTCTGTCTGTCTGTCTGTCTGTCTGTCTGTCTGTCTGTCTGTCTGTCTGTCTGTCTGTCACGTGGCAAGATATGACGTAAGCATAAAGTTATTGATTAATTCAATGACCGGATATTTTACTTACCAGTGTCGACCCAGTCGTCCTTGCCATCGAAATAGAGTGAAGTACCCAGCTGGTCGACTTTCTTAATTTTCCCTCCATTATACACAATAGTGTGAGCAGCACCCTGAACATCCTCAAGTATTCCTTCCTCCGTTATGTTTTGTAGCGGCCAAAAATGGTCAGCGGTTTGGTACGGAGAGCCCCACGCTGGGTAGGGATAGATTAAACCTAACGAGTGCAAGAAAGGAAACCAAAGTACAAATGATAATCAGAAAAATAATAGCAGGCTTGCACTGTCACGTGACGGCAGCCATATTGCGTGGCAGGACTAACAGTAATACTTTGTGTACCCTGCTAGCAGAGTCCCCCTTAAATTTCCCCCAACACGAGAGAAAGAAGATAAAAGGGGATTTTGCTCGCAGGGTATACTTTTTGGGTTTTCCCATTTCAAAACTTTTAGGAAAAGAGATTATACTTCCTGTTGTGCAACATGGTTGCGGGCACGTTCAATGCAATACCTCTATGGCTGATAATATTCATAACTTGACGCGTGTTTTACAGCATGCTTTAAGAGCTCATTTCATAAGAAACACGGTGCGGTGAGCACGTGAACATGCATAGAAGTGAGGGCAAAAAATTCGATGAAAAAGATGGTCATTAACATAGAGAAACTTGATTCAAGAATATTCAGCAATAATCGAGTATATTCATCGGTAAAGCTGGTTAACGTCCACAAAACGATGTGGTTTATATTATACAGTGTCATCTTTTCATCTCAAGGGAGGTATGAACAGGTGTGTCCAAGGGTTCGTGGCTGTATTTACTGTGTTAAAAAAAGACCTCTTGAGCTTAAGCGTAATGTTTTCCCATTTCATGACGCGTGCCAGGGTATGGTTTCTTTGTTTAACAAAGACACACGACTGATGAGTACAACTCAAACAAAGAATCTTATTCTCAAGAGAATGACACTTGGTCTGAAATGGGAAAACATCACACCCAAGGGAAAGTGGTATTTAATGTGGTGCTAAGTGCTGGCTGTACAAGTAGCAAGTGAATAAACAAGTTAGTCGTCTTTTGTTTCATTGAATGAAATAGATCATTATATGATTATCAATATCAGGGACTCTACTTTTCTTGCTAATAAAAATATTGCTTCATATACATTACTAGTTGTGTTGAAAAAACGTAGCAAGTAATAAAAAAGAAGGAAAGGAAAGAAAGAATGAATGAATGAACAAATGATCTTATAAAAGAGGAAGGAAAAAGAAAGAAGGAAGGAAGGAAGGAAGGAAAGACATAAAGAAAGAAAGAAAGAAAGAAAGAAAGAAGGAAAGAAAGAAAGAAGGAAAGAAAGAAGGAAAGAAAGAAAGAAAGGAAGGAAGAAGGAAAGAAAGGAAGAAAGAAAGAAAGAAAGTAAGAAAGAAAGAAAGAAGGAAGGAAGGAAGGAAGGAAGGAAGGAAGGAAGGAAGGATTGGTTAAATTAAGTGGATCGGTCCAGAGTTCATGCATGACAGCTCAAGAAAACAGAGGTATTTGATTTTTTATGCATACAAACGTCATTTGGAATGTAGAAAGCCATGCTCACCCAGCTCCAATAGTTTAGAATATGCATCAATGTGTGTGTGTGGACATGCATGTTGCCAAAGAATTCAGACAAGATTGCAAGCTTCAAATTTGAATAATCATTTGAAACTACACCTTTCAGCCTCACTTGAGTGCTTTGTGTGTGACCAGTGAACCGATATATGGAAAGTGGTGAATTATACACACTGGAATATCCCACATGTTCTAGCAGTTTCTGTAAATGTTCTAGTAACATTTATACAATAAGTTGGCACTATTATAGAATCACCAACTAACATTGCGTATCAGACACCTAGAAGAAATTTAAGGACCAAGTTTAATAATATAAAATTAATTCAACACAAAAAATAACTCGAAGAAAAAATGCTTTCTTTCTTTATTTCTTTCTTTCTTAACTTTCACTATCTCTCTCCATCTCTCTCTCTCTCTCTCTCTCTCTCTCTCTCTCTCTCTCTCTCTCTCTCTCTCTCTCTCTCTCTCTCTCTCTCTCTCTCTCTCTCGTTCTTTCTCTCGTTCTTTCTCTCTACCTTTCTTCTTTTTTCCCCACTTTTAGTTCTCTATCGGCCATCCCGGCCCTCCGATACCCCTACCAAATTGATCGGTATAGAAATGCATAATCCGTAAAGATATGAAGACTACATGGTGGGTTTGAAAAACACAACAAGACTCAGATAGGTCGATGTAAAAAACCACCTTCAGGGATGCCTGGGGAGATAGTCAAAACCACTTGATTTGAACTGAGATATAAATAGCTTTTGTCAGAACTAAAAATAGTAACTTGGACCGTCTACGATTTTGTGTGACCAATTGAGAACAATTACATCGGAGACTACTCGTAGAATTTCACGATTATTAAAATATTTGTTCGTATATATATGTCGTTTTATTAGGATCTGAACGCTCTTTGACTTCTGAACTAAAAATCAAAAAGAAGTTATTTGAAAGAAGAGGCGATGATTAAAGATGATTGGATAATCCGAATCCTAATGCACGTTGCCCTGTCAAATCTTATCGATACCCTGAAACAGCCTCTGGGCTGATCAAAATCAGGGTACGGCTAACCCACAGATTAAACCCTGAAACAAACTCTGGACTGATCAAAGTCAGGGCAGGGCTAACTCACAGATGGAATTGGAATTTACGTTTTGGCGAAGGGGGAAAACCTGAAAACCTTGAGAAAAACCCTCGAATCAAGGGAAACATCCTAGCAAACTCTTCTCACATTGGATGCCAAGGGTCAAGGAATCGGACCCAAGACCCCAGAGATGAGAGGCAAGTGCACCACCATGCACCCTTGATTCCTTACCTTCGATTCGTGAACCGAAAAAGGTCCGGAGCTTAGGGCTAATGTAATATATAAAAAATATCCCTAAAAATCCTTATTACTAGCTGTTTCAAACTCTATATATTTATACATTTATCACTTATCAATGACCTACTGGTCCTTTCGTGTGGGAAGGCGTGAGATAAGTCTGATGTGTTGAACAAACACAACAACCACATGACGTCATCAAGATGGCGGCTATCTGCAGGTCAATATTAACAGATTGCTTTCTTTTGGATTTGTTTGTCATTTGTCAACCATCCGATCAACAAAAAGAGGCAAATTAAGATTTTTTTAAACTCAGTTTATTCATTCAAATCAGGTCTTGGTCCTATGTTTTGTTTTTGTCTTAATTTCTGGGTTGGAGTAAAAATAGTTTTTAAAAAATCAACAATTCAATCAATGAAGTGATAATTGAGAATTTTGGTCTTACGTTTTTTGATTTTTAACTAATTTTTGAATAAGGGAAAAATTCTGCAGACACAAATCAATGAGAAAAAGGTTATTCAATGCGATAAGGACGCCTCTGTATTGAATTAATTCCAATTTGTGTTTACATTTTCAAGAGGTGAAGAAGAAGGAATAGAAGCAATTAAAAATAGATTAAATACTTGAAAAAAGAAAGATTTCATCTGGCTCCAAGGTCAACTAAAATATATAAACATAAGCTATACGAGAAAGATTATATTCTATGTTTATTTCTCTCTTGGGAGACTGAATTGTTATGCAATCACTTATTTGTTGGGTTCCTAAAATCAAAATATTTATTTGAAGTTTGATGAAAGAACCAAAACAACTAAATTTTATTGATAATTTGGTTTGAAGAATTGAATTTTCAAGTGAAAACAAATAATATCTTGGTTTGTACGTGATATTTTGCATATTGCAAAATATCACGACATTTCGAAATAGCTTGTAATGATGATAATTCACGAGTTGAAGGTGACTAGAACCAACGATAATTTTGAAATCATCACGCTCATGTTTTCACGCCAAATAGAATTAAGTATATTTTTCAAAGCTTATTTTTTTTATAGATTTGCTGATTTGGATTCAATAGACTGTACTCCAGTTGCACGTGACGTCAAAGCAGCTCAATTTTGAGGACAAAACAAAAGAACTTCAATGGCCTGAGAATTGGAACCTATTGTTTTTTCCTCCAAATTGAGCTGCATTCCGACGTGCTGCAAGGGGTCTATGTGGGAGATTTAATGAGCATTGGAGCATGAATGATGTAATAGATATCAGACGGATGCTTCTTCATGCACGTACAACCAGTGATGAAGGTTGTCTTTTCGACGCATGCGCCATGCAACATATTACCCAGGATTTTTGCAATGTTTTTTTTTTCCATGTGAGAACTGAAAAAAGCCTTTTTTTTGAAATAAAAGTTTACGACGTTTCCTTTCCTTCTTATATATATATTTCAGTTTTTTGCCTATTCTCCTTAATTTTGTCGTTACAATACATAATTATTTCTTATGCTTATTTAATTTTATCCGATCATGTTGTTAATAGATATTTACTCGTCGTTTTCTTGAATATTGTAATTCAATTTCATTATTATTGTTGTAATATTTTTTCTTTTTCAACGAAATACGAATTACAATGATTGTAATTTTCTTATAACCACTGTCCTGCCTCGATTAGTTCATACTATTTGCAGGACAGTGGTTGTTTTCCTTTTTCTATGTAACACTCTTTTTTTGTCAGAATAAACTTGAACTTGAACTTGAAGTAGCTAATTTCTGGTTCAAAGTTTTACTAATCGGCGAACGGATATCTGCTGAATGAGCAATTGTAAACTTGGTTTTTCTCGAGAAACAAGCGAGATAAGGAGAAAATAACAAATATTCTGCATGGCAGGTTTGATATTGAAGCCGCATTTATCATACCTCTCTCATGGAGGAATTTCGACAATTCTTACCATGACCATGTTTTACTAAAATATGCCACTTAAAGGTAATGGCAATTACTCAAGAACCTAGCAAAAACCGTATACAATTGTGGTAGAGTGTTTTCGTGTTCTAGAGTGCTTTGGTATTCTATTTGTGAGAGCTAGCGGTGAATTCTTGCGCCCGCCGGAGTGGTGAGAGCGAGAAAAGTACGTGGTTAGTATATTAGTTTCTTGCACGTGCAGAAAAAAATGCACAACTTACTAAACCGTCAATGCTACTTACAAGCAGTATGCTGGAAAGCTAGAATAAAAATATAAAAATAAAAATATGGAAGATTAGTAATCAAAGAGAGGAAAAGAAGAGTATATGTGAGGTGATGAGTGCAATTGGTTTCGTCACGGTGTTGGTTAATTTTATGAGTTTATTTTTTGAATTCTTTTACAGCCTTCACTCCCATGAGGGACTAGTACTCTTCACACACACACTACCACTATGTTGGAAAGCACTCAGTTAATATTTTGATTTTGAAGAGAAGAGAATCGTAATTGGGCGGAGTAAAAAAACTCTTGTCGTGATATTGTTGATTGATTTGTTATTGTTATTGTTGTTGTTGATTTGTTGCTGTTGTTAATCAAATTGCTGTTTTGTTCTGTAAAATCCTTTTTCTTATTAGAAAAGTCAGAGAGAATTAATAATCAAAAGATAGAAAAAATAAGCATAAAAAGAAGGAAAAAACACGAAACAAAAACAGCGAAAAAAGAAAAAGCAAGAAATAAACAAAAACAATAATAAAGAAAACAAACAGACATCAAAACAAAACAAATCTCACACATACAAGAGAATAGGAAGTAGAAATGAAAGAAATCCGACAAAATGACAGAAAAATAACGAATCAGTAAGAATCAAGCGAGGAAGTATGTCAATCAAGCACCAAGAAAATCAAGAATCAAAAATGGATTAAAAACAAAGATGTGTGAGCCGGTGAGTGATGTGAAGCAGTAAAGCCGATGATCGATCAAACAAACGCAACCCCGCACGCAGAAGCTAAGCTGATGAAAGATTTGATTTTACTGCCATTTTCGCATGTTTATGAAAATAGCAGTAACTATGCACTAACAGAGCCATGAAATCAGTGTCAGCTTTTTTGATCGTGTGATGTCCTTGTTGTCAAGGAAACGACAAGCGCTGTGCACCCGAAGCAATTTGTCAAGGTGTTCTTGACAAAAGAAAGCATATATATAGAAGAATCATAAAAAATCTTATATCCCAAAGACAACTGCAAGACAGCTCTTGGTGTGCAAAATATCCCATAACAGCCAAATGACTTATGACATGGCCGCCATGTTGGATGGTGTATCAAAAGAAACCAACTACAAATAGTTATAATTTATTCAACATGGCGGCTATGACGTCACATGCACTCCAAGATGAAAGACTCATTATGCATCTTGCCTCAAATGTTGCTTAAATCAAATTGATTGTCCACTCTGAATACTGCAGAGTTCACATAATATTGAAAGCTATTAGAAACATATTTTAGTTTTAAAGATAAATGTCTTTTCTTGATACAATTAATAATATATGCTAAGCCTTTAGAACACAAAGTTCGATGTCTGAACTGGGTCTAGACCTCATTGTCCTGAGTGCTTCTTTAAATTTCAGGCACCCTCTTATTGAACGCAAACGAGATTGGAAATTAAAGATACTGTTGAAGTGGTCGCTGTGGTCTGAAATCGGTCACCATCGAGTGGAAGCAAGCTCAAATGAGTTCTGCCTGCTTTGCAAACTAACGAAACTACAAAACCTCAAGTGTTTCCAGGTAAAAGTGGAATAAGTTTGTGGTAATTTCTTGCAATGTTATAACACCCGAAATTTATAGAAATTATTGTAAACCTTTCTAAACTGGAAGCTCTGGAAATTGTTTTATGTACGTATATGAGACGTTGAATAAAACACTGAGTCACTTTTGACGACACTTGTAAGGTCACAACTCTTCAATCAGTTTTTTTATTGATTGATTTGATGATTGAAAAAATGTGATGGTAATGAACTGTAAATTCGTAGCATTTTCACTGTTATTCGTGTCAATATTCGCAGCATTTTTGCTAGTGTTTGTGAATATACAAAGCACTGCGGGTGTTCGCTGTCATTCGTCAATGTGTTTCCCGCTGCACACATTTGTTATGCAATGTTGAGACATGGGTGGCTCGGTATGTAAGCGCATAGTTCTGTGATATAGCTACGAATCGCAAACATTCTCAAATAAATATTTGTGGATTTGCGAAGCTGAACCCAGCCTGTGTAAAGAACTGCGGCAGGCAGATCGGTGTTGCTGGTAATCTGTATAAAAACGACAAGTCTAGGAGCACTCGTAACGTTCTGCGTTAAAGCGCATGGCGAAACTAAAACCGACCCTAAAATGTAGGTATTTTTTTTTTTTTTTTACACTTGTACCAAACTTTGGATTAAAGCTACCACTCTCCCTATTTATACCGAAAAATCCAGCACAACATCTTTGCTAAAAATTCTAATTTTCTCCATGACTTCAAATCCCTACCAACAAGTAAAATGTCAAAAATGGCGGACGATAATCAACAATTTAGATGATCCCATTCAACACCAAAACATTTACTCCCTAGGAAGTCTTTTTCTGCTGATTCTAGGCTATTCTAGCACCCTGCATCTCTAAGCCCCCTATAACTTTTCCCGATCAATATTTCATGTTTCTCTCTGAAAAGCTTTTATTAGAAGCTTGACTGAACGAAAAATAGAACTGTTTGAGCTCGACGACTTCCTTGTGGTGAGAATTTATTGGATGGTTTTACCCCTGACTGAAATTCATAACTTTCGTCTGAATCCCTCAAGCGATCATCGTTACCCGTGTCACAAAATGAATTTCAAAAAAATGAAATAAAAGCTTGCCCTCATCGTGATCATTGATAATTGAAATTTTCTATGAAATATGATGCGCATACATCGGAGAGATAATGAATAAGATCAATAATAGTGGGCTGGATTGCCAATATTGAGACTTACCAAGAAACACGAGACTGAATAACAATGGCTGAGAGAGTCTTCTGTGTTTGGTTAAGGATTTAATGACCATTGTAGGGACATTTGGACGCATCTTATAAGCACTTGGTCAGTTCTCAAGCTACTGTTAATTCCGTTACTTCAGTCGCTTTCTCATTACTAAATAAGTAGATGCAGGATGTTGATGAAGATCTGTGGAAAAAGAAAAGAAGAAACTGCTGATGAAGCGAGTTACAGACTTTACACATGCATGTGTCCTGTAATGTTTGTCGAGCTTACCATGCACGTTATATGTTATATTATTCTATATATATATATAATATATAATTATTAGCAGTATCTAAGGAGGCGAGGTGTCTGGACAACGAAGACGAAACATTTTCAGAATTACTTTTTTACGTGGTTGGGACTTCCATTGAATTCACTGCCCAAACTAACTCAAGATGCGATACTCCGGGTTAGAGCAAATTCCATAAATCTCCCAACCGCATCTATTTTCGAGAGATTGAAAGCTAAAAATCGTTAATTATTGATCCTTACGAAAACAAAAAAACAATATTAAAAAGCCGCCAATCTAGTTTAAACCAATCACGAACTACTTGTCTGCTATTTGAAGGATGTTTCATGAGAAAGTTTCGCCTATTAACTACCCCATACGCTTCGTTTACTTGATTAAGGCAATTGAAACGAGAACTCAATCGCATTGCTAAGTAAAGAACGTTTTCTAACGGCGGGCTGACGACAGGACTAGACTAGCTAATTATGTACACCATGCACTTAGTGCTTGCTTTGTGATGCTAAAAACGAACTGAAGAAGGACAAAAAACTCCTCGAATTTTTAAGATAGTATTTTTAAAGAACTGGATTTTAATAGTTCAAAATATTTTGTTTTCTAGATTCTATAATTAAATACATAACAGACAAGAATACGGACTCGAGGAAACAGAAGCAAGAAGTATACATAGTGTATTCTGAGCATTGTATGTTTTAATTCGGTTAAATTACTAGCTTTTATTGCTTTTATTTCAGATAATAGGATCGTTGTTAGTGTGAATTTTCAAGGATTTGCCTAATCTCATTATGAGGCGCGAAAAAATTAGCTATCAGATTACTTTTACAAAATAGCGGTGTACTGAATTTTTTTAAATTGAAAAATCTTTTTTTTTCTAGACTTAATGTGCCACATGTCGCAATTTATATGCTTTCAAACTACTTCTTATTTATTCCAACCTTGCTAAAGTTACTTCTGTCTTATTTACAAGCTACACGAAACCGAAATCCAGGCAAACTCAGTCGGTAAAACATTACACGTCATCTTGGGAAAGATGAAACGAATACAAACGAATAGAAACAAAAAACACCAACACTTTGTGCCACACTATGACACTTCTTTAGATGGCTAATTAGAACCTGAGAAAATTTAATTTTTTTCAATTGCTAGAATGTTCACTGTAGGTTACATCATAGAGCACCTAGTGCTACGAGCTACACGATTAACTCGGATTTTGCATTTTCTCGCTTGATTTTCTTTACCGAATTTTCATCCGAATACTTTTTGAATGTTTTTGAAAGAGGAAAAGTCGATGAAATTCTTTCAACTTCAGTCGCTTCTAAAATCGCATACAAACGAATCCATTGACAAATTCGAAAAAGAACGTACTTTTCTATTCAGTGACGGACGAAGCGGTTTCCTTTGACGATGAAACTTCAAGTGGCAATAATGAATGGGTTTTAAACTACTTGCCATTTAAAGTTAAGTACATTATCGGGGGATTATCACGGTGGAATTGCACAACAAACTGAAGGAGAGTAATCACTACTCAGTATGCTGAAACTCGTTTTTCCCTTCACCTCCTCGAGTCCTACGGGTCGGGTCACTGGTTCGATTCCTGCAGACACCCCGGTGAATTGAGTTTGTTTGATGTATTATTCTCTCCCTTGATTCAAGAGTTTTTCTCCAGGTTCTCCGGTTTTCCTCCCTCCGCAAAAACCAACATTTGAGATGAGAGATTTGTGCTTAGAATATTAATTGTAGCGGTAGTGAGTGTGGAGTGTGTAGTACTTAGCCTCTGGCCACTATAAGCTAGGAAGACTCTACCCCAGCAGCAGCTACCCCACGATGTAAAATAACAATCGTATCTATTTAGATTTGTTTTACCAATTTTTTAAAAATATGAATGAAAATGAATTATTTGTCTTTCGTTTTAAGTGAATTATAACTAATTAAGTTTCCAAAAGTGACTAAGATTTCAGATAGTTCAATGTCTGTGCAATTGGTGATGACATCAGTTGAGACATGGAAAAACATTTCCCAAATATAAAATATTGGCCAAAACAAAATCTGTAAACATTGAAATGTTTATACAATAAGTATATTAAGATTGCAAAATAGCTTTGAGCATATTGGAAAACAAATAAACATGACGAATTATTATTACTATTTTTTGAATATTTATATGATCACTTATAATGAAGTCTGCGTGGACTACAAATAATCAGAAAACACTAATCCAAATCTAAGGGAAATGAAACGATCAGCGGATTTGACAGCACGTTAAGCTAAGCTAATCCTAGGTTCGTTTGATTATATTACGTACGGGAACATAACAGTGATGAACTCCAAACTGTTCATGATCATTATCATTTACGACGAATATTTCTATATATTATAAAGATGTTCAAAAAGGCACTGAAAAATTATGCTTAAAACACTGTTTACATAAAAGGAAGTAGATTCCTTTCAAATTACATTAAATTTGAGGCTAACAGGATTGAGAAAGAAGAAATTAAAGAAATGACATCGAGAAAGAGTGTGGTCATTTTTGTATTTCCTGTTAGGCTTGGATCTAAGATATTTTTCAAAAATATTGTTTGTACTGAGACTAGAGCTTCTATGATGATCACCCTATTGTTGTTGTAAACTCAATGTTCGTGCTAGTATTATATAAAACTGACTGAGAAGACACCGGAAGCCTTGCCCCTAACACTAAATTCATCCTGCCTTGTCTTAAACAATTCCACCTACGTTACATAAACAGATCCTAAATAGTCATACAGAGAGATAATATGAACTGGAAAATGGACTGGATTATGGACTGGATTATGGACTGGCATATACTTGATGTATAATTAATTCTATGAGCGACAGATTTGCCGTTAGCTTAAATATAATTTTACTCTCTTTTGGCATGCAAAACTAGAAGTATTCTACAAAGGTTTCTTTTCTCTCGATGAGAAGAAAGAAGAGTTGTTTTTGGGCAAATAGGGTAATATGAAGCCAGATCACTGTAGATAAATAGGTAGCAAGCCATCTAATCATTCCACAAACTGAAATGCAGTACATGTACTGTCAAAACTAAAACTAAAACTAAAAACTTGTTTGTTTGTTATGACTTAGAAAAAGATGCAGTGAAAGAAATACAGCCACTCTAGATTCAAATATAAATATCGACAATAATTGATCAACTATATTTTGAGTAGATAGTATTTTCTGACCTGAGCTTGCACTTCCATTCGAATCTTGTCATCAACTGAGGCTTGCATGTAAACGAACTGCAAACAAACGCTAAACAATGGGCTTTTTATCGACGACTATAATATTATTCGCTGCTGTACCATCACATGAATCACATTCACACGAAGCCAACACTTCGAAACACCGAGCTTTACATGAGAGCATGGGAATGTAGAGCTAAATACAGCGGAACTTGCTAGTTGAGATAAAGATCGTGAAGAGCATTGAATTATTTATAACGAGATACTTAGAGCAGAGGATTTCACACTAGATTAACATTAGTGTCTCAATTATTGTAAAACACACTAGACGAACATCCATTTAGGTCATTTTTTGTGGTTGAAAGAAGCCACAACTACCCACGAACTGTTGCACAATTTAATGTATTTGATGATAAAGCCCTCTCGTAATTGTAAGAGCAGAACCCCTGCAATAGGCCCACCGCCTCGCCTATCTTCTTATCGTGGTTTGTAAGAAGCACTTTAGCTGTCATCCTTTGGGATTTGGTCCAAAGAGAAATAGAAACAGTTATACAAAGGCACGCAAAGTTTTCTTCAAATTTGATTAATAACGACTATTTTATTAAAGCAGCTGCGATATGATCAAGTTTTCATTATCTTTTTTTTTTCTGCATTTGCGTTTCCTCTAGAGATAAGCTTTTTTGTTTGTCTTAGTAAAACTAATTTTTATTTATTTATTTAGTTTCCTTCTTTATTATTTCTTTATTTATTTCGTTCTTCCTTCCTTCCTTTTTTCTAGTTCTTAAGCTTTCTTTCTTTGTTTCTTCCTTCCTTCCTTCCTTACAAAGTATTTATCTGAACAGGTAAAATCCATTGTTTTTAACTTAAAGAAATTTGGATTAAGAACATAATTACTTGAATGAGCAGTAATCACAGTAAAGTATACATATATATCCATGCAATACATGCAAGGGATGGAGTCAAGTAACGCCTTGGCAATGCACCTTTAAATGGCAGCACTTATTACGAAGAAATCAGTTCTTTTTTTGTTGTACTTGTTGTTGTTGTTGATGGTCTTGGTGGTGGTGGTTTTTTTGCTGTTGTTGTTTGTTGTAGTTGTTTTTGGGTTTAGTTTTATTTGTTTCCTTGCTTGCTTACGTGTTTAAGGGTAAAGCCCTTATTTAACGTCCGTGTTCCTTCAGCAATTAGCTGGTCTACCAGAAACCGACGGCGTCACTTTACTCCCTCTCTCCATCATTGCTTTGTTTTAAGAGCATTCAAAGCTGAATTTACGCAAATTTGAGAGAAGTCGAAGGCCCGTTTACTCGGGCGATTTTTGCGGCGATTTCAGTTTGCTGCGATTTCTGCGGCGATTTTTGAAAATATAATACATTTTGTCTTATGCTTCTAAAGAGACATTTGTCCAGGTAATCTTGGTGTCCTGAATAAAACTTTACAAGTTAATAGTTTATCATTCTTGACTATGACCAAAATCGCCGCAAAAATCGCCAGTGTAAACGGGTCTGTGGTTGTTTGTTTTTGCTTCGTTTTGAAGGAAGTATCTCGATCTGTCTATACAAGTTTAGGAAATACTTTATCTTCACTAATTGGCTCCAAAAACAACCCAGAGGGTGGTGGAGTAGCTCAACTATTGAAACGTCTGCACTTAGTGCTAAATAATGTTCATTAAGTTTAAGATAACTTTTCAAGCCCACTCAAAACACAAAATTGCTATGTACGTTAACACCACGCATACCAAACGCATGAACATACAGCACGCATGGCGCATTACTCAATAACTATGATTCAATAAATAATGGTAATAGAACTGAGTGGAGTGCAATTTGGCTGAAATCACAAGAGTGATAACAAAATTGCACGACCGCGTAGCGGGAGTGCAATTTGTTAATCACAAGTGTGATTTCGGCCCAAAATTGCACGACACGAAATTCTATTACCTATTAATCATATCCGTTTTGAAATCTCAATATATTCAAATAATCAACAGTTATATGTAGCTTCAAAAGTGATTGGTTGACAAAATGATGCTATTAATGATTCAAAATAGTGCGATTAATGTTAAGCACATTTTTTAGCCAATCGGATTGCAGGATTTGCTAATGATTTCAAAACTGATGGATCCTTACAAAGATTCCTCCCTCCGCAAAACCTAACACGCAATTCAACCTGTGAGTTAGCCGTGCCCGAATTAGATCAGCCCGGAGGTTGTTTTCGGGTATCGATGAAACTAATTAATTTTTTACTTGTACAAATCAATTGAAGTTGGTGAAAATTACCTGATGTTTTGTCTAAAAGAACCATTTTGTTAACGTATGATTGAGTGCTGTGTTACAGATTGGTTATCAAAGCACTACAATTACAATATATGAATAAATCGGAACACACCTTGCAGAGAATACACAGACAGAGGATACAAAGAGTGGCTCTTCTCTACTGGGTTCAAGTGGAATTTAGTGTTGATTTTGCAAGGAAAACCACACAGGCCAAAAAAAAAGCACTTTAAAATTCCGGTCGCTTTGTGAGAGGCGAGCGCTCTTATACCGCTGGCTTTGCCATTAAAACTTCCTTTTCCCCATCAGAGTAGACAATTTCATGACTCTGAAACGACAGGGTACTGTCACGGCACGGAATTGACAACATATCCGGCTTTGAACCAATCACAGTGCGCGAGAATACTCGCCGTCCAATCAGAATACTTGTTGAACGGAACCTATCACGCAACAACCGCAATAAAAAAATTTCACAGTCAAACTAAATCTGCTCTGGTTTGAACGTGAAACGTTGCTACATTTTAACAGACGGATGTACAACTGCAAGCCGTCCGTACGACCTCAATTTGATGAAATCTATAATTCATTACTTTATATATAGAACATGTACAAAATAAACGCTTAATAATTGATGTTATTAGATTTGTAAAAATTTGTTATTAGAATCAAAATGAAAGGAATGGAATTTCATTATCACTTAAGTCAAAAAATGCTCGTAAAAACGAAGCTACCAGAACGAATCGAACCTTCTAGAATGTATACGAGTCTATTTTCGTAAAGATTTGCTGTTAATTTGTACCTGCAATTTCACTTCAGTAAAATAAATTCCAAAACGTTTCTAGTGTCTGGGATTAACTGTGAGAGTTCTGCAGGCTATGAAATCATACTGTGAAATAATTAAGTGTTGAACAATTTGCAAGTACCAGTAGGAAACATACGCAAATGACGTACACGCAAGCTACAAATACAGTGACATAGGCGGTGGAAAGACATAAAAACTGGGGGAGTGGGGCTGTTATCGCCAAAATTGCGGGGGGGGGGGGGGGAAACAACTTAAACTAAAAGATCGCGGAAGCAAAGAAAAAACCTTCTCCAAATCGCCGAAGCAAAATAAAATAAACGAGATGCCCATGGGGGAATTCAGAATCACCGTTAAAATATGAGGTGCTCAGCCCCCCCCCACACACACACACACTCACACATCTCAAGTGGGGGTGCTCTAGTACCCCTGAGCCCTTCCTAGCGCGCCACCTATGAGTAAGAGACGGTACGGCTACGTGCGGCTACTAATTCGGTGTATCGTTTCTACTCATACGAAAACCGCTCTAAAAACCAAAGGCCTAGGTATCTATGGTTAATCATTTGGCCAGTCCCAACATCGCAAATGTTTACTAACAATAGTATTATGATATTAAGATACCAACCATTATCGTAAAATCTTCACAGTATTAATGACAAATCCTTACGTCACGTGATCATGAGTATCGCTGTAGAGAGGTTTTTCATGACAGTCATGTTGGACAAAAAAAACACAATAGAAATGTTCTCCTTTGGGAAATGAAATGTTTTGTCACGTCAAAACATTGCATTGTTCTCCCTTTCATGAAAAAACTATATACCTTTATTATTATTACTTGAGTTTAAAATTACTTATATCGATCATTTCCATCATTTTTGCTTCATATAGCGTCCTACGCAGCTCAAACTAGTAATCGCTACTTGGCTATCAAACTAGTCCCGTCCGAACTGAATTACTACGATATAGGAAATAAGAGAGTAGAGTATTATAAAGCGTCTACGAACTACGTACCTTCAGTATCTGAAGACGTCTGAGCACATACGACAACTAATAACTTCAAATCTTCTTTTGAAATCCTCAGGTTAAAGGAGACTCTGCTCGCAAAGTATCAAGTTTTATACACCTATCGTGAACGAGGAACGCTTTGTTTTCCGAAGACCTCTGAGCACATTCAACAACTTATCACTGCAATCAGAGTCTTATTTTAACATACTCAGGTTAAAGGAGACTCTGCTCGCAGTGTATCGAGTTTCATAAATCTTAGACTATCACGAATGAGGAATGCTAGCCTTGTGATCTGAAGACGTCTGAACACATTCGACACCTAGTCACTGCGAGCTGAATAATCTTCTTATAAAATCCTCAGATTAAAGGAGACTCTGCTAGCAGGGTATAAAGTTTTATAAACCTATCGTGAACGAGGAACTCGTTTGTTTTGTGTCCATTAGTTGTTCTCAATTCAAATTGCTGAGTTTCTGTTTAATATCATGAGTTCATGTATTATGAATTCTATTCCCACTGGGACTGACGTGTAAAATAAGAGAGGGGGAAATAAATTAAACACTTTTTAAAGTGGGAAATGGTATATAAATATAGACCTCTTTGATTAGCTTCGTTGTTTTTGTGGCCATTAAAAACTACGTGATGCCACTCTTGGGAGTTGATTCTTTCATGTGTAAATATTTTAACAAAAAAAAAACATTTCTCAAGAGAATGACTTGTGGTCTGAAATGGACAATTTGAAAAGGAAGCGAAAGAGGTCTATTCAGTAAATGAATCCTGGTTTACGATTTGGCTCAATGTCACTCACCCACACTACCACTACGTTATATATTATTGAATGACCCTAGAAGCCGGCCAATAAGATAGAATATCGAAACCTCTGTTTGCATTTTAATCTATACGAGTCCACAATATCAACGATGCCATATTTGTTTGCTTGTAGACTTAATAAACTAGTTTTTTGATTACGATGATAGTCGAACGGGTGAACGGGATTTAATACTTTATTACTTTTCGGGATGTGGAGGCTCAGCTTGGATGATCTTCGTTCAAAACATACAGCACTCCAGCTCAACAGGCTCACTTTAGGTCGTCATGTTTATAATCGAGTCACTCATAAATTTGAGAAATAGATCTCTCAGTTACCTTGGTTGTAATCTTTTCCCATTTCAGACCACGTGTCATTCTCTTGAGAATAAGATTCTTTGCCTTTTTGAGTTGTATCCATATTCATGTGTAAATATGATAAACAAAGAAATGATACTCTAGGGAAACATAGCACCGAAGCTAAAAAGGTCAATTGATGGAACGTTTCAAAACGAAATGAAAAATTAATAGAAGAAATAATATCTAGGATATTATATTTTTACGCTTTTCAATCCTTTTCTATCCTTATTACTACACTGTTCTAAGTTTCTAGGAATATTTTAAAAATCAATTCAAAGGTTTCTTGATAATCGTTGCGTGCGGAGCTCAACAGTTTTCCTCTCACTTTAATTTAACTTAATTTCGTCCTTATACTCGCCGTTAATAAATTAGCTTATTTTAATAAATTTAAGGTCCATTTAGATTATATCTGTGCAGTTCATATATTAATTAGTAGAACGAACGACATGTAGATTAATTGAAATTTGTTTGTGGGCATAAACTGGTGTGCGCCATTTTGGGGGCGCTTGTAGCCCTTAATTGCTGCGTGGTGACTGATGAACAAAGCCACTTGAGTGTTATATCCGCGATGTCACTGACTGAATCATAAAAAGCTTTTTATTTATACAAATTATTCATCGAAAAGTTTAATATGTGAAAACCGTGATAGAGCGAATTTTTCCAGGTATGAGTGGGAAGCGTCCAGCTTAAAAGCTACGACCAGCACGTACACGGTACGACATGCTGTAACACTGAGATAGCGTTCCATTGCACAGTACTGATCTACAGCACCGGTCGTACACCTTACGACATACCGTAACATCGAAATGGCTTCCCACTGTACTCTGATCTAGTAGGTCTACCAGGACATACCATAACATCGAGTCAGGCATGATTTAATCGAGACTGCAAGGTTCATATTTTAACATTCCTTTTGTCGAAAGTGTAACTTACAACCTTGATGGATGCTTTAAGTTTGACTAGTACTTTACTTGAACCAGTGAATGGAAAATGGAGTGATTGGACGAAGAATGGAAAGAAACAAGCTAAGAATGGAGGAAGGAAGGAAGAAAGAAAGACAGACAGAAAGAAAGAAAGAAAGACAGAAAGACAGAAAGACAGAAAGACAGAAAGACAGAAAGACAGAAAGACAGAAAGACAGAAAGACAGAAAGACAGAAAGACAGAAAGACAGAAAGACAGAAAGACAGAAAGACAGAAAGACAGAAAGACAGAAAGACAGAAAGACAGAAAGACAGAAAGACAGAAAGACAGAAAGACAGAAAGACAGAAAGACAGAAAGACAGAAAGACAGAAAGACAGAAAGACAGACAGAAAGAAAGAAAGAAAGAAAGAAAGAAAGAAAGAAAGAAAGAAAGAAAGAAAAAAAAGATAGGAAGAAAGAAACCAAGAGTGAGAAGTGAATACATGTCTTGAGTTCATGGTGAACTGGTTAAGGGGGATAGAATGGGATAGAATGGGATGGGATGGGATGGATAGAATTAGATGAATGTACTTTAATGTAGAACTTACTCAGGAAATCTCAATTATGTGCATCAATATTTCTATCTTGGCATGGCCAATAAATCGTTAGTATTCTGCAGAAATAACTGTTGCGATTGAGATAAAGTTGTTCAATATGATTGGTTTTCAATCGGCTCGCACTGTACATGTTGTACTGTATAGAAAATAGTGCAAGCAAACCTGAATCGCCAAGTCAAGAATACCTATTATAAAACAAAGCTATTTTTGTCATGTATTTTGCGACATTTCAAAAAAGTTTATTCTAGGCGAACAAGTTTGTTAAGCCCCATTATACTACTGATTACCGCAAAAATCGTATTAAAAAAGAAAAAAGAAAAGAAAAAGAATAAACGAATAAGAGGGAGAACGGATAAGTGAATGAATAACCACTGGAATTGAATGAAGGAACGCATGAAATAAAGAAAAAATTAATCAATGGAAAAATAGACAGAAAACTGCACGAGGAACAAACGAATAGCATCGCAGTGACGACCCTAGATTTTTATCAGGCTTTCTAATTACTTTTTCGTGCTAACCAAACTAAAACTAAATGATCCAAAATTTCAAAAAAATGTTGTATGTGAAATCTAAAAAAAAAAACCCTCCCCCTATAAAAACAGAAGAGGAAGTTTAGAAGCAAAATATTTTGATCAATTTTTAGACGTCTTACTAGTTGTAGGTCGCGATACAAGTGTTTTCGCAGTAAAACAAAATACAACTAATCAAAATAGTTGGTTATTTTTAGCTAAATTTATTGTTGAGTGTGAGAACGAAGGTCTCATCGAATCAACAATCCAGCAGGCTAGTTAGATTCTTTTAAAATGCATTCCAATTCGAGCTTAAAAATTATCAATTTTAGATCGGTGGAAAAATTCAGCCAAACACGATAAACCTTTTTATTTCAAATGTATGCGGAAAGAATATTTTCAACATTTCTGAGTATATACATTCAGTATACTATAATAATTAGCATTACAAAAGGCCTTTGATTAAGATTAAAGACATCTGCCTGTTTGAGAATCATTTCGAAAGTGAATGAACTGTTTTAACACTGATTCACTAATGCTAATCATACAATTGCACATATACAATTCACACACTCACACAATCATTCTATCGCTAAAATAATCATAATTCATAAATATAATTATCTAGACTCAAAATTCCTAAAGTCACAAAAATGTTACAATCCAAAAACATTATAACCGGCTTATTTCTTGATCCAATAACTTTGTAAACTTTAGAAAAAGTTTAAGAAAAAACGCCGGTTTTCTCTAAATTTCCACGACATAAGTTCACAACAAAGTTATAAACTTTGTTCCTAAGCCGAAATGCAGCTTTTTGCACAAACACAAAAAACAAGAAACATTAATTTTCGTGGAAAAAATATATTGCACACATAAACGTCATGCTAAAACAAGTCGAGAACACGGTTTAAAAAAGTTTCGTAAAAATACTGATCTAAATTAGAAAATACAAAATTTGAGTCAAATAGAATAGAATTTTTTTTTTTGGTTATGATCCCAAACAGCTTGTTTCTTTAGGACAACAATATTTCTTCGGCACCCGGTTCAATGGAGTTTGATAGAATAGCAAAAATGAATTAAAGTAAAGGCTTTAAATTATCACAAATAAAATTACAACACAAGCTTACTGTATTCTATAGTTATAGTTCTATATTTTTCTCTTAATTCTGTATTCTATAGTTATATTGGTACTGATTTTGCGATGGTAAAGTTTCTGTTGTCTGGACATAGGTTTTTTAAATCCTACTTGAGGAAAAATATCCTACGAAGGCCTGCTGGCTATAGATAACGTTAATAACCTAAATAAAGAGCTTTCACTTACCTTATTTTTCTTGCAAAAGGATTATGCAAACCAATTCAGGTGTAAAGTTTGTAGTTTCGCTTTTTTGATGAAGGTGAACTCGAGTTTTTGACGTCTTCAATGTACTGAAGGTAAAAATATTGCAGCTTTGCAGCTCTGCTCTAAATGGATTCTTTCACGGTTGTCTTCATCCTCGCCACAGAAACAATCATCAAAATTTAAACTTTCTTTGTTTAGACCGTGAGCTAGTTGGATGAAATACAGACATGAAAATAAATAAAGTCCTCAATTACTCAAAATACACCGGTCAAACAAGCTGAACTAAATAGATAATACGAGCAGAACTAAAACAATCTAAACTTGGAGTCGAAGTAAAACAATTACCATTGCTGAAGCTTTTCACTTGAATAGATAATGAACCATAGTTCGTCATTAACTATTAATAATATTAGTGAGAATACAAAACGGTTTGGGGAAAATTAGTTAAAATTTGTGCCTAAAATCTCGAAAGCAGTTGAGAAAGGCGTCAAAGAAAATAATAATTAAATTAAGAGACACCCTCTTGACACTCGCGGAAAAGTTGGAAAATTAGGCGGGAAATATCAAAGAACTGTTCACTGTTGTTCTAGAGACGAACTCTCAACTATTATTCGAAACTAGATCATACGTCACATTAATTTTAATGCTTATAACGTTAACTAGAAACCTCTTTCTCAAGGTTTTTTAAAGAATTTTTTTTAGGGTTGTTTTATTTGACAAAAAACGTCAAACATTCGAGGGAAACCAAACCGCATTACGCTATAGATTAGCTAATTTGCCAATGACAAACTATCGAGCAAATTCGAGAATTCTAATTTACTTCATCTCACAAATTAAACCCAAACTATATTCTAACCTTGATACCATGTTTTTTGTTATGTTTTATGGAACAAAATTCTAGCCAATCAGATTGAGTTTAGGAAGATTCATTGTTGTAGTTACTCGGCAACAACCACAGTAGGCAGATCACAGTAATCAAAATAATTAGGACATTAAATTCATGAAGATGGCTGGCCAATGAGAGACTAGAATCATGTCTGCTAGATAGTCAAGGTTCTTGTATTATAAACTGAGACGATTTAGGCTAATGGCTCGCTTCACATTGGACTTCGATAAATAAAAAAAAAACGATCAAAAAGCCGCAAAAAAAAAAAAAAAAAAACAACAACAACAACCACACACACACAAAACACGAATCGCATGATTTTAAAAGCATCAACAACGATCCTGTGCTCGTTTAACCTTGCCATTCAAGATCTATTTCGACGTTTCCAGAATCAATTTTTATGTCGCGTGTTTTAAAATTCGGTGACTGACCCAGACAAGACCAGACGCAGTTGGTCCATGAAATCTATAAGGGACTTCATTGGTAAATCTTTAATTGACGTAAGGCCCCCTCCCCTGCCAACGTAAAAAAGCCAATATTTCACTTCGAAACGTGGTGAATGGTTGCCCAGTTCTCCTGAGCCAGGGGTTCATGTATAAAGCATTCGAAGGTGCGCACCCGGGAGGGGGGTGGGGGGGGGGGGTACTCCCTATAATTGACTATACGGGGATGGTCCGCCCGAAAGGGGTACGTTTTTCAGGCCGCAGGTATATAGAAAAGGGGTGGGAATTTGTGAATTTTGGTATAAAATAAAAAGGGGTAGCTTTTAATTTCTTCAAAAGTATATGAAAGGGGTACCTTTTAAAGGAAAAAAGTATATAAAAGGGGTAACTTTTTTGCTGAAATTTGGTATATGAACGGGTAAGGAGTCGAAAGTCCGGACGTAGCATCCCCATATGAAACGACCCGAAGTACCCCCCCGGGAGCGCACGCGTCGTGTAACGTGGAGGTCTCCGATCCTGAAACACAAAGAGAGCATTAGTCGCGACTGGGGCGGCTCAGGCTTATATTTGAAGCCCGTGATCTCGCGGCCTGGGTGTTGTGGATAGCCTGCTATACTAGTACTAGTACTACAGAAGGAGGATATCGCGGATGACCTGCTTGTTGTGGTAAATATACTGAGAGGTTGTTGGGGATCTAGACATGTTTCCTGGACCGGCAGAGTCTCCCATTTTCCCTGCCAGGATTCGTCCACACGGGAGACTCGGCTAGCAGGGAAAAATATTTATTGTCAGTTATCAACTCAGGTGTGTTGTTTTGCAAAAAAATGTTTCTTCAAAAAAGTTTCAATCTAGGAGAAGGAATTTTATTTCTGGAGACCCTGAATTCGAGTGAAATACTGAGATTCTAGAGACACGAGAAAACAAATTCAATCATTCTCAGTCTAATTTTGATTTTTCTCAATGCATTTTATTCTAATTTACCAACATTGCTTACATTTTTTAATTTTACATGGAAATTAAGTTTATTTCGGTCCGGCGTTTGTTCAATGAACTAGCACCCAAAAATATTTATAGTTTCCTGTGTGAGAACCAATCATAAGCTCAAACTCAACCTATGTAGTGTCCAATCACAAAAAGGAAACCATTTAAGTGCCAAGAAGAACGTTAATCGTTGAGTATTCTTCATTCTTCATTTAGATTCAAATTATTATTATTTAGTTCACTTATTTGTATATCTCGTAGTTTCCCCCTTTTTTCAATTACTTTTCTATTATAATGCGCATTTTTCCGTTAACATTACCTAAATCGACCATGTAATATGCCATATAGATCGAGCACAAGCTGTTACTGTAGAGCTAGACTGACAGGATCAACCACATATGAGGAAAAACAAGAAAACAAAAAAATCATTATAATTATATCATATTAGTTGATGCAAAACAGGCTAGGTTCCAAAGAGAAAGGATTTATGTATGTCTGAAGGTGATTACAAGGCCGGGTTTCGTTTACCCTCTTGAAATGCAATATCGCGATGATAAATCCTTTATAACACTCGCGTCCATTCTTAACCCTTACTTATCTACACGACATTATGACAAAAAAGGCGATTTCATTTTAAAAATATCTCGGTTCATAGAAACGGAGAATAAAGGCTGGGGGAGGTTTTGTACATGAAAATGGACAATGCCAGTCGTCTTCAGTGACAAATAAACTGCATAACCACGCTCTCGATCTAACCGCGTGGGGCTTGAACCAGGTTACGTTGAACGTAGGTTAATTTGGCCCTCACCCGAAACCTTTCAGGCAATGAAAAAAATTTCCATTTTTACAGTTAGGTCAATTTTTTCATACTTTTAAAATTTTCTAGTCGGCTAACTGAACGAGTGTCAGTGATCTTTTTTTACCTGCACAGTCTCCCCACTTCCCCTCATAGTTGGCGGTTGTAGAACACCAGGGACGATTATGATTCTTGGTAGTACAGCTCTTGTATACCACATCCTTGTAAGTGAATGGAAAGAAACAGTACTCTCCTGAGATTGTCTTTTGACCAGACGTGAGACCTGTATGACAAGCATAAGTTTCATCAGACAATGTAAACTTAATCCAAAGCTATGTGTTACAAGTTCAGAAGTAAGGAGTGAAATGGGGTAGATCTAACACTTTCAACAACCAAAAAATGAAACCATGGTACCACTGAATAGCGCTAACTAGTCATCTTTTCTTACCTGCACAGTCTCCCCACTTCCCCTCATAGTTGGCTGTTGTAGAACACCAGGGACGATTATGATTCTTGGTAGTACAGCTCTTGTATACCACATCCTTGTAAGTGAATGGAAAGAAACAGTACTCTCCTGAGATTGTCTTTTGACCAGACGTGAGACCTGTATGACAAGCATAAGTTTCATCAGACAATGTAAACTTAATCCAAAGCTATGTGTTACAAGTTCAGAAGTAAGGAGTGAAATGGGGTAGATCTATAACACTTTCAACAACCAAAAAATGAAACCATGGTACCACTGAATAGCGCTAACTAGTCATCTTTTCTTACCTTCACAGTCTCCCCACTTCCCCTCATAGTTGGCTGTTGTAGAACACCAGGGACGATTATGATTCTTGGTAGTACAGCTCTTGTATACCACATCCTTGTAAGTGAATGGAAAGAAACAGTACTCTCCTGAGATTGTCTTTTGACCAGACGTGAGACCTGTATGACAAGCATAAGTTTCATCAGACAATGTAAACTTAATCCAAAGCTATGTGTTACAAGTTCAGAAGTAAGGAGTGAAATGGGGTAGATCTAACACTTTCATGCAACAACCAAAAAATGAAACCATGGTACCACTGAAGAGCGCTAACTAGTCATCTTTTCTTACCTTCACAGTCTCCCCACTTCCCCTCATAGTTGGCTGTTGTAGAACACCAGGGACGATTATGATTCTTGGTAGTACAGCTCTTGTATACCACATCCTTGTAAGTGAATGGAAAGAAACAGTACTCTCCTGAGATTGTCTTTTGACCAGACGTGAGACCTGTATGACAAGCATAAGTTTCATCAGACAATGTAAACTTAATCCAAAGCTATGTGTTACAAGTTCAGAAGTAAGGAGTGAAATGGGGTAGATCTAACACTTTTAACAACAAAAAATGAAACCATGGTACCACTGAAGAGCGCTAACTAGTCATCTTTTCTTACCTGCACAGTCTCCCCACTTTCCATCATAGTTGGTCGTTGTAGAACACCAGGGACGATTATGATTCTTGGTAGTACAGCTCTTGTATACCACATCCTTGTAAGTGAAGGGAAAGGCACAGTACTCTCCTGAGGTTGTCTTATGACCAGACGTGAGACCTGTATGACAAGCATAAGTTTCATCAGACAATGTAAACTTAATCCAAAGCTATGTGTTACAAGTTCAGAAGTAAGGAGTGAAATGGGGTAGATCTAACACTTTCAACAACAAAAAATGAAACGTACCATCCCTTGTCATTATATTCTACGCTAGCAACGTTAGCAGCTGATAATTTATTCAGACTCGAACTGCAACCAATCAGGTGCCAAGCTCGTGCGAAAGCTAGCACGTGCATTTACGCATGATAGATTTTATTCTAATCACTGATTCTACCAGTGGCTGTGGGCTCCCTGTGGTACCACTGAAGAGCGCTAACTAGTCATCTTTTCTTACCTGCACAGTCTCCCCACTTCCCCTCATAGTTGGCTGTTGTAGAACACCAGGGACGATTATGATACTTGGTAGTACAGCTCTTGTATACCACATCCTTGTAAGTGAAGGGAAAGGCACAGTACTCTCCTGAGGTTGTCTTTTGACCAGACGTGAGACCTGTATGACAAGCATAAGTTTCATCAGACAATGTAAACTTAATCCAAAGCTATGTGTTACAAGTTCAGAAGTAAGAAGTGAAATGGGGTAGATCTAACACTTTCAACAACAAAAAATGAAACGTACCACTGAATAGCGCTAACTAGTCATCTTTTCTTACCTGCACAGTCTCCCCACTTCCCCTCATAGTTGGTTGTTGTAGAACACCAGGGACGATTATGATACTTGGTAGTACAGCTCTTGTATACCACATCTATGTAAGTGAAGGGAAAGGCACAGTACTCTCCTGAGGTTGTCTTTTGACCAGACGTGAGACCTGTATGACAAGCATAAGTTTCATCAGACAATGTAAACTTAATCCAAAGCTATGTGTTACAGGTTCAGAAGTAAGGAGTGAAATGGGGTAGATATAACACTTTCACGCAACAACAAAAAATGAAACGTACCACTGAATAGCGCTAACTAGTCATCTTTTCTTACCTGCACAGTCTCCCCACTTCCCCTCATAGTTGGCTGTTGTAGAACACCAGGGACGATTATGATTCTTGGTAGTACAGCTCTTGTATACCACACCCTTGTAAGTGAAGGGAAAGACACATTTCTCTCTTTTGATTGTCTCTAGACCTGTATGACAAGCGTTAGTTTAATCATAATTGTGAATGAAATGGGGTAGAGAGTCTTTGAGTCGGCTTTGAAAATTACTTGCAAATCACTTTAAGCCACTAACTAAGAACACTGATTTGTTTGCCCTTTTTGAATGGAAAACAAATAGAGCCATACTGATTCTGAATCAGTTATCAACGTTATTTGATAGATGAAAAGATTATTTTTTTGTGAATGGAAAAAACCTTTCGAAAATCAGACTGAGAGCGATATTAATATAATTGTTTTGGTTTTACCAGTTTATGGTGAAGTCTGCAGTATTATCTCGACAAACAATACCTAATATATAGTCATATTGGTTAGTAGCTAAAACTAACAATTGATTCTATTTGAAGAATCAGTACTAAATTATTGGTTATCGAGTTGTTTTAAAAAGAAATCGAACCTACCATTCACAAGCACAATTTGCACTGCAAGAATCGCAAGAAGTTTCGTTTGAATCATGACGAATCAACGTAGTGCCAAGTAGAACCAGTGAACCTTCCTTTTTGCAACTCGGATCAATGGAACTGAAGCGTCGACGAGAAGGAAGACTGTTCTATATGTGTTACTAACCTATCCCATGAGTCTTAAGGTCGTAAGAAGTAAGGGGGCGGAATTGGGGGGGGGGGGAGGGGATTGGGGCCACAGACAAGAAGGAGCCTTAAACTGGAAGGCATGATCATAGCTGTTTTGGTAGTGATTTTATATTGTTCCCTGCGTCGTGAAAAAGGTATTAATTAAATTTTATGAGAAAGAACGTTCAATCTAAAATAACAAGAAATTAAAGAGAGCAAATCCAGAAGTGATTGAGTCAATGGTCAAACTTAGGATTTACGAGAACAATACCAATGCCCCCCCCCCCCCCCCCCCCCCGATCCTCCCAACCCTAAAGCAACCCCGTCAATCCGGCAGACAAACCGTCCAATTTGTTACGTGTTAAAATGTAAAAATAATTAAATAATTACCTAGCCAAACAATGATTCTCAAATCGCAATAGACCCTTTGCCAAAATGGTGACCGAAACTTTAAATTAGTTAAAAATGATTCATTAATAACCTATACCAGCACTAAAAAGAGCTCCTTTACTTAAGTAACCCTACAAAGATTCTTTATGTCAAGTGTTATAGCGGCCGAGAAAACGTTTGGAATTTAAATAATTCACAGACATTTGTACATACAAACGGTGTTGTTTTGTTGTTCTATTTCTTATATATGTATCATGTAATTTTCAATTCATTTTAGGCTTGATAATGACGTTAAGCAAACGTCGAAACGTCGTCTTTTATTAAAATGGTTTTTAAAAAAAGTTTTCTATCGCTAAATTTTTTATTGAAATTATATAGTAAGCCATTTGTACATACAAACGGTGTTGTTTTGGTATTGGTTTTTTTTCTTTTTTTTTTGCCATTTTAATTTCAACTTATTCTAATTTGCGGCCGCTAATTGGTCAAAGTGTTTATTTCACTCTCAGGAAGAAAATTGCATTGTAAACTTTACAAACTGTCGTGCATGACGACAGAGTAAAAATCCTTGAAAAGCTAGTACTTATTGATGACAAGTTTAGAGGACTGCTGTTTCTTTCAATTCACCCTTGTTCTTGCTAATAGAATCTAAAATATATACTAGTTATACAATGGTTTCGAGTGGCATACCATGGAATTTCCCACTTGTAGTTTCTAGTATACATGCACACGAGCCTTTAGGCGGTACACGCAGAGTGACTTTCATTCAGAACTGAAAACAGTATAATGCAAGTTTTATTCTTTGATATCTGAGGACTGCTGTTTCTTTCAATTCACCCTTGTTCTTGCTAATAGAATCTAAAATATATACTAGTTATACAATGGTTTCGAGTGGCATACCATGGAATTTCCCACTTGTAGTTTCTAGTATACATGCACACGAGCCTTTAGGCGGTACACGCAGAGTGACTTTCATTCAGAACTGAAAACAGTATAATGCAAGTTTTATTCTTTGATATCTGAGGACTGCTGTTTCTTTCAATTCACCCTTGTTCTTGCTAATAGAATCTAAAATATATACTAGTTATACAATGGTTTCGAGTGGCATACCATGGAATTTCCCACTTGTAGTTTCTAGTATACATGCACACGAGCCTTTAGGCGGTACACGCAGAGTGACTTTCATTCAGAACTGAAAACAGTATAATGCAAGTTTTATTCTTTGATATCTGAGGACTGCTGTTTCTTTCAATTCACCCTTGTTCTTGCTAATAGAATCTAAAATATATACTAGTTATACAATGGTTTCGAGTGGCATACCATGGAATTTCCCACTTGTAGTTTCTAGTATACATGCACACGAGCCTTTAGGCGGTACACGCAGAGTGACTTTCATTCAGAACTGAAAACAGTATAATGCAAGTTTTATTCTTTGATATCTGTCAGCCCAGTTTTCAAGTAATATTGTATGATCAATAAAATCAAAGCAGTGATTCTGAGATCATTTAAAGGGAGCTAGCCCACCAATATCATGTTTAAGTGTAAAAAACGGTAAAGGTAAAAAACAAAATTTGTAGATTTTCATTGTCTGAAAACGTTTGCCGTGTTTACATAGCCTGATATAATTAACACGAGGGAAGTTTGGGAGAAGTCGAGTGCTGTTTACACAGAGATCAAGACTTCTCCCAAACTTTCCCGAGTGTTTATATCAGGCTATGTAAACACGGCAAAACGTTTTCTATATGTTTTATAAAATATTGAAACTTGCCGTGTTTACAAAGCCTCTGAACTATTTTATAAATAAATATTTAATTAGAGCTTTTATATAATCATTATCATTGTTTGATCTTTGTAAATATTGTTATAAAAATTTTATAGCTAAATTCTTGTATATACTGTAAACGCATTGAGGCCTGCGAAATGCGTAATAAAAACCGTAATTATCTATATTATTAAACTAGCCGTTCCATTATGGAAGTGAAGTGCTGCGAGCTACTGCCTTTTTGCATAGCAGGTCTTATAGCGGCATTATTCAGTATCAGTGAAAGAGAACGTAAAAATAAATTAAAAAATCTATGAGGCTGTACTAAATTGCACTATAATCCAACATTGCACTGCTACCCGACAGTAATGTAGACATCCAGCCACTCAAGTTTCAGTTTCTCGATATGATAAAATGTAGGAGTCTCGGAGTCTCGTACAGACTGTGTATTTGGAAATGTTCAGCACGACATGTTTATGTTTGTTGATATATTTATATAATCATACAATATATATACACCTGATTGCAAAAATGTTGTCATAGGAAAATAAACTTTAAAAAAATAAAAATAACAAAATAACAAATAGGAATTAATTAAAGATGGCGACTTAATTTAACCTGTTAACGTTTTTGATAAAGTCCATGAGACGGAGTTTCACGTAGAGGAGCTTTCTAGTCGAGAACAAGAAACTTCCTGTTTCGTAAACGTAGTTTAGAAGACAGTCTTGTATTAACGTGTAACATCTCTTTTGAAACGTTTGCCTCACAACAGGAATCAACACCAGTTCCAGAAATAAGTTTCAGTATTTAACATTGCCTTTGTAATGGAAGAAAATATCATTAATGGCTATGAGTAAATCAATTAGATAAAATGAAAACAACTGCTTTTGTGTTTGTCTTGAATCTTAAGAAAAATTTATTAAATTTGCCATTTTTAATTAATTCCTATTTGTTATTTTTTATTTTTTATTTTTATAAAGTTTATTTTTCTATGACAACATTTTTGCAATCAGGTGTATTAATAAGCAAAGGTTATATAAGTATTACTTATCTCTTTGAATTTTATAATATTAAGTATATATGTATTTGTTGATATATTGGGTGATACTTATGCGAGCAGAAAGTGTTTGAAATGCAAGTATTCTCATATCTTGTACTACACTAGCGTAGGAAGGGGGGAACGGGGGGCACGTGCCCCCCCCCCCCCCCCCCCCATTTTTTTTGGTAAATAGGTAATTGTTTGTTTTTTTCCCTTTTTTATTATTTTGGCCTCTTTTTTTTTTTTTGTACTTGGCGCCCCCCACTTTTTGTAGAGAAAGTTTTATTCCCTATTTCGGTGTGCCCCCCCCCCCCCCCCCCCCCAGAACCTAGGTCCTCGCTACGCCCCTGCATTGTATTACATGCTTGGAAATGTTTAGTAATACTATAAATCTGATGTACAACATGACTGAATCTTTATAGACTTTTCATGAATTATAAGTTATCCCATCACTGTCTCCACATAGCTATGACATTTGTTGAAGAATTGAAATTATTGTCATCTGAAAATAAACAACAAAAACATTAGCTTATCTAGTGGCAGCGGTCCAGCATTCGATTGTTAAACTCTGAGCACATAATAGCGATGAAAAGTTCATGAAAGAACATTGTCTTCCTCTTGAAACGTCACTAAACCTTTTGTGACCCTTAATGAATGCTTCCAGCAATAAATAAGGTTGAATTTGTCATGATTAAACTGCGAAAAAGAAGACTTACTTTGGTTAATTTGAGGAATTAAGCGATGCCTCGAAGATCATCCAAGCTAGCTAGCGACGTGCTTTTTTGTCCAATTATTTCTAAATTGGAAAGCACATATGATACTTACTAAGGGACTGTTCCTAATTTTTAAATGTTTTTTGGGGGAAAGTTGGAAGGGAGGGAGAGCTACGTAGATTGCAAATTTTGTTACCCACCACTTTGCAGATTTAATATATTTTTAAAAACTATTTGCTAGCCCCCCCTTATTTGTTGCATGAAAAATTTGCTGCCCCCTTAAAACCAATATAGCCACCCCCCTCCCCCAACCCATGAATTATTAAATGCTCCCTATATATCTCCTGTTCTTAGGAACCCAAGAGTAGGCTGCACCCCAAAACCTTGCTGTCTTTTTTAGTACAATAATTAAGGAATCATTTACAGTGACTTGTTTCTTATTGGTCAACTACATAATTGTTGACCAATCAAGCATAGAGGTCTCTTGCTCCAACTTCAATGTGTACACAATTTTCCCAAAATTTAAGAAGCCACAGCCTTTTCTCCAACATGGCTTTTCAAGCAGGAAATAATAAAATGCCAAATGGATTAACATATTTTATGCATTGAAATAAAACATATATTTACAACCCTTCTGTGAGGTTCCCTCCACCCACACTACCACTACATTCAATATTTCCAACGTACAACAATCAAATTAAATTGGATTTTTTTAATAGAAAAAAATAGGAGTTGATGCACATTTTCTTGAATATATATCATTATATTTTTTTGTAGTGTGCTCACTTGTGAAAGATTTTCAACATGAGAAGAAAAAATTTGTATCTCTAAGGACACATGTAATATTCTGTTTATTATATAATTATCAATGAAAAAGAAAAGAAAGCTTTTTCGAGCTTTTTTTTGCTATAAGAAGTAACCATGGTGACAATATTTTCACATGTGAAAATAACATGTTATTTTCACATGTGAAAATATCAAATTTTTGAAATAGAGAAATACAGGTATTTCATTCATAATCATATAATAACATTTTTTTTTTCTATCAGAAAAACAAATGCAAAGAGATTACTACGTCATTATCAAGTGAACACGCTTATACATGCTTGATTTCCTAGGGAACTTTCACCAAGATTTAAAGAAACAAGTGCAAGATCACATCACCTCAGACAACCTGAAGGAAACAAACTATCTTTTACTAAAAAGCCAAAAGTGGATCATCTCTCAAAACGCTGAGATCACTAAAACATTCTATACCTATACTAAGTAAGATGAACCAAGATGAAATTAAGGAATAAGGAATATAAGGAATAAGACCGAAAAAAAGGGGAAAAAATGTAATTAATCACAACCTAGATAATGCCAGTAGCCCGCAAAGTTGTATCAAAAGAGTTCAAAGAATCTAATAAAATGTCAATAATAATAATAATAATAATAATAATAATAATAATAATAACAATAATAACCTAGCTTAGGCCAGTAGCCTGATAAGTTGCATGAAAAGTTCAAAGAATTCAATAAAATGTCAATAATAATAACAATAATATAAATAATGAAATTCAAACAACCATATATAAAGAAAGGAGCTCAGAAATATTCTGAGTTCCAGATGGGATTTGAACCAACAAACTTATGTACTCTAGTCAGATGCTATACCACTCAGCTACTCACTGGGAACTCTAATGATGACCATAGGTCATCCTGTGGACAATAACACATGGACATCAGTGGTAGAGCATCTGACTAAGGAAGGTCATGGTTTAACTACCATCTTTAGCTCAGATTTTTCCTGAGCTCCTTTCTTTACACATATGGTTGTTTGAAAAGTTTAGTTTTATTTGTATTTATAAAACTCATGAATAACTAATGAGGAAAACACAATAGAAATCATTGTCCGTGGAGGAGGTTGTATATCTGATACAAAAACGTCCTGATTTGCATAAACTTTAACTTCAATTTTCTCAGCCAAATTCAATTTTATCTTAAAAATTTTAGTAGAACATGAATGTATACACCTAGATGTTTCATAAGTAATAAACAATATTCGTGTCCGTGTTGTATCAGATATACAATCACTCGCCTTCGGCTCGTGGTTGTATATCTGATACAACACGGCCACTCATATTGTATATATTACATATTATTCCCACATGTCACTCTTCATCACCTATTGATGTGTACATTATTCATCTATATATTTTTCTCTTTTTATTATTCCTTATTGATATATATATATTCAATTATTTATTTATTTATTAATATACTAGGCTATCTATAGTTGTCATATTTTTAAATTATATTATTGATGTTTATTTAAAATTGTAATTACTTCTGAAAAGCCCTGTAAAGGGATGAAGATAATAAAGTATGTATGGATGTATGTTTGTATTTTTGTTGTCATTGCTGTAGCTAAAGACAGTGTATCAGTGCATATATGTCTCAAAAATGCCACCATACAACTGCCATGGTAAGCAAAAAAGCAAAGCAAAAATAGATTGATAAAAATCAACTTTATAAAGGGGTGAACATTAAGCTTCATTGTTCCTTTTAGATTTCCTCCATTTAAAATAGAATATAATCACATTACTTAGGGTGATTAATGCTGCTCCGCCAAAACTCAAACCACTTGGTACAAGGGCAAAAACTAATACTTGTACAACAAAACCAAACACAATACCTGAGGTGCGACCAAGAGCAACTATAAATGCTTTTTCAAATTTAAGAGCAGCATTCAAAGCTACTTGTACTAAATATGCAAAAATACCCACAAGAATTGCAAACACATAGTCAATACTTTTACAGAATGGAAACTGAAATCCTCTGTCAAAGTATGAACCACAAATTGAATAAATCAGTCCAACCAAGCCAAAGTAGAATATCATGACTGAAGATTTGATGGAATATCTGGAAAGAACTCTAACCATAACCATAGACAAACTAGTAATCATTGCAGAACTCACAGCAACAAGCGAAGGTAACCAAATATTATCATACTCAGGAGTTGTATCTGGATGTCCAAAGATGAACGTGGGCCTTGCAATCAATGTAACTCCACTTAAGCAAAGTAGTAAAAGAAATAAGTAGATCTTGTGGAGTGGTTCTTTCAGGAATATTCTTCCAAAGATGGCAACAAATATAGGAGTCGTGAACATCAGTACTGTAGCATCACCTAATGGCATGTTCTGGACGGCATAAAAGCGTGTAAGCATCCCAGAAGTCCCACAAAATCCTCTAACAAACAGAAAAACCATTATCTTTGGGGAAAAGACAATCTTGTCTTTTGCGTAGATCAAGAATGGGACTGTAATTGCCAGTTGAACCATGAACCTTACGACTCCAATCTCAAACACTGGTAATTGTTTACACAATTTAGCAAAGAGGTTCATCATGACCAACGTAAGGGAGGACAGAGAGGCAAAAGAAATGCCAAAGAAAGGTTGACAACGATGATGTTTATTTGTGTCTGAAATCACGGAATTGGACGAAGTAATATGAACTATATCTTCGGCATTCGGAGTTGCTCCTAGAATATCTTTAGATTCGTTTTCCCGATGATTTTCTTCCGAGGAATTGAGCAATCTGACGACAGGCTCCACATCGTCCGCCATATTTGTTTTTAGTAACAGAACGCTGAGCATGCATAATGCTGACTCACCCACAGGGAGCCCAATTTAGATAAATTATATAATTTTTGTCATTTATTGAAAAAAAAAAGGTTGGGCTTCCTGTGGTGTGAGTTGCCTGGAGCCGGCGTTTCAGATACGTGACGTAACGCCAGTAAACAGAGCACATGATCGACACGACAGATACAGTCGAAGAATCAATACCGAAATTCTAAAGCATTATTCATATAACTTCGCTCACTACTGAGTAATGCGGTAATTATAATGCCAAAGAAAGAGGAGCTGTTGAGTCTTTGTCGGCCTTTCTTCGGTATTTCTCTTGCCATTCTGTCCTCGATTGCTGTCGTATTAAGCAGCTTGTTTGCGAAATTGTGTGAAAATATACCAGTGTTTGAGATTGGAGTCATAAGGTTCATGATTCAACTGGCAATCACAATCCCATTGTTGATCTACGCAAATGATAAGATAGTCTTTTCCAAAAAAATAATGTTTCTTCTGATTTTGAGAGGATTTGCCGGCACATCTGGGATGCTAAGCCGACTCTACGCTGTTCAGCACATGCCATTAGGTGATGCTACAGTACTGATGTTCACGACTCCTGTATTTGCTGCCATATTTGGAAGAATTATCCTGAAAGAACCACTCCATAGAATCTACATTTTTCTTTTATTTCTTTGCTTAACTGGAGTTACATTGATAGCAAGGCCCACGTTCATCTTTGGACATCCAGATACAACTCCTGAGTATGATAATATATGGTTACCCTCGCTTGCTGCTGTGAATTGCTCAGTTATTACTGGTTTTTGTATGGCTCTTGTGAAGGTTCTTGACAAAAATTCCATCAAATCTTCAGTCATCATATTCTACTTTGGTTTGGTTGGACTGATTTATTCAATTTGTGGTTCATACTTTGACAAAGGATTTCAGTTTCCTTTCTGTAAAAGCATTGACTATGTGTTTGCAGTTCTTGTGGGTATTTTGGGATATATATTACAAGAAACATTGAATGCTGCTCTTAAATTTGAAAAAGCATTCATAGTTGCTCTTGGTCGCACCTCAGGTATTGTGTTTGGGTTTGTTGTACAAGTATTAGTTTATGCCCTCGTACCAAGTGGTTTGAGTTTTGGAGGAGCAGCATTGATCACCCTGAGTAATATTATAATATTCTTTTTCAATTGGAGGAAATATAAAAGGAACAGTAAAGCTGAACGTTTACCTTCAAACAGTCATGCTCAGTAATAGGCCTTTTGCACTAATAACGTGACCATACCGGTACCCCTTTAAAACGAACAGCTGTATCAAAGTCAGAGCATCTGATAGAGAGCGAGCGTGCTTTCCGCACTATTGGTTCAAAAATCGCACCGAATCGCACCATGTCATTTTCAGCACAACTTTCGGAAAAAATGCCTAGAATTATCCATCCAATTCCTAAAATATTTTTTCTTAGCTGAAATTGACTTCAAATTTGTCGATTTCAGGTGGATTTCATTGCTTTTTTCGAATTTGAAGTTTTAAAACACGTAACTTCAGGTATATTTTCGATCGTTGGACAAAAATCAACCAGGCGTTCTTTGCAATTGTTGCAAGAGCCTGGGGACTAGGTTTTGTTCTAATAAAAGGCTGGCAGATTGACAGAATTTTGAAAGTTCTCGTCCAATCACAGTTATCAATAAAAATTAGGATGTTTTATAATAATAATTAATAATAATTATGGTTTATTGACAATACTCTCACACCATAATCGGTGAATTACAGTATCATTCACACTAAAATCGCAAAAACTATAATTAATAGCGAATATTAAAAAAATTTTCCGATATATAGTTAAAGCAGAGAAATATAAAAGGTAATCAATCAACACTTATTTATTGAAATTGTAAAGCATTCTAGAACTACTACAAGTTTCTATTAAAAACCGCGACAGCACTAAGGAAAAAGCTTCTTCTAAACCTCTCAGTCCTATATCTTAATAAAGAAAAATGCGATGCATTACGCAACCACGGCCGTTTGAATTGGCTCTGGTCGGTGGCAGGATTGAATGTAGGCGTGATGACGGATCACAGGCAATTTTCTCAAATGTTTGGGCGCAAAGAGATTTTCGTCAAGCCGTGGGAGGGATGACCTTGCAAGTGCATCAGCGTACAGGAAGTCAGGGCACATGATTCGAAAGGCTCTCTTTTTGGAGTATAACGGGATGCCGGTGCTCCAAACGGGACAGCAGTACTCCAAAATAGAACGGATAAGGTCTATGTAGATTTTGACCATTAAGTCTTGCGGGGGTACTCCAGAGCTACGAAGAATATGAAGCTATTTTGACGCTTTTTTGGTGATGTTATCTATGTGAGAATTTCATAGCAGGAATTGCAATAAATAACTGCATTTCAAAGAAATTAAGCTCTCGAAATACACTAGTTAGGATTTCCGCACTATTTCCTCAAAATTATGATATACTGTAAATCCATATAATATAAATAACAGTGAAAGGTGAAAAATCGAATATAATTTTTTTTAATTCGAGGTCAAGATGTCCTCTACAATACAAAAGAATTAATAATAAAATGCAAAACACGACACACTATAAAACAAATGATAAAACTATAAGTATACAGGGTTAGAATTTCAATTTTTAATGACAAGATAAATTTATCTTGTGCATTGAGCAGCTAACCTTGTACAGGATAAATAGATTGAATGTAAACGCAAAGACTTTTTTTCTTTGCATATCATTATTTTCTGAAAAGGGAACTAGCTAGAAAATGAGAATTCAGTTTCTTTTCATTCAATATTTTTGTAATTTTCAACTCGCCAATTATCTAGTGGTAATTTCGAACCCTGGTATATTTTAACAGCTGTATTTTAATGTAAAAACTACTTAACAATATATATAAACACAGGTAGCCCAAGCTATGGTTCTGAATATATATAGAGAGAATGTATGGCAGATCAAAAAATTTCTTTAAAATAAAATACATTTCATATAAAAAACAAGCTAACCTCCAAATTATATCGCGCAACCTCTTCTGTGCGAAAAAATATATTGCGCAGCCTCTTCTGTGCAGAAAACCAAATCTAGCAAGCACAGGTTAAGGATAATGGTATGAACTTTAATGCAATATTCGATATATGTTCGATATATTTTATATTTTAGGGAAGGGTCAGGAAATTTCATTCTCATCGCTTGGGAGGGTCACATCATTTTCAAGGCACAATTAAAAATCTTCACACACCCCCTCCCTCCCGCTAATTTCTGATAAGTTTTCAATCACATTTATACAAGCACTGCATTTATGAGCATTTATAGGAACAAATAAACTATCCTTAGCAGAGATACACCTGATATATCGATGTACCTCCTCCCTATAAGCTATATTTCCTTTATGTCTTGTATGATTAACTTTTATTATTTTTCTTTGTGTGTGTGTTCATATGTTAATCATATTTTTTCCCAAACCCATATGTTCCACTTTTTTCTCTAATATTTATTTGCTAAACTTTTTATTAATTCGTTATGCATGTAAAATACACTGACTGACCATAGCTACTGTACTTCAGTTATATTAGCTACTTGAAGTAGCTGTGCTCGTTATTCTTTATTCTTTATTCTTGTTCAATTGTACCATATTTAAAATGTCAAAATGTAATTTAAGAAAGAAAATAAATATTCATCCATTACACATACAATTTCTAGAATCAATATCTTTAACATAACAAAAAAAATCACTCGTGGATTGATGTGCTATTAGTTATTATTTTAAACTTCCCTATCTCCGTTTGGATTTCTTCCATTTGAAAAAGAATATAATTACATTACTCAAGGTGATCAATGCTGTTCCTCCAAAACTCAAACCACTTGGTACAAGGGCAAAAACTAATACTTGTAGTACAAACCCAAACACAATACCTGAGGTGCAGGCCAAAGAAACTATTACTGCTTTTTCAAATTTAAGAGCAGCATTCAAAGCTGCTTGTATCATATATCCAAAAATACCCACAAGAACTGCAAACACATAGTCAATACTTTTACAGAAAGGAAACTGAAATTCTCTGTCAAAGTATGAACCACAAATTGAATAAATCAGTCCAACCAAACCAAGGTAGAATATGATGACTGAAGATGTGACAAGATGTTTTTTGAGAACCTTTATAAAAATAAACGAAAACCCTGCACTTATAGAAGAACTCACGGCAACAAGTGAAGGTAACCAAATATTTTCATACTCTGTAGTGTCTTGGTGTCCAAAAATAAAGACAGGTCGAGCAATCAGTATGACTCCAGCTAAACAGAGAAGTAAAAGAAAGATGTAGATCCTATGGAGTGGTTCTTTCAGGAATATTCTTCCAAAGATGGCGACAAATATAGGAGTCGTGAACATCAGTACTGTAGCATCACCTAATGGCATGTTCTGAACAGCGTAGAGTCGGGTTAGCATCGAAGAAGTACCAGAAAGTCCTCTCAAAATCAGAAATACCATTATCTTTGGAGAGAAAACTATCTTATCATTTGCGTAGATCAAGAATGGGATTGTTATTGCCAGTTGAATCATATACCTTATGACACCAATCTCAAACACTGGTAATTGTTTACACAATTTCGCAAACAAGTTGGTTAATACGACAGCAATCGTGGACAAAATGGCAAAAGAAATACCGAAGAAAGGTCGGCATCGTGATGGTGTGTTTTTTCCTAGGATTACGTCTCTGGGCAAAGTATTATGAAAGTCATCTTCAGTATTCTTGATTTCTTGGTGGTGAGGCCGCTGGATAAGAAGTGTTCGGAAACAGTACTAGTGGTGGGTGGAGATTTGGTGTCAGTTAGGTTTGTCGACAGGTCGTCGATGTTCTAACCATTAAATCTGTCTTTTAATCGTCGTTTAGTTTCACCAATGTACTGTTTGTTACATTTAGTACATTGGACCATGTAGATGAGATTCTTAGTATTGCAGGTTATGTGAGATTTCAATAGAGCGTGTTAATCCAGTAGAAGAAAAACATGGTATATTGGGTTGTACGATGCACGATAGAATGGCACGTTAAACAATTTTTGACCAGATCGGAAAACACCCGGTGGTAAGGAAATGGTATTAGATGCCTGTTGATTAGTAGTGGAAGCAGAAGTAGGAAGTTTAGCTTTGACTAAAAGCTTAAGATCGCGAAGATTAGGAGATCGTCGAAAAGGGACAATAGGCAGATGAGGAAAAATGTGTTTGCAACGATCAGAAGAATGTAATATGTTTAAAAAATGTTTTTTGAAGATAGCAGAAATAGATGGCAGCGAAGGATTATGGGTAACATAAGAGGAATGCTGTACTGGCGCTAAGTCAATTGGCTTTACATATTTTATTCGTAAAATAATCACACAGTAAAATCCTAAGAAAACAAGAGAAAAGGTCCTGAATTAAACATTATCACATCACGAACAAACAAAGTACATTTGACTCACAATAACTTCACTGAGAGAGCAAAACAAAGAGAAAATACAGAGAAAAAAAACACTTACCAATTGATGAAGCGTCGCACACGAAGCACATGGAACACAACACAGCGCGCGGGGTTAGTCGGTTAGGGAAAACACATAATGGACAAACGGACGGCGGACATACAGACTCATGAAACTCAAACTTGTTGAGGTAACCTTAACAAATGCGACTAGAATTGCTTTTGAGCTTGGGTTGTAAAGCAGGGCAGGGTTTGATTTTAGAGCCGGAGAACCCAAGGAAGCCTTACTTGTTGCGTACGTTCTTCCAGTTACAAAGCTCTGAATCCAAGACCATAGGTTTTGTTGATATTAAGGTGCTTGAGCTTGGGTTAGAAGCAGCGAATGATTCACAAGGTCAAAAGCCTTGGAAAAGTCAAGGAATTACGTATGAATAATTTTCTTAACATGCGGTCTGTTATCCGTCCTGAAAAAAAAATATCCAGCCATGATGCAAAAAGCCACAAACGAACAAATGGATGGATGGATGGATGGATGGATAGATGGATGGGTCAGGAGGGATGGATGGATGGGTCAGGATGTATGGATGGATGGATAGATGAATGGATGGATGAATGGGAGATGGATATATTAATGAAAAAAGGAACGAACGAACAAGCCAAAGAATGAATAAATGAGCAAATGAACGAACGAACGAACGAAAAAACGAACGAACGACTGCATGACAAGCGCTCTTTCGTCCAATATACACATATACTTTTTTATATATTATCCTTTGTGTTCATTATCACAGTGTTTTCATATCAATAATACACTTATTTCATTACCTCCCGATGCGTCTAGTAATTACTAACCTACGTGTCTGTGCAAAACCTCTGTCAGTGCTAACAATAAAAGACCAGAAGATACACAGGCTAAAAGTCATGCAAGGGATTCGAGTCAGAGTTAGAAGGAACGTGCCTGACGCCAGACCAATTAAATACTTGGCTCTCACTATAATCTTTCTCAAAATTTGATCAACATTTTTTTTCAACCTTTACTATCAAGAGATCAGAATCTTTAAATTGTACTAGGAAGCCTCCCACTCTCCCTCCCCTTCCTCCAATTTCTCTGTTCACTGCGATCGTTTTGAAGACTCCGACTTGCTAATTAGGATAATATACTCCTTTAGCTAGAAGGCATTTTAGCTTTAAAAATGACAAACTATCGCTCCAAGATAAATATTTATTTTGAGCCTCGGATGAGATTCTTTACCACGACTAATTAGAAGAACAACAAAACTGAGAGAGAAGAAAAAAGAATAAATGAATAAATATATTTATTTCCGTGCGAAGTTCAGACTGGTTTCCAAGAAGATGGACTCCTAATCGGGGCGTAATTTAGAAGTGTTTGTAATTACAGAGGGAGGAAAACCGGACATTCAGGATAAAAACCCTTCGAGCCAAGAACAAACTTAAAAACAAATTGTAGATTTGCATACAGCTTAAGATGTAGGACGCTTCCCATGTTAGTCGATCAATTAGTGCATAGAAAAACGTAATAAAGGTATTTCCATTTGCTTAGATGTATTGTGAAAAGCATGGTTAAAGAAAGAAATGAAAGGAAACGCCGAAGGAATGTGAATTTAAAACCTTGCATGATAGAAGAAAATTGATTCATTTTTTCAATAATGGTTTTCTTCACCTGACCATACATCATATACTAAGTGACAATCACCAACATGCTACTACAAATATTATTATTTTGTAATTACGAATTCAAACTGAGATTAACTAATTCAATTTTTTTGCTGTTTTTAAGGATTTTCCAATATGAAAATACATGAAACAAGCTAGCATATATACGCAAAATTAATAGAAAGTCAAGTAAAAATTTGAAATTAAATAAAAATGAACCCCATCGTCATTTTACCAGATATAATGCACAAGCTAATTACGACAAATGAAATTGTTTTGACTGACAGAAGAAGAAAAAAAACAGGCTGTTTGCACGCCGGCAAAAAGGATTCATAAGGAGATCTTCATGGCAGCAGGCGGTTGTCTCAACCCAGAAATCCAGTCTAGGCACAAGTAATTACGCCCTGTAATATATCTTGTAAATGTTGCCAGAACTTGACAACCGTTGACCGAATGCCAATATGGCCGCCACTTCATTATTATGTTTTTAAATTCATATTTTAGTCGACCACTACAAAATCATAAAAAAAATCATAGAATAGAATGATATCAACAAAGTTAGAAAGTTTGAGACAACAATATTAAATTCTTGAGAAGTTATGAGAATTTTTATATTTGGAAATACCATAACGAGGCTAGCAAGGAAACACATCACTGAACACATACAAATCTCTGTAATTTTGATTCCAAATAGCTTCACTTGAATTCTATTTATAGCAATGAAACTTTCCAAAAATACATGTATCTGTTTGTTCTTTCTGATAGTGGTGCTTATTTGTTAAGATAAGGTTTTCATTTCTGAAAGTTAATGGCGGCCATATTGGCATTCGCGGTCTATGAATGGAACTTTAGTTGTTACTTGGACATGTAAATGGAAAAGATACTTTTACGAAAAAACAATACCAACTATGGAATCCCAATTCAACTATCCCGGATTTTTATTTTTACTGTGTGATATGCGGCTTCCATGGAGCTGAGAGAGAAACTACTGAAGCCAACATCTGTAAACATTGGGGTTTGTATCATTAACATCACAAGACAATACGCTTTTACGTTAGGCGTAATGTCTTTCCATTTGAAAGTTTTATCCATGCAGGGAGCGCGGAAGTAGGAACATTTTATGCACATTTTAAGCCAAAAATGATCATTTCTGTAACGAGTTGAATAATGTTTCGACACGAGTTTAATGCAATAAATATGTTGCAATTACCCCTCAAAACACTGGAAACTGCATTTCCGAAAACCTCATTAAAAAAAAACAATTTTATGGGAGTGCGGGCATTTCCGTAGGCTCAGATTTCAGCCGTCGGGGTTTCGCCCCCCGCCCCTCCAAACTATACTCCGCAGTTCCTTCATTATATTAATGTAATTTCTCAAGCGACACTGGTGAACAGCCAGATATAGCGATACCCTGAAACAACCTCTGGGCTGATCTAAGTTAGGGCATGGCTAACTGACAGATTGAACCCTGAAACAACCTCTGGGCTGATCTAAGTTAGGGCACGGCTAACTCACAGATCGAACCCTGAAACAACCTCTGGGCTGATCTAAGTCAGGGCATGGCTAACTCACAGATTGAACCCTGAAACAACCTCTGGGATGATCAAAGTCAGGGCACGGCTAACTGACAGATCGAACCCTGAAACAACCTCTGGGCTGATCAAAGTCAGGGCATGGCTAACTCTGAGATCGAACCCTGAAACAACCTCTGGGATGATCTAAGTCAGGGCATGGCTAACTCTGAGATCGAACCCTGAAACAACCTCTGGGCTGATCTAAGTCAGGGCACGGCTAACTCACAGATCGAAGCCTGAAACAACCTCTGGGCTGATCTAAGTCAGGGCACGGCTAACTCACAGATCGAACCCTGAAACAACCTCTGGGATGATCTAAGTCAGAGCACGGCTAACTCACAGATCGAACCCTGAAACAACCTCTAGGCTGATCAAAGTCAGGGCATGGCTAACTCACAGATCGAACCCTGAAACAACCTCTGGGCTGATCTAAGTCAGGGCACGGCTAACTCACAGATCGAACCCTGAAACAACCTCTGGGATGATCTAAGTCAGGGCACGGCTAACTCACAGATCGAACCCTGAAACAACCTCTAGGCTGATCAAAGTCAGGGCATGGCTAACTCACAGATCGAACCCTGAAACAACTTCTAGGCTGATCAAAGTCAGGGCACGGCTAACTCTGAGATCGAACCCTGAAACAACTTCTAGGCTGATCAAAGTCAGGGCACGGCTAACTCACAGATTGAATTGAAGTTCATAGCTTGTTGGGTTTTGCGGAGAGAGCCGGAAAACCAGAGAACCGTGGGTAAAACCCTCGAATATCACTTCTACCAGAATCCTTTTCGAATTCTTTTTCTTAACCCAATGTTTTAACTACTTTGGGAATCGCAAGATAATGGTGTTAATTAGGGCAACAAAAAGAGCTACGATAGTAGTGGTAGTAGTGGTATCAAGACGTAATATATAAGAGAAACGGGGAATTCAACCTTGGGGGGGGGGGGGGGGGGAGGGGTCTAGGATTTGGAGTAGGGGGGTTCACAAAATCAAGAAGATGCACCTTTTGGTGTACAAACCATGCAAACTAATTCCAAGTTAGAAAGGGGGGTCACGGGCACCTTGTGACCACCCCCTAAATCCGTCACTGTCAACCAAGATGGCGGTGATGGAACCAGCATGATATTCTCCAGTTCTCAGTTTTCTCGTCTCTACGGAAGTTTCTAAAATGCGGACATTCAGAGAAACGACACTTCAATTCTAATACGACTTTCGGTGATAGTTTTCTTTGATTATGTTGTCTTGATAAATGAGATTCTCGGGGAACAAATAGAAAAAAAGCGGTTGAATGGACAAAGAATCGACAGAAATACACCGGAATGAACGGACAGTAACATGGGATAACGGAGGAAGTTCGAAACGGAAGAATGGTTGAATAGATAGATGGAAAAGACACTGGATAATAGACAATCGGAAGAATGGATATTAATAAATGGAAAAATAGATCGCAAAAGAGATAAATTAAATGAAAGGAATAATTTCACACTAAGCTGTGATTGGATAAGAACCTTAAAAGCAAATTTGGAAAGTATTTCCTGTGTTTTTAGTCGAATATATCAAACTTTGCTGGAAGCGTCTAAAAACTTTGTAATGTCGATTTTGTGGAAATTTCAAAATTTGTACAAATTGCTAAACTAATAATGATATAACAACAACAATCATAATAATGATGATCATGATGATGAAGATGATTATAATTAATAATAATAATTAAAGTGGCTTTCTTGGTGCTTTTAACAAAAAAATGTCTGACGTTTTGATGTCGAAACTAATGATGATGATAATGATAATAATAATAATAATAATAATAATTATAATAATAATAATAATAATAATAATGTAATTAATCACAACTTAGCTTAGGCCAGTAGCCCGCAAAGTTGTATCAAAAAAATTCAAAGAACCTAATAAAATGTCAATAGTGATAATAATAATAATGATAGTAAATGCTATTGAGGCGATCAGTAGACATGTTGAATAAAAAAAAAGATTTTGAAACTGACCTAACAAAATGTTAAACAGAATTTTCGGTTGTCTCTGCAGCCTTCATCAGAGTAAAAATGCTAAGCAGATGTTGAATTGGAAAGTTTAAGTCACATTTGCATTAAGAGCACGCTTAGGAACCATGATATTATGACCGCGTTTAAGTCTGTGCGCACCCTGGCTAACATCTTTAAGAAGCCCATGGATCGTCCTACAGCAACGCAACAGAAAGATTAAGGTATCGTTTACAAAGTGAATTGTAAATCTTGTGATTTCTTGTGAATATAATAGAGAATCAAAACGATCATGGAAGTGAAGGGGAGCCGAGCACAGACCTGGGACATCTTCGGGTAAAGAGTCTTTAATCAAGGAACACGCGGAAAAGACAGGTCACGACATTCACCCGAACTATTTCGAATTTTTGGAACGAGGCGTAATGAATCGCAGGAAAAAGCTATTTTTGGAAGCCTGGCACTCTTCGGTGGACAAAAACTCAATGAACGAAGACGTCGGTCTCCCAGGGTGTATAAGTCTTTTGTTTTAAATGCAAACGTGACTTAATTAACTTTCCAACTCAACATCTGCTTAGCATTTTTACTCTGATGAAGGCTGCAGAGACAACCGAAAATTCTGTAATCAGTTTAACATTTTATTAGGTCAGTTTCAAAATATTCTTTATTCAATAATAATAATAATAATAATAATAATAATAATAATAATAATAATAATAATAATGATGATGATGATGATGATGATAAAACAAGATAATAACTTTATTTCACAATAATTATAATAACAATAATAAAGAAGACAATAATAGCAATAATTAATTATAATGTTAAAACGAGCGATATTAAAGGATCTAAAAAACAAAAAATTATAAAATATGTAAAAAATTATTAAGAAGAAAAATATTTAAAAATAAATCAATTGATTTCTGTTGTATTTACATTAAGTTTAAAATCAAATAAAAAGTCATTGTTCTTATAAAAAGGAACTCGTGACCCACGTACACATAGATTAATGGATCTAAGTATTTCAAAGGATAGTTTTGTTCTTATGTATGTGATTGTTTCTGCATATGGCTCGTTCGTTTTCCTTGAAATCTTCTCTGCCAGCGCCTTTAGAAACATTTGACACTCTGTACCCATACCACCATTCGTTCCAAAGACCAAAGGGGTAAAACTTCCCATTTCCACATCCAGGATCCTTTCTTCGTATTTTCGTTTCTTTTCTTTCTCCTGTTCTTTAAAGATCGTCGAGGTAGACTTGTTCTGGTTACATTTGGAGTTTACATGCGATACACGTACATCAAAGAATGCTGTAACTCCTCGTTGATGATGATAATAATAATAATAATAATAATAATAATAGTAATAATAATAATAATAATAATAATAATAATGATGATGATGATGATGATAATAATAATAATAATAGTAATAATAATAATAGTAATAATAATAATAATAATAATAATAATAATAATAATAATAAAAGCTTTTTTGATTTAACGAAAGTCACAGCGCTTCCCAGTCACTCTCGCCGTCATGACAAAATAAGGTTTTGGTCAACGTCAATCAAAGTGTTTCCAGGACAAAAAGTTTTCAAGAGCACATGCCTAAACACCGAATCGAAATATGGCGACCAATTCGAATAACTATTGTTCTTGACTGACTAGCCTCGTGTTCTCGTGGAAACATAAAAGCGTTTTTACATGTATGAGAGGCTAGTCAGTCCAGAACATGCAATAGTTATTCGAATTGGTCGCCATATTTCGATTCGGTGTATGGAAATACCTTATTACATGACATTTTCGCGACACGTTAATTTCGCGATTTTGGAGTTCGCATATTTCGCGACACTTTAATTTCGCGATTTTGAGGGGAAAAATCATATTCTTGATCACTTCAACTTCGCGATCTCATTGAACAAATTATTCATAATTTGTTTCCAAATACGCACAAATACCTTTAGTAAACTCACTAGTTCCTTGGTTTTGATTTTAGTATAGTGAATACTTGTTCCAATCATTCATTGTTGATCAGGATCAATAGGTGTTAGTACTTGGTTCTCAGTAACAACGTCTTTTATCCATGCTTTTCAATGGTCATTAAATTCTTTACTTTCTCAAAAATGGAGCCGGTCACTCAATTTTCACGTCATCATATTTTCGTGACACTTATTTTTGGCGACACTTTAATTTAGCGACACTTCATTTTTCGAAATCGCGAAATTGAAGTGACGCGAAAATTTCATGTAATAAGGTATGTTGCGGAGTCACATTGATTGACGTCCGCACAAAAAAAAAATTGTCGTGACACTAAATTTTACAGTTTCGCACGTGTGATTTGGAAAACTAATGAAAACTGCTCTAAAGAATGGAAAATCCTCAGTTGGCCTTAAAGAAGGAGCCACAATTATTTTTATTGATACCACATACCGTCCGTCCTCTCCGGACCAAACCGGCCCGCAAACAAACAACAATGTCGCTTGATTATTGTATTGTTATTTTGACGAAGTGAGACAGAACTGAAGCAAAAACACTGACTGCGCTCTCCATGGATGCCGTCAGGATCGTGCATCAAGGGATTGAAATGCGGACCCATGCTGATATTCTGCAACTATGTTTTGTGGAATAGCTTATGGTTTTTCGACTGATATTAATCTTCTTTTCCTTCTTTTCCTCGACCTTTCTTATCTCGTATGATTTTCTTGGTGCTGCCTTTGATCGTTAGTCTCCTTAGCGGCCGTTTTTAGTTTTCGTTCCATTCCCCCACGGTCCATTACTCTCCCTCACACAATGGATCGTGGGGGAATGGAACGAAAACTAAAAACGGCTGCTAAGGAGACTATTTGTTCGTTCGTGTTTTTTTTCTTTTTATCTCTTTCATTCATTCATTTTTTTGTTCTTTCTTTCGACCCAACACAGCAGTCATACCTTGTACCGCTTTCTTTCCCTTGGATCCTTAGAAAGATGCAAATTATTTCTTTTTCTCTAATTCTCTCCTTAATTGTTGTTTTCATTTTGTTATTTTTGTTTGTTTTCTTTTCTTTTCTTTTTGGGTTTCACTACCCCACCCACTCTGCCATTTCGCTTAACTTCCAATCTCTTGGTGGAACCTCGAAAAGATCGCCAACTCAGTCGCCTCACTAGTATCCCTCTCATTATATATGAAAGAAGCAGTGAAAGCCATCCGGCTGAAATGATGCGAAACTGATCCTAAAATGCAACATCTTGACATGCCAAATAAAAATAATTGAAGTTCCATAATGAACGTGTTGTTAAAATGTGTTAAACATTTCTCATTTCAGCTGTTCGCCTAGTTTTGGCTATTGATAGTCAGTTTTCTCCTACATTTAGAGGAGTATCTAGTTAAGCCTATTGTAATGAATTTAATGGTACTAGTCTTTTTAAGGTTAAAAAAATTACTAAATTACAAATCTGAAAGGTTATTGTGAACGAAAATTGTTTGTCCCGACTTAGTAGTCTATCTGCATAATCCTTTATTGTACCGTAGTTATCAGCGCTAGCGAGATTTGCATTCTAAGTTATCAATTAAGTAAAATTGCTATGTACAGGCAAAGTTGTCAGTGAAATCTTGATGTACGGTTGTTTTTGAAAAACAATGGTTCACATCAATTAGAGCTTTAGAGAACCTGAACAGCATGAACACAGACAGAAAGACAGATATTTAACGTATTTTACAACTTAAAGCCTTTGTCTTATCATTTAAAAAAAAGGAATTATTATGGCTGTCGTCGGCAGGGAAGAGGCTGTCAACATTGAGACTTCAATCCATCTACGGTGTCAAGGTCATTGTTTTGAACTGAATAAGCACAACAATAGCAAAATACATCGAAAAGAGTATCTTTTTGCATGAATATTGATCTAGATACATTGTTTTGAAGAAAAGTATGTCGAAAATCTGTAAAAATAATTGTCGAGTGACACTGTGATGAATGTAGAAGTCAGCCTGTCGTGGCGCCGACATTGATATTGGTCTACACTCCAAAAGAGATGTATTCTATGCTTTAAAAACTATCATTGCCTAGTCATTTAGCCCGCCTCGACGACTGTTCGTGATATTAAATTTTAATAATTGCTTAACAGTGTCTAACAAAACAAATTGCGTGGTAAGATATGCCGAAATGAGCAGAGGTCATCGCTTCACCTCTAGGAGACATGATAGAATGGGGCCGATAAAGGTTAAAAAAAAACTTTTACCAATTTTGTGTGTGTAAAAGGCTGTGTACGTCCATTGATCCTGATGAGTTCGTAAATGATGCTAGGCTAGAAAAATAGACATAACAAATTATTAATTTGTGGTCGAAGTCCATTAAAACAAGGGGCAAAACGGAGGGTACCAGATAAAGCCCCAAGAGATAATTCATCTATACACAGTTTGATAAGAAGGAAAAAAAATAAAGTCGAAGCCGCCATAAAGTTTAAATAACTCGTTCTATTGATTATTTTTATGATTTATTGATGAATATGGCTGATTGAAATCAGGAATGAATGATGATGGCGACAGGATACAGGGAACGATGTCACTCTCTCTAATGTTTGAATGGCGCCAAGGCGGATCAGCTAAATTATAAAAGGCAACCACACTGTTATTTTCAAGACTAGTCTATTGAAAAGTAACACGAGTTCTGCTTAAGATAAAGTTAAATCCTTAAACTAGTTTAAAGAGAAAATAACACCAAGTTTAGAGGACACAAATTTGTCTTTATTTATCGATAGCCAATCAGCTGCTCGTTTTTAGATTTCAGACTATCAAGACTAATAATGCGGGTCGTTACTCTGATTACGACAAATTATAGATCCTTTTAGAGTTGGATGATTTACGGTTTTCAGGAACATTCATCGACGGGTATTACTGATTAAAAGTCAGCGAAGTATTGTGAATTGACTGATTTAGATCTGTTGGCCCTTAAACCGTAATCTTGTTGAGCATCTTGTCAAGCAATGGAACACAACCGCAACTTGCGCACTTCGGAAACACTGTCTCCAGTTTATCTCTTCGTTTATTTCTTACTCACAGATGCAAAACATCCAGCCAGTGTTTCTCAAGTAATAAACTGCTTTTTCGGTGACATGAATGCCCAGTTCTTCATGGAAAAATCTCCTATCAGAGTGATTGGGCTATCTTTAAAGATCTTTAGAGATAAGCGCAGTTTAAATGCACCTTTTTTCAATTTAAAATGTACTTTTTGTAATTCTGATAGAGACGTTAGGTCTCTTGTCAATTGGTATCAGTGTGTGGATCAGTCATGTTTTCGAGGTCCGACATTGCACCCTATGGCATTGATAGATAACTTTACAACAAATCGTTGCTCATCTTTTCATCACTCCAGTCTCCAGTCATCAACATCATCAAGTCAATTTTTTCACCTCGTGTACTGAAACTAAGATCAGAATCAACTATCCCGGTTTTGGCGCCCTTGGTGATCAAAACCTATTTTTTCCAAGGCCAGACTCACGACATCCACCGCTTTTAAGAAATCGTTGGATAATTCATTAGGGTGATTTTTGCCAATCGTTTTTCATAACGGTTGCAGTGTCGCCATTCGAGTTGTTTGTCCATGATTCCTTGAGGCCAAGAATGCATCGATCTGAGTCTAGCTCTGAATCCAGTAGATTTGCATGAATCAGATGATCACAGACGCGCCACAATTTTTCGTGTGAATTAACCAACTCACGTCTAGGCCTGAAGATAATAATAACAATAACAGCAGCTAGGAAACAGGCATGCGAGACTCTTAAGCGGAAATAATGAATGAATAAAACAATAGAAAAATCGCATAAGGGACTGAGAAAAAGAATGACTGGTAGAAACTGATATTGTGTTTGTTTTTTACAAAACTGTATATGTCAAAGATAAATCGTTGTGAAAGGATTTCCTGCCCAAGGGTTTTTGAATATTTGACGTGTTTCTCACCCCTTCAATCTGTCAGTCAAATGTATTTCCTACGAGGTTTTTTATTTCTTATAACATATGATTACGTGTAAATAATGTGTTTTGCACTTCAAGTGGACTAATCAATCAATTTTTCTAGAAAGGCTTGAGTAGTTTTGGCTGAGCGAACACGAAAACTCCTCGGACTGAATAAAGAAAAATACAAGAAGAAAATGAACGGAGTTGATGGGAAGAATAGAAGAAAACGGCAAATGAACACAAATATCTGGGTTTTTTTCTCGCTTCCATTTATTGAAAAGGAAATCACACCTTCGAGAATATTAATTTGTAGTTGGATTAGTTCAAAATTACAAATTAGCCAACATCTTTGCACATTGTGAACGCAGCTCAAGGTGTATCGATTTCGCCTCTTAATGAAGAACGATTGTGAGAATTTGTATCATTTTACTTATGCCCAAAGATTTCAATCTTCATCCGTCTCAGCAGCTAGCCACTGCACATTGCTTATCTATGGTTTATACTCTTTATATTACCTACAATTAACTTCTTCAGTCCTATAACACAATCATAGTGCAATGCTTATTTATTCGTCATTTAGTTCGCCCAAAATTTATCGTTTTACTGCCCGACAAGTGGGAGGAAGACATTCCCGCACGTTCGTTTTCAGGTTCGGTATTTCAGGTTCGGTATTTCAGGTTCAGTCCTTATTAGAAAGATACTTCTGGGCAAATTGACAAGAGCGTGGCAGCTTGAAGGGTTATAGCCGGTTACTAAGGAACACGGATGCTTTTTCAAAACTTCGCATTTAAATTGCGATTACAAACCCTGGAAAGCGTCTAAATAATTGATTTGAAAGTCAAGCCAATTTGTCCAGAAAAAGTCGATTCCACGGGGATTTTCCAAGTCCTTAGCCAGCAATTACTGATGTTGGCAAGATAAGACCATGAATATAAACGAGTTCATATTCGCACGGTAAAATGCAGGAATGGATTCAAAACAGAATACATACCCCCCTCTGCAATGTTGATGTAAACAAACTAGCCAATAATTCGAACGTTGATATATTTAAGACAATAGCATTAACCTGTGTTGACTTGTAAAACAAAAGTCCTTGCTTTACACCTGGTTGTTTAACGCATGAAAAACATCCACCATAAACAACACAGAACATCAACGGAATTAGTTTCAGATGGCCCACGGCCTTTGTAGTTCCTCTAGAAAATATCCATAGGGACTTAGAGACGGTATTTGTTTTTTTTACAAGGTGATGGTGACTTTACAAAACCATAATACATCCTGATTTTTAGACGTTTTCCTCTCTGGCTGCCAACTCGAACTGATTGCTCTATGCCATTATACATAAAAGGAAAACATTTTTAAGACTTTTTTTTTTTTCAAAAAAAAAATGACTTCGAATTCTCCAAAAACACAGGTGACTTCAGTATCCGGTTTGATTGACAGACGGCAGCTTCCAAGACCTCTGATTGGCTTCCTCGGGCAATTACCGCTGTTTTCAATTCTCCCTCTGACTGGTGCGCGATCGAATAGTGTTTTACGGTGCTAAAACTGTTAAGGAGTCAGGCATTGAAGGTGGTCTCAAATTGTGCGATTCAACTTGGTCACTGTGTGTCTATTATTGCTAACTGTCAGCCGTGTTATCACAGTCCTTTCGGATGCTACTGATGTGTGGTTCTCGTTGATATGCAGGTTGAACAAGATTGACAACATAAACATGGGTTCTGTTAAATCGTCTTTAAACTTATTTATCCTCGACATGAATACTATAAGTGTTATACTGGATGTGTAGTCGTCATTGGATAGTTGTTTGTTGATGTTCGGGGGGAAAACTCTTAACCGAATAGTCTGAGTCATCATGCCAATCCGTAGAGGTCGCTTTGCTCCGCAAAATACGTTCCTAGAGACGATTGCTCAGAAATTTGACCATGGAAGTGAGTGCTTTAAAATATTGTTTAAAAAGCTATAAACACGTTTGAATCAGAAACTACTTGGCTAACATTATTGAGTTTAATCAAAGTGAATCACTGAAGTGCATCTGTTTCAAATGTCTTTATTTAGCCTCGTATTTTAACTGAAATACTTCGAGACTATACATCATGATTCCTTTTATTTTCCCATCTTTTTTATCTCACAGATAGTAACTTCGTATTGGGAAGCGCACAGGAGAAGAACGATTACCCGATAGTCTACTGTAGCGATGGTTTTTGTGAACTAACAGGATTTTCGAGAAGCGATTTGATGCGACGAAGTTGTGCCTGTAACTTTCTTTATGGCTTAGAATCTAACCAAGATGATGTTCAGAGCATAGAAAACGCTCTCAAAACACAAAAAGAATTAAAAAAGGAAATCCTGTTTTACAAGAAAAATGGTGAGTAAGTTTATATTTTTATTTCATGGTTTCTTTTATCGGTAATTACAGCCCTCGGTTTTAAAAATGCACATTTGAATTGTTTTGGAGGTCGTAGTTTTGTTATGCGATTTACCTTGATTGATTTTCAAAATATACCGATGATTCGTGGCCAAGACAATAGAAGCATTTCCCTCGCTAATGGAATATTCCTAGAACCCCGACAGGTTCATCCTAGTCTGGAAAATCAAAAATGACTTTTCGCATTATCAAGCTGAAAAAAAATACAAGAATAATATACAACTAGATTCTCATGAAAGTCTCAATTAAAATGGTGCCTTCTCTAGAATAGTACTTCAAACAATTGAAAACAGGTCTAGTCAAATTTACATACTGAATCGATATGACTGCTTGATTGTAATGGTGTACATAAATAAATCGTGTTCATGAAATATTTAAGTAAGAACTATAGGCAATGAAGGACAATGAATCTGCCTGAAAAAGACAGAGAGGCCAGATGAAAATACTAAGCAATTCTCCTTATAGACGACAGAACCACACGTGGTTTTGAAGTAAGGAATCGAGTTCTAGAATCCTTAAGGAAGTGATGTAGAGAGTGATGTTGTTATGTCATGAGATGGGAATACTTCGAAGAGATAATATTCATGGGATAGCTTTTTAAGGGAAGATTAGGTTGTCTTCATGGAGTGGAGAATCACAGTCACTCCAAAGACAACCAACAGTTCTGAGATAAAATATCAATCAGCAGAATAGCGTTAGTTTTGAAGCACAAAATACCACCAAAAACCAAAACCACGGATCATGATAATAATATCGTGTTCAACTAACAAGTTATTAAATACCAACCATGTAAAATGTATTTTTTTCATTTGAACACAAAGTTTAGATAAATCCATTCTTTACAATAAAATCCTACTGGTTGGATATAGTTGTAAGCGGAAATATCTTTTTAACTGAAGTTAACTAGTGCCTTTTATTTTTACTGGTCGTGTTTAGAACACAATTGCGGGTCAATTGTACAAGACAGCTTTGTACAGTTACATTGATTTTTGCGACAACAAGGGTATAAATAGGAAAGTTAGCGAATACACAGTTTGTCCATTCGGGGTTATATTTTTACTCGAATCCGTCGTTTCTTGAAGTACGATTTTACGAGCTTGTGGTCTGTGATAGCACTGTGTCAACGATCACTAAAAATGGTGATTTGTATGCCAGATTGATTTGAATCAATCCGATGCGTGGTAGCTGTACAGGGGCCACGAACAACGACTTCAAACCGAGATGTGCGTTCGTGTTTTTGTTTTCCAAGACATGAAATAAACTTCAAATCAAGCAAACCCCGCAGAGATCCTTCCACTGAATGACAGAGGTTAACATATGCAATCTGTAATTGATAGCAAAAATCCAAGGATGTTTATCATTTCTTGCCTTCTCGTTTATGTGACTTAATTTAACGCCTGCGAGGAATAAAATAACACTGACTAAAATTGCGCGGGATTGCTTTTGGAACTCGCTTAGCATGAATTGATCGAGTACATTATTTGGTTGTTTGGACACCGCGTTGTTACAAGTTGAAAACGAATCAAACTTGTTCGCTTTTCTCAAAGGAATAATGACGAATAATAATGCCATAGGAAAGGAAAGATTGGAGGAGGAAGGAAAGTGAAAGTCAGTTTGAATAGAATGACAGATTTCTTAGGATTATGCCAGGATTATACAACTGTAAAATGAATCATAGAATTGGAAAAAGAAAATCTCGGAACGCGAGGCTTTATTTTGGAGAAGGAACATAATTAACTACGCTTGCAACAGACGGTTATTATAAGTAAACATGGCAGCAAAAAAAATCGCCTTTTTCCTTCATTCACCTGGCAGATTTAACTGGTAATTTTTTCCGAAAACACAATCTGAATAGAATCCGATTTCTGTTGGGAAAATTATTCTGCTTTTTGACATGATGTCGTTCAAACATTACTTCTGAGTGTGTATGTATTGCTTCGAGCTCATTAAAAATCTACATGTGGTAACCCAAACTCTTGGCCTTAAATCTGAAACCTGGCGAAGATAGCCCACAGGGGTTACTCTACGTAAGAAAGACGACAGCTTGGCTGGTGAAGTAAACTCGTCTACTATTTGAAGAGAATGCAATCTAGATATTTTGAATTTTGTAGTATGACGATTAACATTACTCTAAATGAAAAAGCGCTAATGATCAAAACTATGAATGAAGAATAAAATGGTTAAAAAGAGATGGATCGAAAGGAATGAAAGCTTGATATTAAGATAATTAATGCTGTGACAAGACTACACATGTTTAATTATTTTTTTCATATCTCCAATGGGAAACATTTCTGGGGGATTTCGGTGTATGTACACCGCTAGGGAATCAATTCAAGTAGTAAATCATTCTCATTCTTAATGCAAATTAAAGTAGCTCTGTATTTAGACTGTACTAAAAAACCGAAAAAATGATCATAGGAAATCCGGTAAAAAATATAAGGTTGAAATAATTTATCGTTACTTATATGGAGACTTGCATCGAATAACAAGGAAGCCCTCACGTTTAAAGCCTTTTTAGTGTCAGAATATGTACATATTTGGAGTGCCTTTTGGCAGTAGTGTTACAAATTTGTCATGTCTGAAGTCCTAACCACATCGTGGTGATTTCAGAATTACTTTTTGACATCCTCCATAAACCGTCACGTAAAAAGGCTAAAATTCTACAGAACTAGAAAATTTATTTTTAGAAGACGAACAGTAAAATAAGTCGGTAAAATGAAGAAAATTAATTAACTGGCTATTGTTATAATATGGACGTGTTTTTGACATCAAGAGCGCGATTTTTTCGGCAAGTTCGGTAGCTCAGGTGACAGATTCAATAAAGATGACCAATTTTTTTAGCATATGGGAGAGAAATTGGTTATTTATTTTATATTTTTATTTTTTTCATTATCACTTGGGGTAAAAGCTCTCTCTTTTTTCATCTTCTCAGAATAGTAGATTTCCGATTTCTTTTGTCTTGGAGGTGAATGAGCGAATTTAAACCGCTATTATCGTGGGATTATGAGGGAGATTGAAAAAAAATACGTTAAGTACTAACTGAAATAAAAATTGAATTCAGGGGAATAAAACAACTCGTTAGGATTGAACATTTTTTTAGCTAATCTCGCTACCTTCTTCAGTGTGGGTTTATTATTTTTTTTCGATTGATCCACAGCTCTAAGCAAAGCATTTTGAAGAACTCTAACTTAACACGCTAAAAATCTACATTAGTACGGCGCAATATCGTAGCTACAGATATATTCCAGAAACAAATAAGATGAGTAAATAAAGAAATGTAGCGTTGAGCTAGCATGATTAAAAAACCCGTAAAATTCATTAGCACCCGTATACCGGTAGCCACCATATGCCGCTATATTAAAACTTCAAAAACATCTCCTTGAAAGAAAATTCCGAGAACGATTCCAGCTCTCCTACCTCAATTTTTTTTAAATCAATTCTTGAAGCTTTACATATTATAATAAGTCTATAGCACTTGAGGATGAATTCCCTGAGGTTATTGGCGAAAAAATAAAAAACTGATTTGGGTTAGTTGGTTAGTATGGGCAGTAAGTTATGTGGCTAAGCTGTCTAAGAGTTAGATTAACCGAATACAAGAATAAATCTTATTTTTCATGTAGGAAAATCTTCAAGAACCAAGGAATAACAATTTTGAGTAAGAGGGTACTGTAAGCTGGTTATAGGACTTAGAGATCGCCGGGTTGCCATCAAGCTTACAAGTGTATTTGCAAAGCGACGTGAAGTACAGTCATAAAGTATTTTAATGAATTTATTCCGTGATTTGAGGCTGCGTAGAACGGATAACAACTGAAACTCCAAACACCTTGAACATCAGTCGTCATCATTGATGTCGTTTTAATAGTTTCACTGTACCTTCTATTATTATTATCGCCATCATCACTATTATTATTATTATCATTAATATTAGTATCATTAATATCATTGAAATTTATAAGAATGGTTGTCGTATCTCAAGATTGATATCGACACAACTATCTTTTAATAAAAATAAATTAGTTATAAAAAATGTATTAAAGCTAGAAGCATATTGTGACCTGCCAGTTTTCCAAAATAATTCTAAAACCTCGAAATTAATTTCAAACGAACTTGGAAGTCTTTAGAATTTTACGTTTTTTTTTGTTTTTTTTTGAAATTGATAAATATCTGTTCAAAAAATTGTATTAAGAATTAAGAAAGACTTGAAATTTAAACTGGAAAATTGTAAAGTTATCAAACATAAAGAAATTTCTAAGTATCACGATAAATATATATAAGTATTTGATATTTCGAAAACTTCGTCCTTGAGTTAGGGTTTTTGTAAGGGAAAATACTCAAGCCCAAACAAATAAAAAACTCAATCAAAATTTACACTAAATTCCGTGAAAATATTCCTTAGTTACCGATGCATTCACCGGTAACTAAGCACGATTCATAACGGTAATATCAATACATATATTATTGAACAATAAAAAGTAGAGAAAATACCAAACGGAAAGCTCAAGTGGTAATGGATATTAGAAGATCAAGGGTTGTTGGACAAAGGAAGTGGCTTTCTTTGGAAAGCTTTTGGAACACAAAAGAAAAGGGCCAAACTAGGAAAGCTTCCCTAATGGGCGAAAATAAACAGACTTTTCTTGTAAGGGATGTAGAAAATATAAAAAGGGGACCGCCAAGTGGAAGAGAACGAAGACAGCTTTGAAGAGGATAGCCGAGGAAATATATTAATGAAAACTGCTAATAACTCGGTTCTATTATGATAGACTAAAAGTGCAAAACTTGTTGTGAGGATTCCATAAGATGTGTGGAAGGCAGAAATGGACACTAATGTCGGCTACCGAATTTAAAAAAAAAAATCACTTATTTAGCTTTTTCCGTCTACTGGAAGCGCGGTAAAAATACTAAGCCTACGTTCTACATTAGCTTTTAAGTTTCCACTGAAATATTATTTAAAAATTCAATGAATTCAGCCTGTAATTGTTCGAGAACAAAAACAGAACCATCATCACAGCATGAACATTTTTTGGCAATTGAGAGCAGATGGAAGCTAACGTAATGCCGGACAGAACAAAACGGGTTCTATATATATACATACCGGCAGAAATAATTTTATGATTGGTTGGGTTTACGTCGTCTTTATTTCTTACAACCAAACCTGTTTTTCTTAGAATTTTTTTTTTTTTTTTTTGTAAATCCAGCTTTATACAGTTCTTGCCTTTTGTGTTTTCCAGAACTTTTTCCGCCTTTATTATTTTTAATAGTGTTCTTTACCAATGCTTGACTGTATGGAAGGATAGAGTTCAGGGACAGTAGACATAAAAAAGTAATTAGTTGATTTATAAGTGAGAATTTTGTATTTTAATCAGACAAGGTTTTATGTTGATAACAGTTGTCCTATAGGTAATAATTATCTCAGTTTTATCTCGTTTTAGAGTCTAATATTGCCAGTTTTGATTGCTTTGACTATCTATACATAAACAATAAGTCTGGGTACGGAGGGAAAGCCAAAAGAACAGATATGAGCGTCACTAACAACTTTGCAATTGAAACTTTAAGGAAAACGAAAAAAGAGCGCGAGAGAAAGATGGAAAGAGAGGGAGTTAGAGAGAGAGAGACAGAGAGACACAAAGAGACACAGAGAGAGAAAGAGATCACTGGTTATAGAACTTGGGAAAATTCACTGGAATGCCAACATAGCTCAAGTGTGGTCCTGCAGAACAAGAGCTCAGTTCTGGCGGTTTATTTCGAACATGACCAAGCTTTTAACATTTTAATCTACGAGTGCTAAGAAAACTCGTCTACACTAGGCTAGATAATCATTCCTTGAGATGATCGGCTTTGGAAGTATTTGTTTTTGAAATAGATCTAGAATTCCTGAGACTGCGGAAAACCTTTCGTTCGGCCATTGGTGATTTTTATCTAGTCCATTCCATTGTATCCCATCCAATTCCAATTTGTTTTCTTTTCTAATCTATTAATTTATAATAATAATAATAATAATAATAATAATAATAATAATAATAATAATGATGATGATGATGATGATGATGATGATGATGATAACGTTTTTATTTACCGAGGGTATTACACGAAATAGTGTAAAAACACTAATAAACTTGTGGCCCTCATTTCATTTCATCCCATCCTATTTCATTCTCTATTTTCATCCCCTTTGAAGCTTTTTTACTGCGGTTTTAAAGCCACATTCCTCGTGTACTGATTTACATATGTTTATGTCTGTTATACTATATATATATTAATATTACAACATTATGTTGAAGACATGTTTCTTCTTCCGTGAGTACATGTAGTACCAAACCAGCGATCCATTAGTATATACATACATGCAGGAAATTGATATTAGGTGGATATTATTACGTAAACAAAAGAAGGGAAGCTCAAATCTTTTCATATTGGCACGATATTCGTTTGCCATTGCTGGCTTCCAAAATCGCCATTTTGTTTGAATCAGAACAATTTTTCCCATTTCCGTGAGACTCCAAAGATCTCTTGCCGTAATTTTTAGTGCAGCCCAATTCAAGGACAACGCATTGAACTTTAATTCTCATAAGGGTCTGAGAGTTCTGTTGTTTTGTCTTCAAAATTGAACTACATTGGAATTACACTACAAGGAGTCAATTGTTAAATCATCCAAAATGGCGGCCACGCTTTTCTTTTTGGTTTTGTTGCTGTTATTTTTGCCCTTGGGAATAATTTTACACCACCGTACCTAGTATATACATTTTTCTCGGACCTAGTATATGTATTGATATGCTACATTTTTCTTGGGATTAGAAATTACTTATTCTTCATTCGGCCTACAACTAGAATTACTCGACCCCAAGCCCCTAATCATCAACGCGTGAAGTTAACAACTTGTAAATGTTATCATTACCCTGAAGCAACATCTGGGCAGTCCAAAGTCAGGGCCACGGCTAACTCACAGATCAATTTAGAATTTAGTTTATTAGGAGGGAGAAAAACCAGACAACCCGGAAATATAAACTAGAATCAAAGAAGAGCTCCAACAATGCAAACTCTACTCACATGTGATGCTGAGTCCAGGAATCGAACTCGAGATCCCAGAGGTGAGACACGAGTGTACTACCACTACGACACCCGATTCCATATCAACCTTGAAAAATTCAGTTTGGAGTTGAAGATGTTTAAAACGAATGTATTATACTAACATATGAAATTATGGACCAGACAGTTTTTTTATAAGTCAAGAAATAACAAAGTTGATACGATTATCAGTTACTCTTTACTAAATATGGATGAAACATGGAGAAACCTTGTTCCAAACACTACCATTTTGGCAAAGAAAAATTTGCTTTCAAAGTAAAAAAAAAAGGACTGAAATAAAAATGACAGAAAACTTAAAAATAAGACGATTTGTTTATTGTTTAATGTCGGTGTACGTTCAAATAATTCCGATATATGTTACATCAGTGACATAACAAATATTTAGTCAACCATTCCCCAGGAATTATGCAATAGTTAAACTTCTCGTCTAAAAATAGCAACAGAATGCGGAGAGAAGATCAGTTAGTTCTTGTTTGAAAATAGTTAATTCCCTAGATATAATACTTTCTACCCGCAACTGAAAATTATTTGGAAAAAAAATGAAGAACTTTGGCTTGAAATAAAGAAAAAAAAAAAAATCCAATTTAATTTTTTTGTTGCCAAGACTAAATATTACCTGCCAATTCTTTCCCACCATTTGGCAGAGTTTAAAATTGCTTTCCCTGCCGCTTGCCAATAGCATTTTAAATCTATTGGCAGGTCGCTTACTTGGAGTTTTGATTAATGAAATTATAAAGAGAATTTTCGCCCACTCTTTTAAAGTGCACCATAGCTTCTCCTTAAAAATCTAATCCGTGTTTAGGTTAATGCAACTCGCTTTCGAGTACGTCTCTCTTCTCTGCGTTCGATGCTATAGCTATCTTAGTTCTTATCTCTCGCGGAATTATCTATCAAACTTTTACCCCAAAAATGTAATAAATACTAAGAAAAGTAATAAGCTCAAATGAAGGTCATTAGGAAAAGACAAAAAAAACTTGAATCAAGTTAAATTAATAAGTAAAAAGAAAACGAGCTTAGGTCAATAATTTAGAGCGAAAAAGTAATAAACTCGGAAAACCGCGAGTTTATTATATTGATACCATCTTGGAACTTGAATATGCCCTTAGTTTTAATTTCTAGTCACTATATACCAGTGTTATCAAAAGATTTCCGAATGATTGGAATATGTTATCTTCGTAACTTGGAAGAAAAGGGTTTTGTGGTCTACTTTGTTGAGGTTTATCTTCATGAGAAATTAGCAGCTAATAGCTACAATTGGCCAGTCGTTTTTCGGTTTTCATATAGTGCTTGTGATAAGTAACAGTAATTAAGGATCTGAGAATTTTACGTCGATCATTTTAAGAATTGTGAACTGTGGGCCATGATTAAAGTCGAATTAAAGCGATCTATAATCATCAATAATAGATTGTATACAGTCTGTCAAAGCAAGATTATTCAACAGCTCCTGCATTCCTGGGTAGAAAATGAATAAACTGCATGTTCAAAGAGATGTAATTTCCGCTGTACAACCTTTTTCGATTTATCGGATTACTCAAATCCCAATGTTTTATATAAAGAGACTTTTCTTAGGGACTATTTGATTTGAGACACCATATCTATAGGGATCTTTTTTAGCCATCCTAGTTCAAAGACATGTTTGAAAGGCAAGGCAAAGCGTGGTTGAAATCCCACGACGGCCATGTCTATTCCCATGAGAGCAAAAGCCTTTGTTTGGAACGTTCTGAAACGCCTCAAAGCGAGGGCAAGGGGACCCAAGGGATTCAAAACCAATATGGCACTCCGCGTGATTAAAGCGTATTATACGAGAACTCATTCATTGTTCTAATCTTCGTGAATGGAAATTGTTTTTTCATTGTCATCAATCATTCGGTGATTCATGCACTTTTGATGTCGAGAATAAAACAACAAATACACTCCAGCCCACATCAGTCTCCAAATAGCCGAGTTCTAGAGTTTTGAAACAGGGGGGAAAAACCCTTAATCTATGAGCGTATCAAAACTACAGTATCAGCCAAACAATTTCAACACGTGTCCAAGCATGTCCCTCCCATTTTCTAACACAACGGTTTTACTGTATACTAGATGTAACATTAGGCAGAAAATCTGAACGGAATAGCTCAGCTTCTACTTCTAGTCAAAAATCCTGTTAAATTCTAAATGTTTTAATCGTCATATTATATTTAAGCGGCGAATCTATATCTTAAATGCATTTTTGACTCTATTAAATATTGTTTATGATATTGGTTTTCGCAACAGATAAATAAATAATGAGATTCTCAGTCGAAGAACATATATAGTTACTCTCTGTGATTGTTATCCGACAAGTGCTATGAAATTGCATTAAGTAGCCAAGATTTGCCACGTAAGTTAAGAGAATTTCTTCAGCCTTATTCGCCGTGAAGAAAGGAAATTATGTCAAAAGAATAACTTCAAGCATTTAAACTAAAAATAATGCACAATCCAGAGGCAAACTAGAGTAGCCAGAATGTTCTATGTGGGATGGCACTTTTCATCTTTAAAGTATGAGGGGGTGTCAACGCTAGATTTGCCACTTTTTGGTTGTTGCCATAAATAAATAAATAAATAAGACTGTCGGGTGAAAAGAGACAATCTCATCTCGTCACAGTGAATAGCCATAAAAAAATAGAGTTGAAGTTGAATGGTTAGTGGGCCGAGTGAGTGGGACAAAGTCACGAGATATATCCAAGAGAGTCTTGGCTAAAAGCAAGGAGATAGGAGTATTTTATATGACAGTTATACTGAGCTACCGGTAGTACAGATGAACTAGAAAATAACCCCGAAGTGACACTAATGTTGGTTAACAATAGCATGCAGTTATAGTTCGGCGGTGACAACAGGAACATGACCGACGTCAAAACAAAGCTCTTGCCAAATTGGTCAGTGGTTTTGGTGTCTTGACGTGGTGAATTTCCATCTGTTTGAGGAAAAACAAAATTACCACATCTTTTCACAACATTTCTACTTATGGTTAAATAATGTGAAGGCGTTTGGAGTGGACAGGAGTGAGATTACTGACCAACCAGGAAGAGAGAGATCTTTGATTGATCCATATCCTCACCAGGAGGAATGAGATATATTTGAGATGAACAAAACATTGAGATGAATAACTGCTTGACGGACACAGGAGTTTGATTATTTTTTTCATATTTTTTCTTCTTTTGTCTTTCATTCTTTTGTTTTTTTTTCCTTTTTTCATGCGTTTTCCTATCCTTGTTTTTCCTTTTCCTTTTCATCTTGTTTCCTTCTTTTCCTTTCCCTTCCTTTCTTTTCCTTTCTTTCGTTTCCTTTCCCTTCCTTTCCTTTCTTTTTCTTTGTGCTTTTAGTGCATTTGCATACATTTTCAGCCCAAAGGACTAATATTTTTGGCATGTAGCAATACAGGTTGTTTTTTTTTTGTTGTCATTTTATCGGAAAGAAATAATTGATGGGCGGGAAGAAGCACAAAACTAAGCCATTCTGACAACATCCAAGATAAACTTCTGATTACTTCAAGATAAGAGCGATCTCCTGTTCTAGCCAGTAAAACCATAGTCTGATAGCAAGAAAAAACACGTTAAGAAGAAAATGGATTTTCAATACCACTTATCATTAGTGGAAATCGGTACCATACTCTACACGGCGTCTACTGATATCAAACATACAAACACTTGAGTGAAAAAAAGCTATACCCTTAGGATGGGAAATGCGAAGTCAGATATTTAAAGATTTATTAAAAGCTCTAAAAAATAAAAAACTCCAAGGAATATTCATTTAGAGAGTAGTTTCAACTGTCGGTGTAGGCATACAGTCTGTTCAAAGGTCATCTAGCACCATGGAATAAAATAAGCAGAATTGATGGATTTTTTTTTTTTCACTTTAAAACCCATTTGCTTAGGATAATTCTTAAATATCGTTTAATTTGAGCGAAGTTTTGAGAGCCTTTTCTTGTCTCTTTGAAGTTCAGTTCATAAGAAAGTAAAAGTGGAAGCAAAAATGAGTGGTCTAATTGGTTATGTAATGCTGGTGATCTCAAAAAATTGTTTAAGTCTCTCTTTAATCCGTGTAGCATTGGAGTTAAATACAGGGGGACTTTGAAGGCGAGAGGGAGAAAGGTACAAGTCGACCTATAGTGGTAAAGGGCTGTTCTGCCAAAAAACACTGATATTCCACTACCTTAACCTTCAATAACGGTCCAATATCCCTTACAACCGAAGATAAACATCTGAGTCTGGGTTGACAAGGATAATAATCCGTTATTTTATCATTAAACCAAAACATAGTTAGGGGAACTTAACTGACTTGTTTTGATTTGAATTACCAAAGGGTTTGATATGAGAAGCAGATATCAATCCTTGTGACAATTTCGTCAAAAATAAAATTCAGATAACCTTAGTTTTATAAACGAAATAAGTCGTGCTTCGAGATTTTAGCGAGTAAGAACCTCCTATTTTTCGATTCGAAGTGACAATGGGAAATAGCACAGTAATATATTAAGGTGTATGATTAAGAGGGGAGATCAGTGCTAATGATAATCAGAGTCTACTTTGAAGTGTCTTCCCGGGATTCAAGATACCACAAGGACCGCCTTTGGCTTGGACTTAACACAGCAATGGATTAAAAAGTTAAAGATTTAAAGGAAGATTGAAAATGTTATTTCGATCGTCTGATAGCTTTATAGAGGAGTTGTGATTGACACAATGAAGTTAGTGCATTTTCAAGAGGCGCCAATCTGCTTTCTTGTCCTATTTTCATTTTGTAGATCGTGGCGTACAGACACAAGATTTAAAACCGAGATTTTATAGAAGGGTTTGTCGAAAAGGTACTCTTATGACACAATTGGTAACAAAAACCTGTCTTCCTCTGCCTCAACAAAAATCCAGACCTTTCACTTCACACTTCCGTCAAAACACTACTGTATATAGGATAGAGGAAAGTTTCAAATACAAATAAAAAATAAAGTACTTGTTGTTAACGTTTTTAAACACGTTAAAACGTGCTTTCGTAGTTAAGCCGTTTCGTATTTCACTTCAGAAGAAAAAATAAGAGATATATAAAATTGATAAAAGTTACGAGTATTTTATGTTTCATGTTATGAGTATGGAAAAGAAAAGGAATGACACAGTTAAAAGAAAAGAAAGAGAGAGGCATAGGAAGGAAAGGAAATTAAAAAATAAGTGGCGAGAACAAATGTTTGTTAGAACAAATTATTCCTGCTTATTCACACAGTCTACCTTAATTGATAGAAAATAGTTTCATCACATTCTTGTTACCAAGAAACTATGGCAGACAATCAATCATGCAACTTGTCTTCGTTTGATACAGTTTCAATCAGTACAAACCAAAACCTTAGTTACCGTAGTAGCTTTATATTAACGTAATTTAAGTTAAAACCCTATAATAAAGCAGTTGACACGTTTTTTAATGGACGAATGAGTCTAAAATATTATTTGAGGCTCTGGCGCTGAGCGCTGCTAAGCGAGAGATTCGTAGTTAAGACCCGCGTGCAAAAGTGTATTTGGGAAGAAGTAAGAAGCGTTTTTTCACGAGGGTCTTAGTTACACGGTACAATTTTGGCCTGTATAGGTCTATATACCTTTCGTAAAACTTTCTCGGAAAAAAAAAATATTTAAAAATTCTGTGTCATGATGCGCTGCACGATTTGTTTCCCACAGCTCAGCTGAGAGTTTAAGAGCGACCTCGAGATCTCCCTGGTTTCCATCGGTAATTTGAGCCATCGAAGCCACTTGTGCACCGTTAGAAGTCTTATTAATTTTGCTTCGATTTCTTGTTTGTTTTATGCTTGCTTGTTTGTTTGATTTTGTTGGTTTGTTTGCTTTTTACAATTGATCAGTAGGTTTAGGCACAGTTAAATTTTACTAATATAAAAATATCAACTTTTGACTTCAACTTCAGGAACGTCTGTTTAATCGTGACTTTTGAGCCAATACTCTTGCCAAACTCGCCATCCAAAGAGTCCGCATAGTTTGATTTTATATTTCGTATAGACATATATCTTTTTCCGTTCATAGACACATATATATGAATATTATATTTATTGATCCCTGATCTACAAACAAAAATTCACACCTTTTTAATGTATTACGAAATGTTTTACCATTTACGGGAAAAAAATCCGGAAATTTCGGTTGGGATAACCTGTATTTAGTTCCTTCAAATGGAAAGCAAATATCTCGAATGGAAAAATGTCCGCATGGGATTGGAGTGTTCCATGTACAGCTAAAGCCTCAGCACCGTACCCAGAGCTTTGTCAATGGCTGTGATTATAAATGAGGGTCTGGAAGTGATATGAAACTGCATGGAATGTGTAATTGCTACAAGAACCGTCCATTCGGAAGTTCTGACTGGGAAAAGAGGGCTACAATTTTTTAAATAATCCAAAAATTCCGGGAAGTGTCCAGTTGGTCGAACCAAAATAGCGTTTTTAAAACATTTACCTCCCAACCGAAATTTCCGATTTTTTTTTTTTTCGTAAATGGTAATTATATAAAATTGATCTTATAACGTGGCCACCAGCCTGAGTATTTTTGTTATACACCTCTCAATTTGATTTTTTTCTCCAATTGTCAACGAAAGGTAACCTATTATGTGTCAGGTTGTCGAAAGGATTGATTAGATTGGATGTGAACAATTATTATATAGAATTGGTGCGGAAAGAGTTTCATGTTTTTAATCGACCACTTAAGCTTGTCACTGGCATGTGTACAAAAACTACTTCACAAGAAGGATTTTTTAGATATCGTGTATCGAAATGTTATAAGGTATGAGTGAAGTAAACACATTTGATTTCAATCGTGAAGGGATTTTCTTGACATGCGCATTCTTGTGCTTTCAGATTTAAATAGCTGTTATAACGGATGCATGCAAATCAGATATTCTTTTGTTTTAAGAATGATACAAGTGAGGCTATCGGGTCGATACAATGCTTGTTGTCTCATTTGCATCTCATTTGCATGCATCCGTAATGACAGCTATTGTCGTTCTTTCGTTTGGTTGACAACAAGAATGATTGTCGTCACACAATGGCGGTGTATTTTGTATTTTTGTCACTCAATGCTAGAATCCCACACGTCTTGAATGTACACCTAGCATACAATTAGCCGTTCTGAGATTGAGGGGAAAACGGGTCGAGTTGGTATTACATTACATTATAGGACATGTTTCCAAGATGGCGTCAAATTTCGTCTCCTAAAACAGTCCCACAATGCACTGTGATGCTAACTCGACCCAGTTTCTTCCACAAACTCGGCCATGGCTAATACAAAAACCAGTTCTCATAATACTAATAGCTGGGCATGCATCATTTTTTTTGGTATTTTTGGTTCATATACAGTTATTTCAAAAAAGGTTGGTAAAGGTTTTGTTGCATGTTGCACATTGCATTTTGCAAGCTTGAAATGTACTATATTCATATGCAAATCATGTCAGCACAAAAGAACATATGCTGGAAAAACCTGCAGACAAAGTCAGGGGAAAAATCATGTGGTTGTGACCTTTCGCTGCTTGAATTCACATCACCCATACTGCATTTCGGGCTTGGTATGCAACAAGCAACAAAACCTTCACCAACCTTTTTTTGCAATAGCTGTATATAGTCCCGACGCTTTTCTAATGAAACTTTATTGAAAATATTTTAGGCAATACTTAAAAACAGCTCTAAATGTTGCATAGTTGATAGTAAAGCAAAACAAAACTACCCACGGTTCAACGAAGTCATCTTCTACGCTGTTTTTTTCAGATAACACTAAGATATTCGCGTTTTGTATCGGTTTTTAGCCATTGAGTAAATATCATTCCTGAACATTCCTGATCAATCGAAGAAAGTCTTTAAAAAATAATCCATTAAAAGATAAGTAAAGTCAAAGCACTAAATTAAACTTAACCCCGATTAAGAATAATAAGCTTTAATTTTTCATGTTTAGGATGAAAATCACAGATCCGAGTTTGATTGACGTGTTTTTGAAATAAAATAGTCCCTAGCATTTCTGACAATTTATTTCTTTTTTTTTTAATGTTTCCCTTCCAGACATTTCTTACTGATTTTCTTGTCAAGCCATACAGATAACGAAATTATCCAAACCCACGCTTTTCATTTAGGCATTTCTCTTATCAACTCTCCATTTTCTCTCTTCTTAAAGTCATAATCCTTTTTTCCCAGTGAATAGTTTATCGTATAAAATTATCTTTCTCGAAGCTTGACGTATTGGGTCAGGAAAATCCTACATAACCTTGTCAAACTCTCCTGTAGTTGATTCATGTTTACAATATATTGGTCGTTCGAGCACTGTGTGATATTTGAAAACATTTTCTCAGTTTAATCTAATGGACTGCTTAGTATTTCTATTAATAGTTAAAAACCCATTTTCCTTCTAAGAGATTAATTCTTAACGTACTTCTCAGTCACTTTAACCGGAGTTTTACAAGTCAACAACCACGCATGATATATATTTGCTATCGTCATGGAATTTGTTCGCAAAAATAGACCGATAACTTTGATACTTTTTTCAATCTTTACCGCCACCGACAAGAACATTCCTGGTTGACTTTGGAATAAAAATTTAAAGATTTCATTTAACACGGGATCTATCTTACAACAATGAGTACTTTTTATGAGGCTAGTATATGTATTGCTTTAGTTTTTCAGCGTTGCATGAAGTGGATGTAAAAATGCAGAGGTGGAAAACATTCAATACGTCCTTCAAATCCCTCTTCAAACCAGTTACATATGTAATTTGGTTTTCTATGTTTTTTCTATTCCTAAGTCTCAAAATCCAGATGTTTCTTCCTAAAGTTCGAGAATTAGGATATATCAATCCAAAGCAACTTAAATTAATGATACTCAGGCACAAAAATAATGACCAGAGAAATCAAAGATTTTAAAAGTAGAATACGAAGTTTTTTAGAGAGGAAAATTCTCGAAGAGAATTGCTGAGAGCAGCTGTTCTTGGAACCAGCGCGAACACGTTTACTCTTATACATGATTAAAAACGATAACAATCTCGTAAAGTGGCCCAAGCACTTACGGTTATTACTCGGCGTTGTTTCTCATTTTAACATCAAGAAGTGTGACAGTTAAAAGATTAAAGAATCAAGAGTATATCCTAAAGTGCCTGGTCAGAAACTCCCAAAATCAGATAGTATCAAAGCCAGTAAAACCCTTTTACCACATTATAATAAGCTAATTAGGTTATCAGTCTATCAGACAAGCAGCTGCCGTCTTTGATCATATTTGATCGACTTAAGGCTAACAAGATCAAATGACCATTTACTGCAGTAAAAAGCTTTCAGACATTATCGAAGGGAAAATTCAATTACATGATGTAAATTCATACTAGGTTAATTGATTATTTGGTGCGTTATTAACAAGAGTAAAAACAAGTAAAATGACCCTCGACTGTGCGACCCTGGGGAATTCCCGCGTGGAAATGAACGCGTTAAAAGGTCACGTGATCGAATGCCGCCATTTTTGATGGGAGATGTTGGGGTTTTAAGAGACACCATGCGGGGTAACTTTATCACCTTTTTTAAATGTTAAGATAATGAAACTTTTAAAAAACTCTTAAAGTCAAGTGAAGAAATTCCATTAAGTTATTATTAGAAATGTTGGAATTTTATGGGATAACATGCCGCGACTCATGTTTTCAGCTCGACAGTCGAATTATTGAAATAATTATGTTAAAACCTCTAAAATTTCAAGCTTTGACTTACATTTATAAAGATTTCCTAGCTACTAGATTGCATATATACCTGAATCTGTAAAACAATACAAAATATATTTAGCAGCAAACGGTACAAAATAGCGGAGTGACCCATGAAACAAAAATAACTTGTTAATGTGGAATAGAATTCTTTCACGTGACGTCAAAGCAGCTCAATTTGGAGGAAAAAATAAAAGAATTTTAATCTCCTGAGAATTGGAACCTATTGTTTTGTCCTCCAAATTGAGCAGCATTCTGACGTGCTGCAAGGGGTCTATAGTCAAATAGACACAAAAGAAAACGATAAAAATAAGATCTACTAACCTCTATTTAATATTCTACTAACTATTTCACAGGTTAGAGCGGTTTTCATAAACCCGTGAAACACACTTAAGCGTATTACACTCTACTTCACTCTGATTCTTTTGTTTTCTATTGTGAGTTTTTGACTATTACACTTTAATAAGCACACTTTGTTTCACGGGTTAATGAAAACCACTCTAAGAATAACCACCCTCTAGTGCAATGTCTAATGTTTCGGATAGTATCATTAGTGCTATTTAGAGTGATACTACTTGGCCTGTGAGACTAGGTTTCACTAATCAGTAACTAACGGTCAAAGTAAAACAAAAGAAAAAAATGGGATAGGCCCTTTTGGCTTGGGCGTAATATTTTCATTTCAGACCACGTGTCATTCTCTTGAGAATAAGATTCTTTGTTTGAGTTGTATCCATATTCATGTGTCTTATCATGAGCAACCGTTAAACAAAGAAATGATACTCTAGGGAATGACACGTGATCTGAAATGGGAAAACATTACGCCCAAGGTTAAGAGGTCTACTAGTACTACCATGTATTATACTTTAGTTACTATTTAGACTAGAATCACTCTAGTAGAGTGTGCACACTGATAGAGTGATTCTCATAAACCCGTGAAATACACTTTAGCATATTACGCACTACTTCACTCTGATTCTTTTGTTTTCTATTGTTTTTTTTTTGTTTTTTTACTATTACACTTTAATAAGCACACTTTGTTTCACGGGTTAATGAAAACCACTCTAAACCCGTGAAAAAGTACTAAAACTGAAGAGCACTAAATCCTGCAAAATCCATCGTTTTCGATTGTTAAAATACTATTTAGCACTAACGAGTTATATTTTACTAAGCCGGTTCAGGGCAGCCATGTTGGATGTTGTTTCTGACATTCAACATGAATGACTGGATATTTTTAGTAAGTTTTTCTTTGCTGTTGCAGGCTCGCCATTCTATTGCTTACTGGACATTGTACCAATCAAGAACGAAAAGGGGAACGTGGTACTTTTCCTGGTATCTCACAAGGATGTCACAAAGAGGAAACTAAGTGGTGAAGTAGTACACGACGAGGACCAAGGTGAGCATTATTATAGATACGTTAATCATCATCACCTTCATCATCATCACCATCATCATCGTCGTCGTCGTCGTCGTCATCATCATCATCACCATCATCAACATCCTCCTCCTCCTCCTCCACACAACATGCGCGCGCACTTTCTTTTGCGTCATTCGTATCCAATAACGATTATTGCATTTTGCATCTAATAAAAAAATAAGAAATTTGCTGGCTGATTATGCTGTGTGTTCAGTTATAAAGCACTTGGAGATTGTCAGAACACTCGACGAGAAGTGATGAGAAGCACTCTACTCCGGTACTCCTAACACTTCCCTCGTGTTTTGCCAAACCCACGTGCTTTATAACCTGGACTGCACACATCAGCACCCACGCGCGTTTTCTATTTCCTCACCATATAGAAATCATGATCTTAATATTGGTTATATGCTTCCAGACAAATTCAAAATCTTTTTTACTATGATGATAAGCTTCGGCTCTTTGAAGACGGCTTTTTTCGTTTCTCTTAAGACGACGTTGATGAAAATACTAGCAGAGAGAGATAAAATAAGAGCATTTCCAAGCGCCGATCCAGACCAGCTCACACCATTTTCTGGAAAACGGTCAGGATGTTTTCGAATACGACTCTGGAAAACGTTCACTTTTTAAAGCTGGACCCGCGCCTAATCATTTAAGTAATAAAAATGAGTTGGTTCAAAAGATACATTGCTACTGACACGTGTACAGTATTAGCATGTTTAAGTTGTCTTAAAGGATTGTGCTATCAATGACGTCCTTTCCGGTCACACGTTAAATTTTTACAACCTTTCATTAGAAATGTATATGGATAATTCATTATATAAGGTAATGCTTGCCCTTCAACTTCGCTGGTAATGAGATTAATGAGAATCATTCTGCAGGCTGATGTCATGCAACTCGAAACGAAAATGTACCAAGGTTAATATAAACGTAGGTAGAGTGCCGTTTTGTCTAAGCAACATTTTAAGAAGGATTATCTTGTGATATGAGTATATCTGGCCAATAATCAGTGAATAAAGAATCTTGAAACAAATTTAAAGAGATAATTCAGAGACGAACACGAGCCACTTCACCTTGACATTGCTCCTGACTAAGGTTGATCCGTATGTCTAGTCTGTTAAGGTAAATAATCACAGTATTGATGCCTTCAGTAACAGATTGTATTGGCTGTTCAAGTATACAATAATCAGCGTATCTCTTAGACAAATATGTTTGCTAAACATTTGCAATCATAGGCGCCATAGTTATAAAAGTAAGAGGCATATTTCATGACCCTTTTGGTCGCATTTACTAATAATCGTCGCCGCTTCCTTTCCCCCAATTTAATTTCGCTAATCAACTTTCTTTACGTTCCACGCGTACGACTATTCGATCTTTTCTGTGGTTTCTCTCCCATGCATATAGTACCACAGGATTACCCATCCTCTCTCTTATCCCTCCCATTCTCCTCTAACATGTCCACCCCCCCCCCCCCCCACCTCCAAACCCTCTCATCATTCCTCTCAATCTTTTCCCTTTTATGATTTTCCCCCATCATGGCTAACCTTGCCTCCACCACTTGATGAAGGGTCTCCCGTTTTCCTATCAACCATGTCCTCTCTCTTTCCAACCACGATTCTTTACCCCTCCCTCTATGTTTTTTTCTCTCGTCACGGCTACCCAACCTCTTACAGTTAATAACTGTGCCCTCTCCCTCCCCTCATTCAGTAAATCCTCTACTTCCTCTCTTCCACCTCTCCCCCTCCACTCATCTACGTTTCCTCATCCATCACCCTCATTCTTCTTGATCATGATCTTCCTCCTCCTCGAGATGCCTCTCTTCCACCGCCCTTCCCTTTTCTACGTTACACCCCTACCTCATTCTTCTCGATCATGATTCTCCTTAACCCTCTGTTCAAACTCTTCCCTTCCCCTCCCCCTCTATTGTTTTTATCCCACCTCCTGTTTTAGTAAGCTAATGTTTTTTGGCAATGCCCTCAGGCTTGTTCATTATACCCACTAAATGTTGAAGTTTATCTTTTTTCGGCGAAAAGTAAAGAGTATTTTTTTAAAAGGCTTTAAGGGACGACAATTTCCTATTTCCTTTTCAACTTGTTTGTTTTAGTTCTTATTTACACAAATAAAACATTTTAATCGATAGACGAGCCGAGCGGTAGACATACTATGTTATTAGCCAGGATATTTTCTCGTGAACCATAGGAGAGAAGGATGAATGAAGAAATGAATGAGGAAACGAACGAACTAACCAAGAAATGAATGAATGAAAACATCAATGAATATTCTCAAATTAAAAAATGACAAATCTTCTCGTATTTCTGTTCATTATCAATGAATATACAATAAACGAACGAACTAAAAAATCTTCCAGATATCGTAAGGAAGGTAAAAAAGAATGAAAGCAAAATAAATGAGAATGAATGACTATGATATGAAATGAATAATTGAATAAATGAAGAACAAAAAAGACAATAACAAACGAATGAATGAAAAATAAATAAATAAACTATTAATATTAATTTACTAATGCTCCTTGGAACTTGAATATTTATATAAGAAAAAAAAAACACCCGAAACAAAAACTAAGCGTTATGAAGGAAGGTGCTAGCGAAAGTATTCTAGAATACTCTTTCAGATCTGATTAAGGAGATCTCTGACCACCGACGAATGGTACTATTAGACTCGAAGGCTATTCTCTTATAGATATCGGCATTCTGTGAAGTGCATGTGTAGCGATATCTGCGTATTTCTTTTGTAGATATGGCAAAATATGTTGCAAAATAAGTTGAGTTTTTCATAATTACAAAGTAATATCCACAGGGTTGGCAAATTAGAGATGACAATCTCTCTTTCTCTCTCTCTCTCTCTCTCTCTCTCTCTCTCTCTCTCTCTCTCTCTCATTTTCTTTCTCTTTTACCCCGCATCCTTTGTTAATCGATGTTTAAGTCACTAAGTTAGCTACAACAATCGAAATTTAGATATAAGATGCGATTTTGTAGAGCTTATAACCATCAAAGAGCTCTCGTATTACATTTTTTTTTTTTTTTGCACAATGCAATCTAAAACCCAAACTCGTCCAAGTTAATCTTGTTTACGCTGGCGCAATACGCAAGGAAGTTATGAATTTAATTCCAAGCGCTGCCATCCGCCGCTAAACTTAGTGTAAATAATCTACATAGATATAGACCCCCCTAAGGGACGAGGAAAGATGTATTAAGATGAGAATATAGAGAGTTAGATCCACGAGAAGTCTAAAGGCGGAACCTTTAATCTTTGGTAGGGGCCTTGCTTTCCCCTCATGACGTCAAAGGGTTGGTTATCATGATAAGGAGAGTTTATGGAGGGAAATCAAAAATACTATGTAAATCCTAGGGAAAATCTTCTCTATCGAGCCATGGATGTTCTTGTATCTTATACTTGCACAAATTCCCAGTTCTACTCAATATAAAGGGCAAAGCAATAGAAATTAACTGTTATAGTAAAGCTATTTTTATCCCTGAAACTGGACGGCGTGATCTTTGGAATTGCTGCAGGGGCTTATTACTTTGTATCAAGCAGCTGAATGAATTTCACGAATCTCACTACCATAGCTTTCACTCATGAGCAAACATTGCTCCATGTTCAGTCTTCAATGTACGATTCTATTAACAGCTTACCATGCATCATAATTATGTTACCATTTGTAGCTAGTAAAAATTGCAAGAGAACGAAAATGGCTGCAAAACTAGGGTCTTTTGATAGCAACTTATATAAAGAGAAATATGAACGTGCATAAGGTGCCCTTCAAGTCCATGTCGTGCTATTCAAAAGTCAAAACTTATCATAGTGGACATATTGGTGATATGTATGCATCCCAAAAATGACAAAAGATGTTTCCGCCAAATTGGTCATTATAACAAAAAGGAAAAAACACAACACTGAAAATAGTCATCAACATGGCGTCCAATGACGTTACTTGCAGCCCAAGAATGAACATCGTCCCTACACAGCTAATAGACCCCTTGCACGTGACGTCAGAGCAGCTCAATTTAGAGGGCAAAACAAAATAATTTTATTCTCCTGAGAATTGGAACCCATTGTTTTGCCCGCCGAATTGAGCTGCATTCCGACGTGCTGCAAGGGGTCTATAGCCGACTTTCGATATTCTGGTTGAGTGATCATATTCTTTTATTTACCCGGAGCCAAACCTTAAATTGCTTTGTGCGTGATCACTCAACCAGAATATCTAAAATAGGCTATTATCTTATGACGAAGATCTAAGATCTTGGAAAAGGGTAACAAAAGGTTTGGTCTGACCCAAAACAAAGGCAAACTTGATCAGTGTATTGGTTTAGTAGATTCGTAATTGTCATGATTTATAGGGTTCGAAAACCGTCTTCAATACAAATATTACATTCTCAAATGCTATCAGATTTGCCATGATCAATGAAGAGAATACAGATAACGACTGACAATTACAAAACCTGCTTAACTCGCTATAAGAACCTAGCATGACCTATATAATGTTTCGTGCGTCGAGCTTTGAGCCTGAAGGATGCCAGAGAGTTCGAAAACCCCGTGGCCGGGCCATCTGTGACGTGTTCTTGAACAAAACACTTAAGGTGGCTCGCACTAGTTTTTTTACCTTCGGTTTCAGCAAAAACAGAAAGCAATTGGCTCAATTTATTTTGCATATTTTTGGATATAATTGCGGGAGAAACTAAAACTCATGCCGTAAAAATGATTCTTGATTTACTTGAAAAAAGTCTAAGCTTTGATCAAACTGTGTTTGAGTATAGGGTACTTAAGTCGGTAATACAAAACTTGAAAGTTTCGCTAAAGTTTAAATTGTTTTACTACATTTCAAAAAAAAAAAATGAAGTTTAAAATAGCACGCAACATGCTTTGGTTGCTATGGCAACAGCTGTTGCTAAAAAACCAGTGTCAAATATAATTTTGGCCATATATCACTATTTTTGTTAAGTAGCAAAGGACCGAAGAATGTCTTCTCTGTAAAATGTTGATTTTCAAAGGATGTACCCTAAGGCAAGAAAACTAGTACGAGTCACTTTAAATATTAAAATTTCTTATGGAAATGCCCTGGAAACAGTAATCATTTCCGTACCGCAATATGGCGATTATCTCCCATAAAGCAATCTACAACTACTCAGAAATAACCTTTTCGAAATCGAGAGCCGTGGAAACTATGCAATTAAAAATGGGGGGAGGGGGATTTGGAAAACAATTGGGGATATATGAAAGCTCATTAGATATATTTGTATCACAATTTTGGAGATCAGCTTTTTCAAATTTCCTGCCAATTAAAAAGCTCATCATTATGATGGATGTATCTCTTTCTCAAAATTTCAGCACGATGTTTTTAGCTTGAAGAGACTTGATTTCCCAAAAGAGAACTTCATTCCTACCGTTTTACAAATGCAACGTGACTGCGTGATAGCCATCTAATGTCATTCTCAAAGGTTTTACCCGACAAAATTGCTGGCGCTTGTCGCTACTGTCCCTCTAATTTCATTTCCCAAAGCAAAACAATTCTGACGTTTTATGTGGCTGTTGTGAATCCCTTCTAATCCGGCTTTGATTTACAAAAGTAAATCGGTTTCATGAATGATAAAATTTTAAATCACTATACTAATGAGGTATAGATGGACATTGTGAACGTGATCAATAAACTGATCCAGTGATAACAAAGATCTAACAGTCCTTAGGCTGTAATTTGAACTAAAAGGTTCTAATCTTGCATCCAAAAACGTGTTGTTTTCCACATCGAACAACGATTGTATGTAATTACAGTAGAAACACATTTATTAAACTTTGATCTCCGAAACCAAATTATTACCAAGAACGTATCATATTCTCTCATATTCATCGTACTTCACTTTTACTGAAGTCAATATGAAAAATTCGAATAAAAACAAAAGGCAACAATGAAAGAAGTGTCAACAAGAAGAGCATTATCGATCTATTACATTTTCAAACTCATTCATAATCTCAAAAATGAATCAGAATTTGGTATTGGGTCAGGTGGATGTGTCTTGGTAGCTGGTTAAACACCATTAAGAATCTTGATATCTAAAAATATATCACGTTTTCTTTAATAGAAATACGCAGCTTTCTTTACAAAACTCTGAAAAGGTGTTGCAGGTGATAACATTAAAAAAAACTGTGGGAAAACATGTCTTTATTTTGTTTTTGAACAGCACAATATGTGTTAGGCAAATATGGTTACCAAAAAAATCGAATAGGGAATAAAAGATAGAAATAATGAAAAAAAAAAAGAAGAAAAAAGAGAAATTTTTGAAGTGGTGATTTCCGTACGATACGCACGCTTTCCGGTTCTGTAGGAATTATCTCTGTCGTCAATCTATTGTTATAGCAATAATCTCATCATTTTTCCCAATTAAAAACTATCCATCCTTCCAACTGACACCAACCTGTTCAAACTAGGCTCAGTGATGAATTGAATATGATATTAGTCTTGCTATCTCTTTACTACCCACAAATGTCCGTCACTTTTCAGGACGTTTTATTCGAGCCGTATTTTTTTCAGTCAACGTGGCATCAGGACATCCTGGAAACAATTTAGGATAAAATTGTCACTTTTTGTACGCTTCTTGTCACTTTTCGAATCTATTTGATTCAATAGAATTAAAGCTAGAGGCTGTTTACTAAAAAGTGTCATTCGTTAGCTATTTTAGGGAATGATCGAATATGCTTTATCAGAGTTATTTTTTACATCTTTGGGACAAATGTTTTTGACTTTGTACGTCTATCACAGATCAAACAAAACTATGATTCAGTGGATGGATTTGCTGGTATATTCCTAGCTAGCGCTGTCTAAAAAGGAATATCTATCTAGATATAAACAGCACGTATTAAAAGCCAGCAAGACGTGTACTTCCTTCCTTTAGACATTCTCTGAACTCAGTTTCCCTTTAAATTTAAAAAGGAAGAAACTGGATGCATGTGTAGGTGGAAATAACAAGTCATTTCTTTAATTAACTGAGGAAGTGAAGGATAAATTTAGTTTGACATATCGACTTTTTTGGTCTAATATTTGGATACGTTGTTTACATAAAAAGACCTTAGTGTCTTCACGCGTTTAATTGGAGGTTCTGAATCCTAATAGTGTAACAATATTTAACTTTTTTAGATATTTGAAAAATAAATTTCTTCCTTCGAATTCATAATGAAGCGGATTATGAATCACTTTGTGATGTTACATGTCTTCTTCATATTGGCTCAAAAAAATAGATCATTTTTCCCCTTCCAATCAAGAAATAAACATTGAAGAAAATACATAGGATTTCATCATCATCATCATCATCAACATCCTCATCAACATCACCATCATCACCACCATCATCATCATCATACTCAAAATCATCATCATCATACTCAAAATCATCATCATCATCATCATCATCATCATCATCATCATCATCATCATCATCATCATTATCATCATCTTCATCATCATCATCGTCATCATCATCAAACCTCCTCGGTACTCCATGTCTTGTGTCAACTAAACACTTCGTGACCATATATGGAGGGGCCCTTATTTTCGAAATTTCTACCACAAAGTGTGATACGTTTTTCGGATTCATAGGTAAAGATTTAAGATCAACAGAATGTCATTAACATCGTTTTCATCATCATCACTATATATTAATCATTATCATTAAATCATTTTCAACATATATACAAGGAGTCGAGCAAAAGTTTTACGCCCTATACTCATCACCGATATCAGTTTCAGCATATTAACCGTAGATCCGTAAATATATATATTACTCATCATCATCACCATCATTATCATTACCACCTTTACTGTCATCATAATCATCGTAAGCTGGTAGCATTATCAACATCAATCATCATCATCACAACCCTCAAAAACATCACCGCCTTTACTGTCATCATAATCATCGTAAGCTGGTAGCATTATCAACATCAATCATCATCATCACAACCCTCAAAAACATCACCACCTTTACTGTCATCATAATCATCATAAGCTGGTAGCATTATCAACATCAATCATCATCATCACAACCCTCAAAAACATCACCACCTTTACTGTCATCATAATCATCGTAAGCTGGTAGCATTATCAACATCATCAATCATCATCATCATTACAACCCTCAAAAACATCACCACCTTTACTGTCATCATAATCATCGTAAGCTGGTAGCATTATCAACATCATCAATCATCATCATCATCATTACAACCCTCAAAAACATCACCACCTTTACTGTCATCATAATCATCGTAAGCTGGTAGCATTATCAACATCATCAATCATCATCATCATCATTACAACCCTCAAAAACATCACCACCTTTACTGTCATCATAATCATCGTAAGCTGGTAGCATTATCAACATCAATCATCATCATCACAACCCTCAAAAACATCACCACCTTCATCTAAATTACAGGTAAATTGCTGTACACTCATGTCAATGATTGAATGATTATTTTCATTTTTTTCTTCAGCTACTTCGAATGGGGGTGGTAAAGCAACTTCACAAAGCAAACTCAGTCGATCGAGATCGCGAAAGTTCAGCCGAGATGTATTGCTCCATTTGTCGCGTCAATACCAACAAAGCGGTAACCCAGCCAAGACAACAGCTAGAAGGTCTATCAAACGATCACGGGTGGGTTATGCAAAGAACGAGATCATAGAACAGTGTTTTCGTATGACGATGAAAACTTACGGCACGGACCGCGCCCTTGCCGTGAACGTAACAGTGCCGGGCCGTGCATATAAACAATCGAAATTCTGTGCCATGTCCACGTCGCGCCATAACTGTGTCATGTGCCGTGCCGTGCCGTATATGAAATCATTCGAAATTCTGTGCCATGTCCGCGCCGCGCCGTAACTGTGTCATGTGCCGTGCCGTGCCGTATATGAAATCATTCGAAATTGTGCCTTGTCCGCGAAGCGCCGTAACCGTGCTAAGTGCTTTTTACACTCATTCTTTCCTTCCCTCCCTTTAGGGAGAAACGTGCGCGGAAGAACGCATCTTTCTTTGGTGGCAGCGTATTTACTAATTGAGTTGAAACACGCCTGCCCTGTACCAAACGTTTGGTATTTCTTACTGATTTCTACATTGTGTTTTCGCAGTCATTTTCGTTCACATCTGAAAGACTTCCACAATACAAAAGAGAATCCACAAAAAAATCCAAGTTCCTTTTTCTTCACTACAGCAACGAGAAGGGGCTGTGGGACTGGTGGGTGTTGGTGTTAACATTCTACATAGCCATCATGGTACCGTACAACGTTGCCTTCAGCCGACACGGCAAGACAAGAGATCTCATCATTGTCGACATGGTTATCGAACTGTTTTTTATTCTTGATATAGTAGTTCATTTTCGTACGACTTACGTTAATAAAACTGGTCGGATAGTCTACGACCAGAAGGCCATAGCCATTCACTATCTCAAGGGATGGTTCGTATTGGATTTTTTGGCAGCTTTGCCGTTTGAAGCTTTGTACTTTGTCAACCAATCATGGGTGAGTATAAAAAATTATATAAATTTTGTCAACGATGACATCACGTGACGCATGATGTCATTATTATGGTGGAAGTCTGAATCAAAAGATTGCACGCACAAATAAGGAAAATGGGTTTGATTGATTTCTTTGAATGCATGTATTGGTTTGAACTTGATTTCTTGTTGGTTCTGAGTGGTTTACTGAGAATAACTATAAATAGCTGTAAATCTCAGTAAGCTTTCAGCCATTCCGTGGAGGAAAAAACTGGGTCGAGTTGACATTACGTTGCATCGTGGGACTGATTTAGTGTCGAAGTAGACGCCATCTTGAAAAAAATGTCCTCTAAACCAGCCCTACAATGAACTATAATGTCAACTCGACCCAGTTTTTTCCTCCACCTCGGGACGGACGGCTAGTAACGCTGTTTTATCGATGTTGTTTGATCATAGTGTTAATTACGTGTATTTATGTGGGACGGGGGAGGGGGTAGGGAAACTAATGCATGAAGGTCACTACTCGTTTGTCATAAAACTAAACACGCACTGGTAAAAGTTAATAATAAACAGCGAAGATTTTAAGAAATCTCTTAATTTCAAAGTACCTTTTAGATTCAATTTCATGCTCTTTAAAACAATTAACTCCTCGACGCATCCTTGGATCCATTCATTCATGCATCTGTTTACATCCATACACGTGACTTGTACAGTATGCATGGAAATAACAATGCTTCTATATGCACATGAATGCATTTTTTCGTCCATGTATCCATGATGCATATGTGCACACACTCACACACATATATAGAAACGTATATATGCATATATACATGCATTTATCTGCACACATTACTCATATGTATACTAAAGGCATATTTATTATTGCCTTTTCTTTTAACTAATACTAAAGCAACACTTAACGGATTACGATTAAATGGAAAATAATACGTTAATTTACCTTATATTAGACGAGAAGTGAATCAGCAAGCTAAGCTCTCAGCGCTGTTTACAGGAATCGTCAGTAGGAACTAAAGCATGACAAATGCACGACAAAATATAAGTTTAATACTTATTAATGAGCAATCAATTCAAACAGCCAGGATGGATGAAGGCAAGGATAATATCCAGCAGGCGCGTCTTGTTTGAGTGTTTTCCCACTTCAGACCACGTGTCATTCTCTTGAGAATAAGATTCTTTGTTTGAGTTGTATCCATATTTATGTGTCTTCTCTTGCGCAACCGTTAAACAAAGAAATGATACTCTAGGGAATGACACGAGGTCTGAAATGGGAAAACATTAGGCTCAAGCTAAAGAGGTCTGCCCATTCCAGACCACCATGACCCACAGTGTCATTAGAAGAGAGTCTTAGATTATCTAAATCTGCATGATCTACACGAGGAAAAAACTGAACTTAATAACTAATAAGAAAAGCTAGTATAATCACCGCAAAAAAAACGCTAATCCTAATTTCTAATTTATCTGTTTTGATTGACTATAAAAACTAAAATAAAACTAATATCCTTCATGAAAAAGACAAAGTTTAATTTCTTAACAAAGTTCTAAAAGTACTAATCGTATTAACTAAAGTGGCCAGAATAACCAACATATTACCATGTCCTACCTTTTCTTTTCTTTGTCAATTTATGGGTTTTTTAAATGCTTGAACCATCTTGCCGTGTGCTGTCATCGATTGTCATCGTGCGTTGTCGTAGATTCGTCTTACATTCATTGTTGTAATCGCCTCCTTAAAATCAATGGCTGCATGAGCAACTGCATGCTAGTATTTCAATATCTCGTGAGTAAAGCCATCGATTGCCATCGTGTGTTGTCGTTGATTCGTCTTGCATTCATTGTTGTAATCGCCTCCGTAAAATCAATGGCTGCATGAGCAACTGCATGCTAGTATTTCAATATCTCGTGAGTAAAGCCATCGATTGCCATCGTGTGTTGTCGTGGATACGTCTTGCATTGTTGTTTATCATCGTCTCCGTAAAATCATAGTTAATGGAGTGGAATGGTTTGGAAACCTATTGTTCTAGGCTTTTGTATGGCTAGCGATGTTGAAACGTACTATCACGTGATATTGACCGTGCACAATGAACCAAAGCAAGTATGGCTGAAAATACTAGTTTCCGTACTATTTTCATGTACGAACATTATGAAAGAGTAAAATTTTCATGCTAAGATTACGAAGAAGGGGGAAAATAATTCCGCGCAGATACAGTTAAGTTACTAGATGGTAAAAGAAAAAAAGTTCAAAAAGGTGATTCCCTTTTCAGTAAACAATTAATCTCTGTCATATAGGAATAATAAACAAATATCTCCTTTTTTAGAATATTTCTGAGAAAAAAATCGTCTGTGTTTCCTAATTTACGATGAACAAACGCTGCTACTTTTCCTTCTCTGTGCACGGTCAACGTCATATAACAATAAAAAAGTCGAACAAAAACCTACAACAATAGGTTTCCAAACCATTCCACTCCATTAACTATGGTAAAATCAATGGCTGCATGAGCAACTGCATGCTAGTTCTTTAATACCTAGTGAGTAAATTTAGGATCTTGTCGCGTATACTGCAGTGTGTAAGCCGTCTTTTGTCTGTACATGTAAATCCATCGTTGTAAGTACATCATCTTGATCACTAACTGAAATGATTCTTTCCCACAATCTAGGCAGGTTCAGCTTTTGATAGAAAGGGTTCTGCGTTCAAAGAGGTACTACAATAAATATAAAATGTTTAACCATCAAAGGTATCCCTGAATGAAATCAGTGAAAAGTACAAAATGAGGACAAAAAGTTTTACTTCCCTCCAAAATAGGATTTTAAAAAATGTGAAAATGAGATCAAAATGCCAAGCCGGGTTAGTTTGCTTTTCTCATTCCACAAAACCTAACACGCTAAATTTCAATTCGATCTGTGAGTTAGCCACGCCCTGACTGAGATCAGCCCAGAGGCTGTTTCAGGGTTTGATCTGTGAGTTAGCCACGCTCTGAATTTGATCCGCCCAGAGGTTGTTTCAGGGTTTGATCTGTGAGTTAGTTATGCCCTGACTTTGATCAGCCCAGAGGTTGTTTCAGGGTTTGATCCGTGAGTTAACCATGCCCTGACTTAAATGATCCCAGAGGTGGTTCTAGGGGTATCGATAAAAAGGTTTTTTGGTGTTCAAAGATTGGCTATTGAGCTTGCAAATCAACATATAGGCCACATGACAAACATGATCCAACGTACTTTCCACCAATCAGCCAACACCTCTCTTCATTACTCAGACATCCAACATACTACTCCAAGGCACTTGCACTACATTTGAAGTCCTAAACTTGTCAGTGAACATTTTTAAGAAAACATCGCTAAACCATATAAAAATATATCATTTTGAACCAAAGTAGTTGCACCGTTCATAATATATTAAGTAAAACACGTAAATTTTATCACATCTCTTTAAGTGGGTGGTTTAAAAACTTCCCCATCTTGAAAACTGTAAAGCAGAAACTTAAATGGTGCAAGCTGTCAGGTCTACCCAGTACGAGAGACTTTACTCTTTTAAGGAACTGAAATTCATTTGCATATCTTAGGGTTTTCTAGTTCAACTTTTAAAATGCGGCCGTCTTCTTCGTCTATTCCGCGTGGTACGAAAGCTGCACCGCTACACAGAGTACAGCACTGTTCTACTTACACTTCTCATGTTAGCCTTTGCTATGGTCGCTCACTGGTTGGCCTGTGTGTGGTATGTCATTGGCCTGGAGGAGGTCAGCGCAAGATCAACGATAAGCTGGTTGTATCAGTTTGGGGAGACGATCCAAAGACCATATGTTAACTTCTCTCTTGATAGTGGTCCGGATGAAGGGTCGGCTTATGTTACATCATTGTATTTTACACTGACCAGTATGACTACGGTGGGTTTTGGTAATGTGTCTGCTAATACTAATGCAGAAAAAGCATTTGCAGCTATCGTCATGCTGATTGGTGGTGAGTACTGAGACTTCTTTACCTTGGGCGTAATGTTTTCCCATTTCAGACCACGTGTCATTCTCTTGAGAATAAGATTCTTTGTTTGAATTGTATCCATATTCATGTGTCTTCTCGTATGCCTTTCCTGAATCCGAAAAACAGGATGCATTGTGGTCGCTTCGGTACAAACAACACCATTTAAGGCATGGTGAACAAAAGATGTTTGTACCGAAGCTAGAACACAATGCACCATATTCCCTAACTCAAAAAAGGTCTATGCGCAGCTGTTAAACAAAGAAATCATACTCTAGAGAATGACACACGGTCTGAATGACGTACAAGCTTTATATTGCAACACAAGAAAAAGTAAAAGCAACAGATTGGTTCCGCTGTATGTTGTTGCTCAGTAGCAGCGCGCAATTGTCTTTCTTTGCATTTCCAAGAGAAGAGCTACACTGGGTCTGCGTTTGCTTATAATGAAATGGCTGCCAGCTGATCTGAAATAGTGACGTAGAAATGACGTCACTGTAAAACTGAGTTGTCATATTCAATTAGATGCGCCGCTTTCTAGCACAAGCAAAAAATAAAAGCATTGCAATAAAAATTGTTTATTATTGTGTCACTGTTATCAAGCACGTATAAAAGACGTTTTTTTTCCATTTCGTGGCCTGGAAATCCATCATGTCATGAAAAAAAGTGAGAGGCCAGACTACCAAGGGTGACACCTGAGTTTTGCAAATTTTCTCGATTCTGATTGGCTAATATTTTTTCTCAGATCAACTGGTGTATTGTTGCTGTCGTTATCTTCGCTTAGGTTGTTGTGGTTGTTGAAGATAATCGTTATCTAAATTGTTCACAAATTCCTTTTCCAACGTTGTTTCAGCTCTTATGCATGCAGCGATATTTGGGAATGTTGCAGCAATCATTCAGAAGTTATACGCAAACAGAGTTCGGTACCATTCTCGAGCCAACGAAATCAAACAGTTCATTCGGGTACACCATATCGACACTGATTTATCAAATCGCTTGGAAGACTATTTCCATACCACGTGGTCACTCTCAGGAGGCGTAGACACGAGAGAGGTAAGTTTTACTGGACGTCATTTCCTATCTCGGGAGGGATGTTTATCAGCTGACTTCTTTCTGGTTGATAGAAGACGAGTTTATTCACTGCGCATGCTCAAAGCGTTTTTACCCTCAATTGTTTGCAGAGTTTGGGACTCAGTTGAGTCGAATGAAAATAGCGACTTTCTCATGTCATGTATCTTTGGCGAGAACATTGTACATTTTATCTGTTCACGGTTTTAGCAAACGTAGCATTGACTTGTTTACGGGTTATCAGAGTCAATCTTACGAGTTTCAGGAGAAGACAAGTCATCAACAATATCATCCCTCTCAAAGTTATCGATCGAGTAAAGATCCCGGGCCCGGGGTATAGATGAAACAACTTCCAAAAGTTTATCCTACTAAGAAAACTAATAAAATCCAACCCTCCTACCGTTCTAGATCCTGTCCACCTTCCCAACAGAGATCCAATCAGACGTCTGCATGCATCTTTACAAGGGATTGTTAGAGCTGCCATTGTTCAGTCAGGCACCAAGGGGTCTAGTACGAATGTTATCGCTGCAGGTTCGGCCTGTTTACGTTGGACCAGGAGAATACCTGTTGATGCAAAAGGACGTAGTAAACTGTGTATATTACATAGCAAGTGGATCCCTGGAGGTTCTGCAAGGAGAATCAGTGGCAGCTATACTAGGTTAGTCAGTCAGTTTGCTGGAGGGGCAGATCTTAATCACCCCGGGAACACATATTAAATGTATTTTCTTCAGTATGGTATAACGCTATTTCAAAAAAAGTTAGTGAAGGTTTTTTTGTTACATGTTACATGCTTTTACCAACTCGGCTTGGAATGTACTACATTAATATGTAAATAATTCCAGCACAGAAGAAAATATGCCGAAGAAATGTGCAGACAAAGTTTGGTGGAATAGACCCCTTGCACGGTACGTCAGAGCAGCTCAATTTGGAGGGCAAAACAAAAAAAATTAATCTCCTGAGAATTGGAACCTATTGTTTTGCCTTCCAAATTGAGCTGCATTCCCACGTGCTGCAAGGGGTCTATTCCTTATCGTTTTGACCTTTCGCTGAGTTCACATCGCCCATTCAACATGCAACATTGAATATGACCTTCACCAACATTTTTTTGAAATCGTTATATGTCACTTTCTTGAGGCATCTCCTGGGCAAGAACGGGACTTCACAGGTACCCAAAGAGCCCATCACTATAAACGCGCGTTTGCGCGAGAGAGAATTCCGTTTTTAAAAGATAAATATATTCTTAAACTTTAGGTAAAGGCGATTTATTTGGTGAAGATATTTCTAGAAAGATCCCAATACGAAGATCTAATGGTGACGTTAGAGCATTGACGTATTGCGACATTTACTACATAACACGTGATCTCCTCCAAGAAGTGTTACATTTGTACCCTGACTTTACATATAAATTCTCAGAGAAACTGGAGCTTACTTATGACCTGGGTGCAAGTGAGGTAAGCAATAATGACGACTGCTGTTATTACCAATCAGCTAAATAGACTCTTTAAGCAGGGATTCAATGGTTTCCCATTTCAGACCACGTCTCATTCTCTTTTGGGAACAAGATTATTTGAGTCGTATCCATATTCATGTGTCTTCTCGTGCATGACCGTTAAACAAAGAAATGGCACTCTAGGGAATGACACGTGGTTTGAAATGGAAATGAAAATGTTGCAATTATTGACATGGTAATGTCGTTTCCCTCTTTCTGCGATCCTTGCTTTCTTCTGACTATGACAGAACGCACGCTCTGGAGACGACAACACTGCAATTCCAAAAGCTAACCGTCCCATTTTCATTCACCAGAATTGATATATTGTAATTCTAAAATTGTTTTATTGGTCAATTTTACAGCGAGATATCTGGCGACGAGGTGGTCTTGATTCCATATCAGAAGACGAAGAAGAAGAAGAAAACGAGGAAGAAACAAGTGATTCTCCAGAAACAGGATCTGATGTAAATACCTTTGCAAATAGATTTCCACTTAAGAATCGTTTTACGAAACGAATCAACCATTTTAGCCCGAATGAATCGTGGCGGATGTATTCAAGACCACAATTTCCAAGACGTAATCGCATCGAGTTGAACGAGAACCAACCACTGCTCACTTCTCCAGAAGACACAATGGTACCAATAAGCGGGGTTAAAATTGCACAACCGTCGAAACGACAAATCTCCTTTGAATGTAACACCAAGGGGAATGATGATTCAGAAATATGTGAGGAGGCTGTTGAATGTGATGCCAACCTTGAATGGGAGCAGGAACCGTTCACTCTTAAGGAGGAGGAAGAAGAAGAGGTCAATGATGACCTTGTGAGAACGCAGTCCAATATTAACGATCACGAGGTTGGTTCATCAAGGAACAGTATCGAAAGCCATACTAATATCACAGATGACGATTCCGAAGACTGCAATCGCCATACTGGACCAGAGACAAGCTACAGACTTGCGAAAGAATCATTTTTGAAGCACTTGAGGTTGGGAACAGAAGACCATGACCACGATGAAGAGATGAGTTACTATCAACAAAACTCCATCAACAGATCTGAGCATGATGATAGTCCATACAGAAGAAGTATTGAAAATTACGAGGACCAAACAGACAATGATCGAGACGACCTCATAGGATTCACCGAGTTTGCTACACCAAGTCACACTCCGCGTTCAAGCCGCCATCATCTAACGCGATCACCTATGCTCGTCAGCCCAACACACAGTTTGAATTACAGACGTTCGTCGAAATCTCAAAGTGCGCGTAATAACTTGCGCAGAGATCATTCGGATTCTGCTTTACTTGGAAGCCCCACCGGGGGATCGAGAAAAGAATTCGATCACAAGTTGCCAAGGTTTTATTCTGGAGATCACGAGAGACAAGGAAAGTATGTTCGTAGTAGCGAGGCGTTACGTGACAAACAGATGACCGAGTGTTTTATGTCTCCGAATCAAAGTATTCAACAAGACAATTCACGGCATAGTTTGTGCCCCTCTCCAACATTGGACAGCCCTTATGTTAGCATTAAACGACTGTTTGCGCTAACACCTCCCCCACGGGACGACTTTGTTGAGTATTCTTCAAACGGTGACGTGAACTGCCAGGGTGTACCAAGCCGATCTGAGAGTCCATCAAGATTTAACGATTCAGGTAGGAGCCCTAGAAATTCCTTGCGAAGAAATATGACATCTAGTTTTACGTCTCCGGCGAGCTCCTGTGGAGGGCTTAATGAGGAAGATAGACCACTGCCATCGAGGCGAAGAAAAATGTCAACCGCAAACGCACCGCCGCCATCGATATTTGCTAATTTAGTAGCACAGGCTTATAAAAGTCCATATGCAGACTTTGTACCACCAAAGATTGTACGGGAATCGACTATCACTTGTAATTGCGAAGAAGAAGAAAGCTGCAGCGCATGTGGTGACAGGGATTCCATTGGTGGGACCCCTAACGGTAATGTAAGCAGCCATGAAGACGTGAGAGATGGTTATGAATCTTGTGCTAATGAAGATATTGAATGCCGGGGGAAATCTGATGAAAGGCTGGAACTTTCGTCGACTGGAAAAGAAGAATGTTCTCCTGATTTCATTGTGGACTTAAATAAAAATTATGAATTCGAACAGCCGAATTCACCGACATCTCCTTGTCACTCATCAATGTCCGACTTTCAAAATTCGATTCCTAAAGATTCTGAAACAACCAATGGAGTATTGGACATTGAATTGCCGAGTTATGGCGAGAGAAGAAAGCGACCCCTCATCACAAGAGACGCTGCAGTGTACTCATCAGCATCACAAGTAGATGAAGTGGAGTCTCTGAACACCCCATTAGGTTCTCCTTGTCTACCCAAGAAAATGTTCCATACAAAAAGTGAATGTTCCACAAATGAAAAAGATGAGTACAATTTCGGTAATTGCGCAACGGGATCACCAGATGGGGAACCACAAACACCTGCTGAATACGTCTATCACTCTGACAAAGACGGCGAAGGTACTTGCTGTCCAAAACAAACTGTTCAAAACTTGGACGACAAACAGGAAGCTTCCGATATCCCTCCATTTTTCGATGAGGTTTTTGGTAAGGACAGGAAATATGTAGGTTCTATTGGACATTCAAGTGCAGATTCTGCGACAAACCGTCTTAATATGGGTACAAAGAGTCACAGTCCTTCTACATTATCTTCCCTTTCTTCTCCATTATCACAGTCCCTTGGAGTCCACACTTCTGCCACGGATCTGAGTCGTGGTGACTCAAACCTCGATATAAATTTTCCAGACCATTTCTCTGATTCAGAACGTTCTTATCATGCACGAAAACCTACAATTTCAGGAATACACTCCACTCACTCACTTGAAGAATTCTCTAATCCTAGACGGCCTGCAGACATGAATCTTCGGACAATGAGAAATAGTTATTCTGAGCCGTACTTACAGTCGCCAATTAGTCGTTCGCCAAGAATGGAAAATCCTGATGACGATGAAGACATAATGAGCGACTTGCAGCTGGAAGACATCTTCAAAGATGTTGCAAACACTAAACAAGCTATGGAACGCTTACAAATGATTCTCTCGTCTCCTGAGCCAACTATGAGCTCAGACCTAGCAGATACAAAGGAAACTGTAAAAAGACTGGACCAACAGGTTCTGCACTTAAACCAGGACGTGGCGTCTCTCAGAGGCGATGTAAAGATGGTCTTAGAATTGTTAAAAGGCCTCAAAAATGGCCAAACAGTTCACCCTTAGTACGTGGTTAATGCACGCAATTCTGGCAGGAGAATGAAATGGCAAAATGGTAGCCATGTTGGTTGGCATAAAAAAAGAGACTACTGCCGGACAAATCTTTTGTTCAATTCATCCAAGATGGCGGCTATAAAAACCAGCAATAATTTTAAACGAAAAATGAATGAAATAATAGAAATGGCCGCCATGTTGGCTGACATGACAAAGACTTCTGGCAAATCTTTTGTTAAAATCAACAAACATGGCGGCTCGGAAAATACTAATCCTGAAATTATCAACTGTTATTTAAACAATTCAATACTTTATATATGAAATTTGATAAAATTCACATATCATTTCGAAATCGTTAGAACTTTTATAATTAATAATCCTAATGTCGTAAGAATATAATATTAACATATATATTCAGAACACAAATCTGCAAGAAACTCAGTTATATAAGTACAATGTTAAAATTAATCTAAAAAAAATCTTTTAAGATTATGAGATGTCTCGTATAATATTTGGCAGAATTGGCATTTGGATACGTAACATAATAGATGGACTAAGGCAAGAATCTGCAGCAAATTTCTAAGAATGGAATAGTCTCTTTCCTCATTTGGTTACTGCCGCTGTAAGACTTTATTGCAGCTTCATTTTTACAGGTTTTCTGACTTGTAAAGAACGTGCGACTAGGATTGTCATTAATTGCGAATCCTTTAAAATCCCACTTACTTTAAATTTTATTGAAAAGGAGCTACAAAGTTTAACTTATAAACCAGGCTAAGCCTGTATGAATGAGTCTGCGGTTATCAAAAGCAGCGGTATGCATCAAATAAGATAGACTAATTATTATGGCAAGCTTACGAGAACCCTGTTCTGGAGAATGGAGGATCGATTCCACCGTATGACGTTAGGGAAAAGCTGCGGCAGGTCCGTATTCATGGATCCGAATTTCTATTGTAATATGTAGCCGCTGCGCATGCGCAGCTAGTCAGAATGGACCATTACCTTGGGCGTAATGTTTTCCTATTTAAGACCACGTTTCATTATCTTAAGAATAAGATTCTTTGTTTGAGTTGTATCCAGGAGCAGACGTAGCTCAGTTGGTTAGTGCGCGGCCTTCTGAGCTAGAGGTCCATGGTTCGATCCTCAGGATCTCCACGTCTGTTTCGACTTCTTTCTAATCCGTGTAGCTTCAGCTTTGAATACTCTTAAAACAGAGCACTGATGGAGAGAGGGGGTAAAGTGCGCACCGTCGGCTTCCATTGATACCAGCCACGTAGCTGAAGGAACTACCGACGTTAAATATAGTTTCTTTACCAATATTCATGTCTTTTCATGTCTTCTCATGTGCAACTGTTAAACAAAGAAATGAAACGTCAGGGAATGATACGTGGTCTGAAATGGATAACATTACACCGAAGATTAAAGGGTCTAGTACTTGGAAGTGAAACGAATGACTTCTGCAAGCCTACGTTTATAATAATGTGCGACGTCAGCGCATGCTTTATTGATACGCTCGACTCCAGCAAAGGACAAATCAATGATGTCCTGTATTTTTACTCTTTTCAAAAAGGACCAAGTGTGGCTAAGTTGGCTGGTGGGGTATTAACAAGAGATATGTTGGTGTTTTGTGAGCTTTTTAGAGAGTCAAATGACAAAGACACGACAGCCATGTTGGTGGTATTCACCATTTCACTGGACAAACACAAAGCATTCAGTCGAGGCTGGAAGGTTGAAATTTGAATAATCCATTAAAACTACCTTGCAGCCTCGATTGAATGCTTTGTGTTTGACCAGTGAACCGATATATGGAAAATAGTGAATAAACAAAAGAGGCTAATGAGAAGTCTTTTGTTAAATACCACCAACATGGCCGCGATGACGCAACGTGTGAACGAAAAACAGCTCGAACTTCAGCGATCACCACACCTATTTCGACTTCCCTCTAACCAGTAAGTGTAGCCATAGATTTAAATAATATCACAAATAGTTGTAGCTTTAGATAACACGCTAATGATATGGACACTCCTAACGTTAAGACACGAGCATGGCTCCTTTTGGCCAAGTTTGATTCAAATTAATGTTTTACTCAATATTATGAAAACCCCTGAATTGTTTCGTTTATGAGCCCTAACCCTAACCCTGACCAAACTGAGTGATTTTACTTGGACCGCGAAAAATAGTAAGTATAATACATAGTAGTAGACACTAATTCCATTGTTTTCTTTTGTTTTACTTTGATTATTAATCACTAATTATACTACTATGATTCACGGTCCAAGTAAAATTACTTTAAGAAAAAACGTTGGATGAATCAACACTAACAAAAGGAGCCATTTCTGATTTTTTTTTTTTTTTTTCATTTTCACTTCAAAAGATCGTTCATTTCAAAACAATCCATACGTAAAATGCGCTGCCGTTTTGATACATTTTATACACCATACCTGCATCTAGGACATGATAATATGTAAGATAGTTATTCTATTTTGTCATAAAGCTCATTTCAAACACTATTTAATTTGTTGGCTTGTTTGTTTGTTTTCAATTCCTTGGTTTCAACAACGAGGTGACAACAAATCAAGATTATATCTGGCATCCAGCACACAGGGATCCCATGCACACACAAACCGTCAAGATTATTGTAGCCTCATGGCTCATGTATTGTGAGTAGTACTATTAAAATCTGAGTACTAAATCGTATTTTTTTAAAGACTTATTACTGCAGCCACCATTTGAATTCAGAAAGCATTTGACAAACAGAAGGCAGTCATTTTTAAAAATCCCTTAGATATTAGAATTTAATTATACCAAAGAAGAATATAAACTTGACCTGACTTGAACTGCGTGTCACTCCAGGCTGTGTATGTTGAAGGAGAAGTCAAAAGAGTTGTACAATATAGCTCTAGTTCTAAGGTATACTGTCAAAAGTAGTTTTTTTAAAGATTATCTTCATATTTGTACCGCTTTCCAAATCAAAACACCAAATCAATCAAATACAACGCAGACGACAACTGTAGTCTTTCTTCGACAGACTCAAAAGTTTCATTCTAAATACAAGATTATTTAGCTTACATCTTCGATTCCTGGTTTATTTAACATTTCAACTTACCATCTGTAGTATACTACTTCAAATATTAGGTCATTTATCTGTATTTTAGAGGCAATACATCCATCTTTCTTCATCGATCGTCCTCACAGTCGCAGGGTCAGAGAACAAATATGGCGCGACTCCAACTGGGTCAATTTGATTGGTCGAATGCCTAGTTGAACATTAACATTTGCTAGTCTTGCTGGTATGATAATAAAGTACGTATTGTGAATAATAATGAAAATAAATTAATTTGGTCCATTCTATTCATTACTTTTGATTTAAAGAAATATGTAAAATTAATTCTATATTCTGTTCCATATCCGGATAACTGAAAGACAAGTGTGACTAAATGTATCTATCGTATGCCTGCTTATGCTCAAGGAGTTCGAGGAGTTCCTGTGGATTCAGCGTTCTACCGTCACTGGCCCAGATAAAATCTAGCGCGGGATCCGGGAAACTAGAAAAAAATCTTACAAAAAATCTACCGAATTCAATGCCCGGGATGCGGAATTTTGCTTTCTGATTGTCGGGTGAAAAACGTGAAAAAATAAATAAAATAAAATAAAATAAAACTGAATTCAAACACCTTTGAATATGAATGTGGTCGTCGCTTACAGTTAAGGAGGCTGTCAGTTATGGCAACATTTCGGGGGGAAACTATGACAGTGCGTGATTCGGGATCCGCATACCCCCACCCCCACCCCCTTCGATTATCGATGGCTGGCTGGTGTTTTCTTTCTAGGTATCTATCGCCGTCCTTGTGGTTACCTGATCCACCAGGTAACCTGAGAATCAAACTTTCTAGAATCGAGCAGAGAGAGTCTAGTGCCTAGCCAATAGGCTTTACAATTTTGGCACGACCATCGTCACTCCACCAAAAAGCGCAACAGCAACAACTGACGTCTCCCAATTTCGGCGATTCCGGCAGAAGGTAAATATAGATGATATTATTGCTGTATATTTTTTTTCAGTTTGGGCTAAACACTACGCCATTTATGTTTTAAGAAGTGTGAAGTCTTTATCCTTAGCTGTTGTTGTTCAGACGACGCGCGATTTAAAATAGTTCAATTTGCGCGGGCAAGTTACAAGTCTAATTTGCAAACTGTATATTTAAGACATTTTAAAAATGTTGTTGCCTTTATGGTTGAGAAAATTCTTTATATTTCTCTTTAAGGTTGATATGTGAATATTTTTGTGTTTCGGGATAAAACTACATCATATATTTCCTATTTATTTTTCTTGGCTATCAAAATACGCGCCAAAATCCAAAACTGATCGGCGAAAGAAGAACGTTTTGAGTTTCTCTGTCAGTACTTGGTTGTCTGCCAGATGAGAGTGGATTTTCCCAACCTTGAGTTTCAAGGCTTTAAATGTTTGAAGTCTCAAATAGAAAACTTGCAGTGCGCAAATTGCATAGGGTTTTTATCCCGCTTTGCGGCCTTATCCCTTGACAAGATTTAGTAACATACCTGACTAAGAGATTAAATAAGCGCCAAAACCGTTGGCAATTATCTAAGTTCAGGTTTCCCGCCTTCTCGTGAAACTGATATTGTGTACATGCACATCAAGCACTTGAAAGTGATTTAAGCCAAAACCCACGCACATTTTTCTTTGATAGTATTCTTTGTTGATGTGACAAGGAGACAAGGTTTTTTACAATGCAAGCGGGCGATGTTATCTAGCAAAATTCAAGATTACATCTTATGTACACCTTGCAAAAACATGGTCCTTCAATTTACGCTGTTTTGTCAACGTCAACTGTTAAGTCGTCAAGTGCTGGGGTCAAGGGGATGTCTTGTAAAACTTGATCAGCGCGTTACTAACAGACTGAGCAAAGACAGAAGGGGTGAATAAAACCTGACTGGGTTGCATTGCGGCCTCTAAAATGGTTCGCCTACAGCACCAATAAAAACTCGCAAAAATACTGACAAATCATCCAATCATTTTTGCAATTATTTCTGCATATGTGAGTTGACTTTTAGTTTTGGAGGTATTTGAGGAGAAAACCCAGGATTTCATACTGACATTTATTTTAAACTTATCCCTTTCCCTAAAAGCCCCCAAAAAGCTACAAAAACTCCCAGAAATTAAACTTCAAATAAGAGGGGTTTTTTTGAATTAATTTTAGAATTGAATTGAATTGCAGGTAATTCTTCTTATACAATGGAGTACACCAAGTACGGTTTTCTTCTTGTCGTTGTTTTGCTAACCAGTACTAGTCAATTTCTAGCCAATCCAATATACCAGAAGGTTAGTTTGTTGTTGTTATGTGAAGATATCAATCTATTGTACTTGTAGTACAGGCCCGTAGCAAGGCCTGGACACCTTAAGGGGGTGGGGGAGACGGCAAATGGTAAATGTGGCACAATGTTATTTCGCGTGCATGGTCTAACAATTTGGGGAATATTTTTTTGCGCCATTTTTTCCTTTTGATTGGCAGCATCTCAGTCTAATTATCTTCATCTATCTGGTAAAGATTTCCATATCTTTCCTCTCCCCTCAACAGAGCACTGACCAATATGATGAAAAAATATTGGATTTTCTGATGTCAAAAGACGACGATCGCGGATCCTGGCGAAAAAGAGGTGAGTAAAACACCTAAGACTTTAGTCGGTTTGGGTAGGTTTTCCACTGATGATTATTAGTACACTCGTCTCTCACCTCTGGGGTCTCAGGTTCGATTCCTGTACTCGATCGGCATTACAGGTGAGTAGAGCTTAGGTCTCTTGCTTCGAGAGTAAGTCTCTAGGTTCTCCAGTTTTCCTCCCTCCGCTGCTATAAACCTAAGCAGCTACATTTCGATTTGATCTGTAAGTAACCTGAGTGTATTTTGATAAAAGCCGGCTTAAAAGCGGGCAACTGTTATTAAGTTGTCAACCTCAATAATAGCGGCCAACTACTGGCAATTCTGATCCCCGAGGCTGACCGAAAGAATCAACTCCCAAGAGTGTCATCACATGGTCTGAAATGGGTACAACAAACAACGAAGCTTAAGAGTTGTATTTTGCATTCTTTAGAAACAGCGAAAGTGAAGATTGAAGCCCTTGGCTGCTTCGCTGATAATCTTCCACGTGCTCTCAGTCAGCTGTACTTTAACGCCAGAGAGAACAATGTCCTTAACTGGAATACATGGCCAAACATGAACCATGTTATCAACGCCTGTGCGTCCCATGCTGTGGCAGAAGGGTTTCAGGTCTTTGGTGTTCAACATTACGGAGAGTGCTGGGGAGATGTTCGTTCATCCACATATGATATTTATGGGCCATCTGACAAGTGTGTACAAGGGGTCGGCGGTGAATGGACGAATTATGTTTACAGAATACTACCACAGGGTGAGTTTACAGGAGTGACGGGGTGAACCTCCAAATGTAACTTTATCCCTGTAGATAGAGAAGCGGAAAACATTCCTTCGGCCAGGCGAAACGTCTATTTAGAGGGACTGACCATATTCTGCTAACCAATATATTTCTAATTGCCAGCTTCAGCAAAATGTAATATCAATGGCCAAGCATATCAAGAAGGGGAGACAATGGAGATACTCAACACGACAGACTTCGTTGAAAATACCATGTGTCAGGAATGTACATGTCAGGGAGGGTTACCGTCCAGTTGCAGACAACTGTATCATTGTCACCTCACTTACAAGAAATGTGAGAAGTACATCATGACTAACGATCACTGCTGTCCTGTTTGTGGTGAGACATGCATAAAAAATATTATATTTCACTTGTATTCTCGTACGTAGGATGCGTATCAGAATCAAAATATCGGTCGTATCCACTACGACGCTGTTACACGAGACGACTTGTAACCACGATTTTTCGCGCAACTCTATTGCGCTAAATTGTGTAACATGCCAAAGGGAACGATTTTTATATTACGCCCAAGCTAAAGAGCTCTATTTTTGATCCCTCCCTCAACAGACCCGTTCAACAGACTGTTAAGTGTATTTCTGTGTCTATTGGACCGATTGCGACCATGTATTCCCCATCCTTTTCCTGGGAGAAAAAGGAATCTCAGTTTCCCTCGACGCTTTCAAAAATCAGATTTTTACGTACAATTTCTCTCATTTCTCAAGGGTGCTATAATAAAGGCAGAAAGGTTCCCGAAGGACATCGTTGGAATAATTGGCTAAATGACGAAGAATGTCGGGAATGTATCTGTAAAAATGGTCAAGGACTTTGTACGACGAGAAAGCACTGGTGTCCCTCGTGTGATAATCCTGTCGTGATTGAAGGACGATGCTGTCCATTCTGTGGTAAGTCCCCTACAGTCTGAGCATGCGTAGCGTTAGTGCGGGCGTTCGGACGGCTAGCACTTCACTCTCTGTTCTGCGTAGAGCATTGATAGTTTGAGGGGGTAAACAGGGACCGCGGAGCACCCTAAAAAGTGGTGGAGCTAAGCTATATTGGAAAATATAAAAGACTAGTATGGGAAAAGGGAAAAAGTGGTAGGGCTATAGCCCCTATGCGGTCCCTGGTAAAGGGTGCACCTTCGAACGCTTTATACATGAGCCACTGGCCCGGGAGAATCGGGCAACCATGCCATTCACCGCTTTTGGAAGCAAAATAAAGTACCTACGCCTTTATCCCCCCCCCCCCCCCTGTTTGTTTCCTGGTTATATACACCTGCTATAGGGGGTAGGTAATACTTCCGCGATCCACGATGCTGTACCGTTGGTATTTGTGAATGACGGCTTAGTAAATGAGCCTGTATTAAAGGAACACAGAAGTATTTTAAGCTTATTTTACCAATTCAAAACGCTATTTAGTTTGCACCCCATTTTGTCTATCCTACCCATCCCTGTCTTGGTACTTGTTAATTTCTCATTAAGATATTTTCCTTCAATTCCAGGGACCCCCACTACACAACCATGCTTTACCATCCCCATAGCAACAGAGCCCCCTGAACTGACTCTACCACCACCTCCTGTCTTCCCACCGGAAATCAAACGAATGCTCATCGATCGGTTGATGGAACCACCAGAAGTAAAACGAAGGCGTCTTATCGATCGGTTGGTGAAACGGTTAAAGATGCGACGCAAACCGAAAACTAATCTTCGCTAAGCCATTCAGCGGCTACGTTTAGGGTAGAAACAATCAGTTTTATCCATGAAAAGTTTTTTTATTTTTCAAAGACGAAAGTTCCTATTGCTTTGCCATAAAATAAAGGTGCGGTAATACCAGCAACAAAATCATGCAACTTGTCGGGCACCATTGTTGTGTTGCAAGTTGCAGAGCGAATGTTGCTCGTATTACCACCCCGTGCAAGAAATTATCTTTGTTGCAGCGAGTAGAAAGAGCTTCTACTTTGTGCAACAAAGTCGCGTGACAAATTTTGTTGTTGCACGGGGTGGTTATACGAGCAACATTCACTCTGCAATATGCCATGCAACAATGTTGCGCGACAAGTTATAAATTCTATACCTCTGAGTTTTTGGCTGGGTGTAAGATGTCATGAGTGTAAGAAGATATTTAATACCAACAACAATCTAGGCCCACATTTTACCTTTATTTCGGCTCGTACTAGTTTCGTTATTATTTGGTATACTCAGAATTCACAGATAATGGCGTTTTAGATACAGTAGAGTCCCGTCATCTCAATCCTCGGATCAATCTCGAACTTGAAGCCGTGGACTTCTATTACTACATATTTTACCCTGGATATCTCAAACCCCGGTGCTTATGAGCTTTTACCCTGGTCCCCAGGAGGTTCGAGGTAATGGTACTCCACTGTACTTCAAAATCCTTACTAGAAGTTTGCGATACTTGCTTTACTAGTTCATATTAGACTTGATGCCATTTCATTCTTGAGGAGTTTTAAAGCAACCATGGTGTTTTGGGGCAAAACTAAAAATTCTTCTTTGGGAAATGGAATCTTTAACATACAAAAAAACATCCAATTTGTCCTGCTCCAGGCTCATGACTGTCGTGAAACCCGGTAAACCTATGTTATGTAATGTTTATCTTCGCCAAATTTGATCATCCCTAATATTGATAATCAGTTTTACATTTGTATTAGAATTATTAAAGAACTATTTGAGTTAGTCATCGGCTTCTCCAGATAGGATGAGCTCAAAAGAAAACGGCTTGAACATGTAACCAGTTCCAATGTAGAACTTGCTTTGGAACTCCACCCTGAAGAGAGAATAAAGTATAGATACTGTCAATGTATATTGGTGGAACTTCAGCAGCAACAGATACAACACATTCAGAAACCACAGTAGTATAATAACAAACAACACATTAACAAATAATCATAGCAGCAACAACAACTTATCAAAAACAAAACATGTTAACAACAACAGCAACGAAATCAACAACAAACAAGTTGCATCAACAACAAATGACAGAACCTAAAGCTACGACACACGGGGCAACATTGCGCGCAATGTTACAGGCAATCGATGTTGCGAGCCATGCCACACGTTGCAATTTGTTGCACGCAATGTTGCTGAAGTAGAAAACGATCCTACTTCAGCAACATTGCCTGCAATATTGCGCGCAATGTTGCACCAGGAAATAACGAACATGCAATCGATGGTTGCACATGCAATATGGTTTAGTCTCGGTACAAATACCACCAAAAAAGGCATGACAAACGTTAACAAAATTCCGATGTTTGTACCGATGCTAGGCCAAAGTGCTTCATATTCGTTATCTCAACAAGGCGCACTATGAAATTGACTGAATAGAATTACCAGTGAAGACGAAGTGCATGCAAGAATGCAGACAATCCCTCCATAATGAGTAGAATAGCAATGGTCAGCACTGGGGAAAAATGAAACCAACATGAATTATGAGGCGTTTGTTTCATCTAACGCCCAAAAATGGCAATAAAACTGAATGAGGGTTTACCTGGTCTTGCGTGATCCAACAAAAAAGAAAATATAATATTTGAAAAGAGCATACCAAAATTAGTAATATTGGAAAGTTTGAAGTGGTTTTATTGAATAGCGCCTAAGATATGAGCGACCGAAGTTGGCTGCCTTGACAAAGAAATGTATGGAAAAATATGTGGGTAGGCAACCTGTTATCATATTTTCGTTTTTGTTGGATTAAAATTTAAAATGTCCCGCAAGACCTGATAAACCCTCATTCGATCTCATCTACTGATTCGTTGACAGCATGAATAGCATGGACACAATGGTAGAGCGGTTTTCGTATGCCTGTGAAAAACGCACGACACGAACGCGGTCGCGACAAAAAGTCAACGAATCAAAAATCTAGAAAATATAACGGGCGCGGCAAGGCAGGCACACGGCACTGAACTTTTCAAAGTTGAAGCCATTTCTGTTAAAGAAGGTCGTACCTCGCATGAACGTGCGTGTAGTACATAAAAGAACAAGTTTAAAAAAAGAATCAAATAAGGGAATGTTACCTGCCCACAACGAAAACAATCCAAATGTTGCAATAATTCCTAACGCTCCTTTCATTGGCAGGCCCAGATGAAGAACCATAGTCCAAAGGACCTCAGATAATTCTGTTGAATAACATATGCACCAATCTCAATAAGTCATTTATAATAAACAAGACGTAATACTTCATTGGAAAGACAGCCCTGCAAGTGATTTTTCTTTTCTTTTGGGATTTTCTTTTCGAAGAGTCTAAGTCCTAGTTCGAACATTTGCCGCGTCGAATCTAATTGCCTTTGAGGTCGAGCGCTGTTTTCTCTTAAACTAGTAGAAGTATGGAAACCAAACTTTACATATATCGTCTCCTGGCGCTATAAGCAAAAGAGCCGATGTCTCATTTGGTATGTAGTTCTCGGCGTTTTCCTAGCCGCTGTCCTCAAAGGCAACTATTAGATTCGACGCAGCAAAAGTTCGACGTCTGAATCGGGTCTTATTCTCAAAAGAATGACCCGTGTTATCAAATGGGAAAATATTACGGCCAAACAAAAGGGTTTACTGGGATTTTTCCCCGAAGATGATTACGTTCAACTCACCAGCGTGTGCAAGACTAAGGGCCCACAAACGAAGATATGATGCAGTGTTGGATATACATCCAAGACAGTACTCAATAGTATGGATAGCCTGGTGGATAAAAACCTCGCCAAAATCAAACTGAAAAACAAAAATGAATTGCACGTTGGTATTAATCATCTACTCAAATTAATCGTGATTATTATAAACCAAATACGAATTCATATTTTCGGAGTGTATATTCGTTAAAGAGGCTGCCCTGGGGTTTTCAGAAGTCTTGATAGCGAGAAAATGCTCAGTAAATAATATTAGTGATATCAATAGGGCGTGGCTGCAATAGTTTCTATCTCCCCAAAAAGCGATATTTGTTCAAAATTCGTTGAATTGGGTAGTCTTTCACGAAAGTGGCTAGTCCAACAGATGTCTTGAACGGGAGTTACAGCCGTTTAGAATGAGATGTGTGAGCTTCTGTAAAACCCAGGTCAGCCTCCTGAAGCAGTACATTAAAATTATGATTAGAATGATACAGGTATCAATAAAGTTTATAGTTAGTTTGAGGTAAAAATTAACTAGTATTGAAACTATTTGTTTTCCTGGAAATCAATGGCGATCATTTTGATTCGCATAGGGTCTATGTTAATGCGAGAAAGACGCTGTCAGATGCTTTCATCAATGAAGATCATAATGATTTGTAATGAAGAACTAAGGAAAAAGTATGGAAAGTACATAGGCGTATCTTGGATTTTGAGTCGGGGTTCAAAAAAATTACAGCGCTTCCCAAACACACGATGGAATTGCCGTCACCACAAAATAGGGTTTTGGTAGACGTCAATCAAAGTGTTTCCATGACATTGTCGGAAACACAGAGTTATCAAGGCACGTGCAACGTGGAATGTTGGGGAGACGCCTTGATTGACGTACACCACAACTAACGAAATTGTACGATTTCGCACGTGTGATTGGGAAGCGCTGTAAGAAGATAATTTACAACCTTTACTAAGAATGTGGAAAAGCAGTACGCCGCTTAGGAAAACTCCTCTTCAAAATCAAACTGCTTTTATTAATAGACCAGTAGCACTCAGTCCCTCAATCTCTTTCTATGGTAAAGAAATGGGGTGTATGGGCACGCTGTGACCTCCCCCCAAATCTACCAATGAAGTTATTTATTTTTTCTCCATAACGCTTTAAACAAAAGCAGCCTTATGAATATTAATCACCTCTTCTTCATGACTGTCTTCCCTGTGTTCTACAGTACCACCACCTTCATTTTGTACGGTGTCACTACCAGAATGAAGACGACGAAAACCCTATATCACATTAGAATAGGATTAGGACTTTGTGAGGTCATACAGCAAATCCTCTATTAAGCCCCCTAGAGGAAGGGCTTATTAGAGGGGGACTTGATAGAGGATTTACGGTACACGCATTAGTTATTAGAAATAAAAAGAGTTAGTGACAAGGTTACAGTAGCACAATGCTCCAAAAAAAAAAACCAAATTTATACCTAATTACTATGGGCGTTATGTTTTCCCATTTCAGATCATGTGTCATTCATAAAATTCTGTTTGAGTTGTATACATATTTATGTGGTTTTTTTATGTGCAACCATTAAACAAAGAAATAATACTCTAGGGAATGACACATGGTATGAAATGGGAAAACATTACACCTAAGTTAGAGGCATATTGAAAAAGGTCTTTAGTATGCACCCTATTTTCAAGCCTTCCCATGATCACTATCTTGGTACTTTTTCAGTTCCAGGGATCCCTCCTAAACTGACCCTATCACCACCTCCTGTCTTCCCACCAGAAATCAAACCAATGCTCATCGATCGGTTGATGGAACCACCAGAAGTAAAACGAAGGCATCTTATCGATCGGTTGGTGAAGCAGTTAAAAAGGTACCCCATATACTCTAGTCAACAAGAACACTTGAACCCCCCATAAAATCCCACAAACTCAAGGAATAAACTCCAGCAAATTATTGCAGATAACTACATGTCTGGAGCTGAACAATCGAACCTAGACCACAAAAAGAGAAAACAACACTATAGATTCCTTACTGAGTATTAATTTAACTTCATTTAATGATTTTGTGCTTAATTAAAACCTCAAGGTTCAGCCAATTTAAACTGTAAGGAATAAATCTTCCGAATCTTACTTCAGTTTCCTGCACCTCAGCTTGTTGTTTTTGATGTTGATGGCGGAGATATAACGGCTTAAGCAGGAGCATCCACGGTACACACAGCACTGCTACTACCACAAGTAGAGGCTGGATAATAGCCTGGTGGGATAATGAATAAAAATATTCTTAATATTAAAGCAGTCAGGATGTAGAGGTGGAGTCAGGAGTATTTGATGCTACTACCACAAGTAGAGGCTGGATAATAGCCTGGTGGGATAATGAATAAAAATATTCTTAATATTAAAGCAGTCAGGATGTAGAGGTGGAGTCAGGAGTATTTGATGCTACTACCCCAAGTAAAGGTTGGATAGTATCCTGGTAGGATAATGAATATGAATTTTCTTAATATCAAAACAGTCAACACTAGTGTGTGGTAAGAGGGGTCTAGGATGTAGAGATGGAGTCAGGAGTATTTGATATTACTACCCCAAGTAAAGGTTGGATAGTATCCTGGTAGGATAATGAATATGAATTTTCTTAATATTAAAACAGTCAACACTAGTGTGTGGTAAGAGGGGTCTAGGATGTAGAGATGGAGTTAGGAGTATTTGATATTACTACCCCAAGTAAAGGTTGGATAGTATCCTGGTAGGATAATGAATAAGAATATTCTTAATATTAAATTAATACAGTCAACACCAGTGTGGGGGCCTATAAAGGGGTCCTGGTGACATGCGACATGCCCTCAAAAAGTTGCGACATGCTTATATGTTAAAGCCAACATCTGACTTCCAATTTTCAAAAAAATGGCGACAAAGACATACAAAATGAATAATGTAGACAGCGACATGCTGTTTTAATGTTTGTGACAGTGATATAAAACTTTTTAACCCGCCTTTGTAATTTTTTGTGCATTATTTTAAAGCTAATCTGACTAGGAAAATTACCTATATTTTATGTTACAACGACAGCGACATTTGTTTAAGAGTCGAAAAAGTGCGATGACATTTCGACTCTAGCCAAAGGTGACAAAGGTATAAGCCCCAGTGTGTGGTATGAAGAGTCTAACATAACATGCTTACCTGTCCGGGATACAGCAAGTCTTTATCTTCAATACCTTTACCAAACCTCAAGAACATGTTGATGGTTGCCAAAAGCAGACTTGGACACTAAAAAATTGAAGGAAAAAAATTGAGAAATTTGAGTATTGGATTGTAAAACAAAGTCTAGAGTGTTCTTGTAGATTGGTATCATTGCTCAGTAATTACAAGAAACATTTGTTATTACTGAGTATGCAAGTCATGCATATACATACAGCCAGCAATGCTACATCACTGAGGCATTCTTAATGCCCTGTGACAATTGGTAACTTTTAGTTGAAACTTGTGTGCAACAGCATTGCAATACAATTTTCATGGGGGTAGAGGTGTTACATGGTGCAATTTCCTTCTGAAACTTGTTCATGATACAAATTTTGGTAGCACAAGTAGAAAGCAGTTCTTCTGGTGCAACCGAAACTTGTACCATGAAAAGTTTCAGTAAGGTTTTGTGTACTGTAACAGGGCCTTTAGTATTTTAGTTTCCATCATTACTTACTTTGTCTGAATTAACACTGAAAGATATCCATTTGTAGAATATCAGGATCACAAGATAACCAAAGATACAGCCCAAGAAAAGAACCTGCAACACAAAATTTATTATAATCTCATTTTAAATACAATGGAAACGAAAAGAGATATGGAAGGCTCTGGTATAAGTGGAGCAGTGGCATAGCGAGGGGGCAAGGGAGGGCTGCCACCCCCCAAAAAAAAGTTTGATCTCAGCACTGTATGGAGGGCTCTGGCCAGTGTAAGTGGAATAAGCTCTTTTATATGAATCTGTAAATTATGCAACTATTTTTTCAACCCCTAAAACCAACACTTCTGGGGTGATCTAAGTCAGGGCAGAGCTTACTCCCAGATCAAATAGGAATGTTGTTTTTTACTAAGGTAGGAAAACTGGAGAGAAACCCTCCTGACAGAGGAGAGAACAACACATCAAAAAAACTATATTCACATGTCAAACTCACAGGATCATTTTTACACTCTGTGATAAGGAGATGAAAACATTGAATCATGCAATACTGATTTCTACCTGAGGTATGAATTCACTGAATATGTTGAGGGGCTTCTTGAAATGCCTGTTAAAAAAATACAACCCAGTTATTTTACTAACAAAATCATAACATCAAAAAAAAGTTTTTTTTTTTAATTGTCCTTGCTTTACAAGGGTAGCATTTAAAAGCCAGTGGCTAATAAACCTGTCGCCTTCTTTCAACGATCGAAATAAAATCTAGAAATTGATTTACGTAAAAAAGTGAAGCACCTTTCTTTTACGCTGACTAATACACTTGAGGCCAACGACACATTCATTTTACCCCCCCATCCTTGCTCCTATAAGAATTGTAGAGGTAGGAAAACCAGAAACTGGAGAAACTTTTAAAGCACAGGAGAAAACCTGAACCAGCTCACACCATCCTTACACCCATTCTATACCAGGTGATCTGACTAGGCGCGCAAAGCATGATTTCCTGATCTGAAAAAGAATCAATCCCATCATCCACCGTATGCTCAATTCACTTGAGTTTCATGGCGGCCATCTTGAAAATAGGCTAATTATGAGCGACTTTCTTGCCAATAAGTCTTTTCTTATTGAAAACGAGACACTATAAATAACAGATAAAAGGATTTTCTTAAGGTTCAAAGCATCCTGGAGATTGCCAAGGACAAAAGAGCAGCGTAAGGTGTGGAAATGTTAGTTAAATCCTGCCAAGGAATCGAGAAAGCTTTTCGGTAGCTTCTTCGAGATCGTTTCAACTGTAATTCTTTAATAAAAACCATGAATATTAACCTAACCGATGAAAACATATTCTTAGTCTCATCTAGACAACATATTCTTTGAAGTAGAAACATTTTTAGCCTTAAATAATCGGCTAAATGACACTTTTTTTTAGCATTATTGTACTTGTATGCTATTTGGTTTTGTTTTGATTTTCCTCTGTTTATCCACGATTGAGCTCGAAAAGACGCATGGGATTGATTCTTTTTCGGATATCCCGATTCGCAATCTGATTGGCTAATCGCTTTTCCTCAGATCACCTGGTATTCTAGAATTCTCTCTATTTTTTACATTCTGTACATCGTAGCTTAAGGAGATGTGATTATTAAGTTGTTACATACTTGTGATTAAAGAAACTAAGGCAAACGCCAAACATCATATGAATCACTCCAAGAACGATTGACAGTTTCATCTTGAAAGAGTTGGTGAAGTTCAGCTTGTTCTTGGCAACTTGCCAAATCTGTGGGGGGTGGGGGGAGAAAGGCAGTTATTAATAATAATAATAATAATAATAACAATAACAATAATAATAATAATGATAATCTTTTATTTGTTAGAGCAGCTGATTATTTTGGCAGCTTTCTCTGATGTGGACCTGCTTCCACTCACACTCACTACCACTACATTTACTATTTTATGCGCACAACGCTCGACTCACATGTTGTTTTTTATGGAGAGAGGGAAACTGGAGAACTCGGAGAAAAACTCAAGGGAGAGAAGAATGCGTTAGACCGCATGAAAGACAACATATTAGCAGCGTATGCCACTCCTGCCATCCAGGGGTAAGATATGACAAGTTTTCTTATTTGTTAGGAAAAAATAATGGTAAATCTAAATCTACCCCGAGGCCTGCCCAGTTCAAACATGGATCTTCTCATGAGCCAAACCTAATGACATCAAAAAAGACTGCCTTATCCATTGTTTTCAGTGCGTTCGGCTCATGAAAAGATTGACATTTGAACTGTGCCTCTGTAGGGACTTAAAATATCTGCAAATGGTTCAACCTTAATTAATATTATATTTTTAACAAGTATTTAGCCATACCGGGTCAATGCCAAAGTAATATGGTACTCCAGCATAAGTGTCCTTGGGATCAAGATTAACTGTTTTGCCTGAGTCTTTTGAATTATTATAAGAGGCCAACGCTGCATCACTGAAAATAAAAAGATTAATGAATTACACGGTGAAAAGGAAATACACACACTGGACAAAAATATGAGAAGTATAGAGAACCAATATGAAGTACAGGGCCCAGTTATTCAGGTTATATAGGTTTTATTCACTGCAACAAAATGCGCAGGGGATGAAATAAGTTTCTCAATTTTAAATTAATTCACAAACAGACCCTATCAACACGTGTGAAAAACCTCTGCAAATGCAGTTTTCTTGCTATTGTAAAAATATGCACAAATTTAACTTTAACACTTGCCTGAAAAATAGTATTTACAAAATGGCAAAACTTAAAGTCAGTTTATTTTCTCAATAGAACTCTGGTAAATTCTTGGAAAGTGTGCTGAAAGGCATGCATGTGCAAAACGTTTTTCTCTAGTGTCGACTCTATCATAAGAAAGAGCACATAAAATTTTGTAAGAATTGAAAATTTGATCAAGTTTTGGTAAATGGAAACGAAATTACTATAATTATTTCAAAAATTTCTAAAAATATACAGAATGTATGCATGGATGGATGGTTTGGCTGGACACCATACATTTCTTTGTAATTTTGTGAGGGTTTGAATGCTCATTTTTTTTTCTATAAGGTGAAACATTCCGAAACTTGGTCAGTAAGCTTTTTATATGTTACTCTTTCATGTCATGTCATAATTTTTTCTGGGAGCTTAATTAAATTAGTTTTTCAAACTTGGAACCAGTCCTTTACTCCCTTTGTTACTAGCAAATTAGAGTTAACCTTGGATTAGCACTAATCTGGCTTTGCTGAGCTGGGCCCTTAGATGCAGACTCCAATCTCCTTTCTCCCAGGCCAAGACCTTATCTTACCTACCTATAAGCAGTCCTGTTTGGAAAGTACCAGCTAGTGCCAAAGATATTAAAAGAACGTGAGAAACAGTCATTGTAGATAAGACCAGTGTAGATGGCAAATAATCCCATCAACAAGATAATGTAGCGGCCATGGAACATGGTTTCAAACATCTTGAAAAAATGTAAATAATTTTCATTAGTTTTGACAATGAATAAATAGGGTTGTATTTGTAGTGCACTCACCTCTCACTTCTAGGGTCTCAGGTTGGATTCCTGGACTCAGCATCAGGGCACTAACTTGTGTCCACATAAGTGCCCAGCATTGAAGAGGGGGACGTAAGGGTTTGCGGTGATGCGGTATTGCCTTATTTTTGGTGCTGCTTTACAGTAATTTTTAGTTTAACCTGCAGTATTGAAGTTTTACAAGACTACTTGGTTTGCAGTTATTATCAATCTTAGGCCACAGTAATCGATGGAAAAAAGTCTATGTGTTCTGTTTTAGTAAATGCAAGTCCAAGGCAAGTGTTATGGTGTTGCAGTTTTTTTACTTTTTTGTGTGCGGTTTTGCTGTATTTGAACTCCCCTTATGCCCCCCTCATTGAACAATATGAAGCACCGTTCTCAGAAATCATGTGTGAACACAGTCTAACTGTTCCACAATAACTCACCTCTCCACCTCCTTTGAAGCTCTTCAGCTTCTTCTCATTGAGCACCAGATACAAGGCAAACAAAGCCATGATGAGGCCATGACCACAGTCACCAAACATCACAGCAAACAGAAAAGGAAAAGTGATAACAGTAAACAGAGCTGTAAAAAAAACCAATAATATTAGAGTGGGAAACATGGTAATGACTTGCAGCACATACAGTGTACATGGTACAACATCCCATAATACTAGAGCGATTTTCATACGAGTCGGAAACATTATGGTACTGACCTGAATTGCAACACATACATGGTGAAGTATGACATATGCCTTTTTTGAAAATTTGAAAAACAGGAGGCATCGTGATAGATCTAGCTTCAGTAGAAACAACATCATATAAGGCATGGCGAACTAAAGACATTTGTACTTAAGCTAGACCACAGTGCATCATGTTCACTACAGTATCTTAGAAAAGGTTTATACCATAACATTGAAATAATTCATCCAATCATAGTGCTTAGTTATGGTTATGGCCAGATGTAGTACAACTACGAATTTACCATATCGTGGTGTTAATAATAACCCCAAACTCACCAGGGTTGACCTCCTGATAGTTGGCAACACCATATGAATCAACTATAGCTTGAAACCCCTGGGTAAACTTGTCAGTCCTGTTAAAGGTTGGTGGATCCTGCTGTGTGTTCATTCTGTTCAGGATGGATGGAACACTTGCACCACTTCGTTCCTGTTGAGGACAAAAAAAAGTAAATTTATCACTACCATAAAAGAAGCATGAAGGCCGATTTACACAGTACAAATTTCATGTGTCATTCCCAATGGTATCATTTCTTAGTTTAATGGTTCAACATGAGAAGACACATGAATATGGATACACTCAAACAAAGCATCTTATTCTCAAGAGAATGACACATGGTCTGAAATAGGAAAACATTACACCCAAGCTAAAAAGGTCTACATGAAATACTACAGTAGAAACACTCACAGTTCCTCTGCGAAGAGCAGCTTGGATTTGGTCCAGATCAGCAACTGGACACCAACACTCGGCAATCAAACATTTCTGTGTCACATCCAGATTAAACATGTTCATGGTGTGATAAATAGCCTTGATCTTCTTCACCTAGGATTTAAAAAAATACTTCAGTCTTAAATATTTAAGATGCAGAACATGAATATACATGTACTGTAATACCAGTATGCCTCAATGTTTGATAAATGTATCAACTATTCACTTCCAACAAGTACAGGCTGAATAAAGTTGACCTACATTACCCTTAATATTACAGCACTTCCATTACATGTACAAAATTGTGTAATTTGCCGCCACGAAGAAGTAAGTTTTGGTGGAAATCAATCAAGTCATTTCCACAACATTCATACAGTAGGCATGTGCACTTGAAAACTTTCCGTTTTCCGACAATGTCATGGAAACACTTTGACTGATGTCCATTAAAACCATATTTTGTAGCGATGGAAAATTGTTCAATTTCACAGATGTGATTGGTAAGCACAGTAATATCCAAGATAAAACTACTCTTATTTAGGTCAGGGTGTTCTACCACAAAAACCTCTTATCCTTCTAATGTGCCTGCCCAGATGTATGCCGATCCAGATCAATCCATGCCTTTAACATACCTTGATGAACCACTGGTTGACATTGTTTGATACTGTGACCAGTAGTCTGTGTCTGTGATCCTTTGTTTGACTCAACACCTGGGAAAACCAGAAAAAAAAAACACCTTAAAATAATCATGGAAGGTTCTCCAATGTATGCAGTAGCTATTTCAAAAAAGGTTAAAGAGACGAACGGTAAATGGCGATATTGACGATTGCATGATCAAAAGGAATGGCTCATTCATCTTGTGGATTTTAATTTGAAAATGTCTCAAATAACTTGGTTATTTTATCTCACCAATCGTCAATCATCAATTGCCAATCACCCTTCAACTTTTTTAAACAGCTCTAGACCTTTTTCTATAAATTGTTAACTGATTATTTTTGATTAATGGAGGTGAAAAAACAAATTTCAGCATGCAGCTTGGAGCTATGAGCTTACTTAATATTAAATTAAAACTTCTATAACACAATTTTCTGCTCACATTCTGAAGATCTTCAATCCTTGTCTCAACTCCAATGGCCACTTCTCGTCTTTCAGCAGCAGTCTCTGGGCAGGGATACAGACTGGCTCTGAATCTAAAAAAAAGCATTCCAAAACATTAAATTTGGTACCAATAAGATACAAATTAAAAGTCAGTTAAGTTTTGTTTGGATGACATGTCAAGTGTGACTTCAACTTACATGTATCATTCATTGTGATCAAGGTTCAAGTGATACTAAGCCGAAAGCTCAATAAAAAGCTACTGTACATTACACAGTGTCTCAAAAGTTTAGCATTGTATTATTAATATAATATAATATTAATCAAATATCTTTAGAATTTTTTCAAATAAGATTAACCTAATTAGAATCATTACAGTATAATATTATCTTGTTCTTTCCTATTATTGTGTTTTAGTTATGGATATTCATTTTTTTTAATCACTTGTAAATGAGTACAAGCCCCTCCGTATTTAACAGGAATTTTTCTAAAGTGATTCAATTTCTTGTTTGTCATTACCCTTCACAGATCTTTCTGACTCTAGACTTGAGTTGATCTCCTTGAAAGAAGATAATGAAGACACTCTTGTTGACTTGGTCACCAGTGCTGGGGTCCTCAAGGTAGTCCTCTATCTCAGTCTGTTTGAAAAACACATTCCCTCTGCAGGCACGCCATAACAGACGTTCAAAGGAGGGAACCCTTTCTCTGGCTATCACACCAGTTACAAATCTAAAAAAATGTATGTATATCAGAATAATTGGACCTTCAATGAAGCACATATATCTATTAAGGTTTAGCTGTTGTATTACAGGCTGCATGGAACACTCACAACAGCTACATGTACAGTGCATGTAAGCTCCAGTTATTGTAAAGCCCAGGATCGAATTGGAATTTGGAAGTTGATTTTTGAAGGATAGGAAAACTGGAGATCCCTGAGAAAACCCTCAAAGTTCAGAAGAGAACCAACAAGCAATTCTACTCTCATATGACACTGAGCCCAGCGGGACTCAAATCTGAGTCACAGAGAGGTGAGAAGCGATGCATTAGAAGTGCATACCACCCATGCTTCCAAAAAATGTTTTACCCAAAATTTAACCTATGTAGAAGAGAACTTATAACTGGAGAATTGGAAGGGTGACTAACACTCATCATACAGTAGTTGGTGCATGAATCTGGATTTTATAACCCGGTGCATCTATACTGTATGTTCAAGGACAGATCCAGCAGCTGAAATTGTTGGGGCTCAAGCCTGGACCACAGCGGTGAGAGGGAAGCAGTAAACCACTAAGCCACCCTTTTATCCATAGCAGTTTTACATTTCAATGCTAAATCTGCATTTTTTACTTACCCCAATTGAGTAGCAGGAGCAGCACGAGCCTCTTCACCAAGAAGGAATGCTGTGTCATCTGTTTTGTTGGGAATCTGTTGTTGATGTACATGGTGTTCAGCCTAACAAAACAGTGTTTTCGAATGCATGTATGTCATCTTAATTATGTTACTTTCTCACAGGTTTAAAATTTAAGCAGAATTATGTAGGGCTTACAAGATATTATTAAAGCATGCACATACACTTGTAGATTGATAACCAGTTAACATGAAGTTTGCTTAATAAAACTTTACACTACTCCCAATATTATTTTGGTTGTTCATCGGAGCAGTTTAGTGATGTTTATATCAAATTCTGCACAAGGTTATTCAGATTCACAACTACCTTATTAAATGAAATTTTTGCAACACGTTAATTTTATGATTTTCAAATTTTAAAAATCAAATTTAAATAATTTAAGTGATCTTTATTGAGGAAATAAAATTTTTAATTACCATTAAAAAGCAAGGATAAAAGATATTGTTACTGAGACCAAAGCACTAAAAGCAATAGCTCCCATTGATACAGGCCAAAGCTGGAAGATTACTACCAGTATTCATTATACTCGAGTCAAAATCAAAGAACTACAGCATATGCAATTTTTTTTTCTTTTCTCAATCCTAAAATAAAGTTGTTTTTGTTTCAGGAATATGTTTATTTGGAAACAAATTTCGAATATTTTTTTCAATGAAAAAAAAGTTACTCAGAATTATTTTTTTGAAAAATCATGAAATTAAAGTGTTACAAAATATGCGGCCTTTGAAATCGCAAAATGAACACTATACAAAATTTTCATGTAATAAGGTATGTATACAGTATATGGCTTCATATCAGTACTGCGATATACACCCTGTATTGAGCACAATTTATCAATGTGTTCCATCGACGATATCTACATACCAATACAAACATCACTTGATTTCATACCAGTAATAAAATATCAGTATCACTGATATATCACTGATAATTGGAAATATTAATAAGCATTTTATCAGCATTTGGGCTCACTGTGTTATATTTTAAAATTATTCAGGTACTGTAATCATAGAATTTCAAGAAGCCTCTCCAACCACAAGTATTTAGTTCACTCTTGTTTAACATTAAACCTTGGATTTATGATACGAGATTATTTCAAGTAGTGATTTATTTTGTAAGTAATATATTCAAACATTTCTTTAAATGCCCCTCATCTCTCCACGTAAGGTGAATGATTAGGGAGCTTTAGATTTGATGATGAATACGAGTATAATTATGACAACCAGATTATTTCTTTTAAAGTCTTTTCCAATTACAAACTTGTAGTTGTCCTTGCATTGGTTCAGCTGTTGTTTAGGAGGTGTGTTGTGCCAAAAAGAGGATGACAAAGAGTTTGCAGTGGAAGATTTTCAGCAACAAATTTCATACACCCTATGCATAAGGGCGTGGCCATGGAAATACCTTAGTTCATCAGTTATTGAAAAAACCATTGCTTTCATTGTAAAGAGTATATCGATTTTAGTAATCTCCAAAAATTTCAGCTTACTAACATTAAACAACAACCAAGGCCTGACCAGCCTCGTTTTCATGTTTTTGGCACATTTCAAATGCTTATAACTCTGCAGTGATTTAATATATAACAACAGAACTCTACCAAATTACTAATTTAGACATGCTCTTTCTTGTAATCAAAATATATTTTTGAAATCATTGATGATTCATGGTGCTCGTTCCCAGTCTTTACTCTTTATGCATAGGGTGTATAGTCGTACTTGAACTCGTACTCATAGTCAAATCTAAAGCTCCCCAATGAATGAATCCCAGAAGATGATTATTTCCATCCCATAATTATGTTACTGTTGAAAATTTTCTGGACTCACCCCAAACAAAATTAACAAATCAATGTTCACGTATGGTAATAAATAAAACTATAAAATGTACTCGTAAACTCATTAGATACTAACAGAATGTTGATTTGACATCCCGTACACTGTTATGTACTGTATGTACGATCAATGTACAAATAAAAATCTGAAATATTACCTCCTCAAAGAATGTCTGGGTTTTCTTGAGAATGTGTTTGAGTTCAGTCAGTTCAAGAAAGCTTCTCATCAGGGCTTCATAGTTGGCGTTGCTATCCTTCATTTCATTTTCAAGCTGCTCAAGTTGAGCCTATAAATACACACATAAAATACCAATCATGAATTATAAACTGTAAAGTATAGAATTTTGTGAACTTTATTTGAAATAGAAAGAGAAAAACTGTTAGATTTCTGAAGAAAAACCCTTAAATCAAAGGAGGGACCCAGCAAACTCAACTCGCATGTGATGCTGAGTCCAGGAATCAAACCCAAGATCCTTGAGGTGAGAGGTAAGTATATACCACTATACCACCCTTGATTCCCTGTGTTCTTTCTAATCATACCAGACATAACTCAAAAGTAGGTTCCCTGAGCTATGATAGGCACTATTGATATGAGATTAGTCTGGTCATAATTTCCATTTTTTAGAAGCAAAACCACATTAAACAAGGATAACATTTTCTTTTACTTTGTTGAATACTTACCTCCAAATCAATCATTTCCCTGGGGTGTGGTGCTTCAGGGTTTTCTCCACTGTCCACCATCACAATATCTGCTTTCTCTATCTCCTTCTGCAGAAATCCTGAAAGGATATCAAAATTTTTATTGACAATGTACAAAAATTACAACTCTGTAAGAGTTAAACTGTCAGTCGAATAAATCATCAGACGATGTAGAGGTATGGTAACGGAGGGAAGGTACATCCATGGGAACAATATAATTTGATTGACAGTTGTCTATTTTCCATTGACCTGTCATCTCATGTTTTGTCTTGATCAGGGAGTAGCAATGAAAACAGTGGTAAAAAATGATATTTTATCTAGTAGAGTACTATAAGCTTTAACAGAATATCTACATTCATGAGCTTATAATTTCTCATTATATAATAGGGCTTCACTGGACAAAAATTAATTCTAATACTCTAAGTTTTATCTCGTAACAGAAAAATAGAGGGATACCATAACTACATGAAATAGATCAAAATGCAAACAAAATGAAAGCAAAACACCGAATAAAGAAAAATACTTACGTAGTTTTCTCTCCAATTCCTCGCATCTTCGAACTTCGTTTACAAATTTTCTTTGGAAAGCGTTCACATCGGGGTTTAACTGGGGGGAAATACAAATAAGAAAGCATTAAAATAGGGAATTTTAGCTTGGAAAAAATAATATTGCAAAATTTCAAAGAGTAAAATAGATCCAAATAATCCTATAATGATGACAGTATATTCTTGTCTTCTCATCCTTGACCTGGAAAGAAGACTTGCTCTTTGCCAAAAACTCAAGCCATACGCTTTGAAAATTCAAAATATTCTGATACTTACATCTCTAAATTGTACAAGGCCCTAAAAGGAAGAACAAAACGATAATTAGTTGAAGATTTGAGCAGGAAACATCGTAACCACAGAGAAAATATGATCCAAGATGGAGGTAGGTCATCAACTCCATCAGAAAAAAAACCACACTTACTAGTTCCCCCAGCTCGCTAACACAAGCGTATGTGGCCTCAGACTGAAGGAAAAGCTGGGCCAATGTCATTTCCTCGGACCTGAATAAGGAACTCATCTTGGAAAAGGGTTTTTGGCGGCGAAATTCGTCGGAATTCCAAACCACCTTCTCTTTCTTCTTGTTCTTGTCTTCCTGAGGTGGATCACATGATATCATCAACAGATAGGAGACTGGCACTAGCATACCACAGGAAGCCCAATATGAAAACATTGAAAAACTGTGATAAGAAGAAAAGTTATGCCTTTCTCCATGGAATATTCAGCTTCACCAAATAATTCTTTTGTATTTTCCTGTTAGCCTTCCGAAGTCCATCATTTTTGTATTCTTGCATCCAAGACAATTTGCCTATTTTGTCTAAGTTTTTCGTTTGGGTCTACTGTTTTCCCATTTCATGCCACGTATTATCATAGTTATCTATTAACTATGGTATTATTCTCTTGAGACTAGGAATGAGTTTTATCGATTGCACTAAGAAGAATAAGGTCAGTATTCTGTATTACCAGTCTCTTGGTATTACCCGATTTTTGGGAAACTTTAGCATTGTGATAATTTAGGCCACGCCGTCCACACGGATGCCTTTTCGAACATGCGTCAGTGCGAACAGTGCGCACATGCGTCACGTTATCAAAAGCCTCCGTTTTTGCCTGTCAACACTAAGGCCCCTACTTCACAAACTGATGAGTTTTCGAAACACTCTATTTTCGTCTTACTGCGGAAAAAGCGTCGAAAGCTTCTCGTCCACACTAGCGTTTTCCTGCGCCCGTCCACACTAAAACGATCAATAACGCAAGTACGATCGGTAATGATGCAATATCATCATCTGCGCATGCGAGAAACAGACGTGTCGGTGTGAATGACGTCAGCGATAGGCCTCCGTTTTCACTCTGGAGAGGAATTTCTATTCATTTTTATGAAAAATCTGAGTTTTTTCGATCGTTGCACATTCTTTACACTACAGTTTTCTTCTGTGGATGATTTGCTCTAAACAGAGGCCAATCCTGTTCGAGTATCAGTGCGTATTCAACATGACAGGGGTGTGTACTGAGTGTGAAAAAAAGGTTTATCTTGATTAAAGTTGCCTCAGGCAGTCCTATGAAAGTTGACTCAGCATTTAGTTGTTTGATCAGATAGTGTACCCTCTTAAAGTTTAATGATATACTATCTGCCGGCTAAAGGACAGGCAACACGATGAAGCAGAAGTACAAAAGCAACGACTTTATAAAGGGCCTTAACCATGCACAATCCATGCTTATTCCCATAATTAAGAATAAAACTGACCTTCGTTGAAACCCAAGAAACTATATTCCTGAATCTCAGAATCAAAGACAGAAAAAATTATTTCGTATTGGGAGTATTTTTTTAAATGCACCCCATGCACCCCTCCCCTGGATCCGCCCCTGCTTGTTGTATTCGACACAACCAAGCATGTAGATAATCCCAACCAGTTTACCTCACTCATAATCATTTAATTCTGAAGCTTTTGAATGCGAGGCTACGAGGGAAAATCGATTATATTGTTCCAGCCAAAATAATGATAATATTGATGATATCATCTTTACTGAATAGTTAATCCTCGTAAAGGTTATTACTTAAATATTATTACAATCAAATAGATAAACATAGCTGCCCGACCGGCACGTGCACGTGAGAAAGGTCCACTATCTCGCCTAATGGGATTTTCAGCATGACTTTTGTATTTTTTTGTAAGTTATCGGGCTGGTTAATTCTAGTCGGAGTAGAGTGATTTTACTTGGGCCGTGAAACAAAGTTGCATAACCACTCTAGTAGCGCTAGACTAAAGTATACTCCCAGTATTTCTGATTTCCCGACCTATTAAATATAATGTCATTCATCGGGTTTTACCTAACAATATTGTTTGTAGTGGTGTGAAATATTGTTTGTACAACTTTATTTACATTTTTCCAGGCGCACTGCTGTTTTGGTATAAAAATATTTTTGTATAGCTTGATCCGGTCACTGTATCGCGTACAGCTAAGGAAGACACCTTGTAGTTTTTCTTACTCTTGCTCGTAGTAACTAATAATGCTGTCGGTGTGGTTTATTCTTGGAGTATTCTTGTTGGGACAGGTGATAGCGAATCCTGAAGGTATGTTCGGGGGGAAGTAGAATTCATCTTTCATCTACGAGCGTCTTTTTTTCTAAAAGACTGAAATGATTTTTTTAACCTGGGCTAATGCACATTGCGGTCATCGAGTTATTGCACCCACCTTTTACTCATATGGTCTCATTTTAATTTGATCAGCCCAGAGGTTGTTTCAGGCTTCGATCTGTGAGTTAGCCATGCCCTGACTTAGATCAGCTCAGAGGTTGTTTCAGGGTTCAATCTGTGAGTTAGCCATGCCCTGACTTAGATCAGCTCAGAGGTTGTTTCAGGGTTCAATCTGTGAGTTAGCCATGCCCTGACTTAGATCAGCTCAGAGGTTGTTTCAGGGTTCAATCTGTGAGTTAGCCATGCCCTGACTTAGATCAGCCCAGAGGTTGTTTCAGGGTTCAATCTGTGAGTTAGCCATGCCCTGACTTTGATCAGCCCAGAGGTTGTTTCAGGGTTGGATCTGTGAGTTAGCCATGCCCTGACTTTGATCAACCCAAAGGTAGTCTCAGTGTTCTAGAACATGCTTTGCTGTTTACCGCGCAGTTCATTTAGATCCCTGACATCTTGTTCAGCCGAAAGGTAACCCTATCGTAGCCTAGCGCTTTCACCAACTTTCATTCAATAAAATCTGCTCCTAAAACGAGAAGGCAAAGAGAATCCGCCTTATTTTTTTGTCTTTGAAGTTTCTATTTATCATTTTCACATAGAATGGATCTGATTTTGAATTGCGTGGGGGCGCACGTTCACCGCACATAGAAACAAGTTTTGCATTTCCAAATTATTGAATTTCACGGCACGGATCAAAGATTCTGTTTCACATAGTTTTGAGGCTCCTATAGACCCCTTGCAGCACCTTGCAGCACTCCGGAATGCAGCTCAATTTCGTGGAGAAAACAAAAGGTTTCCAATTCTCAGGAAATTGACGGAAATTCTTTAGCTAGCTGTTTTGACGTCACGTGCAAGGAGTCAACATATACTTACTTCCGTTTTTCAACAGAGAATGAAGACTCGGATGACCCAGATCTTTTCCAAGGAGACATGATTCTTACTCAAGAAGAGAGATTGTCAGCAGAGTTAGGACTGGACGTGAGTACCAGTCTCTCGCGGGGTTCAATCAAAGGGAGACTGTGGCCAAACGGAGTTGTGCACTACGAACTGAATAAAACAATAGGTAAAACATGACAAGACATTCATATACGGCTCGCGCAGTGCTAGACTTGCTCCAAGTCGACCTCTCTGAGATTCACATACAGAGTCACGAGCGAAGGAAGTTGGGAAATTAGCGAACAGCGAACTTGCGAGAGGTCCTGGTCAGCGCGTGTAATACGGATACAAAGGACCTTGCGAAAGTCTGAACTCAGCCTGCTATTACCCTGCTTGGCAGAGGTTTCCTTATCTCTCTCCTCTTATTATAACGACAAGAAAACGAAACCTCTGCACGGATCTGCTCGATATTCTGTCGAACATGCCGGCGCGAAAATGCAACGGTATCAGAACGTCCGAAAACTTGTCTAACAAACGTGTTTTTTCCCCATTAAGCTTCAAACCCGAAAGCGAAAAAAGCGCTTCTAGGGGGAATGAAACTATGGTCAAGCAAGACCTGCATCAAGTTTGTACCTAGGACTACACAGAAAGCATATGTACACATCTTTCAGGGAAAAGGGTGAGAGCCTTTTTAAGGTTCCTTTCTTCCTTTCTTCCTTATTTCTTTTTTTTCTCCTTTCTTTCTTTCTTTCCTTACTTTTTTCTTTTTAAATAAAATGAACAAATAAATGGTATTCGTCAGTGGCATCTCTATACAAAGTAGCTATTTGTCCACGGATTTTAAAGGGAATTTAGAAGTTAATTTTTGCGGAGGGAGGAAAACCGGAGAACCGGCCCTAAAAAACCCTTGAAGCACAGGAGAGAACCAACAAGCACATATGACACTGAGCCATTTCTCTCATTCTTTTATCCTTTTCCTATTACTTTTTCAAATTAATCTTGTTAATTTAATTGTTCTCTTAATCGTATTCCCAAGGTGCTTCTCCGCAGTTGGCCGTACCGGTAGAAGGCAGAAGATCTCTCTTGGCAGAGGATGTTGGGGTGCAGGAGTGGCGTCTCATGAACTCGGTAAGCCAATGTGACCATGATATATATAGGGTGTTTCTTCAGTAGTAGGGTTGCGTCCAGTAGCGTAGAGAGGGGGGAACGGGGGACACGTGCCCCCCCCCCTCCCCCCCAATTTTTTGGTAAATAGGTAATTGTTTGTCTTTTTCTCTTTTTTTTATTATTTTGGCCTCTCTTTTTTTTTTTTGTACTTGCATCTCCATAGACATAATCGGCTAACGCGTTGCTATGTACGTTTCCACCCAATTCGAATCCTCTGGTGATCAGATTCTTTGTCTGTCGTACTTCGATATCACATAGAAAGTTCTTATTCCCAGAGGTTTTGAATTGAGTGCATGGAAACGTACATAGCAACGCGTTAGCCGATTAGGTCTATTGGGATGCATGTATAATGCGCTATATATAACAACTTTCCCATTATTTTATAAGTAGCGATTTTGAAAAACATAAAGTTATAAATAAAAAAGAGTATAACGCGAAGTTTCGGTGCTCAGCCTGCACCATTCTCAAGCAATAAAGTGAAAAATTATAAAGTCAATGTCTATATACGAAAATATTAGTACACAAATTTGCAATTAAACAAAGAGTTTAGCCCTGAGGGAGTCCGACTGCGCACGTTCAAAGTGGGCCGTCTATCTTGTATCAACAGCATCTCATACAATAAACATTCAAATCGGCTTTTCCCATTATTATTATTATCATCATCATCATTATTATTATTATTATTATTATTATTATTATTATTATTATTATTAATAATAACACCAAGGAATAACACGTGGCCTGAAAAGTCGGGGGGAAACATCACGCCCAAGCTGATGATTGCTGGTGTATGTTAATATGTGTTTGTCTTCTTCATCATACAGCACATACACTAGGATTCCATCATGAACAGTCTCGGCCTGACAGGGATAATTATGTCACGATTAACTTCCAGAACATCAAACCTGGTGAGAATACACCTGTTTAGTCGTATACCCATAATCCCTCACGGTCTTGCAATGAATATTGCCTATCTTCTTTGGCCCCGACAACCTCAATATAGGTGTTTATTATATGGCAAGCTAATTTCGCGCGATATGATTGGTCAATTTGCGATCAATAACTTACGGTACGGACCGAAAATCAAAATTATCTCTCCTAGCCTTGCCATATAATAAATATCTTATTAACCTCGTTTGCTCGGTCCGTACCGCTAATTATGGATCCTCGTTTCCCCCACATTTTTATGGCCCGCGTGCTACGCGCTTGGGCCATAAGGCAGTGGAAAACAAAAACTCAGTCCATAACTTACAGTACGAACCTCAAACTCGGTTGATAAGAGCTATATATCCCAACTCAGTCGAACAAGCCTTATTTTAAACTTTGACTCTGTATGGTCTCTTCGTAAACGACAGCTTGAAATATCTTCTTACAGGAAAAGCTGGAAATTTCAAAAAATACCCTGTTTCTAAGATTGACTCGCTTGGTACTCCCTACGACTTTGAATCGGTAATGCATTACGGAGCAAAGGCATTCAGCATCAATAAACTGCCAACGATAGTACCAAAAAAACCTGGGGTATGTTGAAATAACTGGCTTGAATTATATCCATTGATATATTGAATCTTGACAACGAATCTACTCATTGATTCGAACTTCCATATGCAACTATCTAAGCCTATATTTAGCCCTGTCTATATCTCAGTCTGCATACGCTTGCCTATAAAACCACTGCTCTCTCGGTCAATACTTCTGCCGATCCATCCATCTACCAACCCACTCACCCATTCAATCATCCACCCCTCCATAATCTATCCATCTAACCTACCTTGTGTCAATCAATCAATCAATCAATCAATCCATCAATGCTCATCAATCCATCCACCCATTCATCTATGCCTTCCGCTTACATTCATCCATTCTTCTATAGTATCCGTAATCGACCATCCATCAATCTATCCGCCCCATACAAAGAAATCCAGAGCTCAATTCATGACAAGCATGTTTGTAGTAGCGGTGACTGTTAGCCTATCACAAATCTATTAAGCTTTGGCTGTTGTATCACAGCGTGGGACACTCACAACAGAGCTGATGTGAACTGCAAAACTGGGCAACTTTTTGTTTCTCTTCTGTGCTGCGAGGCTTTTTCTCCGTCAGATTCTTCCTTTATTACCCTCTCTCGCAAAAACCCATCATTTCTAACTTGCATGAAAAACTACGCAATGGAAGTGGCACTGTTAAACAACGACAACACCACCAACAACAACAACAAACAACAATAATAATAATAATAATAATAATAACAATAGCAAAACTTGATTTAACGAGGATTTAGCAGATAAATCTATACTTTTTTCAATCTGGTCTTCTAACCTCGCCATACTTCGTAATTGCAAACTATCTGAATTTCAGGTGACGATTGGTAAGCGCAAGGGACCCAGCTCTATCGACATTAAGCAGATGAACCTGTTGTACAAGTGTCCATAGAACAGTTTGAAAAGCCGAATAAGGTATAAACAGTCAATTGATGTTATTCGGTTGGGCGTAATAAATATGGGTACGGATACCTATGTTGTTGTTGAAATGTTATTCTCAAGAGAATGAAACATGGTCTGAAATTAAATTGGAAAACGGTACGGAATGGACGACACTTTTTGCATGAGCCAATTACGTGCATGAGATCACTGCTTATCCAATGAAAATGTGAAGCGTGGTATACACGTCATGATCTTGGCACGGGACGTCCCTCCGTATTGTGAGTTTCCCAGTAGAAAGACCTCTTGACTTTAGGCTATAAGGTTTTACCAGTTCAGACAAATTGTCATTCTCTTAAGAATAAGTTTCGTTATTCGCGTTTCAATCATCCATAATACTGATGTATCTTGTCAAGCGTGACCGATTTGAAAAGAAATAATACTCAAGCGAATGACACGTGATCTGGGCGTATCGTTTTGCCATTTAATTTCAGACAGTACATTCTTGCCACAAAAGAAGTCTTGAGGACTTTCCCTTAATTCTAATAATCTTAATCTTAATGCATATTTTGCTTCTTTTTCAGACTTGAATCCTTGGTTTACCGTGGCACCTGATTTATTCATTTTGTTTCATGTGAATTGAATAATAAACTGAAGGGTAGACTATTACCCCATTCACACCAAAACCTGTTTAGTTAAACTGAGATTTTATTAAACAAAATGTTTAGAGACTAGAAAGCTTCAATGTAATTATTTTATCTCTAATCTGTTCAGTACAATATGAAGGATAGTTTATACGTATTATTTCATCAAAGAGTAAACAATGTTTGTAAATAATTTTCTAAACATGTTTAGTTAAACTACTTTAAAACATGTTTAAGCTATAGTGTGAATGGGGTATATGACTGAGTTTGAGATGTGATTAACCTAAGCTGTTTGACGGTCAGCGGTTGTTGCGAGGAGAAAAGGGGAAAGATAAACTGCACAAATGTCATTTATATCATTTTAAGAGAAATGATTGGCTGAAATGCTGTCAAATGTGCACGTGACTAGCTGTCACTGATACGACTTTACTAAACAACGCATTTTCCCATTCCTACTAAACCTAACAAAATATCCTATTTTTTTACGACATCCTTACTTATAAGTAACGTCATATACCTCGCGCACGTTGATTTTCTAAGAGATGCGCATTTGCCATATTTGGTCTTTCGTGAGGATTACGTCAGATTCATTGTTTGCTCTATCCTTCACTTGACTCTGAAGATGACTTCCGCTCAGGTTTTTGGAAAGTCAGTCACATCAAACAGTCCTTCTCAGGACTACATCCACCCGGATGATCATAATACAAATATTGATTGTTTACCATATTTGGTATTTCTCAAAAATGACGTTGGCACCTCAAACGCGTTGATTATTCCATATTTGGTATGCCAGAGTATTACATCACAAAGACGCGCGAAGAGTACATTTCTTCAGTTACGGAAACATCCCACACTGCTTGAAGATGATACAGTTACTAATGCTAAGCATTGTTCGCCGCTGCTCGGTTTCTAAAACGCATCCCACATGGCAAGGAGTGAGTATGAGGGGTTAGTCATCAGTTACACAATCCATGTGTCGGGTTTGCTCATCATAGCAAGGGGTTAATCATCTACGGTCCAGGGGCCGACTAACCTCTCCCTTAGGCTTCGGCCAAGCTTCCTGATCAGTCTGTAAATCATCCCGGGATAGCGGCGTTGGGGCCGAAATCTCCAGCGTAGCCGTAAGTCCATACGATTCCTCAGCATTCGATGTCTGGAAGTATGGTCCTGGTTAATCAGTCAAAAAAGTAAATTCAGAAACCAGTATCCCTTCCAAATGAGTATTAGTGGAAGAAATCAAGTGTTTGGCAACCCAGCCGAAAATAGAGTGATTTGTATGAGGGAATGATATGTCAAAAAGGCCATATCTCAACTACTATTTGGCCGATTCTCGTTAACTTTAATTTGGCGCGTAAACGTCTTTCATGATTGTCAACAGAAATTGGGGAAGCAAAAATAATAATTAATATACTAATTTAATGCTTATATAGCGCTACTTAACAATAAAAGATCAATAGCGCTTTACAAAATGTTATAAAATATAAGTATATTTACATTACAAGTGTACATAGTTAGAGTGTATTTAGATATAATGTTAGTTGAGTCAGTTTATAAAAGTATTAAGTTCATGAAATTCATGTATATATTTAAGGAATATAAAACGGCGCGCGTGTCTATATACTGTGATATAAACACGCTGGGAGCTGTAGAGCAAGAGAGAAGTCGTAGAGAAACACGAGGCTTCTCGAGTGCTCTACAGCTCCCAGAGTGTTTATATCACAGTATATAGACACAAGCGGACATTTTATATTGCTTTTATAAAATATTTTGAACGAGGCAAAATCATTCAGTGAAAACTCTTTCAAAATCACGGCGAGAAATGTTCTGAAATGTTAATGAAACTAATGCAAAGTCAAAGATGTACTGAAAATGAATTGTAGACGTGTTTTTATAAGATTAAACAGATGAGGTAAGGTTTGAACAGGAAATCTTTCAGCTCGTGGTGTATGCTTTGGCTGATGTTCACAAGCTACAAGGACTGTAAGTTTATTTATTTTACAAAGCTTGGTGGAAAAAACTGGGAAAAAGCTTTCTTTTCTGAGCTCTCGCTGTCTTTTTCTACTTCATCTACAACAGTAAAGAGTGACATAAGCCGGCACACATTTCTAATAGTAAGGCCTTGTGAATTGTTTGGAGACGAATTTTTTCAGGTTAGTAAATTCATAGGATTTTTTAACTTTACATTTTCTTCTTTTCTCAGTCCTTGATGCTCCTGATCGCTGAATTTAACATCTGATTCGATAAACTAAAAAAGATGGATTTGAATTTATCTGAAAACATCGGTTTTACGGGGGATTATTGAGATTTTTTAATGCAGTAGTGAATTTTTAGCAGCAAAGGTCGACTCTATTCTTTGCCTTCCTTGTTTTAGCTTTGCCGTAAAATATTCTCAGTTTTTTTTCAAGCTCTTCGTCATTCATTAGGTAAAACTCAGTCAGAATACCGTTTTCTTTTCGCTAAGCTGTTAAAAATCACCATAAGTTCTTTTAAAAATGACTTTTTTAAATATATCTTGTTGTTGTTGTTTTTGAAGCTGATGGTGGTTGTTTCGTACGCCGAGTTTTAACTTTTCGTAATTATGACTTTTACGCCAAACGCCGTTTAATACGAATAAAAATCAAGGCTTTCATGAATAAAACATAGGTTTAAATTTATTATTTTATCTTAATAGCACAGTATTTGCTTTCAAAAATTCACAATGTCCACTTAGCTTGGTATTTAGCTGAGATTGCAGTGGATTTCTCCCTCTGATAGCTGAGAAAATCTTACTTTTTTATAGTTATTTTGCACTGTCACTTATTTTTCGTTTAATGAATTGTTTCCTAGGAAATTAAAGTCTTCGAAACAAAATTACGGCTCTACTTTAACATTCAAATCATTTTCTTCCGTGATTTTTCGGGTATTTTTTCCTCAAAAGGCTGAGCATGTCTCTGTCCTCTGATATAAACACGGTAGTCAGCCAATCAGAGCGCGCGTAGTATCTCAAATATTTTATAAATATATATATATGTGTGTAGTTAAATAGATTTAAAATATAGTATTTAAATGTTATTTAAAATAATTTCTAAATAAAAATGTTTTTACTTTTTTCTTAAAAGCGCTCAGGCTAGAAGTGTTTTTTATTTCAATTGGAAGAGTGTTCCAGAGGGAGGGTGCTGCAACTTGAAAGGCACGGCCACCCAATGTTGGTAGGACTTTATACTTCGGTCTCTCCAATAATGTACTATGATTAGACCTTAGACTGTAGGTTGATTTGTCTTTGACTTTGACAAGATCCATGATGTAACTGGGCGCTAAACCATGTATGGCTTTAAAAGTTATAAGAAGGATTTTGAAGTGGATACGTGCTTGAATGTGAGAAAATTTCCCAACATCTTTCACTAATCTTGCAGCTGCATTCTGTACACGCTGTAGTTTTGCGATTTGCTCTTTGGGAAGGCCAAAATACAGACTGTTGCAATAGTCAAGCCTGCTTGTGACAAAAGCATGTACTAATGTGAGAAGTGACTTAGTCGAAATTCCAAACCACCTTCTCTTTCTTCTTGTTCTTGTCTTCCTGAGGTGGATCACATGATATCATCAACACATAGGAGACTGGCACTAGCATACCACAGAAAGCCCAATATGAAAACATTGAAAAACTGTGATAAGATGAAAACTTATGTTTCTCACCGTTTCATAGCGGAGAAAACTGTTTTTGCAGAAATATATTAGGGAGATAATAAGTTAGGGAGACGATAGATATGACTGTAATCTTATTAGTAGGATCTAGGATATTAGATCCACCCTTTTTTCTACAATAAGAAATGGCAGAAAAAGCTTGGAAGCTAACGATGTGTTCTATTAGCCAGTTCTTTAATTATTTCATTCAGTTCTTAGAGTCTTTCTATAGACCCCTTGCAGCAAGGCGGAATGCAGCTCAATCTGGAGGAAAAACAATAGGTTCCAATTCCTAGGATATTGAAATTCTTTTGCTTTGTCCTCAAAATTGAGCTGCTTTGACGTCAGGTGCAAGGGGTCTATAGACCCCTTTAAAAATTTTATCTTGATTAGACCTTTCCCTAATTCGCTTGACTGACCACAGAACAATAGATTAAAGGCGAGGCTGGAGTAGAGAAATGCAGTAAATGTATGGTTTTGAAAAACTCCAGTCTGGACTTGAATTTTACGTTCTGTGGTCAGTCAAGCGAAGTAGGGAAAGGTCTATGCAAGGCTATAACAGGAACTAGAAACACAAAACAAATCACAATTTTTTTCAATATGGAATATTCAGTTGCACCAATTCGTTTGTATTTTACTGCTGACTTTCAGAAGTCCATCATTTTTGTATTCTTGCATCCAAGATAATTTGCCTATTTTGTCTAAGTTTTTCGTTTTGGTGTACTGTTTTCCCATTTCATGCCACGTGTCATTCTCTCTTGCACCAAAAATAAGAAGAATAAGGTCAGTATTCTGTATTACCAGTCTCTTGGTAATACCCGATTCTTGGGGAAACTTTAGCATCGTGATAATTTAGGCCACGCCGTCCACACTAATGCATTTTCCAAACGCTCCATTTTCGCACCGAAAAGTTAAATGCATTGAAAGATAGCCTTTACGCCAATCCAAAAATGCGATTCGAAATGACTTACTACCATCAACTGCCTAGTGCGCACATGCCACGTCACCGTTTTCAAAAGCCTCCGTTTTTGCCTGTCCACACTAAGGCCCCTACTTCACAAACTGATGAGTTTTCGAAACGCTCTATTTTCCGTTTCGTCTTACTGCGGAAAACGCATTGAAAGCTTCTCGTCCACACTAACGTTTTCATACGCCCGTCCACACTAAAACGATCAAAAACGCAAGTACGATCGGTAATGATGCAATATCATCATCTGCGCATGCGAGAAACAGGCGTGCTTGTGTGAATGACGTCAGCGATAGGCCTCCGTTTTCAAATGTCTCCACTCTGGAGAGGGCTTTCTATTCATTTTAATGAAAAAGCTGAGTTTTTTCGATCGTTGCACATTCTTTACACTACAGTTTTCTTCTGTGGATGATTTGCTCTAAACCGAGGCAACCCTGTTCGTGTATCAGTGTGGATTCAGCATGACAGCGGTGTTTACTGAGTGTGAAAAAAAGGTTTATCTTGATTAAAGTTGCCTCAGGCAGTCCTATGAAAGTTGACTCAGCATTTAGTTGTTTGATCAGATAGTGTACCCTCTTAAAGTTTAATAATATACTATCTGCCGGCTAAAGGACAGGCAACACGATGAAGCAGAAGTACAAAAACAACGACTTTATAAAGGGCCTTAACCATGCACAATCCATGCTTATTCCCATAATTAAGAATAAAACTGACCTTCGTTGAAACCCAAGAAATTATATTCCTGAATCTTTCTATTTCACTTTGACGTAGAACCAACGTCCAAACCGTCATCAGTTCACGTCTTAATAAACTATTTTACCCGGCCGGCACGTGCACGTGAGAAAGATCCACTATCTCGTCTACTGGGATTTTCAGCATGAATTTTGTATTTTTTATCGGGCTGATTTATTCTAGTCGGAGTAGAGTGATTTTACTTGGGCCGTGAAACAAAGTTGCATAATCACTTTAGTAGCGCTAGACTAAAGTATTAGAGTCTCCTGTAGCTCAGTGGCAGAGCGTCCGACTAGCGTACGGAGGGTCGTGGGTTCGATTCCCATCTGGGGCTCAGAATTTGTTTTTTCTGAGTATTTCACAGTATGGTACAATCATATACACATTTCAGACTAAAGTATACTACCAATTAATGAGTGTGAGTATTTCTGATTTCCCGACCTATTAAATATAATGTCATTCATCGGGTTTTACCTAACAAGGTTGTTTGTAGTGGTGTGAGAAATTGTTTGTACAACTTTATTTACGTTTTTGCAGGCGCACTGCTGTTTGGGTATAAAATAGTGTTGTATAGCTTGATCCGGTCACTGTATCGCGTACAGCTAAGGAAGACACCTTGTAGTTTTTCTTACTCTTGCTCGTAGTAACTAATAATGCTGTCGGTGTGGTTTATTCTTGGAGTATTCTTGTTGGGACAGGTGATAGCGAATCCTGAAGGTATGTTCGGGGGCGGGGGGAATAGAATTCATCTTTCATCTACGAGCGGAGAGCGATTGCTCAGTCAGATCGACTTGGAATGGTTAGAAGTTTGTTTTTCTAAAAGACTTAAATGATTTTTTTTAACGTGGGCTAACGCACATTGCGGTAATCGAGTTATTGCATCCACCTTTTACTCCTAGGGTTTCATTTTAATTTAATCAGCCCAGAGGTTGTTTCAGGCTTCGATCTGTGAGTTAGCCGTGCCCTGACTTAGATCAGCCCAGAGGTTGTTTCAGGCTTCGATCTGTGAGTTAGCCGTGCCCTGACTTTGATCAGCCCAGAGGTTGTTTCAGACTTCGATCTGTGAGTTAGCCGTGCCCTGACTTTGATCAGCCCAGAGGTTGTTTCAGGCTTCGATCTGTGAGTTAGCCATGCCCTGATTTTGATCAGCTCAGAGGTTGTTTCAGGCTTCGATCTGTGAGTTAGCCATGCCCTGACTTTGATCAGCCCAGAGGTTGTTTCAGGGTTCAATCTGTGAGTTAGCCATGCCCTGACTTTGATCAGCCTAGAGGTTGTTTCAGGCTTCGATCTGTGAGTTAGCCATGCCCTGACTTTAATCAGCCCAAAGGTAGTCTAAGTGTTCTAGAACATGCTTTGCTATTTACCGCGCAGTTCTTTTAGATCCCTGACATCTTGTTCAGCCGAAAGGTAACCCTATCGTAGCCTAGCGCTTTCACCAACTTTCATGTAATAAAATCAGCTCCAAAAACGAGAAGGCAAAGAGAATCCGCCTTATTTTTTGGTCTTTGAGGTTTTTATTTATCATTTTCACATAGAATGGATCTGATTTTGAATTGCGTGTGGGCACACGTTCACCGCACATAGAAACAAGTTTTGCATTTCCAAATTATCGAATTTCACGGCACGGATCAAAGATTCTGTTTCACGTAGTTTTGAGGCTCCTATACACCCCTTGCAGCACCTTGCAGCACTCCGGAATGCAGCTCAATTTTGTGGAGAAAACAATAGGTTTCCAATTCTCAGGAGATTGACGGAAATTCTTTAGCTAGCTGTTTTGACGTTACGTGCAAGGATTCAACATATAATTCCTTCCGTTTTTCAACAGAAAATGAAGACTCGGATGACCCAGATCTTTTCCAAGGAGATATGATTCTTACTCAAGAAGAGAGATTGTCAGCAGAGTTAGGACTGGACGTGAGTACCAGTCTCTCGCGGGGTTCAATCAAAGGGAAACTGTGGCCAAACGGAGTTGTGCACTATGAACTGAATAAAACAATAGGTAAGACATCACAAAACATTCATATACGGCTCGCGCAGTGCTAGACTTGCTCCAAGTCGACCTCTCTGATATTCACATACAGAGTCACGAGCGAAGAAAGTTGGGAAATTAGCGAACAGCGAACTTGCGAGAGGTCCTGGTCAGCGCGTGTAATACGGATACAAAGGACCTTGCGAAAGTCTGAACTTAGCCTGCTATTACCCTGCTTGGCAGAGCCTCTGCCAAGCAGGGTAATAGCAGGCTAAGTTCAGACTTTCCTTATGTCAGGGTTTCCTTATTTCTCTCCTCTTATTATAACGAGAAGAAAACGAAACCTCTGCACGGATGTGCTCGATATTCTGTCGAAAATGCGCGAATGCAACGGTATCAGAACGTCAAAAACTTGTCTAACAAACGTGTTTTTTCCCCATTAAGCTTCAAACCCGAAAGCGAAATTAGCGGTTCTAGGGGGAATGGAACTATGGTCAAGCAAGACCTGCATCAAGTTTGTACCTAGGACTACACAGACAGCATATGTACACATCTTTCAGGGAAAAGGGTGAGAGCCTTTTTAAGGTTCCTTTCTTCCTTTCTTTCTTATTTCCTTTTTTCTTCTTTCTTTCTTTCCTTACTTTTTTCTTTTTAAATAAAATGAACAAATAAATGGTATTTATCTCTATACAAAGTAGCTATTTGTCCACGGATTTTAAAGGGAATTTAGAAGTTAATTTTTGCGGAGGGAGGAAAACCGAAGAACCGGCCCTAAAAATCCCTTGAAGCACAGGAGAAAACCAACAAGCACATATGACACTGAGCCATTTCTCTCATTCTTTTATCCTTTTCCTATTACTTTTTCAAATTAATCTTGCTCAAAATAGTTGAATTAATTTAATTGTTCTCTTAATCGTATTCCCACGCAAGGTGCTCCGCCGCAGTTGGCCGTAGAGGTAAAAAGCAGAAGCTCTCTCTTGGCAAAGGATGTTGGGGTGCAGGAGTGGCGTCTCATGAACTCGGTAAGCCAATGTGACCATGATATATATAGGGTGTTTCTTCAGTAAGGGTATGTTGCGTCCATCATTGCGGTCCAAAGATATAATTCTAACGAGTCACATCATATCTTATATTTCTTATTTTTAAAGAACCATTAACGAATCCAGCCAGGAACTCGGAATTTTTTTCCGACAAAGATTTGCTTGATGAAACACTTTACAACACTTTATACAATTTATATATATAGCGCATTATACATGCATCTCCATAGACCTAATCGGCTAACGCGTTGCTATGTACGTTTCCACCCAATTCGAATCCTCTGGTGATAAGATTCTTTGTCTGTCGTACTTCGATATCACATGGAAAGTTCTTATTCCCAGAGGTTTTGAATTGGGTGCATGGAAACGTACATAGCAACGCGTTAGCCGATTAGGTCTATTGAGATGCATGTATAATGCGCTATATATAACCATTATTATTATTAATACCAAGGAATAACACGTGGCCTGAAAAGGCGGGGGAAACATCACGTCCAAGCTGATGATTGTTGGTGTATGTTAATATGTTTTTTGTCTTCTTCATCATACAGCACATACCCTAGGATTCCATCATGAACAGTCTCGGCCTGACAGGGATAATTATGTCACGATTAACTTCCAGAACATCAAACCTGGTGAGAATACACCTGTTTAGTCGTATACCCATAATCCCTTACGGTCTTGCAATGAATATTGCCTATCTTCTTTGGCTCCGACAACCTCAATATAGGTGTTTATTATATGGCAAGCTAATTTCGCGCGATATGATTGGTCAATTTGCGGTCAATAACTTACGGTACGGACCGAAAATTACAATTGTCTCTCCTAGCCTTGCCATATAATAAATATCTTATTAACCTCGTTTGCTCGGTCCGTACCGTAAGTTATGGATCCTCGTTTTTTCCCCTTTTTTATGGCCCGCGTGCTACGCGCTTGGGCCATAAGGCAGTGGGGGGAAAAACTCAGTCCATAACTTACAGTACGAACCTCAAACTCGGTTGATAAGAGCTATATATCCCAACTCAGTCGAACAAGCCTTATTTTAAACTCTGACTTTGACTTGAAATATCTTCTTACAGGAGAAGCAGGAAATTTCAAAAAATACCCTGTTTCTAAGATTGACTCGCTTGGTACTCCATACGACTTTGAATCGGTAATGCATTACGGAGCAAAGGCATACAGCATCAATAAACTGCCAACGATAGTACCAAAAAAACCTGGGGTATGTTGAAATAACTGGCTTGAATTATATTCATTGATATATTGAATCTTGACCACGAATCTACTCACATTGATTCGACCTTCCATATGCAACTATCTAAACCTATATTTAGCCCTGTTTATATCTCAGTCTGCCTACGCAGGCCTATAAGACCACTGCACTCTCGGTCAATACTTCTGCCGATCCATCCATCTTCCAACCCACTCACCCATTCAATCATCCACCCCTCCATAATCTATCCATCTAACCTACCTTGTGTCAATCAATCAATCAATCAATCAATCAATGCCCATCAATCCATCCACCCATTCATCTATGCCTTCCGCTTGCATTCATCCATTCTTCTATAGTATCCGTAATAGACCATCCATCAATCTATCCGCCCCATACAAAGAAATCCAGAGCTCAATTCATGACAAGCATGTTTGTAGTAGCGGTGACTGTTAGCCTATCACAAATCTATTAAGCTTTGGCTGTTGTATCACAGCGTGGGACACTCACAACAGAGCGGATGTGAACTTCAAAAGCAACTTTTTGTTTCTCTTCTGTGCTGCGAGGCTTTTTCTCCGTCAGGTTCTCCCTTTTTTACCCTCTCTCGCAAAAACCCATCATTTCTAACTTACAGGGAATGAAGAAGTACGCAATGGAAATGGCACTGTTATACAACGACAACACCACCACCAATAATAATAATAATAATTATAATAATAATAACGATAATAATAACAATAGCAAAACTTGATTTATTATTAACGAGGATTTAGTAGATAAATCTATACTTTTTTCAATCTGTTTTTTTAAACCCGCCATACTTCGTAATTGCAAACCTATCATAAATATATCCGAATTTCAGGTGACGATCGGTAATCGCAAGGGACCCAGCGCTATCGACATTAAGCAGATGAACCTGTTGTACAAGTGTCCAGTTTGAAAAGGAATAAGGTATAGAGAATTAATTGATGTTATTCGGTTGGGCGTAATAAATATGGGTACGGATACCTATGTTGTTGTTGAAATGTTATTCTCAAGAGAATGAAACATGGTCTGAAATTAAATTGGAAAACGGTACGGAATGGACGACACTTTTTGCATGAGCCAATTACGTGCATGAGATCACTGCTTATCCAATGAAAATGTGAAGCGTGGTATACACGTCATGATCTTGGCACGGGACGTCCCTCCGTATTGTGAGTTTCCCAGTAGAAAGACCTCTTGACTTTAGGCTATAAGGTTTTACCAGTTCAGACAAATTGTCATTCTCTTAAGAATAAGTTTCGTTATTCGCGTTTCAATCATCCATAATACTGATGTATCTTGTCAAGCGTGACCGATTTGAAAAGAAATAATACTCAAGCGAATGACACGTGATCTGGGCGTATCGTTTTGCCATTTAATTTCAGACAGTACATTCTTGCCACAAAAGAAGTCTTGAGGACTTTCCCTTAATTCTAATAATCTTAATCTTAATGCATATTTTGCTTCTTTTTCAGACTTGAATCCTTGGTTTACCGTGGCAGCTGATTTATTCATTTTGTTTCATGTGAATTGAATAATAAACTGAAGGGTAGACTATGACTGAGTTTGAGATGTGATTAACCTGCACTGTTTGACGGTCAGCGGTTGTTGCGAGGAGAAAAGGGGAAAGATAAACTGTACAAATGTCATTTATATCATTTTAAGAGAAATGATTGGCTGAAATGCTGTCAAATGTACACGTGACTAGCTGTCACTGATACGACTTTACTAAACAACGGATTTTCCCATTCCTACTAAACCTAACAAATTATCCTATTTTGACGACATCATCACTTATAATTTACGTCATATACCTCGCGCACGTTGATTTTCTAAGAGATGCGCATTTGCCATATTTGGTCTTTCGTGAGGATTACGTCATATTCATTGTTTACCATATTTGGTATTTCCCATTAATGACGTTGGCACCTCGAGCGCGTTGATTATTCCATATTTGGTATGCCAGAGTATTACATCACAAAGACGCGCGAAGAGTACATTTCTTCAGTTACGGAAACATCCCACACTGCTTGAAGTTACTAATGCTAAGCATTGTTCGCCGCTGCTCGGTTTCTAAAACGCATCCCACATGGCAAGGAGTGAGTATGAGGGGTTAGTCATCAGTTACAATCCATGTGTCGGGTTTGCTGGTCATAGCAAGGGGTTAATCAGCTACGGTCTAGGGGCCGACTAACCTCTCCCTTAGGCTTCGGCCAAGCTTCCTGATCAGTCTGTAAATCCTCCCGGGATAGCGGCGTTGGGGCCGAAATCTCCAGCGTAGCCGTAAGTCCATACGATTCCTCAGCATTCGATGTCTGGAAGTATGGTCCTGGTTAATCAGTCAAAAAAGTAAATTCAGAAACCAGTATCCCTTCCAAATGAGTATTAGTGGAAGAAATCAAGTGTTTGGCAACCCAGCCGAAAATAGAGTGATTTGTATGAGGGAATGATATGTTAAAATGGCCATATCTCAGCTACTATTTGGCCGATTCTCGTTAACTTTGGCGCGTAAACGTCTTTTATGATTGTCAACCGAAATTGGGGAAGCAAAAATGTGCTACACCGACAAATAATTCTTATGACATCATTACTCGAATACTCTATTTACCATAATAGTCCCCTTCACAGTTCCCTGCGCTACCTTGAGAGGTAGTCGGGCGAGACGAACGATAAGCTTGCAATGATAGATACCTTTTTTGAACACCTTAAAAGCAAAAAGAAGGGGACTATTGATATTTCCTTGGAATGACGCTGATTCCTCGCGCGCGCGGTCTATTTAATATTTAGTCTGTTAGAGTATTACGTCACAAAGACACAAAAAGAGTATATTTTTTCAATTCAGTACGTCACAGAAACATCCCGCTGGAAGATGGCACAGCTACTATTTTTGACTTTTTAAACAAATTCATGGCAAAGTTTGTTGTATTTTTACGAATTTGTTAAAAAATATAGAACACAAGTTTTCTATCTAGTTATCAGTATTAGATACTTACAGAAACAAGAAAGGCGACGACAGAAAAATGGTAGCGTGTGTACCTCAGTAGAAAACTCTTTCTTCACTACTCCAACTAATATCAAATGTGTTTCTTTTTGACCATCTTCATTGCATAATAAGTTTTAAACTAATTATATTTTTTTGTGTGTACAAATTCTATCATTAGTTACACAGATTTGACAAAAAGAAAAAAACGCAAAAAAACAAACAAACAATAATTAAATTACAAAGCTATATTTGACAAATAATAAATAAATAGTTGACACCTTAATCATTTACTGTTAAATTTTCAGTGCTTTATTCAGTTTTTCCCACTAGTACTTGTTTCAATGGTCCTTATATTTTTCTGAAAATTGCTACCTCATTAAAGGTGTTTCTTTCCCGACTTATATATAGGATAAATTGAAGTGCGTCTTTTTATCTCACAGATCCAGAGCCACCTCACTTGCTGTCCACATGCAACAAACAATTGTATCAACATTCTAACATGCACCAAGGCAGCTCTTATCCCATATTCGTTGTCAACCTTGTTCCCAGGGCCTTCTTTTCTTGCTTTTTTTCAAAATGGCGGCGCTGAAAAAAAGCAAGAAGAGAAGGCCCTGGGAACGAGGTTGATTCGTTGCATATTAATTATAACTCACAGTACAACCACGCTCTAAAAAGATTTGGGATCAGGTGTGAGAGGCAGCCACCTACTCCATGTATGACAGCTTTTAGTTTGATGTGCTCTATATAGCTTTTCTACTTCCTTTCTCTCAGCCGAGACGGAATTGAAAAGCCAATAAAGCAGTTAAAAAATAAAACAAAGAATAAAGATGATTTCAAGCCTAGAATGAAGAACAAAGGTTGTCCAAGGACCGCGGAGCACCATAAAAAGTGTGTGTGTAGTGCAGGCCTTGGATTAGTACGCTTAAGCGGGAAATACACATTGCGATTTGTCTGCCCGATTCATCGTCCCGACGCCATCGGCAAGCAAATCATGCGTGTAGTTTAAGGTGTTTCCCAGTAGTTTTTTATTGACCACACTTCTCATGTTCATCAAGCGAATTGAAAACCTTTTCCTGGTCTGATCAAAATGAATTTTACACCAGACATCAAGCATAGATGGAAGTTTTGATTGATGTCAATTTCAACTCGATCGGCGTTTCCATGGCAACGGAAAACAATGATCGTTGAAATCAGTTTTCCTTGAATATCTCCCGTTTTCGATGAGCTTCAGAAAAATGACTATATACATGCTAAACTTCGCATTCAGGCACAGCTATTCAGATGATAATTAGAGGGTTGGATTAGAGCGATTTCGAATAAATCGCAAAAACATTCTGTGACCGCTTATTATGATACTGGAAACTATAGCAGAACAAAAAAATCCTTCGCGTTCGCAAAATAATGTCAAACTACTGCTAAACGTTAGCTGTATTCATTCGTTCGTTTGAGAGATAATTTTGAAATTGCTAGGAAGGTGAAATCGTTCAAACTATTCTACTGAAAGCACCTGTACAAGAAAAATTCTAACTCCGCAAAGAAAAAGTTTTCACAAATGTCGCTTTCAGGAAAGGTAAATAGATATTGTAGGTAACGTTTAGCAGTAGTTTGACATTATTTTGCGAACGCGAAGGATTTTTTTGTTCTGCTATAGTATATGTATATAGTCATTTTTCTGAAGCTCATCGAAAACGGGAGATATTCAAGGAAAACTGATTTCAACGATCATTGTTTTCCGTTGCCATGGAAACGCCGATCGAGTTGAAATTGACATCAATCAAAACTTCCATCTATGCTTGATGTCTGGTGTAAAATTCATTTTGATCAGACCAGGAAAAGGTTTTCAATTCGCTAGATGAACATGAGAAGTGTGGTCAATAAAAAACTACTGGGAAACACCTTAAAGCCCGATTCGAAAAAGAATGAGATTGGAAACTTTGTAGATATTCGGCAAGAAGCGTGCGAGCTATATGTGGGAGTAAATTTCTTCAGTTACGGAAACATCCCACACTGCTTGAAGATGATACAGTTAATATTGCTAAGCATTGTTCGTCGCTGCTCGTTTTTTAAAACGCATCCCACATGGCAGGGAGTGAGTATGAGGGGTTAGTCATCAGTTACACTAGCCATGTTTCGGGTTTGCTGGTCATAGCAAGGGGTTAATCATCTACGGTATAGGGGCCGACTAACCTCTCCCTTAGGCTTCTGCCAAGCTTCCTGATCAGTCTGTAAATCCTCCCGGGATAGCGGTGTTGGGGCCGAAATCTCCAGCGTAGCCGTAAGTCCATACGATGCTACAGCATTCGATGTCTGGAAGTATGGTCCTGGTTAATCAATCAAAAAAGTAACCTCAGAAACTAGTATCCATACTACTTGAATTTCGGAAGAAATCCGGCAAAGCAGAAAAGACAACAGTACCGTAATAGCGAATCAGAGAGTTTCGCGTTGCGAGAATTGCATGTCAGTGCTGAACAATTAGGGTATCTGTCTTGCCCACGTTGTGTTATCTTATGGTAATAACTCCTTTCTGTTATTTTTTCCCCCCGTTGATACACGCTAATAGCAGATAAACATCTATTTCAAAAAAGGTTATCACAGCTGAAAGCAACAAGCAACAACACAACACAGCGAACAACATCTGTATTTTACTTCTTATTCATAATTTAGACACGATTACTTTAAACGTTTTGTAATGGCAGGCCGCAACTGTTTCGTTTCTTTAAGTGTTCAATGCCCTGAATCTTCAGCTAATTAACGCATATATTGTTTGCATGTGGTCTGGGTTTGTTGCTTGTTGTTTTGGGCTGCGACAACCTGAAATAGCTGTATAATAAGGTTGGGAATCTTTCATTCGTTAAGCTTGGTTCTCACTAGCGACGCAAGCACAAAACACAAGCAATGTAAAAATACCTGTGCTTGTGCTTGCGTCGTAGTGAAAACCAGGCTTTAATTGGCGAGTTAGGGCGTGTAGTTGTGGTTCAGTCTGGTCGTTGTTGTTGTTGTTTAATGCTTTAAAAAAGTAATTAATAAAGTAATAAAGTAACTAACAGAGAAAAATTGTTCGTAGCACATAAACAGCACTAAAACACATATTGAATAGCCCACTTTCGATATTCTGGCTGAGAATGAGTGATCAAGTACAAAGCAGTTCAAGATGAGGCTCCGGGAAAACAATGAGGTAATCCTAATATATTCTTTTATTTCTCTGGAACATCCCCTTGAATTGGTTTGTACGTGATCACTCAACCGGGGGGGGGGGGGGGGCTTGAGAAAAATCCTTGAATCAATGGAGAGACCTAACAAACTCTACTCATACGTGATGCCAAGTCCAGGAATAGGTCCCTTGCAGCACGTAGGAATGAAGCTCAATTTGGAGGGCAAAACAAGAGGTTCTAAACAGATTGAAATTCTTCTGTTTTGCCCTCCAAATTGAGCTGCACTCCGACGTGCTGCAAGGGGTATATTGAACCTGAGACCCCAGAGGTGAGAGGTAAATACAGTAGTACTACATTCCAGCTTGTTTGTCAGCTGGCGGTTTTCATAGCCGCCATATGGTCGTCTGCGTGTTTTTTGTTTAATTGTGGCTTTAATTTGGTTTCTTTGTGGTTTTTACTTGTTGTTTTTTTTCTTTTTGTTTTTATCTGTTTTGTTAACGGTTTTTTTTTTGTTTGTTTTTTTTGTTTTGTTTTTTTTGTTTTTCTAACTTATATATATATATATATATTTTTTTAATTAGGATTTTTTTAGTTTTTTTGGTTGGACTCACTATCTAACTTTATTTCTACTTGAACCTTGAACTACAATAGACCTTTGCAGCCTTCGCTTTCTGACCACAGAACGTACAAAAGATTCAAGTCCAAGCTGGAGTTTCCAAATCCATACATTTACTGCGTTTGTCTACTCCAGCCTCGCCTTGAATCTATCGTTCTGTGGTCATAGCGGCCACATTATCATTAATTTAGCGATGGTAAAGATTTGTAGCCCACAACGATATGAATCCTCTCGTTAGATGGTAGGGAGGGAGATAAACATTACGAGAGCTGCGCATGCGCTTGAGAAATCAAAAATTGACGAGGAAGGAAAAGCTCGAACATGCGTCAGTTTGTTTCACTTCGTGAATGTAAAGTTTTAACCGCTTATATTCGCTTAATTAATACAACTGACCGCAGATATAATTCTAGAAACCTCTTGAATACCAGCCTTTTTTTGTTTTTATTATCTATTATTGTGGCCTTAATATTTGAAATCAAAACCGCTTCTGAAACACCACTGAAAGTCAAATTCCTAAAGTCAACAACTGTTCGAAAGCTCGCTTCAGTATTGAACATAGTGCAAGAATTCGAATGAAGAAGCAAATGAATAAAGGAAATTTGTAGCGAATTTGAAAGACAAGGTCAAAATTCCTTGAGTAAAGGAAAGTTCTGGCATTCAACAAGACTTGAAAACACTTACTGTGGCCATCTGATCAGCGATGCCGTGACTCGTCTGGCCTGATACACGATGACTGATTTAGCACGATTGTCAATCATCAACAGTAAACAACAAAACCGTGATTCTGAAACAGAACAATTATCTGAGACGAGAATTTTAATACAAAAAGAATCATTAGAGGGAAACAAAAAACGAAGAAAAATCCAGAAAATTGAAGACCAGGCGAAACGATGTAGTTTCAGTTTGTAAGGATTATATTGCTGTATTCAATATATGTCTGATACTATGGAAAGAAAACGTATTTGTCTTAATCTTTAAGCTTAAGGTTATACTCAAAATAATTAAGATTGAGAGAGGACAGCCAAAAAAAAACAAATTATTTTGTTAGATTATTTTTATTTACATTGAATAACTGAAAGAGAATACTTTGTTTTGGTTAATTGGGACTTTTGGCTCGTCTTAGCTTGTAGTTCTGCATGTGTACATCATGAATATTTTTTTGAAACAATATTGTCTGATGGATCTACTAATTTGACAGAGACAAAGAAGACGTGACAAGGTCACTCCCCTCTTGAATCAGAGCAATACTTCCTCTTAACTTTCGCTTCTTCTTTAGCTTGAACCTTCTTCTACATCGATAGATAAGTGAAGTCGAAATTTATCGAGGAATTTCATCATGAACGTACACAAATGCTTCGCTATTCTTGTTTTGGTTGTCCTATTTGACGATGCATCTTGTGCGAACCATTCTACAATCGGTAAGTAAAGTCTTAGAAATAATATCTAAGCTTCCGCCTTGTTGAACTGAACATAGAATACATAAAGACAGTTAATTTTTGAGGGAAAAGATACTAAACTTCTTTAAGATTCAGACTAAAATCATAAGCAAGAAGTACACAATGGTATTGTTAATAGTTTGTTTTGAACTTGATTGATGTAACTATTGCTTGTAATTGTAAAATAAAAATTAATGTCAATTTTTTTTCCTTTCTAAAGTAAGATATATATCATCGTATGCATGCTTGCCAATATTTGCTCTTTAACATATTTCTTACTAATTCCTCGTATGGAACGATAAACTTAATCGAATAATTCTTTATATTTTTTATTATTATTATTTTATGCTTATTACACTTGAACTATATATAATGGTAATAGAACTGAGTTGAGTGCAATTTGGGCTGAAATCGCAAGAGTGATTACAAAATTGCACGACCGCGCAGCGGGAGTGCAATTTGTTAATCACGAGTGTGATTTCTGCCCAAAATTGCAAGACACTCAGTTCTATTACCTATTAATCATTTCCATTTTGAAACTTAATATATTAAAATACTCAACAGTTATATGTAGCTTCAAAAGTGATTGTTTGACAAAATGATGCAATTAATGATTCAAAATAGTGCAATTAATGCTTAAATCGCACACTTTGTAGCCAATCAGATTGCAGGATTTGCTAATGATTTCAAAATGGATATGATTAATTGTAATATATATGTATCCTACAAAATCCTACATTCCTAACATATTAGAGGTGGGGCATAAGTAAATACGTACTTAAATAAAAATTATCGATAAAATAATTAACCCTTAAAGAAAACAATTCTTGTACTTTATCATTTATGGAATGAGAATATGATTGCCTCAAGCATCATTCATTCAACCTCCACGGCTAAGACTCATTAAGCGATTCAAAGGCCCAAAGCATTGTGGGTAAAAATGTTAAAAAACGTGTTTGTCTATACAATACGATCTAAAGCTGCTGGCATTGTTTTGCATGACCCGACGGGTAGGTTTAAGCGCACGCTTGGAGACAGGTCATTTACAGCAGCTGCTCCTAAAACCTGAAATAATTTACCTGATGATATTAGGAAAGAGGACAATTTTAATAAGTTTAAAAATCTTATGAAGACTCGTTATTTTAGAGAAGCATTTAGTAACTTAATGTAGTTTATTATTTTTATTAGACTTGCTTTACTAGTATTTAGTTATTTATTTTGGTATATCTTATTTTAAGTTAAGGCTATTCTATTTTATTATATTCTTAATCATATCCATTTTGAAATCATTAACAAATCCTGCAATCTGATTGGCTAAAAAGTGTGCGATTTAAGCATTAATCATATCCATTTTGAAATCATCAGCAAATCCTGCAATCTGATTGGCTACAAAGTGTGCGATTTAAGCATTAATTGCACTATTTTGAATCATTAATTGCATCATTTTGTCAACCAATCACTTTTGAAGCTACATATAACTGTTGAGTATTTGAATATATTGAGATTTCAAAATGGATATGATTAATAGGTAATAGAACTGAGTGTCTTGCAATTTTGGGCTGAAATCACACTCGTGATTAACAAATTGCACTCCCGCTGCGCGGTCGTGCAATTTTGTAATCACTCTTGTGATTTCAGCCCAAATTGCACTCCACTCAGTTCTATTACCATTATTAATCATATCCATTTTGAAATCATTAGCAAATCCTGCAATCTGATTGGCTACAAAGTGTGCGATTTAAGCATTAATTGCACTATTTTGAATCATTAATTGCATCATTTTGTCAAACAATCACTTTTGAAGCTACATATAACTGTTGAGTATTTTAATATATTAAGTTTCAAAATGGAAATGATTAATAGGTAATAGAACTGAGTGTCTTGCAATTTTGGGCAGAAATCACACTCGTGATTAACAAATTGCACTCCCGCTGCGCGGTCGTGCAATTTTGAAATCACTCTTGCGATTTCAGCCCAAATTGCACTCAACTCAGTTCTATTACCATTATTAATTGCATGTAAATATCATAATATTAGTACTACCATATTTTGTATATATAATTCTAAGTAGTTTTTATATATAGTGTATTGTATTTTATCTAGTGTAATGCGCATTTGATCATATTTCAAATGTTAAAATGCGCAATATAAGTATTAAATATTATTATTATTATTATTATTATTATTATTATTATCATCATTGATATTTTGTACCTACATTGCTATATTCTTAATTTAATATTTGAACTCAGTTTTTTTTTTCTTTACCTTAATAATACTTTCAATACTTTAGATTTTAAATACATATAACTTTGTAAATAGTTATAGCAAAATTTTTATAGCATTTTTTGTAATTTTCATTATTATTATTATTATTGGATGTGAAATTATTATCATCATTATTATTATCATTATTATTATTATTATTACTATTATTATTATCATCATTATTATTATTATTATTATTACAGTGCGAATCTAAAAACTGTGGGTACCTAGAAATATTTCAAGAATGTTTCTTAACTAGTCAGAAACGTTATTCTTATCTTTCCATCATCTTGTGGTTAAGAAGTCATTTCTGATTGGCCAAAGAACAATAGAACATTCCTGGAAAATTTTATAGGTGCCCACAATTTTACGATTCGCACTGTAATATTATTGCAATTTATGATTCCGACTCCGACAATAGCGAACCAATCACCGTTGTAGCAGTTTCCTCAGCGGGATTTTAAAAAATCCCACAAACAACTACTCAGTATCTGCTTTAAGGAGTACTACAAGGATTATTTAGTTATTTTCACATGACAGTCAACCACTCAAACAATTTATAATCAATTTTCCGTGATCAGAGTTTTAAATTCTGAAATAATTTGTTAAGCTAGTGGGGCATAACAACGGTAACTAAGGGGAGTGGGAACCATGAATATTTACCAGCTGATCTGAGAAAAAATGTTAGCCAATCAGAATCCAGAAAATTTGAAAAACTGAGGTGTCATCCTGAGTCGCCCGGTGACTCAGGAAACGGTTATTTCTTTATTTTATTCTCCCACTCAATGATGAATACCATAGTAAATGTACGTAAGATATCAAAAACTTCTCATGAAAATCTATTTTCGACAATTTTCGCAGGTTTCATGACACCTCAGTTCTTCAGTGACTTCATTTCTACATTCAGTATTTCAGATCAGCTTGAAGCACTTTAATTTACGAGGATAATACAAATAACATAAACAAAATAAAAAAGACGTTAATATTTTTATATTTTAGTGTGATGTTGCATGCAATGTTGCACCGTGTGTCGGAGCCTTTTACATTAATAATGGTTTATGACTCATTCTAACAAACGTGTTCCAATAATACGCAATTTAATATTACAAATCAGTCACGTAACATAACATATGAGTCACGCAATTTGATATAGAAATATGACATGTCAGTCGAGCAATATGTAAGTCACGCAAACACAACATTTACATTGTCGTTAAATAAATCTGGGACTTTACATGTCTAGACTTTGATGTAAAGTTTATCAGAAAAACAAACGCAAAGAGATTACTACGTTTCGACATCGTCCGATATCATTAACAAGTGAACACGCTTATTATACACGCTTTACTAATTTAATTCACTTGATAATGACATCGTACGATGTCGAAACGTAGTAATCTCTTTGCGGTTTTTTTTTTTTTCTTTTTTTTTTCTGATACTTTACATGTAACTGCAAAATTTAGGAAGAAAATAACATCGAATTTATATTAACACTAGTGATCTTCCTGTCTACAGCTACCACGTCCACTATAGCTACAACGTCCACTATAGCTACAACGTCCACTATAGCTACAACGTCCACTATAGCTACCACGTCCACTGCAACTACTACGATAGTGATACCGACATCAGGATCGACGCCAAACGCAACAGTATTACCACCAGCACCATCTTCTCCGGTGATATCCCAAAATCCGTCTTCATCATCACTATCAATATCATCATCATCTAATCAAGCACCGATACCAACAGGACCGCCATCACCTACGAGGCTATCATCAACTGCAACACCTTCACCACCACTATCATCATCACCACCAATTTCGTCATTATCATCATCAAAAACATTCACAACCCCATCTCCCCCTACATCATTCAGCATTACGGCCAGTCTTACTCAAACTGTCAGCTCTTCAGTTGGTAAGTAAAGTGGTGTGGACGGATACAATAGCTATACTTCATATTTACTAACATCCTTTTTTACTCCGACGAAGGACTAGCGTCCGAAACGTCAGTAAGCGATCTTTCTTATTTTTTACGGTGTAAAATTTACCTTTTTATCACAACTGTTTCATTAGAAACACCGACGCAGCCCACACTAGCTTACCTCTAGTTATCATCTCTTTACTAACATTAGCATTGTAATGCTAATATATATGCCAACCATTTTCACCAAAGCTCTTACCGGTCAATCTATCTCTGGTTGGCACATGAATGACAAAGGCTTACGCCACATGAAGTATCGCTATAGACCTTATTCGTCTTGGAGCAATATATTCCATTTCACACCACGTGTCATTCCCTAGAGTATTATTTCTTTGTTTAATGGTTGCACATGAGAAGATACATGAATGTGGATACAACTTAAACAAAGAATATTGTACTCAAAATGACTCGTGGTCTGAAATGGGAAAACATTACACTCAAACGAAAAGAATGTAGTGTTCAATGCGAGCGCAATTTGAAACCCCCGTCTCATCTCGAATGCTCTCCTTGTTACATCCATACTTTGAGTGGAGATGATGTTTGACGAAAAGACTGAATTAGACCGCGAGGATGTGCAGCCAGGAACACTGGAAAAATCGATCGCTTTTAGATGTTGGAAATATGATGGAAAAAGGTTGGAGGTCAAACTTCCAACCTTTTGGACGTTTCCATGGTATGGAAATAAGCTGGAAATACGTTGGAAATATCATAGAAATATGTTGGAAGGTAGATGAGGATGACGCGTGCATGTTGGAAATATCATAGAAATATGTTGGAAGGTAGATGAGGATGACGCGTGCATGTTGGAAATATCATAGAAATATGTTGGAAGGTAGATGAGGATGACGCGTGCATGTTGGAAATATGTTGGAAATCAATGTTGGAAATATGTTGGAAGTGTCCAAAACACAACCATGGAAAAATTTTAGAAGTCACTTCCACGGTATGGAAATATGTGGAAATTTCATGGAAATATGTTGGAAATTTCATGGAAATATATTGGAAATTTCATGGGAAAATATTGGAAATTTCATGGAAATATATTGGAAATTTCATGGGAAAATATTGGAAATTTCATGGAAATATATTGGAAATTTCATGGGAAAATATTGGAAATTTCATGGAAATATATTGGAAATTTCATGGGAAAATATTGGAAATTTCATGGAAATATATTGGAAATTTCATGGGAAAATATTGGAAATTTCATGGAAATATATTGGAAATTTCATGGAAATATATTGGAAATTTCATGGAAATATATTGGAAATTTCATGGAAATATATTGGAAATTTCATGGGAAAATATTGGAAATTTCATGGAAATATATTGGAAATTTCATGGAAATATATTGGAAATTTCATGGAAATATATTGCAAATTTCATGGAAATATATTGGAAATTTCATGGAAATATATTGCAAATTTCATGGAAATATATTGGAAATTTCATGGAAATATATTCCAAATTTCATGGAAATATATTGGAAATTTCATGGAAATATATTCCAAATTTCATGAAAATATGTTGGAAATATCGTGGAAATATATTGGAAATTTCATGGGAATATATTGCAAATTTCATGGAAATATATTGCAAATTTCATGAAAATATATCAAGCTTGGTTAGGTGTTAACATGTTTATCAATCCATATGATGATCGTCCGCCATCTTCTCTACGAAAAGTCTTCTTTGAACCCAAAGCGTCAAATTCTTCCACAAATCCTCAGATCTAAACTTGACGGTGATTATCTGCATGTTTTTAAGCACCTTGCTAAAAGAAGAATTGTGATCTTATAATTTTTTGATTCAGTTGGGTAAAGATTTTTTCTAAAAAAAAAATCCGACAAGAAAGTAGTGAATAATCAGTAAACGTTCGTTTTTTTGTCTTTTTTGCTCATTTATTTTCATAAAATTAAAACCGCAGTGAGAGAATTTAAAATTCTTGCACTGTATCCCGATGTCAGCTTCCAACATATTTCCAAGGTACATATCTAAAATTGATCGATTTTAATTTCCAGTGGAATCAACAATTTGGCCAATATTCAGTCTTTAAATTTCGGGTTTTTTTTAATGCGTAATCTTAAAAAGGTACGGCCTAACATGCCGAGCTCAGCTGCCCTAACAAGAATGCATGTTTATGATGTCCATGACCTTTTTTATGGGCAGGTGTATGGGATGGATATCGATGTACTAAGATAGAGAATAAAAATATTTTTAAAATGTCAAAATGTCTGTCTCACAACAGTGCTCACCAAGCAACCGACAACTCCTCCATCCACCACAAGCAACGTACCAACAAAGTCTTCCAAAGGCCTCGGATCGACAGGGATCATAGGGATCCTCGTAGGTATAGTGGTTGTTATCATTCTGATCATAATTGTAGTTTACTGCTGTAAAAAGGATAAATCTGAATACCAAATGGACGGCGAAGCACAGCACATGGAAGCTATCAATGATAAGAGAAGTGAGGAAGGAGGGTTGGATCATGATGCGTTTGTGGAAGAGGATGAGAAAAATGCAGATCAGCAGGGAGAAGGTGCCTCAGATGGGACAACTGAAGCCGCCGCGAAGAAGGAAGAAGGAGAGAAACCTAGTGGAGAGGATCCGAGTAATGCAGACACTGATGAAGAAAAGGGCGAAAAATCTGCCGACGAGACAAAAGAAGATGCAGAAACTCAAGCAAAAGAAGATGAGAAGACGAGTGGTCCAGTAGACGCTGCTGAAGGTCAGTCAAGTGAAGAGAAGAAAGATGCTTCTGAAACTGAAGAAAAAGATGATACAGATAAGAAGGAGGGAACAGAGAAAGGAGAAGTAAAAGAAGATGAAGGGAAGGAAGACCAGGAGCCTGTCAGCGAAGAACAAGACGAGAAGGAGAAAGATACGTCGACTACTGAAGAACCAGATGGTACTGAAAATAAGGAAGATAGTTCTGGTGAAAAAAAGGAAGAGAATCAAGATACTGAAGTCAAGGGAGATGAAGGCAACGAAAAGGAACCGGACACTGTCCCTGACAAAGAGGAGGAAGATACTTCAGCTACTGAAAAACCAAGTGGTGAAAAAGAGGAAGAAAGCCCAAAAAGTGACAAACAGGACAAAGAAGATGAGGCGAAGCAAGGTAAGAAATGTTATGCATTTTACTCACTATCTCGCTTCTGATTGGTCGAGAGCCCTCAGCCAATCTCTGATATCGTGGGTCACAATGGATATTGAAATGCGTTTCCTATTTTTTCGAAAGCAAAATTAAATCTTTATTCTTAGTTTACAGAATGTATAATAAACTAAAATGATTATTGAATTCGGTATTTGAATGATATCGTAAATGATCAAGACCTCGATCGCCTACGGCTTCGGCAGATAACACGGCTTATAGTCTTGATAATTTACGATATCGTGCTCAACCTCATCCAATAATTGTTTATTAATAAGTAGTTATCTTTTAAAAAATGATTATAAAGAGGGATTAGAGCCCACGTAAACTCTTACACACTGTTTGCGCCGGATAGCTAGTGCAGTAGTCCAGTATAGTCTCTCACCGCCATGTGGACTCGGATTCCATTAATGTTACTAGCATATTGATGGTCCATTCTAGTTAAGACTAGTTCCTGCATGATAAACTGGGTAAAGGTGAAGGTGGTGTGTAATGCTCCATTCACCAAGGCTGTTTTAACCAGCTGAGTTGAACTTCAGAACGTCGAGCTCAATGTCAACAAGAGAGCAAAAATATTTATGCTCTCGGGATGTCAACTAGAGCTTAAGATTCGCGTTTTTTTCTCCCGCAAACGGCAAACGTGACCAAGTTTTCTTCGTTTTTCTGTATTTCACTTTACATTTTGCAAACTTTCTTAACAAAAAGAAATATTATCTTGTTTATCTACGACTTGGAGATTTTTGCTATTCTTTTTTACTAATTTTTAAGAACTTTTTACTGGTCAACTGACGTTTCACGGGATTCTTAAACTCTCTATTCAGAATTGAGAATTCCATGACATTGTATTTAGATTTGCATTTCCCATGTCCCTGCTCGGAAAAAAACTAACCAAAAATAGTTGACCCATAATTCCTCTCGGGGAACGCGATCGACGCAGCTGGAAAGGAGGTCAACACTGAATGTGCACTTCATCCCCTATACTAGAGTGTAAGGGCATTTGACACTAAAGTTACACGGGGTGGAGAGAAATAAAAACCGTTTGCGATTTAGGATATTTGATTCCTTGTATTTGATGTTTGTTTTATACTTATAACAGAAACACCAGCAAGTGAACCAGCCAAAGAAGGAGAACCAGCCGCGAAAGATGAATCTGAAGATGTCAAAACAATGGAACAAGATGAAAAGAAAGATGAGATAGAAAAAGCCGATGTTGAAGACAAAAGTGCTGACGAATCTACAGAGCCTTGACTGATGTAGACTGTGTATTAGAGCAGATTTCGTATGACTGTGAAAAGCTCCCGGCACGGACTCGGTAAATCAAAAATCTACGAAACATCACGGTCGCGGCAAGGCTCGCTTTCGTCATCCAATCAAATGCACGAAATACGGCGCAAAACGGTTCCGACACGGTCACGGCAAGGTCACTGCACTGATAGAGTTCGCAAGACCAATCACATTGCGCAATATAATCAAAATTATAGAAAACAACAAGGTCGTGTCAAGGCACGCACACGGCACCGAACTTTTCACAGTCATACGAAATCTGCTCTACTATCGAGGTTGTCAAGCTTAAAAATCGTGTCTGATAATAAGCCATGCGAAAATGAAGTATCTTTTAAAATGTTCTAAGGGAATGAGCTGATGACGCGCAAATGCTGGACAAATACAACGTAACATGAGTAGACAATTTGTATTCCATGGAACTGAAGCTAAATAACGATCTGTTGACGACTGTTGCACTAGGAAATGTTCCTTGCAGCTTGCCTCGTGATTTATTGTGCGATACTTTGAAAATATTTGCATTCCATTTGCACAAACACTGGTTGTGTGCGCTGCCAATGCTGCTGTGCTCAGGTTCGATCCCCATCAAGTTGGCTAATTTCGGGATATATATATATCCTTATAAGAAATTTTTGCCGCAATATCGTAAAAAGTAGGACTGCATTCTATGACAACGCTGCGCAATTGCAAGACAAGTTTTAGTTGCGTCAAACTAGGCAACTCTTTGTGCCACTTGTCTAACCCGCGAACAAAATTCCTAGACAAGGTGCAAGGAACATTACCAGTTTATAAAGAAGTACAATTCTAAATGGACCTACAATCTTCTGCAAAAATAATGTACCCCTTTCCCTCTTTCTAGCCCATGAAGTGGTTTGCTGGTAAAATCCATGCCAGGCAATATTGCTATGGGGAGAGAGGGTGGACGGTCCTCCAGAATAGTAAGTGGTACATTTTATTTTGCAGGAGATTGTAGTTTTAGTCGAAAACTTTACACGATCCTCTCGTCCTAGTCGATTAATAATTTTCTGTTATGCTATTAAAACATTTTCTTTGGTAATTATATTAGTAGGAATGCAGTTATCACAACAAAAGCTCTGTAAAACGAGACTAGAGCTTTATTTATGTTTGAACATGTACAAGATATTTTTGAGCTTCGTGGTCATCCATATATACAGCTATTTCGAAATCGGTTGGTGAAGGTTTTGTTGCCTGATGCATGTTGCATACCAAGCTCTGAATGTAGTATGGGTGATGAAATTCAAGCAGCGAAAGTTCGCAACAATATGGAATTTTCCCAAACTTTACCTGCAGGTTTTTCAAGCATATTTTCTTCTGTGATTATATTAGCTACAAATGAAAACATTTCAAGCTTGGTAAGCAACACGCAACACGCAACACGCAACACGCAACACGCAACACGCAACACGCAACACGCAACACGCAACACGCAACACGCAACACGCAACACGCAACACGCAACACGCAACACGCAACACGCAACACGCAACACGCAACACGCAACACGCAACACGCAACACGCAACACGCAACACGCAACACGCAACACGCAATACGCAACACGCAACACGCAACACGCAACACGCAACACGCAACACGCAACACGCAACACGCAACACGCAACACGCAACACGCAACACGCAACACGCAACACGCAACACGCAACACGCAACACGCAACACGCAACACGCAACACGCAACACGCCACACAACGGCTTCACCAACCTTTTTCGAAATAGCTGTATTTTAATGTTTAGATAACATTTGATTATGATAAACATAAGACGCCAAGCAACTACAAAACGTTTTACTGCTAAAGCCTTTTATTTAAACATAAAATAAGCTACCAAGAGATAAATTTGAGTGATTAATTACACGTTATTCGATGTTTTCCTATTTTAGATTCTCATTCCTTTAACCAATTATAAACTAATGACTATGCAAAAGTACATAATATATGCGGGAAAAAATCAAAACAGGGACCTTTTTATATTGTCGATCAAGACACGTGGTCTGAAATGAAAAAAACGATGTCAATAGAGCATGAGGGTGTATAGGGGGAGACTACGGTACGCACGCGCAATTTTGACGTGACGATGATAATAGAGCATAAGGGTGTAGAGGGGGAGTCTACCGTAGGCGCGCACTTTGACGTGACGATGTCAATAGAGCATAAGGGTGTAGAGGGGGAGTCTACGGTACGCGCGCACTTTGACGTAACGATGTTAATAGAGCATAAGGGTGTAGAGGGGGAGTCTACCGTAGGCGCGCACTTTGACGTGACGATGTCAATAGAGCATGAAGGTGTAGAGGGGGAGTCTACCGTAGGCGCGCACTTTGACGTGACGATGTCAATAGAGCATAAGGGTGTAGAGGGGGAGTCTACCGTAGGCGCGCACTTTGACGTGACGATGTCAATAGAGCATAAGGGTGTAGAGGGGGAGTCTACCGTAGGCGCGCACTTTGACGTGACGATGTCAATAGAGCATGAAGGTGTAGAGGGGGAGTCTACCGTAGGCGCGCACTTTGACGTGACGATGTCAATAGAGCATGAAGGTGTAGAGGGGGAGTCTACGGTACGCACTGTGACGTGACGATGATAATAGAGTATGCGGGTGCAGAGAGGGAGACTAAGGTACGCGCGCACTTTGACGTAAGGAAGTTAATAGAGCATAATGGTGTAGAGGGGGGGAGCCTACGGTACGTGCGCACTTTGACGTGACGATGTCAATAGAGCATAATGGTGTAGAGGGGTAGTCTACGGTACGAGCGCACATTGACGTGATGATGTCAATAGAGCATAAGGGTATATCGAGGGTTCACCACCCAACTAGCAACAATTCCTTTTCAGAATATTCACACAAGCTCTTCTGAGCATTTTAAGTCGCCATAGATATATCACAGGGTTGATAAGAGAGTTGATGCATATTGCTGCTATTGCTATGCTCCAAGCTACTGCACCTTCATTGGTCATTCCAGTAAACGCAACTACGAAGGACAAGAAAAAGTAAGGCGCATAACACAGTATGAACATGGTAATCACCCATAACAGAGTCACGATCGTATATCTGTACTTGACCAACCTAACAGACGTTCCAGCTCCTGATCTGAATGTTCTCAATTTCTTTCGAAGATAACTGAATCTCTTCTGCCGGGACTTCTGGTTCTCTATTTTCATCACGACATTATTATCAACAAAATATTTAAATGAATTCATGGACTCAGCGCAATTCGACTCCTGTAGCGGTGTTTTGTCAGTCAATTTGGAGTCTTTTGAAGATTTGGATACATTCATTCCAGGAAGCGTAAAATCTTTATCATCGACAATACGCTTGTCAATACGGAAGTCATGAAAGCGCTCGATGCTTGATTCTTCAAATTCTGGTTCATCAACGTCAGGCATTCTCCTCTTGTCATGCATGATTTCTGACTTTAAGGAGACAAAGAAAATGCTTACTTCGTCTTGATTTCCAACCGGTTCTTCATTTTTTTTAGAAGATGAGATCTTCAAATTCTTCTGCAATGAACTATTTCTTGTCGTCTGTTGACGTCGGGGAGATGTAGTTAAGAGTTCTTGAGGTGCTTGTATCTCGGACGTTAAAGTAGATTGACCAGCTGTAAAATTCGACACCTGAACATTCATTTCTCTCGACTTTGCCTCTTGTCCAAGCAAAGTCTTAAAAGCCAGCACGTAACACAAGAATATAGATCCAAACGTTAAAATCCCAGCCACCACAACAGTAGTATGGAGGACTTTAGGAGTAATAAACACACTAGAAACACCCCATATCACAGCTGTACACCACAGTACCACCACGACTATAACAGCACGACGGTTAGTAACCAGCTGACGATAGCGTTGACTTAGATGTACCGCAAGATATCTGTCAATACTAAGAGCAGTAACGGTCAACTCAGAAGAGCTCAACAGTGTGAAGGCGATGGCAAACCCAACGTCAAACGTGCTGCAGACGTTAGCATCGCGATCTACAAACTCTACAATCCTCCAGGAGGCGTTGATTGGTAATGCTGCGAGACCAGAACTAAAGTCGGTCAAGGCAAGACTGCATATCAAAATGAAAGAAGGATTTTGGAGTGTTGGAGTTTTGATTACAGTGAAGATAATTAACATGTTGAGTGAAATTACTGGGATAGTAAGTAATAACATGATTGTGCACGAAACAATCTTCAATATGTAGTCATTATTTGACAGTTCTTGGCTGTACTGTGATGCCATCACTACAGGAGGGCAGCTGGTGTAGTTCATTGGGTCTTTGTTGTTTGTTGAACCAGATCGTAACTGCGAATTGATGCAAAGGATACAAGAAAATTAGAATTATTTTTTTACAATTCAAAAGCGGTTTTCAATCATTCCCAAGAAAACGATGAAATAATTCAACAAGACATGACGACCTTGTTGGTTGACAAAATATTTTCGAGATTGCATGTAGTTTTATTCATAGATTTTGACCGTGTGAAAGGATTGTTCGCTTTCTCCTCATGACGAATCAATGAACCGAAAGCTTGCGAACATTTAAATTGACAAAACGTCAAAATCATAAATTCAACCAAGATAGCTGCCATGCATGAAGAAGCCAGAACAAACCTAAGAAGTAATGGTGTCACGAAGTGATGTTATGCTTTGTTATTTTGAGTGTGATTGTGAGAGTCGTGAGAGTGTGTTAGTTCATGAGCACGTGAGTTTGTGAGTCCCTTGAGGACAGCAATGTATTTACATATAAAGATAGCGTGTGTTGTTAAATAAAAGAGGCAGAAGAACTCAAGTTGGTCGTCTTGGTTTATCAGCCGGATTTAGAACCCGTGACAAACGGACAACCGAAAGAATGAAAATTAAAGATTGAACAAACGAGCGAACGAAAGTACGGACAGACAAACAAACGAACGAACAAACGAGCGAACGAACAAACGAACGAACGGACAAACAAACGAACGAACAAACGAGCGAACGAACAAACGAGCGAACGAACAAACGAGCGAACGAACGAAAGTACGAACGGACAAACGAATGAACGAACAAAAGAGTGAAAGAATGTACGGACGGACAAACAAACGAGCGAACGAACGAGCGAACGAACGAAAGTACGGACGGACAAACAAACGAACGGACAAACAAACGAACGAACAAACGAGCGATGGAACAAACGAACGAACGGACAAACAAACGAACGAACAAACGAGCGAACGAACAAACGAGCGAACGAACAAACGAGCGAACGAACGAAAGTACGAACGGACAAACGAATGAACGAACAAAAGAGTGAAAGAATGTACGGACGGACAAACGAACGAACGGACAAACGAGCGAACGAACGAACGAACGGACAAACGAGCGAACGAACAAATGAGCGAACGGACAAACGAGCGAACGAACAAACGAGCGAACGAACAAACGAGCGAACGAACAAACGAGCGAACGAACAAACGAGCGAACGAACAAACGAGCGAACGAACGAAAGTACAGACGGACAAACGAATGAACGAACAAAAGAGTGAAAGAATGTACGGACGGACAAACGAACGAACGAACGAACGAACAAACGAGCGAACGAAAGTACGGACGGACAAACGAACGAACGTGACCCTACCTCTCTTAAATCGAGAGCCTGGTCAAAATGAACATCAGAAATGAAAAGAGCACCTCAATATTAGTAATAAGAAATCTCAGCTCATAAAATGTAACACGAGGGAAATGGCATTAAATATAAAATTAAATACTTTATAAGGATTTGTATGGAAAATATGCAATGGATGGCAAGCTATAGGCAACATTATGAGCTAAAACTTTTACCTTCTTACTAATATCGAGGTGCTCTTTTCATTTCTGATGTTCATTTTGACACAGCTGCTCGAATTAAGGGGGTAGGGTCACGTGACCTGTTGTTGCAAAAGGCCTATTACACTGACAGATAAGGGACATTTGTCTCAAAAGAGCCTTATAACACATCTGAAGTCTATAGAACGCACACTTGAGCTGTTTATCACGCAAATTTTTCACCGCTGCGGTTGTGAGTTGATGCTTATCTCCTGTGTTACGAGGGTTTTTCTCGGGTTTCCCTCCCTCCGCAAAAATCATGGTCTAAATTTTAAATTCTTTCTGGGACCTCATCAATTGGTTTGTAAAGTCTGTTCGGTTCTCGGTCGTCCACCCGGTTCATTCCCGGGCGCGGCGAATTAAATGAAATCTTCATATGATATTTTTTCAGGAAATTTGTATTACCATAATTTCCCCCATGATCAGTAAAAGCAAACTATTTAAACCTAAAATGCGTGCTTTCTTAACAATTCTTTCACCTCAACTGATCAATATTACCTCTTGGTGTCTTACTACAAGACAAAAAAGATCAGTCCTCATCACATAACCAACCTTTCTTTCTTTCGCCCTCTGTTAAGGCAACTAATTCATGCACAGTCTCAAAACTGCATTGCAAGTAATAGTTATAAATAAGCATTACAATTCAATTAGAAATTAAACCTATAGTTTTGTATCGATTAACTTATTCGACCAATATTCTCCCCCTTCACCCATACAACAACTGAAGATTTTACGGGAATGGCGAACACCTAAGCCATGTTAGTTTGAATCGACAGTTTAAGTTAAACTGTAAAGCCGATTTCGATTCAGTGTTCTTGTTCAAAGACGTTTTTGCAGTTAATATTTTTTTCACAATCAATTGACCCCCGTCACTCATTCGATCTTTTATGACTTACCTGAAATTGCGAAGATTTCACCATGCGATGTAAGATATTATACTGCCACACCTACTATGTTCGTTTTTCTAGGAGAACTGCAAGTGATTTTTTCGGTTCAAAAGATCATGGCGGGCTGCTCTAATACAAGAGCCGCAATGATAAAAACTGTTAGGATTCTGATAAAAATCTTATCCAGAAAGAAAGTGTAACCTTTTAATTGAAATATGATGGTTGACAGCAAGCGGCCGGCATTTAATGGACAACCATACCCTGGGTTTAAAAAAAAAGATTCACACTTCCTTGGCAAGGTCAAAAAGAACTCCAACGCATCATATAACCAGCTTTAGAAGTGGAAAATCTCGACAGCTGCTTCGAGAATGTACAGCCAATAAAACCCATCCAAATGATATATTCAAGTAAGTTTTTATTTATTGGATTATTTTTAATCAAAACAGCTGAAAAGCATTTAGAAAAGGTTCTTCAGTTTTAAGATGCTTTGAAGTGTTTTGAATAAGTTTTTTTTCATAATCAGAATTATGACATTGATGACAAGATTTACTGCTCAGAACGATCCTACCAACATGTAATAAAACATTCGATTCAGTGTGAAATTCTGGGTCATTTTTATTTAAATTGCGAAAAAAAAAAAATGCAATATTTAAGAGGCGGTCTCTCTAAAAACCACCCATTGACTTTCGGGTTAAAAAATCTATCTTCCTGATACTCAATGTGTGAGTTCCCTTTCATAAAACTATGTCAACCATGTGTTTCGAATTTTTGAAAAAAATATTTTTTTCTACGAGTAATGGCACTTTTTCGATTTGTTGCCGGCAGGGCGGTTTTCTTGTACTTCATTTGACTTCTACCAGATATGCCAGAGTACTGAATTGCTGAATCTCGAGCCACTGTTTTTAACAAAAAAGCCTGAAGAGCCTGGCAAGTGGCATGTACTCTGTACTGTCGCACTTTGTAATACTTATACCAAAGAGTGCTAACATATATAAGGCGTTCATGAACAAGTATATTTTAATCGATCAATACCTGGTACTCCTTAGTGTCAACCAGCTGCCACATACAAGATATGACGTCCTTGGTCACATGGTTGCAAACCTAAATGATACCAATGTACAAAATGTCACAGACAGTCGTAAGTTGCAACATGTTTAGCATATAAGTGTCTAAGCACAGTATCGATACTCTTATCAATTCTTAATTCGTCTTAACGGATTTACACGGTATTTTCAACATTTGATTCACTTGTGTTAGTCTCTCAAGTATGATTTACCATTATTGAGAAGTTAGTTGTGAAGGGGGAGCATCCCCGTATGAAACGACCCGAGGTACTCCGTAAGTTACAAAACATAGCCTTAAGGATAATTTATGATAAGCCTAAAATGACCTCAGCTGATCCACTATTATAAGTTATCAGGAATGTTGGATAGTATTCACAGGGATTGTTGGATGGGGTGCACAGGGATTGTTGGATGGTGTTCATAGGGATTGTTGGATGGTGTTCACAGGGATTGTTGGATGGTGTTCATAGGGATTGTTGGATGGTGTTCACAGGGATTGTTGGATGGTGTTTACAGGGATTGTTGGATGGTGTTCACAGGGATTGTTGGATGGTGTTCACAGGGATTGTTGGATGGTGTTTACAGGGATTGTTGGATGGTGTTCACAGGGATTGTTGGATGGTGTTCACAGGGATTGTTGGATGGTGTTTACAGGGATTGTTGGATGGTATTTACAGGGATTGTTGGATGGTGTTCACAGGGATTGTTGGATGGTGTTCACAGGGATTGTTGGATGGTATTTACAGGGATTGTTGGATGGTGTTCACAGGGATTGTTGGATGGTGTTCACAGGGATTGTTGGATGGTGTTTACAGGGATTGTTGGATGGTGTTCACAGGGATTAGTGGATGGTGTTCACAGGGATTGTTGGATGGTGTTTACAGGGATTGTTGGATGGTGTTCACAGGGATTGTTGGATGGTGTTTACAGGGATTGTTGGATGGTGTTCACAGGGATTCTTGGATGGTGTTTACAGGGATTGTTGGATGGTGTTCACAGGGATTCTTGGATGGTGTTCACAGGGATTCTTGGATGGTGTTCACAGGGATTATTGGATGGTGTTCACAGGGATTGTTGGATAGTGTTCATTGTTGTTTAATGTCGTTTTTACTGCATGTTTGTAATGGTAATACAGGTAAAACATAATGCATAACATACTTATTTATTGAAATTATCTATTATCTATTTTACACATATTCTTTCTTTTTACAAGCTATTTGAACCAGTTTCGTATAGTTGTCCAAAACATAAACTAAACGTGGTTGAATCTTGTAGATCAGAAAGATCATTATATTAGCTATCATGTTATAATTATTAATACCATGTGAATAGTGAGTTATATTTTCACTTAATTGGATCGAATGTTAACTCTTTGTGTTATAGCCAGAAAGAAAGTTGCCTTTTTAACTAAATAGTTAGTTAGCAGCAAGCAATAAAATGCGGTATGAGGAGTTAAAAAACATCGAAGAATCAATCGCTGGTGCAAAGGAAGGCGTTTCTTCATCATCTGCAAAGGTTTTCGGAGGAGGAAACTTATAATCATAGTTGTAGGAAAGTAGGCATTACAAAATAGGAAGTAAATTTTATCTAGGGTTTGCACAGGACTGTAATATTCAAACCAATTCGGAAAACATGGTATATTTTTATCTCTTTTTTTCAAGATTTTTTTCCCAGCTTTGGATCTCATTTCTGGTGAAATATCAGGTCTACAGATGTTTTGGCAGTGGAAGAGAAGTAAGGGTTCACGAAATTTTCTCGCCTACCCCTGAAAAAACCTCTGGGCTGATTAAAGTATGCAGGACACGGCTAACTTACAGATTGCACCCTGAAACAACCACTTGGCTGATCTATGTCGACAAGGTATTTCACGGATTGAAACCTGAAACAATTCAACCTCTGGGCTGATCAAAGTCAGGGCACAACTAACTCACACATCGAACCCTGAAACAACCGCTAGGCTAACCAAATTCAGGGCATCGCTAACTCACAGATAGAACCCTGAAACGACCTCTGGGCTGATCGATGTCAGGGCACGGCTAACTCACAGATCGAATGGACCTTGACTAAGAAAAATTGGAATCAAGGGAAGGGACCTAACAAACTCTGCTCGTATGTCCAGGAATCGAACCCGAGACCCCATAGGTGAAAGGTGAGTGTATTAGTATCGTTACACTACCCTTGATTCCCTTCTGTGTCGACACGAGTGAAAACGCACTGCGCATGCTCGGAAGTTCGTCGTGTTTACAAAGAAAACCATTGGAGATTTACCGGCGTTTAGTAAATCTCTGAAGTTAAGGCCGTTCGTGGAAAGTTAGTACTTATTTTTTCCTGACACATTACTTTAGTTGTTTTCTTTCCCTGGTCAAGTTATACAAGAGAAATTCGCATAATACAAGACATCAAAATCTCTAATGTTTTTCTTCGTAAACACGACTCGTCTATGAATTTTCTGCCGAACTTCCGAGCATGCGCAGTGCGTTTTTCACACGTGTCTTCTGTGTCACTAAAAAGGCTAATTGGTGACTGTTGTGACTGAATATATTTTTTTCTACGAATGTTAACCATTATATCAATAGAGTCATGTAATAATAATAATAATAATAATAATAATAATAATAATAATTATGATGTAGAATTTTTATCAGCCGAACGCCTAATTTCCCAAAGAAAACTACATGGATGATTGGGAATTATTGAAGTGTTTGTAGATTAGAAATGAGTTCCATGAAATACATCTGTTTATTTTGGGCATGTTTTTCCATTTCAGGCCACGTGCCATTCCTTATAGTATTATTACTTTGTTTAATGGTTGCGCATAAGAGGACACATTAATAGACCCCTTGCACATGACGTCAAAGCAGCTCAATTTGGAGGACAAAACAAAAGAATTTTAATCTCCTGAGAATTGGAACCTATTGTTTTGTCTTAAAAATTGAGCTGCATTCCGACGTGCTGCAAGGTGTCTAGTATTCCTATTAAAGTCAAAGATGCGTGGTCTGAAATGGGAAAACATTACGCACAAGCCAAAGTGTATACTGTTTCAAAATAGTAATAGTCCATATAATAGTATCTCTCATATTAATATTTTCTAGCGTCTCATCAATCATAATGATCATAATTTGGAGTAAAAGTTAAGTTCAGCTTAAACAAAGCCTGACCTAGTTTTTCCACATATGAAATTTGCTATTAGCTATCTGGTCTAATCAGTTATCCAATATTTGCTTCAAATAAAATATGCTTTGTTTCTTCCAAAGACAAAAAAAATCCATAAAAATGTGCTTAAAATTGTTTCATCATAAGCAATTCCTTCAATCAAAACCTCATGGACGAAAAGTCTCTATAGAATATAGGTACAAATCCCTGTAGAGCGCGTTCTCCATAAAAGCAGTGAGGTTCACGCTTTAGTAGGATAATTGAAAACAAAGTTTTGCTTGCCTTTTGGTGTCGAGTGACTTAAGTGGATTCACATCATTTCCTGTCTCGTGAAGAATGTTCATCAGTTGACAGCACATGGTGGCCAGTGTTTGACCACCATTAGCCGCAGATAATGAGATTCAAAGACTTTTATCAGCTAGTAACTGGGTTCTTGCAAAGTGCTGGCTAAACAAACCAATGGGCTCTTGGCCAACATAACACATTCTTGACAGTGTAGAAAAGCATACCCCATAACTATAATGTACATCTTACATTGCTATTGGTGTTCTATAATCTCACTGGCTATCAAACAAGACATCCTGATGAGATATTAGCAGTTCTATAGCAAGTCTTTGAAATTTCAAGTCGACCAAAGTGTTGAGAGTCTCGCCTTCAGGTGACCTCATCATGGTGGGACCGAACACGATGGAGAGGTTCTCTTCTGACATCATATTTTGACTCTTGTGCTGAGATACCCTAAGGGACCACAATAAATACGACTGTTAATGGCCCCTAAATTATGTCATACAGCCGACCTTTCCCGAATTTGATTGAGTGACCACGAAACAATGGTTTCAAGTCGAGGTTAGACTTGATGTGTTCATACATTTACTGTATTTCAACAAGTTCAACCTCGACTTGGAGACATTGTTTCGTGGTCACACAAGTGAATTCGGTAATGATCTATTAGTTTAATGTGGAGTAACACAAGCTTGGTTTCATATATAGATTGAGTCGGTTGCTGTTCTTTTGATGGTTTCTCCCTCTCTCTCCCTGCCCCCAAATAAAAAAGTAAAAATACCAGCAGCACTACAACCAGCTGATCTGAGATAGTGACATAGAAATGACGTCCCTGCAAAACTGAGGTGTCATGAAGCCTGCGAAAATTGACTTATATCCGAGATAAATCTAGATTTTCGGGAGATGTTTTTGATATTTCGTATACATTTACTATGATATTTATTATCGAATGAGAAAATAAAATAAAGAAATAACCGTTTCCCGAGTCGCTGGGCTACTAGGGATAACACCTCAGTTTTGCAAATTTTCTCGATTCTGATTGGCTAATATTTTTTCTCAGATCAGCTGGATTGAATTCAGTTTTAGAATGAAGGGAAGTAGAGATTACACATCGTCAACTGAAGATCTTCATCATCATCAGTAGCAGCAAAAAGGTAGCACCAACAAGGTTGGCTCATTCGCTTCTTCAACTCTTCCAAAAGACCCAGCATGCCGGCAAGAACGCGGATGATCTAACTGCTCAATGACATTACTTACTTAGCTAATTATCTTATCTCTCTTCATTAAGTCAAATACCTGTATAAATGGCCCATTAGAAATTTAATAGTCTCAAAATGTGGTTGAGGTAGATCAGTCAAAGCTTTGGCAAGTGCTTCAATTCGACAAAACTTGTCTTGAATTTCTGTGAACAGAAATGGTGAATTTCTGTAGTAAGCTACAGTTTGTAACTGATAAGTTAGAGCAGTTTTCGTATGACGGCACATACAGCGCCTTGCCGTGACCGTGTCAATGCCGTGTCGTGCCGTGACCGTACCGTGACTTTACAGTCATACGAAATTCGCTCTAGCAGCCTTGTGTAAAATTTGTAAAGGCGAGTGACTGCGATGTTTCTCAAACTACACTTACTTGCCGCTTCTATAAACTGACCATACGTCTCGAATGTAATAAGAGGGAGAGGAAGTTGGCGAAGAAAGAGTTTTAGCACCCCTGTAACCGTGTTTATGTCTTCGTATTGACCAACATTAGCTGCATCGCCATCTGGAAAAAAGAACATGGAAAATAGTTACAAAGGGACCAAGGAACCTATCCTAAAACCCAGGTTTTAAGCCCTTAACCGTATAAGCCATTCCGAGGTTCGCGAAAAAACTGGTCGAGTTGACAAGGAAGTGCATCGTGGGACTATTTTAGGGGACATACTTTCAAGATGGTGTTTATTTTGTCTCCTAAAACAGTCCCACAATGCACTGAAATGCCAACTCGATCCAGTTTTTCCTCCAGCTCGGAATGGCCAATACTCATTGGTATGGACCATTTTAACTTGGTGTAATGTTTTCCCATTTCAGACTTCATGTCATTCCCTTGAGTATCATTTCTTTGTTTAATAATAACTGTGCATGAGAAGACACATGAATATGGATACGACTCAAACAAGGAATCGTATTTTCAAGAGAATGACATACTGTCTGTAATAGGACAACATTACGCCCAAGCTAATGTTTCCCATTTCACGCCACGAGAATAAAATTATATACGTTTATTACATGAAATTTTCGCGACACTTTAATTTTCGCGATTTCGAAAAAATCGCGAAATTAAAGTGTCGCGAAAAAAGTGTCGCGAAAAAAGTGTCGCGAAAATTAAGTGACCCTCCATTTTTGATAAAGTAAAAAATTTAATGACCATTAAAAAGCATGGATAAAAGACGTTGTTACTGATCAACAATGAATGATTGGAACAAGTATTCAATATGCTAAAGTCAAAACCAAGGAACTAGTGGGTTTTCTAAAGGAATTTATGTGTATTTAGAAACAAATTATGAATAATATATTAAATGAAATCGCGAAACTAAAGCGATCAAGAATATGATTTTTTCCTCAAAATCGCGAATTTAAAGTGTCGCGAAATATGTGACCTCCAAAATCGCGAAATTAAAGTATTTTTGGTATTTTTTGACTTGTATCCATATTCATGTGTTTTCTGGTGCGTAACCATTAAACAAAGAAATGATACTCTAGGGAATTGCACAAGGTCTGTAACGGGAAAACAGTGGGTTAGGTCAATTGAACCAAGTGGGTCAGCCAGTTGTTTCTTACCTTTATCAAACGAGTTTTTTAGAACTTCAATATCATCAGCGAACCCAGAAACCCTGTAGATACCCTCACTGTCTATTCCTGAACAAATAGTAAAGTAAACAACATAAATACGAGACTATCGTTAAAACGTCTGAGGGTTAGAACTACATACCTAGTGCAGTGGCGGATCCAGAAGGATTTCAAGGGGGTGACTCGTACCTAGCAAGGCATTACATAGTGTATTTTTTGTTCTTATCTTATCCTTTATTCTTATTATATTCAACTACAAGGGGGGTGACTAGTCACCCAATTCACCCCCTGGATCCGCCCTTGCTAGTGAACCCTGTCGTTATAGTACTCATGATATATCATGTTAAGAGATAAAACAGCTTTTTCCGCGCTCTGTTCAGTAATACAGCACGTAAAAAGTGACATTAAAGAAAGCCGTAAGGAGAGTGCTTCTCACACGTCTTGAGTGCTTTCAGCGCTTCCCAAGTACTGTATTCGCCACTTTCCATTCATCGGCTCACTGGTCAAACACCAAGCAGTCGTGGCTCAGTCGCGGCTGCAAGGTGACCAGTGAACCGGTGTATGGAAAATGGTGAATTAGTGAACGGAGCACGGAAAAAGCTCGTTTATTTGTTTTATTATACTGATAGAAATAAATAGTTGTCAATTTTATATTGCAAAGAAGGATGTGCGCTTGCATAGATTGAATCAGCTGCACCGTGGTCCTTTCACTAATACAGGACAGTTCTCGACCAATCAGAGCACGCAAAGCGAGATATAGACTCCTCTCAAGTGACGTCATAGCAACTCAATTTGGAGGGCAAAACAAAAGAATTTCAATCTCCTGAGAATTGGAACCCTGTTGTTTTGTGCGACGTGCTGCAAGGGGTGTATATAATAACTAACAATTATTTCGTGGCATAGACCTCACCTCTTTTTTCAACTTCTCGTACACATATATCCACAACAAACGGCCTTTTAGTATCATGTAACTTAACAACTGTAGTGAGATCTTCTCCAAATACTGTGAACAGGGAGAAAAAAAATTCGACAGTGAGCACCAAGGAATAGACCTAACGTCTCCCAGTGTGAGCCATGTAAACTTACCGTAAAATCACGGTTATATGCCCTATAACCGGGGGGCGTATATACACCTGTTTCAATTAACATTGATAACGGGAGATCTGGAATAGTCGGTCCGGGACCAACAGGAATTGGTGGGTGTCAATGAATTAATGCGATAAGTGACACAAATTAGCAATTCAACACCATTCAAGCGTGATTGCAACTATGCATTTGCAATACTTATGAGATGAGCATTCAGCCTCCCACAATTCCTATATAGGTCTCAATAGACCATTTCAGATCTCCCAGGGGGATAACCAGGGGGGTTTATAAGTGGAAGAATATTCGCGTTAGCGGAGTAGTGGGCTTAAAGGGGGGCTACTGACCTCTTCGAACGTATTTCTTGTCAGGTATACAGTCCCTTTTTGCTAATTTATAGCATTGTTTATGGGCATTCATTCCGCAATCTGAAATACGAAAATACATTAATTTTTTCAGTAAACATGAATGTCACATCTAAAAATAGCATTTTCCCATGATCGCATTTCGTTACCCTACATTAAGCGCTTCTCTTTACAGTCGTTCTAAATAACATGCGCGGACCTGTGACACTAGAGAAAAACGTTTGCGCATGCGTGCCTTTCAGCACGCTTTCTAAGAATTTACAAGAGTTTTAGTGAGAAATTAAATGCTTGTTTTCTCCGAGTTTACAAAACATTTCGTGGGTATATTTTTGTGGGGCCAAGATACTGTATTAATAAAGACAATGTGAAAGAATTAGCCTTAAATTTCAAGAACTGACTTTAAGTTTTGGCATTTTGTAAAGACTATTCTTCAGGCAAGTGTGAAAGTCAAATTTGCATATTTTTACAATAGCACGAAGACGCTTTGGACTAATTTGCATACGGACTTAGAGCATGCGCAGACGTTTTTCACGCGTGTCTGTATGATATGGAGCGTTATTAGCTTCTTTTATCCCCACCCCTCCCCCTCTCTTATCCAACAAGGTAGCTACTGACCTTGACATTTATATCCCTGTTGAGTCAGACCCCACAAGAAATTTCTGCAGAAATCACACCAATGAAATCCCTTATATGTATTTATCTGTAAAATAAAGAATGAACGAAAGAATGAATGAATAAATGAATAAATGAATGAATGAAAATAAAGGAAGAACGAAAGGAAAGGAGGGAGGGAGGGAAACACAGCCTCTTTAAAGATTGTTGTTGGAGGGTCGACCTCTTTACCATTTCAGACCACGTGTCATTCTCTTGAGTATAAGATTCTTTGTTTGAGTTGTATCCATATTCATGTGCCTTTTCATGCACAACTGTTAAACAAAGAAACGATACTCTAGGGAATGACACGCAGTTATCTGAAATGGGAAAACATTACGCCCAAGGTAAAAGAGAAAAGCGTTCGAAGGTGAGCACTTGACCCCCTAAAACTATCAGTACTCCTTATAACGGGCATTTAAAGCTAAAACTACACATTAGAGAAAGAAGTCGAAACAGACGTGGAGATCCTGAGGATCGAACCGTGGACCTCTAGCTCCGAAGGCCGCCCACTAACCAACTGAGCTACGCCTGCTCCATCGGCAGTTCCTTGGTCTTTACCATATTCACTGTACCTTGAAGTTATGGTCTTTAGCGTAAGCAGCCGGTTTAAAGCTGGGCCTCTTGCCAGCACTGAATCTCCTGTCCTGAAGATGAACACAACACCAATAATTAATTCTTCTAACTTTCTTTCACTTCCCATTCATTCTTCCTATTCATTCTTTAAATATTTTACAAATTTTCATTTATTTTCCTAAATTTCTTTCAACTCTAATTTCATTAATTAATCATTTATTTTTCACACTTTCTTTTATTCGTTCCCATTTATTTTTTCTAATCGTTACATTACATTTTTTCAAATAACTGTTTATTTTTTCCACTTTCTTTCATTTCCCATTCAGTTTTTCTTCATTTCACTATTTCTTTTCACATTAAATTAGAAATTCATCATAACATTTAAAAGAAATACGAAGTACTTCAAATGTTGAGCAAATTAAGAGAATAATCTTGGCAAAATGGAAATGATATAATAACTGTGTTTTACCAACACGACGGTCTACATAAATATTGACTAGCATTCCTAATTTAAAAAAATATTTTAATAGTTTTACTTTACTAGTAAAATTTCAGTTTTACATTTGAAAAATTTAATACTAAAATAAGATAAAAGTCAAAAGCAATTCATAAAAACGTCAAGATTTTCTATCAGGAATTTTAGAATAAATATTTTTATAATTATAATTGTTATGAAGCTGCAATGAATTAGTATAAAAATAAAATAGTTCGAAAAAAGTTTGGTATTTTTACTCGTTCATTGAAGACGAAAGAAGCCGATTATTTTTGAGAGTTATTCGCTATTAAGAATTACAAAACATATAATTATGGCATCTTATGGTGTGTAGGTCAAATAAAACCTTACCAGCACATTAAACCAGGATTTCACGAACAGCATCGCCATTATGACGGTCGAAAAGGCAAGCAAAGCTCACAACAATTGTTGAAGTTCAAAACGGCATTTTTTTATAAGTTAGTTCAAACAGACGGTAATGTTCAAATAACCAAGCAGTGCTGAGTTTGTGTTGGCGTGTAAAAAAGATCTGATTATGAATAAATGATGTCATTTACGTTTGAATTAACAAGATATTTAGTAAAGAACAAGGTGCCAACCAGCTTGCTGGTATACACCACAAACCCTAAAAAGATAAGCCAAGTAAAGACAGAATTTCGAAGTTCTTATCCAAAATATTTTAGGAAAAATCCTTGTAGCATTACCAAGGACAAAAGCGTAAGGTAAAGAGGTAAAGATGAAGCAAAAAAGAACCGTAATAACTAAAAAAAACTATTTCCTGAAGCACAACAACCACAAAAACCTCGACTTTCTTCACTAGACAATACACAGTTTACAAACGAAGCGGGTGGATTCAAAGTGCTGAAGTTTTGTCTTGTACAAAGAAGTACTTAATGGTTTCTGTTAATCCTATTTGGACTTTGAACAAGACCTTTTTTGGTCTTAAATGGTAAATAACTTCATCAGTGGCTTTTTATTGTCCTCTAGCCGTTATTTCTACTTCCGGTGAAGCGGTTTCCCAGCTTCCTGGTATGATGTATCTTCTCATTGTCAGTGAGATAGAGAATATACCTCATTCGTTGTGGTGCAATATTTTCCCACTACAGACTACGTGTCATTCTTTTGAGCACAAGATTTTTTGTTAGTGTTGTATCCATATTCATGTACGTTATCTAGGGAATGACACGTATCAGTCTGTAATGAAAACCCATTTGCTGGTGCTATCATTTCAAATTTCAATATCTTAAATTATAGGAAACAACTCATTACATGTTAAAGCTATTCTATCCTTTTTACACTTGTCAATAACTTTTAATTCCTTGTAACAGTTATTCCCTTCCTTTCCTTCTTTCCTCGCCTTTCTTACTTTTTCCTTTTATTTTATTTTATCTTATTTTATTTCATTTTCCTTTTCTTTCCGCACCTCCTGAAACTCTTTTTTGTTCTTTTCGTTCTTAAATGTTTTGTAAGTTCTGTTATTTTTAAAATTCTTATAAGGGGTGCACCCCTCTCTGGGTCAACTTTGTGCCTTACTGGAGCTTGGAAGATATCAAATACGTAACAACTTTCTCTTTCTTGGATCCATGATATCGTGTGTTTTTTTTTGGTTCGGTGTTTTTGTCATCGGATGCTGGCTCGACTGTCCCTGGTCTACAGTATATAATTAAATTTCCATTATATATGTTTCTCCCCTTTTTTGCTAGTCAGTAATTTATAAATATGCTTACTATGTCATTTTAACTTCATACTACATTTTTTAACATGCTTGTCAAATTTATGAATGATAAATATTAAAAGCAATGTATTCTTATTTCATTTATATTGATTACCGAATATCATGGTTACCTCATTTAGTATTAGTTGATCAGGAAGAGAAGGTTTATTTTCTTTCATTTTATTGTTGAGTGGTTGAATAGTTTTAGCTGGGGACTGGAAATAAAGTACATTTATAATATTTTTTATCACAGAAATCATGAATAACATCAATAACCATTGGTTATAAATGGATTTATATAGATTATTAGTTATCCACATCTCCATGAATGTAAAATTTGAATATTCTTGGGAGTCATGCCACTGGACAAGGGCAGAATGGGGGTGGTGAATTGGGTGGCTAGCCACACCCCGTTCGAGTAACACAGATGGTATCAGCACCATGTTCTTTTCACCAACACAGCATGGTTCTCGACCAATCAAAGTGTGCATAGCTACTTTATCCATGCTCTGTTCAGTAATAAAGCTTCTTGAGTGCTTTCGGCACTTCCTTATTCTTTGATTACTGAATGGAGTATGGAAAAAAGCTGTTTTATCTGTTTGGTGATATAGAAAGAAAAGATCTGTTGTAGTTTACAATGCTGTTTTCTTACACTTTTTTGCAAAGTTTGCAGTGTGTTTGAATAGTGTCAGCAACCATGCTCTGTTCACTAATAAACAAAGATCTCAACCAATAAGAGCGCTTGTACTATCCATACTATGTAATACAGTCCATAATACTGAATAAAATATTGGAAAAGCTGTATACAGTCTATACAGGTATAAACACAAAAATACCTTAGCAATAGCATCAGACTGATCAGCACCCTTGCCCTTTTCTAGCACAGAACCTTGATTGCTATCTCTGAAGACAGATGAATCCTCGTCTGTTTTAGAATTATCTGTAGGTAACATCATAGTATCAATGTAGTCTTTAGCATAGGTATCCATGTACATAGTGATGAGACCATCTGCAACCAGGTCCTCTATGGTCTGGAAGCGCTTCTCACCTAAACATGAATAATTAGAAGAAATAAAGTTAAGGAGCTCTAGCGGCAACGAAGTCCTTTACTTTGGACATGGGTTGGTCAGCAAAAGTTTTTGGGGTGGGGATGAAGGTAGGGCGGTGGGGGATGGGGGGTAGCAGGGCTTTAAATAATGACCAGTCGCTGCTGGTCATGATGACTGGCCATTTTTGTTTTAGCTCGGTCATAGCCCATTTCTGGCTCAACGTTACTGGTCAAAATCACCAGCAACAAAGATTTGACCAGACAAGTTCCAATTGAGCTTGGCAAGGAGTGGAACCAAATTATGGAAAACCAAGGATTAGGGAACATTGATATCAGGCTTCTTTTCCAATTCAGTCTATTTTACCAGCTTCTATCTTTGTTACAGTATTTTCATTTTTACAAACTAAAATCTAAATGAAGCCTTTATCAATGTTGTGACTCTTATTACAGTGGATCCTAGGTTAATATCTAAACGGAAGGGACATGCAAAGGTTCAGTGTTACACCCATTTTCATAATTATGTGACCAAGACATCTGGGTTTTTGGTTGCTGTATACCAAGAAATTTCCTAGCTCAGACTGTTGAAAATTTGATTGACACCAGCCAAAAACCCAGATGGCTTGAATTGTAGCTAATTGTCTAGGTTATTATGAAAATGGGTGTAACCAGTGTCTGTATTAAATGTAAGAAAAAAACTGCAAAACTGTCCATTATAAATGGGTGTCCTGGTGTGTTGTTATTAAGAGGGTGTCCATAAAGCTGGGTTCCACTATAATCTAAAGATTGCAATCACTATAGGTCACTTACCAACATAATGCATGCCGTCATAATATAACCTATAGTTCATTGAAGCCCCTCCAAACCTGAAAGACAAATCACCAAAAAATTAAACTGACAGTTTAATTCTAAACACCAAAATATTTTACTGACAGTGTACTAAATAGTATTTGAATGGGGGCACTGAATTTGATGCAACTATCAAAAATACTTCAAATTTGATTAATTTGATACCCTGAAGCAACCTCTAGGCCGATCAAATGTCAGGACATGGCTCACAGATCCAACCCTGAACCAACCTCTGGGCTGATCAAAGTCAGGACACGGCTCACAGATCCAACACTGAAACAGCCTCTTGGCTGATCTAAGTCAGGGCATGGCTAACTCATAGATTAAACCCTGAAACAACTTCTGGGCTGATCAAAGTCAGGGCATTGCTCACAGGTCCATTTGGAAGTTAGTGTGAACCTTGAGAACCTGGAGAAAACACTCAAGGAAGAGACCCAACAATCTCCACTGACGTGATGCGGAAGCACAGAAATTAAACCTGAGACCCCAGAGGTGAGAGGCAGAAGTTACCACTACACCACCCTTGATTCCCAGTACATGTGGGTGGCATGGGCGGCACAGTGTGACTGCTGTGGTCCGACCTTGAGCCCCTGGCTTGGGCTGGACTACTGTATATGTGAGTTGTGTTTGTTTGATGTGTTGTTTTCTTCCTTGCCGCAAGGTTTTTTCTCCAGGTTCTCAGATTTTTCTCCCTCCATAAAAATCAACATGTGAGTTGAGTGTTGTATGTTGTAAACATAGAATGTAGTGGTAGTGCGTGTGGAGCAAACCTCAGGGAAAAACCCTGTACTGAGAGTAATAGTCATATACTGGAAGTTATGGGAAAAGTTTCGGTGCATTTGCATACCTCATTGTCAAGGTGTAGCTTCCTGGCTGGCGCTGGCTCTCTCTCACCAGGTAACGACCATCATCCCCTAAAACTAGTTTATCTGCTTCTTCCCGAGATATTGATCCATGGAATCTGACAAAAATAACAATGTAATTGGGGATTTGCACTAAGATGAAACATGATCAAACCCTCTTAAGATACCAGGGGACCTTCTCAACGGATGTTCACTAAAAAACCTCATAGCACACTAAATATTCATCTATGACTGTCTATGAAAGTTTATATTTTCTTCACACTGAATAAACAGAGATTTCATTCATGTTGATAATGTTTTGATCAAATGCAATTTTTTTATAAAACTTTTCAAACCCCAATACACTAAAAATATGCTTTAGAAGAAAGAAAGTATGTTTACTGTGATTCTCATTATTCTGCGAACCCAGTAGTTGCAATTTTCCTGTTGAAATTTGGTTTTTCACTGCTGCCAATCAAAAATATAAAAGGTACTGACTGATTAGATTTGATACTAGTAGATGGCAGTGAAAAACTAATTTTAAGCAGTGAGTGTGCTCGCCTCTCACCAAGGGACCCAGGTTTGAGTCCCCCAGGGCTCAGTGCCTATGTGAGTATAGTTGTTTGTTGGTTTCTCTCTCACAAAAATCAACTCCTAAATTCCAATTTGATAATGGAATGAGGACCATAAGTTTGTTAGCCACTGGATTTTAAGCGCTACCCTCGTAAAACAAGGATGTTTTTTTAACTTCAACCGGCAAATTTTCAAAGAGAGTGCTTTTTTTTATAATACAGACTGTACTACAGTAGCTTTAATATATTTGTAAATAAAGATATTAGAGTCTACATGATTGTATATAAGCTGTAAGAGCATGTATATTTGCACAACTTTTATCTAGAGTAACCATTAATCATGAGAGATTATCCAAAATGATTATAATCCCAATAGCTGGCTTAAGTATATTATAGTCACCAGTAAGGTCTAATAGACCTTTTTACCAATATGGTGACCATCTTGAATTCTATTGTTTTAAGTAAGACATTATGGGATGCTGAGGAGGCAATTATTGGAAAATTTATAGTATATGCACAGCAGTCAGGGTGTCTTTATATAATTTAGCGTTATCCAAATGAGAAACACATCTAAAAATCAATTGAATTTGCTGGTAGTTGGAGCGATGTGTGAAACACCAAAACGTAAAATTAAGTGACAAAGTAACCCCACCACTCTATGCTATATAAATATTTCCATGCTTGCCTCCTTTGCATCCCATAATTTAAGATGGTTGCTGTATTGGTAAAAAGGTCTATTATTTTTGGCATGACCTAGTACATATAAATGAGCTTGATGTATGACTGGACATATGTAGAATGGAAATGTATGGGAGCTACGTACAGGGCTTAAAATGAATGGCCGATCATCAGACAATGTCCAGCCAGAATTGGTAATTGCCTGGTCAAATCTTTGCCTTGCCTGTCATTTTGACCAGTAACCTTGCCAGAAACGAGGTATAGCCAAGCCAAAACTAATTTGGCAAATCACATGATCAGCAACTGACCGGCCACTGATTTAAGCACTAAAGCTGCAGTACCACTGTTTCGTTTTCAGTGATACCGGTACATGTGTTGATTGATACACAAGTCACGATGGAAAAACCAGGCAATAGACTATCATATCATCAATCAAATAAAATGTTAAAATAATCTCCCATGTACCTTTACATAATCTTATGATTTCTCTGATTGACAGTAGCATATACTACCTAGCTATTAACCAGTAGAGGCAGTGGTAACCCCAAAACAAAAGTATGAATAAAAGGGATGTTTCTAATCATTACTCATTTCACACTACTGGTTGAAAACAAGTGAAAAACGCTGTGAAATTTAGAATAATATTTTCACAGGTTTTTTGCATGTTCCTGCAGTCCAGTATCTTTAATATATTTTATCATAAATTAATAGAGAGACAAATAGAAATACTTACTCCTTCCCATAATGTCTTGGCTTAGCAGGGATCTAATCAAATATAAAAATATTCAATTAATATAATGATATTGATGACGATGAAGATGATGATGACGATGATGATGATGATGATGATGATGATGATAATTTGTTATATATATATATTATTAGGTATTGAAAACACTAAATTTAGATCTCACCTCATTAAACAACTGGGTAAATTATATGAAGTAATAATAATACAAATTATATAAATCAAAATAAGATTATCTAAATAATAGTGTCTACAAAGTTTTCTTAAAACTGCTGAGGATTGTGGTTTCTTTTATGTTGGAAGACAGAGGATAAAATTTGTGAAGTGGGTTTATAATATGTAGGGAATAAAAACCCTAGCTAGCTACACATGTATAGGTCTATATTCATGGCTTCCATTTAACAAATAAAACAGCTTTTTCTGTGCTCTGTTCAGTAATAAAGCACGCAGGAAGTCATGAGGTAAACACAAAAGAATAGACAAGTGCTTCTCACCCTTAAGCTTCTTGAGTGCTTTCAGTGTTTTCTAAGTGCAAAAAGCTGTTTTATCTGTTTTTTTATTATATAGAAAGAAAAAATCTGTTGTAGTATGTTTTCAATGCTGTTTTCTTACATTTCTTTGTAAAGTTTGCAGCGCGCACGCAGATTGTGTCAGCAACTGTGCTCTGTTCACTAATAAAGCACAGTTATTCACCAATAAGCTCGAGTGTACTATCCGAACTATATAAAACAATAAAAAATACTAGCTCAGACTGTTCGTTTGGCAATTAGATAGATTTATATTATGGAAGTCAAAAACCAAGTATTTGGAAATACTAGCTAGCTACTATATATCAGGGCTCAAAATAATGCCGGTCAAGTCATATGCCGGTCAAGATGTCCGGCATATGATATTTTATTTTAATTTTTTTTCAAATATGACCAGTCGACATGTCCGTGCAAAGCCGTATTTGACCGGTCAAGTACCAAATTTGGCCGTTATTTTAAGCCCAGATATATTTCATGGAATTATAAATAGGGGTATACGTACTGTATAAGGCTTTAGCTTTGATTCTAATTAATCCATAAACAAAATGTGCATACAAAGGGTATGTATATGGCTGGCACAGATAGCTTACTGCTTTATTTGTATAAGAATTAAAGCCATATTGACGTAAGACATATATGTATGAAGTATAGGTTAAACATGTCTAATCAAGAAGAACCTTTCATGCTGGTTGCCTAACAATCTAAAATTAATATCCACTTAATTATCAATCAATACCTTGAACAAAGTTAACTAGAAGGTAATGATAATGTTGTGCCTCCAAAAAAACACTATTACAACTCTGTTTACATTAGCTTTTCACTTTCACAAGATACAAAATTGGGAAAAGCGAAAGAATGCCAATGAATTAAGTAGGTGATATGTTGAATATTTAACGTTGAGGAAGGCAGGGATTAATCACAATATTCGTGTCAGAGAAAGTTTATGTTTACCTCGTTATTGCATATAATCCGGATGGGTTTTGGGGCTTTTTGCTGCAACTGATACACTAAATAAAAAAAAGATACCGGCAAATTGCAATTAAACCAATTGAAAGCAATATGTTTGTTATGAACCACTGGAATCGAAACCTGTAACCATTGATGATATTAAATCTTATACGTCTCCAATTAAGATTATTAACTTACAATATGATTTCCACACGGGTTGTTCATCTTGTTCGATGGTATCATACACACGTCCTTCAACTAGAAAAACAGATACATTTACATCAGCATAATAATTAACTCTTTTGTTAAAAGAATGAAAGGCCAGCAGATAGAGACTGATCTGTGAGGACTAAAGAAGCTTAGGAAGAGTTGGCAAATAATCAAATATGGAATGTCGATGGACAAAAATGTAAATGAAATGCTGAGTATAAAATCACTTACCATGTGCCATTGCTCTGGTGTATGCTTTCGATCGACTTTCTTTTTCCTTCCACCTAAAACAATCGTCTGAATCGTTTAGTATACAGTTTTATATACAAAGGTCATGTTCCACAAGGCTTCAGTTTACGCTTGATTGTCGCTAGTCACGAGGCACTCGTTCAATCCTAACAACCAAACATTGAACAGACTGCTCACTAAGGTTGGCTTCTTGGCTGTTGTTGAGTGTGAGTAACAGAAAAATGAATAATTTGTAGGAGAGAAAAGAAAACTTGCAGACAGCTGAGGGGATGTGGTTGATAAAGAAGTGAAAACGGCGTGTCTAGTGGTCAGCGGGTTAGCTCAGATAATAATCTCAGGGGAGGGGTGGGGAAGATCCCAATTATTTGGTTATTGTACATCATTACACATAACTGATAATTAAAGATATAGTGGCTATTTTTCTAGATATAGGAATTGGAATGCAATTTCACTCAAATATTGAAAATACGTTTTTACTAAGATACTTCAGACTTGCATTCCCAATATACCACAGGAAGCCCAAGACCGATTTTTATTTGTCAAGTACTATAGTCAATACCAATGGGGTTAACCGTTAGCCAAAAATTTAGCCGTTAGGCGTAAAAGTGGGAAAAAATTAAGCGTAAGTCTAAAATAAGTTAACCGTAATCTTTTCATAGTCATGTATAAGCTAGACTCGTATTTGTCGAGATGTCTTCTCAAGACTGGTGTAATGTTATGCATTCATCCCAGAATGGTCAGAATGTGGTTTTTTTTTTAACAATGTATAAATTAATCATTAACTCTCTTAAAACGATGAAAACTAATGTTTAACTTTTAAAACATTAAGATTTTTGTCAACCATAACGGGATAAGAATTAGCCGTTTAATTAGGCGTAAAAAGGTCAACGAATTTCAACCGTTACTACTCAAACTACTGAACCGTATAGCTACCACCCGGCCATTGAGATCCTCTTTAGGGAGCATTCATTCTAGAAGAACTGGGACCCGGCCGGAGAAATCTTTATGACCTTTAAATTTTATCGATATACCCTGACAATTAACAACCTCTAGGCGAAAGTTAGGGCACGGCTTGCCGCGCAGATTGAACCTTGAAACAACCTTTGGGCCAAAGTTAGAGCACGACTAACTCAAAGACCGAACCCTGAAATCAAGAACCTCGTCTGAGGTATAAATGATCTAAGTATGCGAATTGTCCATCTCAGACCACATGATATTTCGTTGAGAAATGTTCTTTTGTTAAAATATTTACACATGAAAGAATCAACTCCCAAGAGTGGCACCACATGGTCTGAAGTGGGCACCACAAACAACGAAGCTATAAAAGATGTCTATTTAGCTTGTTTATATAGGTTTTGTGGAGGGAGGAAAATAGGAGAACCCTAAGAAAAAACCCTTGAATCAAGGGAGAAACCAGGCCAAAATTCCCAACGGAGAGACCAGACAAACCCTACTCCACGTCATGCGCCGTGTCCAGGAATCGAACCCGAGCGAGACCTGGAGCCCCAGAGGTGAGAGGCGCCGGTGTGCGCTACCGCTACGAACTATATAATAGAAATAAAATAATAGCCCTCCCTCGATCTCTCCAAGAAATCAGAAATATCGTTACCCTCCCTAGCCATTGTTTGATCAGTCTTCTGTAGCCGAAGGTCTCAATATGGTTAACCCAGAGGGTTAACCGTTAGCCCTAAAACGGCCCAAAATTTTGCCGTTAACGTTAGGGGTTAAAAAATGAAAAAACACTAAGCGTTAGGCGTAAAAAGTCTAAAATAAGTTGTCCGTAATTTTCTTATAGTAATGGTTTGTTAGACCCTTGTAAGATTTGTATTTGTCGAGATCTCTTGCATTGTAAAGACTGATGTAATATTTTAAACGCATTCATCCCGAAATGCTCAGAATGTGTTTTTCAACAATTTAAACTAATCATTTTAAAACTCCGTTTTAAAGCGATGGAAATTAATGTTTAACTTTTAAAACAATGGAAATTAATCATTAAGATTTTTGTTAACCGTAATGAGAAAACATGATATAGCCGTTAGCTGTAAAAAGGCGAACATTTTAACCGTTAACTGTAAAACCTACCACCCCATTGAGACCCTCTGGCAGAACTTTGGATCGGTATGAAGGGTGCTCTCTTAATTTGCATGCCTTAGCTTGTCTAACTACAAAATCCTTGCGAAGTCATATACATACCTAGTAATTTCACTTGCGGTTCTGACGACTTCTCCTGCTCGAGCTCGACCTTCAGTTTCTTCTAGTCTTGATCGGACGTCCTGATTTATATTGATCTAGCCGGTGGGTGTGAGTAGACGATAAACCGCTGATCAGGAGTTCCCCCACCTGCGCATGCTTCGTTGAATTTGGCAGTGAAGCCAAAAACTGGCCAAAACTGAAACACCTACGGATCAGTGTTAATCAGGAACCCAAATTATCTTGTCAATAAGATTATGCAAATTTTTACCTTGAACGGAACTGAAACGATATATAACGTTTTAAAGTTACCGGTAAAATTAAATTCTAAAGGCATTTTTCGGATTGCAAATTCGAAAAAAGCGCGGCACGCTTTGGAAATAAAAGTAACTTGTATACAAATGGTTGGTAAAGCTGTGGTATAAACTTCCTCACTTGACATCAAATTTTGACGTTTTTGTTTTGGCCAGGTTGAATCGAACAAGTCAGTTCTAAAGTCACTAAAGTCATAAGGGAGGGTCATCTTAATTTTCTTTATATAAGTATTTTGTGTGGGCATGAAACTGAAAGGCAGGTAGTAAGTACTACACGCAGTTTAATTAATGTTGCTAAAACTTCCTCAGCCGGTCCAAACTTATGACTTGCTGAAACCGGGGTTTGATAGTTTACGCCGGACTTCATAGCCAAACAAAGTGCCCCGGTTATTGCTCTTGAAGCAAATTGTTTATATTAGACCATCAGAGCCTGATTTCTTTTCAGCTAGCCGCGGGTGTGTACTGCAGTTTTCGCATATTAGCCAAAATGTATCAGTGCCATTCTTCAGTTATCAGTTTCATCTTCTTTTGCCGGCGTTACAAGTCGTACAAGACCGAGATGAATAATGCTCAAACAAGAAGACTTAAAAGTTTTATTTCATTGTTAATAGGCCTCAAGCATGGTGACATTAGCGTAGGCACGTGCCCCCATTTTTTTGGTAATTATAGGTAATTGTTTGTTTGAGTTACCTTTTTTTTTTTTTTACTTTTACCTGTTTTTTGGACTTTTTCGGCCTTTTTTGTACTGGGTGCCCCCCCACTTTTTCTTGAACCTAGGTCCTTGCTACGCCCCTGTATGATGACGTTTTATACCTCAACTTCCAGAATCCCTTTCGGTAGATTTTTTTGTCGTGCTAATTTTCACTATTGTCTTGGTATTCTCAAAGGAGTTTTAACATTTGATCTGAAAAGAGACATTGAAAAGGATTGTGGTAGTTTAGGTATGAAACGTCATGCATGAGGTTAGTTTTTTATATACATGTATATGCCACGTTCGATATCTTAAAACTCAGACATGGTTGCTAGGCTTTATAATCAGTCGTATGGTACTTCATGTATATGTTATACAAACACGTGGATCATCAGATACTATACATGCACTATGAGAGGGAGTTGCATTGGTACCTTTTCGCAACAATACGAACATTTGGTAGAAATGCTAGTTACGCAGTTCACTACTCAATTATACCGCTATAATCGAATCTACAGCACTATATCTACTGATCTTACTATTTGAGGTTTATAATTATGCAACTTTTGAACAGTTTTTTATTCCGGAGTACCTCGGTATATGGTGCTAAATTATAATTATAATATCTCGATTATGGCCAATATATTGCAGGTATTTATCATAGTTTGGGAGTAAAGAGGGATGCCTAGCTTGGTTTAATTCCTTAGTTTCCCCACCTGACCAGCCCGCGAACTCTAGATATGGTGAATAACTAGCTGAAAACGATGCCGGATTCATTATCTCGTATACTAACGAGGCCGTACGTCAAGTGATATATGATCTTTAATCATCATCATAGATATATGTGTTAGATTTCGTATGACTGTGAAACACGGCACATATCTCGTACATGCACCATCTTACATGAGAAGTCAATCACAATCGCAACGCACCAGATAAAAACTGCTCATTCAATCAAAAAATGGCCGTACACGATCACGGCACGTCAGTATTGAATTCATTTTTTTTTTCTTATTCCATTCACATGTGCGCATATATATCCGCTTTATATTTACATTTGAATACTTCTCATTCACTTTACAGTCAAAACGGCTCAAGCATACCCCCCTAGTCTCCATTAATGATTTCATTATTCGAATATTGAGTTGATTATTCACTCTGAGTTTTCATAGAAAATTCGAAGATTCCAAAACTTCACATTCATTTTACAACGAGAATTCTAAGTGATGGCCTTTCTGGGGAGTTTTTCTACCTTGGCATACAGTTGAAGAATCGAATCAAAACTCAATTAGATAACGTATTTTCAACTTTGGAGAGTAGAGTGAATAATGAGCTCAATATTCGAATAATAAATTCACTAATGGCTTCTAGGGGGGTGCGCTTGAGCCGTTTTGACTGTAACTATTCTCAGTAGTTAATATTGTGATTTTTTTATTCATATAGGACTGAAAAATACTGTCGCATGTTTATTGACGAGGCTGGGAGCAGCTTCGCAAGTTGGGGCTAGGCATTTTGGAACTTGAAAAAAAAAAGAAACAAAATGGAAAGAGAAGAAAGAAAAAGAAAAAGATGAGCGAGGAAAGGAAAAGAAAGAAAAAAGAAACGGCCATGAACAGTCATCTTTTAATGCGTACGTCGAAATTTCACGAAACCAGAGAAACGGAACGATTTTGTGCCCTATAGCAGCTCTACATCAGGCTCAGCTGGAGTAACGAATTGGGTAAACCAGTGAGTGCTTGCAACTGCTTCAGAAGGTGACGTGGTTCTCCCAGAAGGCACACCTCACCTATTATATAATTATGTATATTATTAGAATAAGACTGATTATCGGCAATTTCATTTTTGTCAAATAAGTATTAATAGCATTACAAATTATGCTGTACATTGAATTTCAGTTGATCACTTTGAGCTAAATTCTCTCGTTATACTAGTATTTGTATTGTTTTTCTTTTCCTTCATCTTCAATTTTCTTTTTATCTTGTTTCCTTCTATATCGATTTTTTATTTTTTATTTCTTTTCGTTTTGTTTGTTTGTTAATTTTGTTTGTTTGTTTGTTTGTTTTTGCTAGTGAAGAAGAGTCGTATAGTAACGAATTCTGCATGGTCATAGCCAGCAGAGCAAAAATACGACCAAAGAGACTATGATTTCTTGATATAACCAAAAATGCGAAAGAGGCTCAATCTAAGAATGATTTGTTAAGTGGTTAATAAGTACTAAAAAAATCTCAACATAACTGTTTTCAGAGTACACGCTCAGTCTGTCTGTCTTTGATATATTAATTTCCCGGCATATAACATGACAGGCCCCCAACTGATTTATGCACGGTCCTTAGGCTGGGTCAAATCGAAGAAAGAACACCTCCAGTCATTGGTTGTGCGCAGTCATGTGATGCAAAGGAGCAAGCGAGCGAAGTGTTTTTGGATTGGATGTTGGGTTTTATTATTACAGGACGGCATTAAATACAAATTATTATTTCTTTGCTGATGTTCAGCATTGCATAAAGGAAACCTGTCATATGTGACAAAGGGGACAAACACAGTTGATATAGATGGCCACCCGACGTGCTTTATAGCCAGCCAGTAATTTCAAGCAACAACTGGACGCGCGGCCATTTCATTTCCTGACTTGATTTCTTCAGCCAAGTGTAAAAAATCTACAAGGCAACCTTGCGAGTCCATTAAATCTCCTACAGTTCTCTCGTCTTCAAAGGAAACAGCCATCGATTTATTACAACGACACCTTGGCTTGTGATATTGAACAGCAGCATTCTATTTGTTTACATTAGGTATACATGCGCGATCGAGTGAACGCGGCAAGCGAGTCAACCCCAGCAGAAGATTGGGGAAATCCACACACATGACTATGTGCGATGTGTAGGGGCAGGGGAGTTCACATCGTATGTGCAGTAAGCATGGAAAAGCCATGACTTTAACATTTCAGCAAGTTGAACAGTGGCTTGACGAACACTACGATCTTGCCGAAGATTACTTTGTGAGAAAAGCAACCGCTCGGATGGTAAAGCTATGGCAAGAAGCGACACGAGTCAAATGTGAACGGGAAAAATCAAATCCTGGCATTGAGGAATCGACTATTTCATCGGGTACTGGCGATAAGGAAAGTGCTTTGAAGGCTAAACAATGTCATTTTAATAATTCTGTGGAGATTTTTAATTCTAACGAGTGCGAAGATGAATGTGGAGAGGCTAGACCTCATCGCCGTTTATCTGAGCCTCATCGTCAACCGACAACTCAACGCCAATTCTCCGCTGATGAACGAAAAAGACAGCTTTTATACAGTAAATCTATTCCTTCGACTTTTTTTCAGTCGCTAGACTTGAATTTGAGTACACTGAGTGAATTAAAAGAGGATAAAATAAAGCGTGTAAAAAGCCCCCCGCGACAACTACGCAAAACTAAGTCACTGCCTAATTGTGGACAGCAACATGTACTCGGGTCACTGATCGAGTCAAAAATACGGCTTCCGTCTTCTAAGAGCTTAAACAAGGAGTCCAAACTTGACCTGAAGAACAATAATGAACGGGAATTTTTCTTCGAAATAGTACGGGACATTGCTAACGATCTAGACCTCAAAACCTTAAGCTATAAAATTCTAGTCAATGTTGGGATTCTAACCAATGCCGATAGGTGTTCGCTGTTCATAGTAGAGGGGCCTAAAGGAAAACAGTGGCTTGTTTCCAAAGTCTTTGATGTTCACATTGGATCATCCACAAATTCTCCAGCTCATAAAGAAGCTATCGACCATCAACGAGAAATCAGAGTGCCATTTGGAGTTGGTTTGGTTGGGTATGCTGCAGCCACGGGTGAGACGGTGAACATCCCCGACGCATACGCGGTTTGTAACTTTTTTGTAATATAAATAAAAGCATTAGGGTTTCTGGCAGGTCAACCATATTCGCTCCCCAAAATTGCTGATGATTATATGTCCAATGAACGCAATGATATGTTTAAGTTAAGAATCAGCTTCTATAGGGTACGTCTTTATAGGGATTGGTAATCGCTAAGGTGTATCACATTAACGCATTTCTGTGATTTTGTGGCAAAGCCGCCTAGAACGTAAACTTTGCATGTTAGAGGGTGCTTCGTGTATTACCGGTAGCTGAAAAACTAGTATTGTTTCTGCTCATTTGCTTGTTACTGTCCGAATTTTTCCTCATGTCGTAATCTTTCGAAAACGTAAAAAAACATACGAAGAGTTTCGAGATGATTCCAACCGAGAAAAATTTCTTTGTGGGACAGCGCTTTCCACTCTCGAAATCTAGAGCGTTTTTCGTCTCTTCCCGCATCAAATATGACAGAGATCACTTCTTGTTTTGTACATACGCAAAAGAAATAAATTTTAAACAACAAAACAATCACCTTTAATTATACTAGGATCATTTCTAGCCGCTTCTCGGAATATTAATGCCTTGTTAGCTCATGAGATGCGCTCGATATTTACATACTGAAAAAATCATTCAAGCTATATTTCAATGTAGGATTTAAATTTTGTTTTTCAACATAGCTTTTTTTTAATATCAGCTGAGAGATTTGAGTTAGCTGTATTGGTTTGGCTTTGAGGTTTCATGGCTACAAGGGTCAACATGGTTTGACATCTAAGAAGTCTGTTTGATGGAAAAGCCAGGATAGAAATGCGTATAAGATGCTCGAAAATAAACAACTACGCGTATACGTTGACCAAATTAGTTGTGGTCACATAAAACAATTAAATTCTCCGAATTTGAGTTGCAGGATTTTTGACTATGCTTAGCTTCGAAAACACGTGGAGAGATCCGAGTTTATTTTTTTTTCTTCCTACGAATAGAGCAATCAAAGTGTTCTCTCAAAAGAATATTTTCTTTATTCCAAGTCATTTTTTGGGTGACTGAGAGAGTTATACGCCGCGAGACCTCGGTAACAATCTGCGTGCATGACTGGAATCCTAAGAAAAACACGGATTTGGTCTAAAACAGGCGTTACAAATTCAATTTAAAAGCGCCTTTTTTCCTGTATCTGATGTTTCTGTTGCTCAAGCAGAAAACTTGTAATTCTTTGCTGGTGAATTATTGATAATATCCGCGAAGATTTACATATTGCGAAGTAAGTTCTTATTGCACTGCTAACTGATCTAGTACTGATTCCATTTTTGATCGTGTCTCGTCATTTCTTAACCTTTAAATTTTGTACTTTCTTTGTTATTAGTAGGAACAAATCTCAATCCAAGGTTGAGGTTCACGCTTACTTGATCATTTTAGTGCCAACTCCAACTTAGTTCAAAACACGTTTATTATAAGTTATTCAGATGAGGACGCCTTTTTTCACTTCTTCGATGAAAAAAGTGCGCCTAAGAAGGAGGCAGTTATAGTGCTTAAAGGGCTTTACAGAAAGCTGTTTTTACCGACCACGGCTTTGTCACGCTCAAAATAACGTATATGAACGAGAAAGAATTGTTCAAGTTTCATTTTTCTCTTGTAAAGAAATAATGCTAAGCTTGAAGCCCCCGTGAAATTTTTCGAATACATAGTTATTAAATGAGAATGGTTTCTTTTTTTTGGCTGTAACAGCGTGTATGAAATACTCGGAAACATTACGAAAACGGCCATTGTAAATAAAGCCTTGTTAGGCTGGGCATTTGCGAGGCTCGTTGAGCCTTGGTGTATTTAAAAACGTTTATAGGTAAATCACTTTTTAAAGCAACGTGAGATTTTTCATATAATACGTTTAATCAATCTTCAAAAGAAAAAAGAATAATTTTGCTTTGCATTTTCTGAGGAGAAAACTTTACCCACAAAGAAAAAATATGAGGCAACGCTAAAATTTGATAACAACTAGGTTTACTATGGTATATCTTAGATTTACACTAAAGCCTCCATTTAAATGAAGACAGGTAGTCAAGTCATACACGAATTGTGTTACAGATATCATGGCTACAAAAATAGATAAAATGATTTTGAAGTAACAATTTATAAATCCTGGTGCCTAGCTTTTTAGCAATGATGCTGATTGTTTACATTTACAAGGGTTTTCATTTTTTCATTTGTTGTCATTCGAACTATACACAAAAAATTCCTTAGTGTTATCTGTAGAACAAATGAAAAATTGATGGCTTTTCATGCAGTCTGTTTCAGATTCCCATGTTAAAAATTCATTAAGGAGCTGACTTATAATTTATGTAGTTTATATATCACATAATTCTGACTTTGTCTTTTGCATTGCGTCTTTACTAAGCAGAATATGTACTTTAACACATACTGTAATTTAATTCTATAGTCACTTGAGTATGAATTGTGAAGACTGTCTTTAAGTATCATCTTGATTAGTATCCAAAGATTTCTCAAAAACCCCTTTTCATAGAGTCGTAAAGATAGTAGAACCATTGTACCCATAAATCAATGAGAGTTACGATTGCCCTGCCATTATTTTTTTAAATGAGCCGAGCTAGAGTATTTCAATTTGTTATGTTTAACATTTGACTTGTGTAGATGTTATGGTTAACTAGCCAAGAGATACATGATTGAAAATCGACAACCAAAATTTGAACCCTTGCGTAAATTATATATATATATAAATATACTGTACAAACTTGTTATAACCTTGACTTAATTTCTTAACAGACATCGTGATGATCGAAACATTGTAACCCTCATGTTATTCTAATTCATTCAGCCTTAAGCGACAGACATATAGTTTTGAACAAGTTTCTAGTTATGATGAAGTTCAATATTTTATGCTTGACTTGTCATACATGACTATTTATCAGAACATAAGCTAATTACTGCCAAAATTTATTTGTTCTGGTCATAATTCATTTTAAATGTTGGACCAGATGAACAGATATTTGTGAGATTTGTACATTTTTCAGGATACATTTATGTGCAGATTGGATGTATGGCTATGCATAGCTTTGGTCCAGTCATCAAGTGTTGTCGTCTGGAAGCATAGTTTAGAGTCCTTGCTCTTATCAAATCTTGTTGTGCTATCATCTAAAAATAGACAAAAATCACAACATTCAACAACTACATGTCCTGGATCTAGACATTGTCTGATTTTGTATTTACTAGAATTGGAACTTGTCCGTCCATATCTTTTGCCCTTCCAGTCATTTTGACCAGTAACGTTGAACCAGAAACAAGGTATGACAAAGCTAAAATTTATTTGGCCAGTCATTATGGCTGTAGACTAACCGGCCGTTATTCTCTCTTTTACTCCGACGAAGGACTAGCATCCGAAACGTCATTAAGTGATCTTTCTTATTTTTTACGGTGTAAAATTTACCTTTTTATCACAAACGTTATTTCAATTCAAGCCTTGAGTAAAGATTTTTGACACAAGTTTCAGCTTGAGGATGCATGCTCATAGGAGGTGAAACTGTAACAGTTACTGGTAGAAGATCTCAAATTCATGAATAGTTATCAACCAATAATTATTGTTGCTGGTATCAGCTTTGTATTGAAATAAATTAATATATGTATATGTCCATTTCAAACATATTTACAAGTATATCAGAAATTATGGGATATCACCACTGATATTTTTTCCAAATAGCATATCACTAGGGCTTTCTGAAAAAAATATCAGGGATGATATCCCATAATTTCTAATAAACTTTTGATAATACTTGTATATATATATATTTGAAATGGCTATAATTTTTTTGCAAATGGCTGTATATACATGTATATCACTAGGTATGTACAAATTTTAAAAAATTGCCATAATACCGATACTAAGATAGTAATATTTAATAACTAAGTAGTTGTAACTATATGCAGTTGTAGTGTTAATTTGTTGATAATTAGATAACAGATTTTGAATGATATCTCAGAAGTATTTTTTTTTAGTTGAAATCAAAATTCAAGCTCATTTTCATTATCTAAATCTTGATGCAGCCTTAAAATGATGTTTAGCTTTGTTCATCTATGATATTACATTGATTCTATATTTTAGACATTAATAGAAAGGTACCAATAAAAATTTGGCAAAATTATTATAATATTATGGTTAACAAAAATATTTATATAGACCCCGTTCACATGACATCAAAGTAGCTAAATTTGGAGGACAAAACAAAAAAGATAATTTCTTAATCTCCTGAGAATTGAAACCCATTGTTTTGTCCTCCAAATTGAGCTTCATTCCAACGCGCTGCAAGGGGTCTATTAAACTTATAAAATAATATAGATCAGTTTGACTTGATAATAGATGTGATTATCAGATCAATGAGTTACTGCGACTTGAGTATATGTCATCATCATCGCTCATCGCACCAGGAGGTGCATTATAAGGAATATGTGCGTGCATTCATATATTTGATTATATTGAAGTCTTTTCCCTTGCTTTCTGCTAAAACTTAAAGTACTTATCTTTTTAATGTTGCATCACTGAGTACTGATGAATGTATCGGACAATCGTGAAGGCCTATAAATGCCTGTAAGCTTATATGTGTGCAGATAAGTAAAATCCTCACTGCTACAAGGTGATAACCTCATTGTTATTTTATTAGATCAATTCCTTTCTAACTAGTATAGGAATAATTGGCTATCATTAAAAATCAACCATCACTCTGACCCTATAAAGGGCTCTGCTGCTATGAGGTTAGCTTCACACGCACTACCCCTACATTCACTATTTAAAACACACGACACCCGACTGAAATGTTGATTTTTTTTGGTATGAGTCAGCAAAACTAGCTGCCACTTCTATATTGATTGAATATCAAATTACTAATTAATTGTGCTACATTAACAAATAGGACATGAAGGTTTCCCTTAATTTCATTTCTACACTTTGAGTAAAAATACTTGATATTCAAGATGTCACATTTTTGATGACACTATGGGTCATTTAGGTGATTTGAGTAGTAGAGCTTGAAATGATGACTGGTCAGTTGCCACTCATGATGACCATGGAGCCCAATTAGTTTTAGCTTGGTCATGCTTCATTTCTGGTTCAACGTCACTGGTCAAAATGACTGGCAAGGAAAAGATTTGACGGGAAAAGTTCCAATTCTTGCTGGACATTGTCTGATGAACGGCCATTATTTCAAGCCCTAGAGTAGTATAGGCTATCAAAAGGATATAGATGGACCTGTTCGTAGCCTAAACTTTGTCTTTTTGTTTCATTTGGTATTCTGATTTTATTGATAATTAGAAGGTGGAATCAAGGGTGGCGTGGTATAATCCCACTTGCTTCTCATCGCTGGTGTCTTGAGTTTGATTATTGCATGCAGACTAATTGCTAAGCCGTGCCGTGACTTAGATCAGCCTCAGAGATTGTTTCAGGGTTTTATCTTTGAGTTAGCCATGCCCTGAACTTAGATCAGCCCCAGAGGTTGTTTCAGTATTCTAATCACCTTTAATCATAAATTAAATTAACAGATTTGTTTTGAGCATGCTTTAATGAGCTATTAATTATTTATTGTCTAGTAATTCTAGACTGCTGTGAAAAAAAATATTTTAAATATTTTTATATGCTAAAAAAGCTATCATCAGCATACCTAAAACATCAAGCCATTTTAATTTAGAAAAAAATGTTTCCCGAAAAATTATTTTTATTTCATAGGTTATAAAATCAGCAAAATAATATGTATGAAAGTCATTATCTGGAAATGCTTTAGAAGAAACTTAGTTATCTCCCAATGAATCAAGCCATATTGCAACTTGCCATACAGCTCTTTGAAAATCCTAAAACCAGACACTATTCTAATGTGTATAACTGAATAATTTGCTATATAAACAATGTATGATTATGGCGCAGTTATAACATTCTATACCTTTTTAACACAAAGATAACTTTCTTTTATATACATTGATACTAAAAGAAACTAAAAGAAACTAAATTGACATTGTATTATTTATCATATATTCTTGTTCTGCTGCTAGACATTTCTAGAAACTCTCCCAAAAGAGAAATATCTTAGTTCTAAAGGTATTTATCCTGGAATCTGCTTACATCTGACAATAATTACTCTAAATCCTTGTAATTCCACCTTAATCTGAGCTCCTGTCAGTATCCATGCAATTCAAATTTGCTTTCAGACTTAATTAATGCAAAAATCAAATAAATTTTTTTCAACCGAGCTCCAGCCTGCCATAAATCCACAATATTATCTTATGTTAAAAATGCTGTTCTTTTGTAAAGAGATGACAAGATTAATTACTTATTTGTTCAATTCCATAGGACCCTAGGTTTAATCAAGAGGTTGACAAACAAACTGGATATCACACCAAGAGCTTGCTTTGTAAACCAGTCAAAAACAATGAAGGAGAGGTAAACAATTAAAGAATAGATTGCGTCGATATTTTATGTATTATGTCATTATGACGTCATCAAAGGTATATACAAACAGTTGAAGCTCTGCTTGCACTCTCTTAAGCAACCAGCCCTAGCTATGACCACAATTTTGAAACCCCATTTGCATTGCCCCTTATGAGGAGAACCCACTCTCGTTAGCAACCAGCTTTAATTATGAACCCTTTATTGATTTCCAGGGTGGTCGCTTTTAGAGCTACGACTGTAGTTGTGTGTTATAAAGAGTCTGTCACAGACCACAAAATTCTTTGAACCTAATGTAAACCTCTGAAAATAAATTTTATGTGAAATTTTTGCAATAATTAAATTTTGTGATTTTGAAAAAATCGTGAAATTAAAGTGTCACAAGAAATATAATGATGTGAAAACAATGAAATTAAAACACCATAGCAGGAACAATTGTTTTTGGCTTGTGAATAAGAAACCTTTAAGAACCTACTCAGCCTGATTTATCACTAGATACCAAATATATATGAACCATTACAGCCTGACTTGGGCAAATAGAATGTGTTTCCTATTTATCAATAATTTTCTGTTTTTAAGGTTGTTGGTGTTGCACAAATTATCAACAAAAACCCTGATGGTGTTCCCTTCACCAAGGAGGATGAAAAGGTAAAAACAGCATTATATCATGATAAGTTGCTGCCGTGAACTGTGACATTTGAAATAGGCTATGTTCAATATCTTAAAATTCAGACTTGATTATGAGGCTATAGTATAGTCATATATGGTACTTCATGTGTGGTACAAACGCATGGATCACCAAATACATTTATTGGTAGAAATAAAATAATGTACCATATTATTATGACGTTCTTGCCTTTTGGCAATAATAAGAAATTTTTTGTAGAAATGGTAATCAGTTCCCTACTCAACAGTGTTATAATCAAAATCTACAGCACTATTCCTACTGATCCTTTTGAGGTTTTATGCACTTTTAAACCTTTTATTCCGGTTAACCTCGGTATCGAACAATGGCCTTTTAATGTAGTCTCTCTGTAGTTCACCAGGGACTGCTGAGAGGCAGTTGCTATAGGGGGCTGTAGCCATCTCCATCCAGTTACTTTTTGGTAATATTCACTTTCAAGTCTCAGCCCCCACCTTTAGTCTTGTACCTAATAGTCTACTATCAACATAATGTAAGCCCCCTCCCCTCCCCCCAAAATCACCCTTTTTAAGGGTGATCTACAACATAAAAACCCTGTGCCAAGAGAGAGAACAAATTCAACTCACATAATTATGTGGTTCAGCCAAGAATCAAACCTACGACTCCATAGGCATGAACTACTCAAAGGTGTGAGACCGTGCAGGAGCAGTCTTTGCCCTCCATGCCACCATTTTTGTTCGTAAAATTGCTTAGATCACTTGCAATTTTCATCTTGTAAATACATATATTTCCTTGTACATGTTGCTTTCCATTATGAATTTGTGGGAAGCATTGGTGGCGTAGTGTGCTGTAAGAGCACTCACCTCACACCATTGCAACTCAGGTTCAAGTCCCACTCAGCTTGGTGTTGCATGTGAGTAGAGTTGCTTGTTGGTTCTCTCCTGTGCTTCGGGGTTTTTCTTCTGTTTTCCTCCCTCAAAAATTGGAATCCAGTGGGAAAAGAGCCATTCTGTAGAACCCACTGAACATTGGTTCCAATTTTTTTTAACTTAACATAATTCTGATGAACTTGGTATTTTATGCAATTTGCAGGTCTGTGATATGTATCTGACATTTTGTGGAATAGGAATTACAAATGCAAAGCTTTTTGAGTTGTCAGCAATTGAGTTCAATAGGAATAGGGTGAGTATGAACAACTGTTAGAGACGTGTGTATGTAACTACTATCAAAAGTCTTTTGGGGCTTGAAATCATGGCTGGTCATTGGACAATGACTGGGATTGCTAGCGTGAACATGTACTATAGGTTGAAAACAAAAGATAGTGCTTCTACATGGAAGCATTGTGTGCTTGGATGAGTAACAGTTTTGTTTATAGTGATGTATTTTAAGGCGCGTTCACATTTTTGCTGCAATTTTTGCAGTGATTTTTGGGGCAATTTTTGAAAAATTAAGATAATATATTTTGTATTGTGCTTCTAAAGAGACATTTGTCCAAGTAATCTTGGTTTCAAGTTAATCCTTTGCCATTCTTGACTATCATCAAAATCACAGCAAAAATTGCACGTCCTCAAATTGCAGCAAAAATCGCCAGTGTAAATGGCCTTAATAGTGGCCATCAATCAAGCATGACATTGATCATGCATGGTTGTTTCAAGCCTTTTGACGATGCATGTTAATTAACATGTTCGTGATCACTATATTTTAATGTTTCAGTTGTTAATAGGTCTGAGCAAACACAAATTATTAGGACTCCGGGATAATGTTATTGAAAATTAATCAACTTTCGAATGAAGTTAAAATTATTATATCATGCTGATGAAGGCTGCTCAAGCTGGGACGTGTTAATAACAGTGTTTTAAGAACAGATTATTCACTTTAAGGTTGAGCTCTTTGAAGTGAATAGTTTTACTTCCTCTATTGATATAGCACTTGACATTCAGTTCTTTAAGAAACCATCCCTGTGATTTGATTAATTGTATGATGAATGGGTGTGTTAACCTTTATAATTTCTTTTGGTTTATCAAATCTTATGTAGAGTGGTTTTCGTATGAGTCGGAAACAATATGTCAAGTTTGTAGCTGTATGCTAGTTAATATATCAAACCTTAGGTATAACTATGTTTTGTGATTGGATGAATTACTAACTACAACAATGAAAAGCCATTTCAATGTTTTAGCATGTCGTACCTTGTACATGCTGAAGGTCAGTCCATTTGTTTTTCACTCATACCAAAACCACTAAACAGCATACCGGTACTGTGGTATACCATACATGTATATATCAGTACCATATATATCAGTACCATATATATCAGTACCATATATATCATTATTATATGAAACAGAGTGTGATATTGAGTGACATCAAAATGATAAAACTGATATCCCCACTCCCACCAGTGGCCAGTGGGGATACGATTTATATCAACACTGGTGGTGTCAAATTTCGACTTTTTGTTCAGCAAGTCTCAAATTCTCCATTATTTTTCATTGAAGATTTCATATAATAAACAGAACATTACATGGCCGCTTGGAGATACGAATTTTATCATCTCGTGCTGATATTATCTCTCACTCGTTCGCTGCGCTCACTCGTGAGAGATAATATCAACACTCGAAGATAAAATTCGTATCTCTGCGCGACCATGTAATATCCTATATGTACCATATATATCAGTACCATATATAGAGATTACTTCATGGAAAGTGCGCGCGTACGGTTTTTATTCACGAGTTGTGAAGTATCATAAAACGAACAAGCGAGTCTTCGAGCGCGTGAGTTTTATGATACGAAACAACGAGTGAATAAAAACTGTACAAAGCACTTTCCATGGTGTTTTCTTTTTATTATATTCATACCGAGATTTTTAATTTGGACTATCTTAGACTATCTTAGTTTACAAAGTTTGTAAACAAAGCTCAGTTTCCAAACTAAAAATTATATTGCAATAATTCTTTATTTTACAACGTTGTTTTACAAGCATAATAAAAACTTATTCTTATTAAATTCTAATTCGGTTTCTAAGTTTAATCTTTTCAACTTCTAGACTTTTAGTTTACACTAAAAATGATTGCGAAAGCTTACCGAAGTTTCTGTCGCCTTCTTACACGACAAAGCTGCCTTTCAATTCCTCGTTGTTGTTTAATACATTTTTAAGAGCTTTTCCACGAGATTTACATCTCGGTCAGCTTTTCCTCCGTTCTACTATTGGTATTTCATCGATTTTCTCTTTGGTTTCGTCGTCTAAATTATATTTTCATCCATGTTTTGAACTCAAACTTTCTAGTTTAGGTCTCACCGAATTGAAGTCGTCTTCTTACAAAAGCAACTGAAGCTGACTTTCTTTGTTGTTGTTCAAGTTTTCAGTACTTTTAAAGAACTTTTCCAATAGATTTACATCTCAGGCAGCTTTTTCTCCGCTTTACTATAGGTAATTCATCGATTTTCCCTTTGGTTTTGTAGTCTAAAACATAGTTTCATTCATGTTTTGAAATAAAAACTTTCTAGTTTAGTCGAAAGTCTCACACGAAAGAGCAGTGGAGCTCGTTGCTGCCGGCTTCTGATTGGACGTATCGTTTTTCTCACACGTGAAGAAAAGCCGTACGTGGCTTCTGATTGGACGTATCGTTTTTCTCACATGTGAAAAAGCGATACGCACATTGTGATTGGTTGGGAAAAGTGAACGAACGAAAATTTATTACACAGGATTTTACTGAGTAAATCTCGGTATGTATATAATAAATATCAGTACCATATATATCAGTACCATATATACCAGTACCATATATATCAGTACCATATATATCAGTACCATACAGTATATATCAGTATCATATATATCAGTACCATATATATCAGTACCATATATATCAGTACCATATATATCAGTACCATATATATCAGTACCATACAGTATATATCAGTATCATATATATCAGTACCATATATATCAGTACCATATATATCAGTACCATATATATCAGTACCATACAGTATATATCAGTATCATATATATCAGTACCATATATATCAGTACCATATATATCAGTACCATATATATCAGTACCATATATATCAGTACCATACAGTATATATCAGTATCATATATATCAGTACCATATATATCAGTACCATATATATCAGTACCATATATATCAGTACCATATATATCAGTACCATATATATCAGTACCATACAGTATATATCAGTATCATATATATCAGTACCATATATATCAGTACCATATATATCAGTACCATATATATCAGTACCATATATATCAGTACCATATATATCAGTACCATACAGTATATATCAGTATCATATATATCAGTACCATATATATCAGTACCATATATATCAGTACCATATATATCAGTACCATATATATCAGTACCATACAGTATATATCAGTATCATATATATCAGTACCATATATATCAGTACCATATATATCAGTACCATATATATCAGTACCATATATATCAGTACCATACAGTATATATCAGTATCATATATATCAGTACCATATATATCAGTACCATATATATCAGTACCATATATATCAGTACCATACAGTATATATCAGTATCATATATATCAGTACCATATATATCAGTACCATATATATCAGTACCATATATATCAGTACCATATATATCAGTACCATATATATCAGTACCATATATATCAGTACCATATATATCAGTACCATATATATCAGTACCATATATATCAGTACCATATATATCAGTATCATATATATCAGTACCATATATATCAGTACCATATATATCAGTACCATATATACCAGTACCATATATACCAGTATCATATATATCAGTACCATATATATCAGTACCATATATACCAGTACCATATATACCAGTATCATATATATCAGTACCATATATATCAGTACCATATATATCAGTACCATATATATCAGTACCATACAGTATATATCAGTACCATACAGTATATATCAGTACCATATATATCAGTACCATATATATCAGTACCATATATATCAGTACCATATATATCAGTACCATATATATCAGTACCATATATATCAGTACCATATATATCAGTACCATATATATCAGTACCATATATATCAGTACCATATATATCAGTACCATATATACCAGTACCATATATACCAGTATCATATATATCAGTACCATATATATCAGTACCATATATACCAGTACCATATATACCAGTATCATATATATCAGTACCATATATATCAGTACCATATATATCAGTACCATATATATCAGTACCATACAGTATATATCAGTACCATACAGTATATATCAGTACCATATATATCAGTACCATATATATCAGTACCATATATATCAGTACCATATATATCAGTACCATATATATCAGTACCATATATATCAGTACCATATATATCAGTACCATATATATCAGTATCATATATATCAGTACCATATATATCAGTACCATATATATCAGTACCATATATACCAGTACCATATATACCAGTATCATATATATCAGTACCATATATATCAGTACCATATATATCAGTACCATATATATCAGTACCATACAGTATATATCAGTACCATATATATCAGTACCATATATATCAGTACCATATATACTAGTTATACAATGGTTTTCGAGTGGTATACCGTGGAATATCCCACGAGTCACTTGTAGTTTCTAGTATACACACGAGCCTTTAGGCGAGCGGGTACAAAAAAAATACAAGTGACGAGTGGGATATTCATGGTATGCCACAAGAAACCATTGTATAACTATTTTATCCCACACCATGGAAAATACAAATGCATAGATTTAACATGCAGTGCATGATGGGAAGGAAGAGTGAAATACCGACGAATATACAACGGCGTTCCTGCTTTCTGATTGGCCGTATTTTCTATGGTGTGGGATAAATATCAGTACCATAATTATTATATTTTTACTCAATCTATATGTAAATGTTTGCTGCTTAGGCTGCAGAGCTGCTGAGATGTGTCTGGAAAACACAAAATCATAGTTGTTTCACTGTAATTCTCTTAATTATGTTATAATTATTTTCATCTGTGATCCAGAGTTTCTTTCTTTTTTTATCCCTATTTCAAGAAGAAATTTCCAAAGGAATTATAAGTCAATCATAACTCTTTATTAGCATTTGAAAATAATGTGATCATTAAGGCCAATCTACACATTGTGATTGTTGGCCCAATTCTTCACCAGAATATTACAGGAAGTAAATCAAGCCCGATTAAATTGAAAAATTGGGCTGACATCAGAAAATCTGTGACAGTGCTACAGATTTTGTGAATTGGGCCGATTCAATTTTTTTCAATTTGGGCTTGAATCGGGCCCTCAACTTCATACACGATTTGCTTTCGGTGTTGGGATGATGAATCGGGACGACAAATCGCAACATGTATTCCTGCTTTAACTATTTATGAGAGGAATGATGGGTGAGAAATTGGTATTTTTTTCAAGTGATAATATTGGTAAATTAAGAATTTTAAGTAATTATTTCTTTCAGTTCTCTCCAAAGCTGATCTATCCCACAGATCTATCTACAACAAAAATATTAGAGTTATACTCTATTTTTTTCGTAACTAAACACAGTTCTTATATTTTCATTAGTATATATTTATCTATATACATTTATCATAGTTAATAGTTATAGTTATATATCTTTACGTATGTAAACGCAACGTGATGTATGTTTTGTGCAGAGCCCCATTTAAACCAGCTATGCTGAACTGGGCATCTCTGCTTAAATATTGTTCATAAATAAATAAATTTTACAATAAATATATCTTTGTTTTCTAGGCACTGCTGGAGTTAGTGCATGACATTTTTGAAGAGCAAACCTCACTTGAAAAAGTCGTACACAAGATAATGAAAAGAGCACTAGGTCTCCTGAAGTGTGAGAAATGTTCTGTGTTGCTGCTGTCCCAACCTGTATTAGGCAATAGTTCTGCCGAGCACCGAGCACAGGTAAGGCTTGGATTTCATAGTTTCCACTCAAAGTAATAGAGTTGTCATTAGCAGTTTTGTCACTGGGATGCTGCAGTTAAGTCTATTTTCTCTCATTTCTACAGTTTTTCTCTCTCCAAAGAAAGACAATTTTAATTCCGATCAGATTCAGTAAAAAAATGTTGCAGATTAAAGTTCAGACATTTTATTTTTTTGTTTATTTATAAAGCAGCCTCCAACCATAACAAAAATAAAAAAATGACACTGTTGCTACAAAGTCGATCTGCACTCCACTCTTTATTACATGTTGTTACAAAGTCTAAAGTTCCATTGCCATCATTAGAAAAAATTGGTGGCTTTCACTGCTGCCAGTCAAAGATAGAAAAGGTACCAACTGATTAGTTTTAATTGACGGCAGCAAAAAACCAATTTCATAACAAGCCCTTGAAATGTCTTAATTCGCAGAATATTGAGAATCGCAGTAATTATAAGAAAGTTGATAAATTATGACATAATTGATAACTCATGTAGTACAAGTTGCAAACCAGTGTTGTGGTACTACTAGTTGTCTGATGTTTTTTCTTGTTTGTGTTTTGACAGGAGCTGAGGTTTTCTAGTGTTTTTAATCTCAAGGCTACAGCTAAAAACATCAGTAATACAACGTAAGGCTTAAACTATTGCCCTTAATCATGCCCTCTCATCATCCAGTTGTGCTCTTGTCATGTTTTGTCATCTACTGTAGCTGAATGTGTAGAATGTTTTGGTTTTGAGCTTGTTCCATCATGAACAACATCTACAGCCCAGTTCAAACGTCAATTTTCTCATGAGAACCTAATAATGTCAAAGTAGACTGCCTTGTTATCCATTGTTTTCAATGCATTCGGCTCATATTGAAGAACATCAACATGACTGCTGATGAATTTTATAAACAATCTCTAAAAAGAAATTTGGATCTGGATATGGTTGGTTAAGGCTTTAATCACCCAATGTCTGCTAGAGCAGATATGGGCTAAAGATGAAGAAAAAGAAGTTTGATGTTTGAGCTGGGGTCAGAGGGTAGCTTTATCATGTCCAACCAGCATGTGATATAACTAACCTTATACTAACACTAACATACTGATGTAATGTCCCATTTCAGACCATGTGTCATTCTCTTGATAATAAGATTCTTTTTTTGAGTTGTTTCCATATTCATGTTTCCTCGTGTGCAACTGTTAAACAAAGAAATAATACTCTAGGGAATGAATGACACATGGTCTAAAACATTGTGCCCAAACTAGAAGGGTCTATTCCAAACAAGTTGTTTTTCTCTCCCTCCCTCCCTTAGTAGTATTGTTACCTTCCCACCCCACCCCGTTTATTGTGTAAACTAGCCCTATAACAGTAACGCGACACCCATGCCTCTCCTCTATTGTTCTAACTAGTTATAATGTTTGGCCCCTTCCCTAAGCATGGGTGGAATATTCAGGGACCGCGGAGCAGGGGAGGCTGGGGGCTATAGCCCCCCCTCCCCCCCAATAATGGGAGCATGCCCCCAAACCCCCTAGGTCTTCCAGTATTTGGTGGTCGTTAGCCACCCCCCCCCCCCCCCCTATCAAAATTACGCTCCGCGGTCCCTGATATTTGCCTCTCACCAGTGCAACCTGGGATGACGATAATAATGATTTAAAAAATTCTATAGACCCCTTTCACGTGACTTCAAAGCACCTCAATTTAGAGGACAAAACAAAAGAATTTCAATCTCCTGAGAATTGGAACCTATTGTTTTATACTAGACCTTTTTTGCTTTAACACTATTTTCCACTTCGTGCACTTTAAAAACAATAGGTGAGATCAAAGATTGTACGAAATTTGAACATTTTTAGAATTTGAACAAAAGTTGCTTGTATTTAATTGTTGTTATACAATAGTTGTAGTCAGTTCATAATTTCAGTATACGTAAGTGTTGTGCATTGGTATGGCCTGACTCGTTAATTACAACAATGAAATACAAGCATCTTTTGTTCAAATTCTAAAGATGTTCAAATTTCGTACAATCTTTGATCTCACCTAGATTGTTTTTTTAGTGCACGAAGTCGAAAATAGTGATAGAGCAAAAAGGTGTACTCCAAATTGAGATGCATTCCGACATGCTGCAAGGGGTCTATAACGCTGCCCCATAAAATCTCAGCGCGCTTTACATAAAAGGATTTGTTAAGAGCTAAAAAGAAAAGCTGTACTGATAGATTTCCAAACTAGCTGGTTTCTTGCTTGTTCTGTCCTTTGTTTAGAAGGTTGTTTTCGATATTCTTCTATTTTCCTAACTAAAAGTTTACGAAGAAAAATGTTGATAGTGATATTTTTATTCCAGTTACAGTGAGGGGCACGATGATAGGTCCTTCACGAGTCGTATCGCTAAATTTGTCTCGGCTACTGGAAAGGTAAGCAAGCATTCTTCAGCATGTTTCAAATTTGGCAGAAATCCTGATTATAAGCCCCGGGCTTATACTCATTTGCAGGGGATTTTTGCTAGGCTTTTATTCGGGGAGGGGAGCTGTAACCGGAAGGCAATAGAGAGCTTGAAATGAAGAGAAAATGGTTATTTCTTTCTTTTGTTACCAATCAATCTCTTATATTTCATCAACTAAACGCCATGAACGCGAAATACCAGAAGTGGGCTCGCAACCTGGGAGGGAAGGATCATAGCCAGAAGGATATATGTGTTAACAGACTAGTAGGAAATATAACGTGGATTTTACGGTATATTACTGCTGTGGACAATGTGCCTAATGTATTCCAATGCTACTACTGGTTTTAGTAGGGAACCGTCGTTAAACACGTTTTTCCCTTACCTTTTTTTAACAAATCCTATAATCCCCAAGGTCGTGTTCAGTCGGTTTAAACCCCTAGACTAATATTGATATCCCTGTTTGGGATCAAGACCTGCCAATCTCAATCTCAAATGCAAATATTTCCAAATTTTTCCCAGACCCTTTAAATCATTATCAGCCAATTCTTAAGAACATCTTGACCTTCGGAGCTCAATTATCCTATCCCATTCGAGACATCATCCCAAACACTGTGGCTTTAGACTGATAGATAAGAACCAGAAGAAGATACCTTACCCTTTGACTGGCAATAGTACATGGTAATAATAATAATAATGCAGGGGAGTAGCAGGGGGGGGGGGGGGCACCTCCCCTCCGCCAAAAATCGCCGAAGCAAAAAAAAAACGCGACGAAATAGGAAACAAAACTCTCTCAACAAAAAGTGGGGGGCACCCAGTACAAAATAAGGCCAAAAAAGTCCCAAAAAATAGGTAAGCAAACAAACAATTAACTAATTACCAAAAAAGTTTGGGGGTACATGCCCCCCACCCGTCCCTACACTACTTGTCTAATGTTTAATATGACTTTATTTTCTTACAGACTATTATGATACCGGATGCTCTACAAGATGGCAGGGTTAGAAAAATCGTAAGTGATAAATGAAATGAAAGCAAAACACATGATTCCACGAAACATGTTAGATTTTAAACGCGCGATTACACGGAGCATTTTTCTCTACGACTTGTCACAACACAAGCTGCAAGGGTTTCCCAAGGTGAAACGGAAACGCAATCATTGCCAAAAGTAGAAACGATTTTACTTTTCGCAACAATTGCTGCAACTTGTCTTGCAACATTTTTCAAATTGCACTGTAGATTACACGCCGCAATTCTCCATACAACTTGTGTGGCAACGCCGTTGCGAGACAAGTTGCAGAGATAATTTCTCCGAGTAATCTCGCCTTAAGGAAGAAGAAAAAAATCCAGTGCTTTTCTAACGGGGGCTTTCGTTTATTTTTAGGGGGATCTATATATTTTTAGGGAAGTTACAATATTTTTGCAAGTTTCGGGGTATCAAACACCAAAAAAAATCAAGTGTCTGTTGCTAACTGACTGACGATTTTTTTCTGATTAACTGTATCACTGGGAAAGCAGTGCGTCCAATACCACTGACCCGGATACTCACCCGCATTAAATTGGAAATCATGATATCATTTATATGGTTACAAGTGCTAAAATTTTGTATTAAAAACAGACGTTTCTAGACAAGCGTCTTTCCATCAGTGTTGAGGCCCTATCCGGATTAAATTCCCGTATTCGGTGTCGTATGTGATTAGAGTTGCTCGTCGTATATTATTTCCGAGTGTTTCTTAATATTTCAAAATTCGACTTATAAATTCCAATCATTTGGAATGCAGTGAGAGAAGAGCCACTCTGCATGGAAACACTGTAAAAAAAAAATCCCAATTCCCAAATGAATGATACGTGCATAACTGCGTTACGGTATGACTGACGGTCTATTCTCGTAGAAAATTATCCAAAGAAATTATTTTGAAGATAAAAATCATTGTTTACGGCTGTCTGCCGATATCTTATGTTCGTTTGCCGATGCTTGCGTTCATTCTGTTTGATGCATGAGTCGTGATAAAACCATTTTTGTGACCGACATGCCGACAAAAAATACCCTTTAAATTATATTACGTTTTACACGCTTTAGAAATTTATTATTAATGTGTTTTGTTTTTTTTTCCATTTAATTTTAAATTTTAAATTTCAATTTTTAATGTCCAATTTCAAACGTTGAAGATTAATGAAAATATTTGTTGTTTTGTCTAAAATGTCAGCCGTAAAACCCCTCGAAAGAGAGTTTTAGAATCACGTTTACGGCAAACGTGAAACGTCAGTTGACAAGCACAAAATTCTTTTGAATTATCGAAAAAGAATCGAAAAAATGTCCACGTTGTAGATAAATAAAGGAAGATCAGCGAGAAGGTTTGCAAAACATTAAGTGAAATGCAGGGAAACGATGAAAACATGGTCGTGTCTGCCATTGGCGGGAAGAAAAAAACCTGACTCTAAAAACTCTTTATTTGGATATTAAAACTGAGCAGGGTTCCCACGATTAGGGAAAAGTCACTGAATTCTAATTTTTTTTCCAAGGTCAGGGAATTGTCAGGGAATTTTGATTTTGGTCAGTGAATTTTTGCAATTTACCCAAAAGTCAGGGATTTTCTGTCAGCCTCCACAAAATCGTTTTACTATTAAATTCAGAATTCTTAGTTGGGCTTCCTTTGGTCGAACCACCATAAAAATAGAATTTTTCGTAAAATAAGTGAAATAAGTAAAATATTATTGGATAAATCCTTGTAGTTGGCTGACAAGATGCTCAAGCTGGGTAAATACGCTGATTTCTTCTCAAAAACACTGACCATTTGTATTTACCTTACAGCTAACTGAATCCTCTGATGGCGATAAGAAGGATTTCTCGTCCATTATGTGTATGCCAATTAGGAATAATAAGTTTGAAATCATTGGTAAGCTTTTTAGTTATTATTGTCAGTTATAATTCTATTCCAGCGGACATAAAAACCTATCTTGGGATACCTGTGGTTTGAAATTCCTTTTCCCGGAAGTGGCTTCACCGATATTCATCCAAAACATTTCCTGTTTCAACGATTCTGTCCTTTTTTGACTTGTTTACCTTGAGAAGAAAACCAAGGTCATTCAACAGGGTGAACGTAACCCAAAAAAAATACCAAGGTCCATATTTGGTTTCCATGGTTTCCAAAGCTATGGTCAACTTGGTTGGTGTGTTACTGCTTGAATGAGTGTAATTGGGGTTCAAAGCATACAGGAGGAGAGGGGACATCTTTTGTTCATCATGCCTAATATGATTGTACTCGGGAGAGGGGTTTGTTTGGTCTCTCCCTTGATTGGTGGGTTTTTCTCCGGGTTCTCTGGTTTTCCTCCCTCCGTAAAACCTATAAAGACGCTAAATTCCAATTCGATCTGAGAGGTAGCCGTGCCTTGACTTTGATCAGCCCAGAGGTTGTTTCAGGGTTCCATCTGTGAGTTAGCCATGCCCTGACTTAGATCAGCCAGAGTTTGTTTCAGGGTATCAATGAAATTTGAATTTGAGGGGAGTGAAATGAATTCATTCTCCACCTTAAGTTAAACCGGATCAATATTGAATTCAATAACAAAAAATATTTTCTTGTTTCTGCGCTTCGTATGACAATGTTTGATTTTAACTCAGTGTTTCACCATTTTTTTTGCTGTGGCTAACGAGATGTTCACCTTTCTTGTCGTAGCCGACCCAATATGACATCACTAACAGCTGTTTCTCTTATCACTCAAGGTGTTGCCGAAGTTATAAATAGACTAGATAATAAACCATTCGATGAAAATGACGAGACATTGTTTGAGGTGAGTGCTGTTTAGTGTTGTTGATGATACTGCTGTTGCTATAAATCGTTTTAAGTTGTGACGTATTTCCGGGTCCAACTGCTCACAAAAACCGCTAAAATAAAGCGAAAAATGTTCTCAACGATTTAACCTCCACCTGAAACGATTACAACTTTTGACAAAAAAATCCTATCACGAAAAAAAAGGATAAAAAACTTTATAGAATTGATTTTAGTTTCGAACCCGGAAGTTTGTTTTTCCACACGATTGACGTCACATTTAAAAGCCCTATTTTTGGTATTCTTGTTGTTGTTGTTGTTGTTGTTGTTGTTGTTGGTGGTAGTTTTACCGCATGTTAATTTATCTTTATGTGAGATAATAACATTGACGTATCATAGCTATGACGTAACCATGTCAGGGCTTCGGTTTTACTGTTGATCAGTGTCTGATCAGTGGCGGTGAAAATTAATGTTGTATAGCATGATTGACCTTGGTTACAAAAACCTTCAAATTTTTAAAACCCTGAACAACATCTGGGTCAATGCACGGCTAACTTACAGATCGAACCCTTAAACAACCTCTGGGTTGATCAAAGTCAGGGGACGGCTAACTTACAGATCGAACCCTGAAACAACCTCTGGGTTGATCTATGTCAGGGCACGGCTAACTTACAGATCGAACCCTGAAACAAACTCTGGGCTGATCTAAGTCAGGGCACGGCTAACTTACAAATCGAACCCTGAAACAACCTCTGGGATGATCTAAGTCAGGGCATGGCTAACTTACAGAACGAACCCTGAAACAACCTCTGGGTTGATCAAAGTCAGGGCACGGCTTACTTACAGATCGAACCCTGAAACAACTTCTGGGTTGATCAAAGTCAGGGCACGGCTAACTTACAGATCGAACCCTGAAACAACTTCTGGGCTGATCTAAGCCAGGGGACGGCTAACTCACAGATCATTTAGCGTGTTGGGTTTTGCGGAGGGAGGAAAACCGGAGAACCCGGAGATGTATTCACATACTTTCATTCATGGGCGTTTGTCGGCTTAACTTGCAGATATATTTTTTGATTGTACAAAATAAGGCAAAAATCCATTTATTTTGCCTCAAGAAACTCGTGCATAAAAGAATGCAGATGGGTCATGATTAAGAGCTTACTTTGTAATTGTTTACGAAAAAAATAAAGCTCTAAATGTTTTTTTCCAGGCATTTGCTATTTTCTGTGGTCTTGGTATCCACAATACCATGATTTACGATCAAATGGCAAGAGCCAAGGCCAAGCAGCAAGTCGCTATTGAGGTACGTACATTATAGGCCCCTTGCACGTGACGTCAAAGCAGCTCAATTTAGAAGACAAAACAAAATAATTTCAATTTCCTGAGAATTGGAAACCTATTGTTCTGTCCTCAAAATTGAGTTGCATTCCGACGTGCTGCAAGGGGTTATTATTCTTAAGTCTTCCAATTTTGATGTTATTGTTGAACACCTCGCCCACATCTTTTTGCGCAGGTCTGCCTACGCATTCATTAGTAGATACGTAGACCAGACCATCTGACGTAGACAGGTGCCCTTTATAGTATATTCTGACGTGCACGTTCTACAAGTCATAGCTTGTGCGTTTGGACATCGAACACTGATGTAATTCAATGGTTTTTGTTGCAGGTTTTATCATATCACGTTGCAGCCAAGAAGTCTGAAGTAGGACAAATAGTTGTAAGTAAATAAAAACAGCTGCAAGAATGTGTTTGTGTATGAGGGGTTGGACCGAGTTTGTAATGGAACGACAAACAAAGAAATAATACCCAAGAGAACGAGGTCAAAAGACCTTTCCCAAGATACAACAGGTGCCACTCGTACTTGTCAGACTCGATATAAATATATATTATCCAGCAAATAAAAGCTAAATTTCCATAACGGAGATATTATTGATGATTAGACAATGACACAAGGCAGGGTTGCTGATAAGCCTTGTTTGCACCAGCGTCGTAATCGTCAAGCTAGGATCGGAAGGTTTTATTTTCTTAGGACTGACTTTGATTGCTATTATGATTACCGTAGAGTGGTTTTCGTATGAGTGGGAAACGATATGGCAAATGCGTAGCCGTACTATAGCTGTGCCGTATCTTACCGTAGCCGTAACATCGCGTTGTGATTGGATGAATTACTGGAAGACAATGGGAAGCCATTTCAATGTTACGGCATGTCGTACCGTGTACGTGCTATAAGTCAGTACCGTATGTTTCCCACTCATACGATAACTATACGACATATTGTACCGTGTACGTGCTGTAAGTCAGTACCATATGTTTCCCACTCATGCAAAAAGCAGTCTAAGATCGTGTGCGAATCGAGAAAAAGATTTATAAAGTAACGATGCCTGTGTTTTTCTTTTCTTCCAGTCCTCACGAGTACCAACGTCTGATGAACTCGATTTGTATAGTTTCACATTCGACGACTTTTCTCTTACTGCGGACCAAATGTTAATGGCATCGATACGGATGTTTAAGGACAGTGGCTTCATTGAAGCTTTTCATATTGATTATGAGGTAAGATTGTTATTTAACAAATAGAAAACGTTTGCCGTGTTTACATAGCCTGATATAAACACGAGGGAAGTTTGGGAAAAGTCGAGAGCTGTTGTGTAAAACCGAGCCGCAGGCAAGGTTTACACAGAGCTCAAGACTTCTCCCAAACTTTCCCGAGTGTTTATATCAGGCTATGTAAACACGGCAAAACGTTTTCTATATGTTTTATAAAATATTGAAACTTGCCGTAAGCACGGCTATCAGCCAATCAGAGAGCGCGTTACATCTGAACTATTTTATAATATTTATTGCAAGGACTCTTTTCAATCAATATCGCGAGAAACATTTTAACCAATCAGAGCTCTTGAAATTTTAGGGTTTCCCAGAGGGTAAACACTTGTTTCCATATCCCAAAATGCCCTTTTCGATAGAGGACTTGAATCTAACCCTAAACCTTACCCTAAACCTAACCAACCCTAGAATCGATTCCAGTCCTTTATCGATGAAGGGCAGTTTGGGCTATGGAAACAAGTATCTACCTTCCCAGAGTCTCTGGCATTTCGTCGATCATGCGCAGTAAGAATGACAGGGCTATGGGGTCGAGAGTGCACGAGGATGAGAAAGATCAGTGTAACAGCCTTTATTCGTACGGGTTTTGGAAAGTCTTGGAAAGTTTTGGAAATCGATAATGGATTTTTCCAGGACCTTGAAAGTTTTGGATTATTGATTTATGGTGCACTAGGGTGTGGAAAAGTTATGGATTTTTTGTAGCTTGTCTGACTTATACCCTGCAAAGAACAGTTTTCGTTGTAAATGTATGTTGACTGAATGTTTCAGATCCATGAATGTGGCTTTATTTTTGCCTTATGTGTGGTTTTGGAAATTTGAGGCAAAGGGCTTTGGAAAGTTTTGGAACAGTTTTGGAAATTCTCACAGGGGAACATGTACGAACCCTGTTGTAAGCTGTCTGGCATGCTCTAATGCTTTGTTTTGTGTGTGTTGATTACAGACCCTTGGTCGGTGGTTGCTAACAGTCAAGAATAATTATCGTAATGTTATTTATCATAACTGGCGACATGCCTTCAACGTTGCGCAGTCAATGTTCTCTATGCTTGAGGTAAGATCACATTGTCTTGAGTATGACTTTTCTTTATTGATATTCCAAAAACAAATGTTAATATGCTTTCAGTCAAACACTCTCTGGCGCACGGATTTTTTTATGAGAACTGACATTTTAGAAATTTTTGCAAAATCTCAAACTTTTCTAATTGAGTATCTTGATTGATCTCTTATTAGAGGTTTTGCAAAATCACGTGACGGAGTCATATTGGATGTCAGAAACAACACAAACGTTTTTACATAAGAAAGAATTCAATTCCGAGAGTAAAGGGAGTCGATTGTTCTGCCATCTCACATGACAACCTGCATGTCATCATGCAAAATCTCTATTAACATTTGTTCTTGGTCAATTTTGTTCCTTAGACTGGAAACATGAAGACCTATCTGACTAAATTGGAGTGTTTAGGACTCGTTGTGGGTTGCCTGTGCCACGATCTGGACCACAGGGGGACCAACAATGCTTTTCAAGCCAAGTAAGTGGTGGATTATATGAAGAAGACACTCAAAGTCATCTTGATCAATATACTTAGTTAATAATAAGAAAAAAGATCTAGACTACACCGACAAACTAATAGACTGACTGAACAACCGAACGATAGACCAAACAACCAACCGACCGACTGATTGACTAACTGGTGTACTAACTGGCCACCAACAGACTGACCGACCGAAGACCAACTGACTCACTGACTGACCGACCAACTGACTGACTGAACGACTGACTGAACGACCGACTGGTGTACTAACTGGCCACCAACAGACTGACCGACCGAAGACCAACTGACTCACTGACTGACCGACCAACTGACTGACTGAACGACTGACTGAACGACCGACTGGTGTACTTACTGGCCTACTGACTGACCAACCAACCAACCGACCGACCAACTGACTCACTGACTGACCGACCAACTGACTGACTGAACGACCGACTGATTGACTGACTGGTGTACTTACTGGCCTACTGACTGACCAACCAACCAACCAACCGACCAACTGACTCACTGACTGACCGACCAACCGACTGACTGAACGACTGACTGAACGACCGACTGATCAAATGGCCAACTGACCGACTGACTGACTGACCTCATCTTGCTGATTGCTAATTCATTGACTGTTTGATTGATTTGTTGTGCACAGGACAGACACTCCTTTGTCCAAGCTCTACGGCACTTCCACGATGGAGCATCACCATTTTAACCATGCAGTTATTATCCTTAGTACAGAGGTAATGTTTCTTTTTATAATTCTTTCACCTTATCCTAATAGACCATTTTTTTACAAAATGGCGGCCGAAAATTTAAATGAGTTAAAATTGGAAACCTATGCAAGCACGAGAAAAAGGACCTTTACTTTTGCTGGTATGGGTTATCAATTTTAATTCATTTGAATTTGCGGCCGCCATTTTTGAAAAAGGTCTTTTTCAGGCATAACCTAATAATGCACGTGACAGGGGAAGAATTACATAGGGAAATAAATTGCTTATTGCTTTTGTTTCTTCTGCTTTCAGGGCCACAACATCTTCCAAGGACTGTCTGCAGATGAATATCGACAAGTAATCAGTTATATTAAACATTCCATTCTGTCTACAGACTTAGCTACTAATTTTAAGTAAGTAATGTGTATCCATCCATCCACTTATTTCATAAAAGGTGCCCATAGTTTCTTTTGTTCTTGGCATTACTTATTCTCCATTTCCTTTTTCTCCGAATAATCTTGTTTTGAAATAGCCCTTTTTTCTTTGTCTTTATTTTCGACTTCGTGCACTAAAAAAACAATAGGTGAGATCAAAGATTGTACGAAATTTTGTAATTTGAACAAAAGATGCTTGTATCTCATTGTTGTAATTAAAAGCGAGTCGGGCCATACCAATGCACAACACTTGCGTATGTTGAAATTATGACCTGACTACAACTATTGTTCAACAACAATGAAATACAAGCATCTTTCGTTCAAATTCTAAAGAAGTTCAAATTTCGTACAATCTTTGATCTCACCTATTGTTTTTTTAGTGCACGAAGTCCGAAATAGTGGTAAAGCAAAAAGGACTAATAGGAGAATACTGAAGTGAAGTATTAAGATTCCTATTGATATAAACCCCTTGCAGCACGTCGGAATGCAGCTCAGTTTGGAAGACAAATCAATAGGTCTCCAATTCTCAAGAAATTCTTTTGTTTTGCCCTCCAAATTCAGCTGCTTTGACGTCACGTGAAAGGGGTCTATAAATCTCAGTGAACAAGTCTGGAGTAATCTGATCATGCACTAGGACCCTGTCGTCGGCGCCATTTCCGATTGTTCGTCTGGCAACCGCAATTTTTGTTGACCACAACAAATCTATTCTGCTTAGTGTCTCAGCAACTCTAACTATGTCAGTCTAAGAAATTTTTACTCAATTTATGGATGTTTTATTACCTTTACAGGCAACGCCCAAAGTTTTTCCCGTTGGTCGAAAAAGGAGAATTTGATCCTCATAATATGGATCACATAGATATGTTAAAGTAAGTATCAGTCTTGGCTAATAGTCCCTTTCACAGTTTCCTGCGCCATCTTGAAAGGTAGCTGTGCCTTTGCATCGAAGCGAGACATAAGGTGACCTTGCAATGATAGAGACATGTGACTAATTGTCCAAGGTGTTAAAAAACGTCTCTGATTGAAAGGTCACCTCATGTCTCGCTTCGATGCACAGGCATGGCTACCTTTCAAAATGACATGAAGGGGACTATTCCTTTCTATTTTATCGTGGTGTTTGTAATATATTGTTTCCTTTTTCATCACAGAGCAATGATGATGACTGCTTGTGACTTAAATGGGACAACAAAGCCGTGGGAAATCCAAAAGGGGGTGAGTGATTCCCTCAAGGAATTATGGGACATATTGATTGGATTTGCGTGGTCTCAATTACCCAAATTCCTCTGGGAAAACCCATGCTGTTTCCAAAGAGACTGGGAAAATTTGTTTTTAACTTGCCTCACAGACATGGGGTGACGGCTTTGTTTCTTTCTTGTAGGTTGTAAACCTTGTAACGAGAGAGTTTTTCGAGCAAGGAGATTTGGAACGAGAAAGGCTCAACGTGGAACCATTGGTTTGTAGACTATTTTCCTCTCTCCGCAAAACTCAATACGCTAAATGGACCTCTTTAGCTTGGGCGTTTGTTTAACCCATTTCAGAATAGGTTTCTTTGTTTCATTTGCATCCAAAAAAAGAAATGATACTCAAGGGAATGACACGTGGTCGGAAATGGGCAAAACATTACGCCCATGGTAAAAAGTTGTATTCCAATAGCGCTTTCAACGGATGACGTCACGATGATGCATTATGGGATTGAAATGCGGACAAGCCAAGCCCAAAACAGATGCTAATATGCTGCAACAATGTTTTGTTGTCTTGTTGTTTCTAATTCTTGGGAAAACTGGTTTTTCGACTGATATTGATCTTTTTTTTCCTGTAAACTAAGCCTTTTTTACAATGTTTGTCCGCATTTCGATCCCACAATGCTTTGCAATATCTATTTTTAGTAACCGTGATAAATGCTATTCGATCTGTGAGTTAATTCAACTGTTTGATACCAAGCCATAAGTAATCATTTGCTTTATGGTTTGCAGGCAATTATGGATCGACAAAAAGTTGACGAGCTACCAAAGATGCAAGTAGGATTTTTTGAAACGACGGGGATTCCAGTTTTTAAGGTAGGTTTTCAAGTTTGGCTATACAGGATTTACTGCCGGGCTTTACTTGGCTACCAATGATAGCACGGAAATCGGTGTCTTTTCTTTGTTGCTCCTTTTCCTGTGCATTAAATGGCTGAAATTGCGGTCGCCAACACAGGGTTCCCATAAAGTATGAAAAGTAGTTTAAGCTTGTTTTACTTTGCTTTTCTAGGTTCTATCAAAGATCAATAGAAAGCTCCAACCACTAGCAGACGGTGCAGAGGCAAACAAACGCCGCTGGAAACAAATCGACATGTCGCGAGAAAAATATTCATGACACCGGTTCATGGGCTTCTTTGATAGCGCAGTCCACCATAGCTACTGGAGCGTCCACTATATTTACATTTCCATCACAAAGACTATAATAATAATAATAGTTTCACAAGAAAAAATACTCATGACTCTGGCTCATGGGCGACACAATAGCTACGGAAGCGTGCACATAGACTATAATAATGATAAGCGCCAACGAACCTAACGAACGGATAACATAGGCAGAGATAAATGCACTGGAAATGATATCAGCCCTAAATATCAGCCAATCAACGTATTGGTGATGTCAGCTGAAGCTCAGCCAATAAGAGTATTGGTGACGTCAGCTGAAGGTCAACCAATCATAATATAGTTGATGTCCGCTGAATGTCAGGTTTTTGGTGGAAAGTCAATTTGTTGCAGCCAACCAAGACTCCTAGTAGAAGAGTCAGCCAATCAGATTTTAGGGTATCACCGTTTGGCCAATCAGCATGTTAGTGAAGTCTGGTGTCGATAACTGAAGCTTAGCCAAACAGAATTGTTCACTCACAGTTCGCTCAACCAATCAGGATTTTGGAGGAAGGAGTTTCAAAGTAGCGCTTGTCAGCCAATCAGAAGTTTGCTGCAATTTTAAATGTCTCCATTGGCTGGAAAACCTCTTTTCTATGATACGTCATCTTTGCAATACGTTGAACCGTGGAACATTGTGGCCATATCTTTTTTTTTTCCTTCTGCAACACAGGACTAGAATTATAGATCGGTTTTCTGTGATGCTTCTCGAAGAACGCTTGCTTTACTGCGATACTACCCTTCATCTCTTCAGTGATGTGTCTCGTCTCTGTTCAACCACTCATTCGATCCAAGGTGCTTAGGATAACCAAAGCTGTCTTGTTCTCTAAGTAGTGTTCTTCTTTCTTCTAATGTCGTTCATTTTAGGCTTACTGCAAATCGTGTGGTATCAATGTTTATCCTTGTCAAAGTTCTGTTGACCTTATGCTATTTTGGATTTCTACGGATTATTATTCTACAGAGATCTTATGGCGCTGTTACACGCTCGATTTCTCTCCCAACTTGCCTCGCGAAATGTTGCAGGTTGTACGAGACTGTTACTAGCATAAATTCGGTTACAATTTTTCTCGTTCAGGAATTTTTTTCAGGTGTTCGCAAGACGAGTTTCACGAGAAGTGGCTGCGTTCACCAACGCTTTTCCTGTGACAAATTCTAACCTCAAACAGTTATCAATTATGAATCTTTAACAATTCTCTGAGTAACTCAAGTAGAATTTTAAAGCTTCTTTCACATATCTTACGTTCAGCTCTCCATGACTCTCAAATAGCTTTCGTGCGTTCAAGGATTCTGATTGGTTGGTGTTCACTTTGGTGCGTTTTGATTGGTTCGTTCATTTCGCGCGAAAACCATTTGCGAGTTTCGTTTCAAATATGCAAATGTGACTTCCCATAGATAACTTGTAGTGAACGAATCAGTGAATGATAAATCGAATGTACAGTTGAATGGATACCTGTGCTTTAAGCATTCTATTGCTCTATCTGCAATATTTACAATGAGAAAGAAAAAAGTTTTATCAGAGAAATACAATATAAAACCAAAAGGATCGTGAAACAAAGTCTTATCGATCAGATATAAGCCCAAATTACCCAACCCTTTTTATCAATGTATTAAGTACATATATATATATAAATATACATTGGGGTTTCTTATTGAATATTATTTTACAAGTTTAGCGCATAGTTCCACTTAGTAAGGTATTGTCTTAGGTTAGAATTATGTAACTTATTTTAGAAAGAGTAACCGTTGTTTCTTCGTGTTGTTCTCATAATATTTAGTTGTGTTTTCTTGTATGTACGTCGTGGGTGAGAATGTTAGTAATATAGTAAACAAACTTTGCTGCAAAATTGTGTTTTTTGTATATCTTCTTGGGAATCAAGGGTGGTGTGGTAGCCTCCTACGCTGACGCTCTTAGGTTCGTCACGCAACGCTTCTATCCACACGAAAGACGTTGCGTGACGACCCTAGGAACGTCTGCGAAAGAGGCTAGTAGTGCACTCGCGTTATATATTTCCCCCGCAAGGCATATATTGGAGTCCCCGCGTATGCATGTCTGTTAGTATATATGTATACCAGGAAAAACCTCGATTTCACAGTTTTTTTAGCCGCGAAAGGATTGGTACTGGCTTCAATAAATGCAGGCACAATGAGTTCTGATTGGTTCGGAGAGCGAAACCATAACTTCAAAAGCAATGATTGACAAGTCTAGATCACTGCACGTATTCGCCATCACAGTTCGCTGTGAAGTATTTCTCCGACTTGTTGCATTGGTCGGTTCAGGATTTTCTCGGACTTAGACCACATCGTTCGAGCAGTTATGCACAGATTTGAAGATATTTATAGATTAAAGAAACCTTTAAGGTAGCTGCCTTCTATAGAAAAAATCCATGAAAAAGTTTTTGAATCACAATTTCTTGAACTCATATGCAAATGTAATACTGATTTCAAATCTGGAAAGAAAAAAGGGATGTCCCGAGGTCGTTTTCGAGATATTCACGATTATACACAAGCATATCGACAACTTTTTGAGTCCCGTACAATTATATGGGTTTTGCCCTGTTGAATTTCAAAACGTGTATGGTTCCTCAATAAAAGTTTGAAGGTTTTTCGTGCGCGCTCACATAGTGGTGTCAGATGACTGCTTCATGGCGTCATTGTGATTGCGTAGAAGCGTGCGCAGTAGCTTCATTTTTCTATAGTAGGCAGCCACCTTAAGACAGCTTTACACAACACATTTACCATTTTGTAGTCATCTAGCCCTGTGAAAATTATGTTAAGACTCCCTAAGTTCCACATGTTAACAAACCTTTGGTCAGTGACACAAATCCTTTCGGTTCATGTACTGTTGAAAGAAAAAGTATTGTAATACTGATTGATATGTTTCGATACCCATTCTAAGGGTCCTTTTGGTTGGTCTAGTAGTTCATATTATGGCGAAATCCAATTTAGAGTTTTAAATTTGGCACGGGACTCTATACTTAAAAGAACTTCTAAAAATCTACGTTATATCCAATTTTTCTAACGTATGAAAAAATAGATTTTCGTAGAAATTCTTGTTCGACTTTATGGGATTTTTGAGAGCACTGAAAGGACGAAATATGACAAATCAAGGTATTTCTTTGTCTTTTTTCCATAAATATCCATGTGGTCTTGTAGAATGATTCACGGCATTTGTGCATGATATAGCATACGAAGATCTATTATCGTATAAGTTGTAAATTATTTTCTGATCACTTCCGGTGGCGCAATTTTTGGTTCAAAAATTCGCGCGTAGGCATCTATTAAATGCTGATTATCTCGAGTTCGGGACACCCCATTTTTCTTTTCATATTCGGAATCAGCATTAAATTTCACTTTTAAAAATTGTAATTTAAAAGAAAGTTTAAAAGGTAGCCAGTCACCTTCAGCTCAGTAGCATGCTTGGATATCTCAGTAGATTGGAATTTTCAGACCCAGCCAGGGGTATTTTGATCAGGACATTTTTTAATCCCGGTATCATAAAGAGATTTTCTCCATTACTGAGTGATAAGTGAGTTCGAGAATTTAGAAAAGTTGAACAACATTTCTAAACCAATGTGGAAAGTAGTTTGTTTCTTCTGGACTGCTGTAGTCAGACAGTCAGAAGGTGGAAATGAGGAGTAACGTAACACGCGTAACGCAACGCGTAACGCAACGCCTTTTGTCAGCGTGAAAATCGTGTTAGTTTAAGTTTAAACAGGGGGGTGGTTTAAAGCTCCCTGGTTTAATAAAATTCACATCCCTTAATAGTATTTTCAGTTTGTAAATTTATTTATTTATTTATTAACTTTGAGATGAGGAGGAGAAAATATCAACTTAGTGTGGGCTACCTGTGGATAAACATAAGTTGCATGATTTACATACACAAATGTACACGAAACTGATCTCATGCAAATTTTTATAATTGTAATAATCTCAATTAAAGTGCGTAGAGACCTTCCTTCCTTACTGATTTTAGAGTGATTTTAAAAATAATTCTGTGGTTAAAAGAGAAAATTTTCTAAGGACGACCGATGGCGGCAAATTATATACAAGAAACGAAAATTTCAGCTCCCAGTAAAGACAACTACAAAGATTGTTTATTGGCTTCGCTTGAAAACCTTCGCCAAGACAGTCTTCTTTGTGATGTTATACTCCACGTAAATCACCAAGAATTCCAGACTCATCGATGTATCTTGACAGCAAGCAGTCCGTATTTTCGAGGAGTTTTCACAAGTGATATGAAAGAGAAAGAAGCAACGGAGTTGGATCTAGACTTTCTCGATGCAGAAGCTATGGAACCTCTTTTAAAATACATGTATACTGGGGATGTCGAGATCAATGAACACAATGCTCGAAGTCTCGTATCAGCAGCAGACTTTTTATTGATACAGAGTTTGAAGACGATCGGCTGTGAATTCCTGGAGTCGATTATTTGCCCTGGAAATTGTTTTGAACTCCGAGACTTTGCCGAGAAATACAACTGCGATCAACTGAAAGCAACTGCTACGGCTTTTATCATCAATAACTTTGCTGCAGCAAGCGAGTCAGAGGGGTTTAGAACTGTCGAATACAAAGTTCTATCTGATCTGATTTCCCGGGATGAATTGGTCGTGAGCAGAGAAGAGCAGGTTTATGAAGCCGTAATATCTTGGATAAGATACGATTCGGATACAAGGGAGGAATATTTTGAAGATTTATTCTCTGAACTTCGCCTCGTATCTATTTCAAAACACTATTTGACGGAAACAGTCGAAAAGGAAGACTTGGTCAGTGAAAGTTTTGAGTGTACTAAACTTCTGTTAAAAGCAATGAAATCTTTTGCAGTCTATGAGTTTGAAGGGCTGAAAAAACCGAGAAAAGTGCTGGAAAAACACGTGAATGTAATAGTACTGTGTGGCGGAAATAGAAGCCGTGACGTAGTTTGTTTTTTGCCAGATGAAAATAAATGGTCCGTGTTGACCGAGTCGAGCATTGCACGAGACGAACATGCAGTTACAGTCTGTGACAATGTTCTCTTTGCTTTTGGCACAAACCAGACCGAAAATAGCCAAATAGTAGAACAATTCAACGTCTGTACAAATACTTGGTCAGTGATAACGAATCTCCCTCAACCTCGATGTGCCCTGACCGCGGTCACTTTCAGTGAGCAGATCTTTATTCTTGGAGGGCGAACGCAGCACATAGGCGCGACAAATAATGTAATGCGCTATGATCCAAGCATCAACAAATGGTTCTACGAAACTCCTATGAACTCTAGTCGGGCAGGACTCTGTGCAGTGGGTCTTGGTGGCTTTATATACGCTGTGAGTGGAATAAATGTCAAAGGAGAGTTCCTAAACACCGCGGAAAAGTATGATCCAAGGACCAAGATTTGGACCGAGATACCGCCGATGCAAACAGCTCGATACTACGCCTCGGCTGCTGCATTGAACATGAAGATTTACGTTGTCGGTGGTCAGGTTAAGAATGGCAGCTGTCTGTCAAGTGGTGACGTATACGACGTACAGACAGATCAGTGGACAGCTCTTCCTTGTCTGTCTGTCCCTCGACAAGCGGCCGGCATGAGTCGTTGGGGTAACAAGTTGTACCTGTTCGGCGGGTGTAATAACTCGGGGCGTCTAGACTCCGTTGAGTGTTTTGATTTGGAGAGCAATGCCTGGGAACTTGTTGCTAAGATGCCAGCAGCTCGATCGTGGGTGCAGTGTGGTGTATTGCGCCTTCCTAAGCAGCTTGTTGTCTAAGGGCCTCTTTGCAAGGAGGTAGGATGAATCCTTGCACTAGGGTTCATAACCTGCTTGTAAAGCGGGCTTAAGTCACAAAGCTGTCCTGCCTAATCAGCCATACAGAGCACGGGAGTGAACAGGCAAAGCATATATATTATAATCCTTAGCCACTAATAAATGAATGATAAAGAAAAGAATGTATTATAGCACTTTGTCTGAGTGCTTGTATGACGTTACTAATGACTCTTAATGACTCGAGTGTTCACAGCTATATATAGCTTAAGGCCCATCTACACGCTGCGATTGTCGGCCCGATTATTCGTCAGATTATGTCGGGAAGCAAATGGGATTTTGCAAAATTATCAGTTGGGGAATGGGATTAGGAACCCCCCTCCATGACCCACTAAATTGTGCAAAAGGTATACAATTGAACAATTATTACAGAACATTTTATGCTGACTTTCAGAGACTCAATTCTTATAGTGTTTGCACAAATGAAATTAAAATTGAAATACGTACTATAAAAATAAGAGGGAGAACCTACACAGCACTCATCATATCTATTGTATCAGTCTATACACCAGTGTTGCATTTGGTGCAAACCGCTGTTTTTGAAGAGCACAGACATTTGCCCAGGCGTAGCCTCGTTTGTAAGTCAGCTATTCAAAGACACCATTAGAAGACTGGAATTTTGCTTCGTAACATTTCAATGTAAAGGTACCAGAGGACAGCGGGATCTTCCTTCAGCAAGGGGTTTTATTAGTCTTCGGCTTCTTCTACAAGTTTTTCTTTAGGTGTCCTACTTTTATGCCATTTGGTATGACAGATTTTACTTCTCCAATTACGAGTTGGTCCTTTTTCCTTATTAATAAGGTTTTTTTAAACTCATTGTTTTCTTATTTTCCAACTAACCGCTGATACAGTACAAATTTCTCAACTAGGTTGATATTCCAAACTCAATTTGACCAGTATGGACCTGCTTTTGCTATTGGTTCACGATATTGTATACAGCTATTTCAAAAAAGTTGGTGAAGAATTTGTTGCTGGTTGCATGTTGTTTGTTTCGTGTACTTACCAAGCTTGAAATGTATTATATTAATGAATATGCAAATAATGTCAGTACAGAAGAAAACATGCTGGAAAAACCAGCAGACAAATGCAAAGTTTGGGAAAATCCCATATTGTTGTTACCTTTCCCTGCTTGAATTCACATCACCCATACTGCATTTCGGACTTGGTATGCAACAAAGGCAACAAAACCTTCAAGCTTTTTTTGAAATAGCTGTATCAACAGAAAAAAGACGAATATTTATCTCTAATTATGACGTATTGCTACATCACTACAATTTTTCTACTTTGATGCTAGTTTTTAGAAACCGTTGACTACAATAAGTGAAAGACTAACTGGTTATTTGGTGTTTACGTATTACAACAGATATAGAACTATTTTTACGCTACAATAACTTAGATAAAACAAACTGCATCAAGAGCTCTTCTAAAGCACGCTCTTTGTCTACAACCCTTTATAAAGCCGCCGATACAAACTGCGATTTTTTCTCGGGCTGGCAACGCACTTTCGGATTTTTGTTGCAGCAAATTATTGCAACGTCTATGATACGAAGAAAGTTTCTGGGTCAGAATCAATATTATATCCTGTTTGGCTAGTCTGAATAGGATTATTGCATTGCGAGTGAACATGGGTGATAGACGCTGCAACATTAAGTTTTAGCTATTTTTTAGGCGTTCAATTCTCAAAATGTTGCAGAGAAAAGTTCAAACTTTTTGACTTTCTGCAACATTTTTTTGCGTTCAGTGCGAGACCGAAAAATTAGAAATTGCATAGCCAGCGCGAGAAAAAAACTCGCAGGGTGTATCGGCAGCTTTATAACTTATACCTTGTAAACTTAAACTATTAGTTTTAAACCAACCTAGTTAACTACAATGCCCTGCGCGCCTATATCATTGTTTACATACGAAATTTACGGTTTAGAATCGTTGCCAACATTTCAGTATAAAATCTCACGAAAAGCATCAAATAACTACTTATCATTATATCTTGATGGTTTTAAAACTTCTAGCTTGAATAACAAGACCGATGCAACTGGATTCCCAAACTTCACCTACAAAACCGCCATTCTGCCTGGCAGAGAAAATGGCGGATTGCATTGTTTTCGGCGCGCAGTGCATTGTAGTTGACAAGGATTCTTTAACCACTAACATTGATCTTAACTATTGGTCGAATTCGCAAGTCAACAATAACCATGCGAGTAACCATAAAAATCGCGTAAAGTATTATATACTGTAATATGTGCATTACTGGATATGAGGCATGCAACAAAATATCAATATCTCGATATTTGTAAAGGCGTTGTTCAAAATTGCCTTAGTTTCAACTACACTGAATTCATTTATATGAGTTATCAAAGTTCTTTAGCAACTACCAACTTACTTAAAGTGTAAAAGATCTGATTAATGAAAGATTAATATGCCATGCAAAAATCATCTGTAAAACGTTCTATGTCAAGATAACTGGATATAATAAGTTAAGTGGCAGGTTTTTGTAAATTCATTTTCACGTGACGTGATACGCCAAGAAAGCAAATAGCTTAAAATTAATTATGAATTCCGTAATGCTATAAACTTGATTGTTTGATATGTTTCAGAGAACTATGATGTGACTTAGTGTAAAAACGTTTCGCCGTTTTGTTTCCAAGTTGTGCAAATTTGATTTTTTCTTCACGTAATTCTGACCTAGCTTAAGCTGATTACGCGCCAAACCAAACATTTTTTAGTGTCGTACATGTTCGATTCATACGTGTCTAAAGTGACTTTAATTAATTCTTGTCATGAATTTTTTTTTTGAAATCAAGTGGACTTCAAAACTTCCCTTCAGTTTTAGCACAGACAGAACTACAAGTATTTTGCACCTCATTTCGTCCCCGAACATTCTTGCCACTAAACGTACGCGTTTGGTAGGAAGAAAGCTGTTCCTGCAGGCACTTAGAATGTTCATGAGGGACACGGGTGAAAATCGCACTGCGAATGCTCGGAAGTTCGGCAGAAAATTCATAGACGAGTCGTGTTTACGAAGAAAACCATTGGAGATTTACATGTCTTGTATTATGCGAATTTCTCTTGTATTATTTGACCAGGGAAAGAAAACAACTAAAGTAATGTGTCAGGGGAAAAAAGCACTTATATCCACGAACGACCTTAACTTTTGGAGATTTACTAAACGCCGGAAAATCTCCAATGGTTTTCTTTGTAAACACGACGAACTTCCGAGCATCCTCAACGCGTTTTTTCACTCATGTCTTTATGAAGTAGTGTTCGCTTAATGTTTTTCAATCATATGTTTTAAGCTTCATTAAGCCAAAAAATACAATTTCTCGTAGTAGGCAAAACTGTTGTTTTTGATGAAGGCTTCTGGGTATTCTTGTCGTGTGGCGTTGTTCAGCTCACAAATCTTTTTCTCTTTGTTGTAGTTGAATGACTTGCAATCAGCGAAGATGATGCAGTAATTCAAACAAATGAGATCTTTCTGTACTTCCGCTTCCGAGTACATCACGTGACCAAGCAAAGCTTCCCCACTGTTCCCGCTCGTAACGAAAGTGAAATATGGGGTATCTGGATTTCAAGAAGTTATAATAAATAGCTTCTACAGCGCGACGTGCAACAGTATGACAACTTTTAATGTATTCGCATACTTCTATGCACGGGATTTTGTACGTTAAACAGACACATTTGATGCCAAGCTGTCTGGTTTTACCAAATAAGGCTTGTGAAAACTCGTTTGGCAGCAAAAAGCCCGTGCTTAGAAGTATGCGAATATATTAAAAGTGGTCATACTTTTGTGCGTCGCGCTGTAATCGTTATGAACTGAACAAATTAACTGTAAAATTTCACATATGAATTAAATTACCTTGTGTATCGATGTGTTTGTTCTCAATGCAGTATCGCGGTGCAGGTAACTGTTTGGGAGCAGCGCTGAACTTGTAAACGTAAAATCCAAAACACTTTCTGATGTGCACCGTGGTGTTCTGATAACAGCAGTCACCGTTGAAGTGGAAGCAGACAGTTCTCTTGACGATTCCATCTTGGACGTTTGGATGTGTTCCGTTCAACCATCCAGGGGCCTGGGTACCACACCTGTTCTGTGGGACACACGTGGTTGGTAACTGATTACCAGCTGGGCTCTGGATTTGATACCACTTGCTAAGGTCAGTATCTGTGATATCGTTCTTGACTTGAGAGGACTGGAAAATGTGATTGACAGCCCTGGAAACATCTGTGATGATGAGGTGGTCGTGGCAAAGTTGAAAAGAAGCTAAGAAAAAAGAAGAAATTGGTGAGTTACGGTGTTAATGATATTCCACTTTAACTGCTTATAGAAATAAGACGTTTGTAAATAAATAAATAGGCAATTTGTAAGAAATCGAGCACTGAAAGTCTAACCTTTTGCCTTGACAATCAATTTCTCTATGCCTTCTCGGTTGGAAACAACACACATGTACTCGCCATTATTCTCAGTGATGGTGATCTCTGCAGTAGATGTCTTGTTTACTAGAACGGCGCCTGAGCGTACCCAGGCCACGTATGGAGTCGGTGAACCATCGCCTTCACATGTTATTGTCTCATTGGTATAAACAGCTGTGTTGTTGATGGAACTTTTTTTATACTGTAGTTGTCCTAAAAGAAAAGTTTATCTCATTCGCAACTTTATTATATAATATAGTCTATTGGAAGAAATTCTGAGTGTGTTCTAGCTACTAGCCGAAAAAGTAGATCCAGAAAGGCTAGTTATCTAATCAATGTATTGAGGTACTGGTGAATAAACCATAGGGTATCTAACCTTTTGCTGTGACAATCAATTTCTCTATGCCTTCTCGGTTGGAAGCAACGCACGTGTACTCGCCATTATTCTCAGTGATGGTGATCTCTGCAGTAGATGTCTTGTTGACTAGCACCACCCCTGAGCGCACCCAGGCCACGTATGGAGTCGGTGAACCAACGGCATGACATGTTACTGTCTCATTGGTATAAATGAGTGTGTTGTTAATGGAACTTGTCATCTGTAGAAATCCTGTGAAATACAATATAAAACTTATATTTTAAAATCATCATTACTTTAATTACGGGGCACTTCCATGAGGTGAGCTCCACAAGCACTACCACTACATTCCATATTTACAACATACAACAATCAACTCGCATGTTGGTTTTTACGGAGGGAGGAAAACCGGAGAACCTGGAGAAAAAACCCCTTGGAATAGGAAAGAACAACATCAAACTCAAACTCAAACTCAAACTCAAACTCAAACTCAAACTCAAACTCAAACTCAAACTCAAACTCAAACTCAAACTCAAACTCAAACTCAAACTCAAACTCAAACTCAAACTCAAACTCAAACTCAAACTCAAACTCAAACTCAAACTCAAACTCAAACTCAAACTCAAACTCAAACTCAAACTCAAACTCAAACTCAAACTCAAACTCAAACTCAAACTCAAACTCAAACTCAAACTCAAACTCAAACTCAAACTCAAACTCAAACTCAAACTCAAACTCAAACTCAAACTCAAACTCAAACTCAAACTCAAACTCAAACTCAAACTCAAACTCAAACTCAAACTCAAACTCAAACTCAAACTCAAACTCAAACTCAAACTCAAACTCAAACTCAAACTCAAACTCAAACTCAAACTCAAACTCAAACTCAAACTCAAACTCAAACTCAAACTCAAACTCAAACTCAAACTCAAACTCAAACTCAAACTCAAACTCAAACTCAAACTCAAACTCAAACTCAAACTCAAACTCAAACTCAAACTCAAACTCAAACTCAAACTCAAACTCAAACTCAAACTCAAACTCAAACTCAAACTCAAACTCAAACTCAAACTCAAACTCAAACTCAAACTCAAACTCAAACTCAAACTCAAACTCAAACTCAAACTCAAACTCAAACGCAAACTCAAACTCAAACTCAAACTCAAACTCAAACTCAAACTCAAACTCAAACTCAAACTCAAACTCAAACTCAAACTCAAACTCAAACTCAAACTCAAACTCAAACTCAAACTCAAACTCAAACTCAAACTCAAACTCAAAACACTGAATACCTTAAGGAAAGGAAAGAACAACACATCAAACTCAAACTCAAACTCAAAACACTGAATACCTTAAAAGAGCTTTCTCTTACGATGGTGCAAGAGTTGAAATTCATCATATAATTATATATTTAGAAGGTTTTGATTCTACTTGTACATATTGATTTATTGTTTTTCTTCTGTCTTAATTTCATTTTGATGTACTGTTTAATAAACGAGTAGGAGTGTTTTATCAGGTTTTAAAGTTTATTGAAATACTTCAAAAACTCATGAATAATTCACAAACCTTTGGTCGAATTACAGCGACCATACACGTCACGAACATGGACTTTTATACATCAATAGAAGTTTGTATATAACGGTCATGCGCAGTCGAGGTTTATATACGTCACTGTCACGTACACTCAGTCAGTCTCTCTCTCTCTCTCTCTCTCTCTCTCTCTCTCTCTCTCTCTCTCTCTCTCTCTCTCTCTCTCTCTCTCCCTCTCTCTCTCCCTCTCTCTCTCCCTCTCTCTCTCTCTCTCTCCATTACGATACCGTTCTCAACTAGAACTAGATATCTGCCTACTCAATGATATGTTATCGTAGAGTCTAAACTAAATGTTAAATAATGCCCATGTGAGTCTCTTACCTCTCAGGTATTTCAGCTGTTCGCTGTTCAGGACTCCTTCTATGATGTACAAGTCCATAACTGAGCCAAGAAACTGACGATCATCGTTATGACCATCATCACCAATCTCGTACGTGTCTTTAGTAGGGGGTTTCCATACTGTTGCTGTGCTAAATATATGTTTACCTTCTTCTTTAGCGTCAATGAAGAGCTTCACAACACCTGCAACTTGGTCCCATGTGACTGCAACGTGTGTCCACTTGCCCGCCTCAATAACTTTGGTTGTTCCCATATTGTACCAGGGCTGTGCACTGGAATGCCTCGCAAAAATAAACTGTCCATTCAAGTAAATGTATGAATTGAACTGCCATGGACTGTACCAGTCGCTGAAAAAAGATTGAATTCTATCTAGAATGCTTTTGACTTTAATCCAAGCTGCAATGGTGAAGCTCCTTCCACGAAGTTCAACTTTAGGAATTCGTGCAAAGCAGTTGGATGGTTGGTTAAAGTTGATGGCTTTACTTCCTGAATAACGACCTTCGACAAAGGTGGGTCCACCGTGAAGGCTGTAAGATAATACAAATTTATCAATCAAACAATCAATCAATCGATCAACCGTCCAACCATAAAGCCAGCGGTAATACGTACATGTTATCATGCGCGAACTGGGAAAATTCGATATAAATCTGCACCATAACAGTACTTTGTCTTTACTTGGCATCACTTACTATCACTTCCCATTTCCTCTCAATATTCGTCATCATTTCCCATCACCCACCATAACCCACCATCCTTAGTCATCACTCGTCATCATTTCTCATCAATTCCAATCACTCACAATCACTAGCTATCACTAGTGATCACTAGCCATCACTAACCATCACTAGCCATCACTACCCATCACTAGTCATCACTAGTCATCACTAGTCATCACTACCCATCACTAGCCATCACTACCCATCACTAGTCATCACTAATCATCACTAGTCATCACTACCCATCACTAGTCATCACTAGTCATCACTAACCATCACTAGTCATCACTACCCATCACTAGTCATCACTAGTCATCACTACCCATCACTACCCATCACTACCCATCACTAGTCATCACTAGTCATCACTAACCATCACTAGTCATCACTACCCATCACTAGTCATCACTAGTCATCACTACCCATCACTAGTCATCACTAGTCATCACTACCCATCACTAGTCATCACTAGTCATCACTAGTCATCACTAGTCATCACTAGTCATCACTACCCATCACTAGTCATCACTAGTCATCACTAGCCATCACTAGTCATCACTAGTCATCACTAGTCATCACTACCCATCACTAGTCATCACTAGCCATCACTAGTCATCACTAGTCATCACTACCCATCACTAGTCATCACTAGTCATCACTAGTCATCACTAGTCATCACTAGTCATCACTACCCATCACTAGTCATCACTAGTCATCACTAGTCATCACTAGTCATCACTAGTCATCACTACCCATCACTAGTCATCACTAATCATCACTAGTCATCACTAGTCATCACTAGTCATCACTAATCATCACTAGTCATCACTAGTCATCACTAGTCATCACTACCCATCACTAGTCATCACTAGTCATCACTAGTCATCACTAGTCATCACTAGTCATCACTAGTCATCACTAGCCATCACTAGCCATCACTAGTCATCACTAGTCATCACTACCCATCACTAGTCATCACTAGTCATCACTAGTCATCACTAGTCATCACTAGTCATCACTAGCCATCACTAGCCACCACTAGCCATCACTAGTCATCACTAGTCATCACTAGTCATCACTACCCATCACTAGTCATCACTAGTCATCACTAGTCATCACTAGTCATCACTAGTCATCACTAGTCATCACTAGTCATCACTAGTCATCACTAGCCATCACTAGCCATCACTAGTCATCACTAGTCATCACTACCCATCACTAGTCATCACTAGTCATCACTAGTCATCACTAGTCATCACTAGTCATCACTAGTCATCACTAGCCATCACTACCCATCACTACCCATCACTAGTCATCACTAGTCATCACTAGTCATCACTAGTCATCACTAGTCATCACTAGTCATCACTAGTCATCACTAGTCATCACTAGTCATCACTAGCCATCACTACCCATCACTACCCATCACTAGTCATCACTAGTCATCACTAGTCATCACTAGTCATCACTAGTCATCACTAGTCATCACTAGCCATCACTAGTCATCACTAGTCATCACTACCCATCACTAGTCATCACTAGTCATCACTAGTCATCACTAGTCATCACTAGTCATCACTAGTCATCACTAGTCATCACTAGTCATCACTAGCCATCACTAGCCATCACTAGCCATCACTAGTCATCACTAATCATCACTACCCATCACTAGTCATCACTAATCATCACTAGCCATCACTAGTCATCACTACCCATCACTAGTCATCACTACCCATCACTAGTCATCACTAATCATCACTAGCCATCACTAGTCATCACTAATCATCACTAGTCATCACTAGCCATCACTACCCATCACTAGTCATCACTACCCATCACTAGTCATCACTAATCATCACTAGCCATCACTAGTCATCATTAGCCATCACCAACCATCCTTAGCCATCACTCATCATCACTTCTCATCACTTCCAATCACTAGCCATCACTTACTTAAGAACACGCTTACCTTTTGAAATTCAAAAGATCTGTTCACATGAGCATTAGAGGAATGAGAATGCCTTTTCACAATAACCATCACTAGCCATCTCTAGCTATCACTAACTATATAACTTTTCATCGCTAACGCCAGCCCGTTAGCCCCTCAGTCCGTCAGTCAGTGCGTCAGTCAGTCAATTATTAAATACACAAGAGAGGCAGAGAGAGAAGGAGACAGAAAATGAACGAATGATATACATACGTTAACCCTTGTTCAGTGCCATTGAGAGACCAGTGGGCAAGAATGCTGTAACCTGTTGACAAGAGTTTAAAAAGATTCAAGAAATTAATTAATTAATATAAAGTAGTTTTCCTTTGTAGATACTCTGATCTAAAACACGCGGGATGCTGATAGAGAGAACATGAAAGAAGCCTAGAAAACCACAATGTCAAAAAAATATCGTATTCGTGTTCCATCAGAATTTCAAACCTTCCTCGCTTACAGGAAAAACTTGCTCGCAGATAGAAAACAATGCCCGCGAACGTCCTTACTGCTTTTTTCATAATTACGCAGACATATGAACCGAAGTTCAAATATCAACGCCGGTGCAAACGACTTTTAATTTCGGTTTTTACTGCCGTCAATCAAAAACAATCAGTCGGTATCTTTTATATTTTTGACAGGCACGGCAGTGAAAAAACAAATTCTAACGAGCAACTCGCAACTACCGAGTTTGCCGGCGTAATATTGAAAACTGCAGTAATTTTAGTTTGTTTGTTTATTTTTACCTTGTATTTGATGAACCAAACATGATAACAGTAAAATAATCTGTAAAAATATAAGTCCAATAAATTATGAAGAACAATTAAGGCAGTGTTATTTGCCGAAACCGTAGGGTGAGGCGGATAAAACGCCCGAGGTCTTGATAATTTTTATTGTTTGTTAATAATGTTAAAACAATTATTCGCCGAAGGCGAAGTGAATAACGGTGATTGTTATATACCAACTGTCAAAGTCCATTTTTGTCGTACTCTGATTGGGCGAGAGCTGGAGGGTATCACGTGAACGTGAACAAGTTTCGATTATTCCCTGTTCAACGGCTCTCACCGGGCAATGATATGTTATTTCCCGGGAAATAACAAAACCGGAAGTGATTTCACCGGAAACGTAAGAGTTTTTCTAGTAAGTTTTTAATGTCAAATAATTAAAAAATCGAATGATTTTGTTGTGTTCTTTGACACTTGGTATATAACAAAACACTTATTGACGGAAACCTCGGGAAAGCAGTGTGTTTTGTGGTCCCTTGACTGCAATGTTTCCCTCGGCCACGCCTCGGGAAACATCGTCTTCTCGGGACCACAAAACACACTGTTTCCCTCGGTCCCAGTCAATAAGTGTTAATTATAACCCAACGATGAATTTTCGCGCGCTGTCATTTATCAATGGCAAGCCAAACAGGACAAAAGTGTAGTGAGATCGAAATCACATATTGAGATTAATGAATCACTATACGAGATTATAAAATAGTTCAGATATAACGCGCGCTCTGATTGGCTGATAGTCGTGTTTACATGAGGCTATGTAAACACGGCAATTTCAGTATTTTATAAAACAAATAGAAAACGTTATGCCGTGTTTACATAGCCTGATATAAACACTCGGGAAAGTTTGGGAGAAGTCTTGAGCTCTGTGTAAACCTCGCCTGCGGCTCGGTTTTACACAACAGCCCTCGACTTCTCCCAAACACGGCAAACGTTTTCCATTTGTTAAACAGAAATCAATATACGAGAATTAAAAAATACTATACAAGTGAAAGAAATCACTATGTAAGAATAAAAATGACTATACGAGTAAAAGAAATCACTATACAAGAATTAAAAAATACTATACAAGTGAAAGAAGTCACTATATGAGAATAAAAATGACTATACGAGTAAAAGAAATCACTATACGAGAATTAAAAAATACTATACAAGTGAAAGAAGTCACTATATGAGAATAAAAATGACTATACGAGTAAAAGAAATCACTATACGAGAATTAAAAAATACTATACAAGTGAAAGAAATCACTATATGAGAATAAAAATGACTATACGAGTAAAAGAAATCACTATACGAGAATTAAAAAATACTATACAAGTGAAAGAAGTCACTATATGAGAATAAAAATGACTATACGAGAATTAAAAAATACTATACAAGTGAAAGAAATGACTATACGAGAATTAAAAAATACTATACAAGTGAAAGAAGTCACTATATGAGAATAAAAATGACTATACGAGAATTAAAAAATACTATACAAGTGAAAGAAATCACTATGTAAGAATAAAAATGACTATACGAGAATTAAAAAATACTATACGAGTAAAAGAAATCACTATGTAAGAATAAAAATGACTATACGAGTAAAAGAAATCACTATACGAGAATTAAAAAATACTATACAAGTGAAAGAAGTCACTATATGAGAATAAAAATGACTATACGAGTAAAAGAAATCACTATACGAGAATTAAAAAATACTATACAAGTGAAAGAAGTCACTATATGAGAATAAAAATGACTATACGAGTAAAAGAAATCACTATACGAGAATTAAAAAATACTATACAAGTGAAAGAAGTCACTATATGAGAATAAAAATGACTATACGAGTAAAAGAAATCACTATACGAGAATTAAAAAATACTATACAAGTGAAAGAAATCACTATATGAGAATAAAAATGACTATACGAGTAAAAGAAATCACTATACGAGAATTAAAAAATACTATACAAGTGAAAGAAGTCACTATATGAGAATAAAAATGACTATACGAGAATTAAAAAATACTATACAAGTGAAAGAAATCACTATACGAGAATTAAAAAATACTATACAAGTGAAAGAAGTCACTATATGAGAATAAAAATGACTATACGAGAATTAAAAAATACTATACAAGTGAAAGAAATCACTATGTAAGAATAAAAATGACTATACGAGAATTAAAAAATACTATACGAGTAAAAGAAATCACTATGTAAGAATAAAAATGACTATACGAGTAAAAGAAATCACTATATGAGAATAAAAATGACTATACGAGTAAAAAAAAATCACTATACAAGAATTAAAAAATACTATACAAGTGAAAGAAGTCACTATATGAGAATAAAAATGACTATACGAGTAAAAGAAATCACTATACAAGAATTAAAAAATACTATACAAGTGAAAGAAATCACTATGTAAGAATAAAAATGACTATACGAGAATTAAAAAATACTATACAAGTGAAAGAAATCACTATATGAGAATAAAAATGACTATACGAGTAAAAGAAATCACTATACGAGAATTAAAAAATACTATAAAAGTGAAAGAAGTCACTATATGAGAATAAAAATGACTATACGAGAATTAAAAAATACTATACAAGTGAAAGAAATCACTATACGAGAATTAAAAAATACTATACAAGTGAAAGAAGTCACTATATGAGAATAAAAATGACTATACGAGAATTAAAAAATACTATACAAGTGAAAGAAATCACTATGTAAGAATAAAAATGACTATACGAGAATTAAAAAATACTATACGAGTAAAAGAAATCACTATGTAAGAATAAAAATGACTATACGAGTAAAAGAAATCACTATATGAGAATAAAAATGACTATACGAGTAAAAGAAATCACTATACAAGAATTAAAAAATACTATACAAGTGAAAGAAATCACTATGTAAGAATAAAAATGACTATACGAGAATTAAAAAATACTATACGAGTAAAAGAAATCACTATGTAAGAATAAAAATGACTATACGAGTAAAAGAAATCACTATATGAGAATAAAAATGACTATACGAGTAAAAGAAATCACTATACAAGAATTAAAAAATACTATACAAGTGAAAAAAATCACTATGTAAGAATAAAAATGACTATACGAGTAAAAGAAATCACTATACAAGAATTAAAAAATACTATACAAGTGAAAGAAATCACTATGTAAGAATAAAAATGACTATACGAGTAAAAGAAATCACTATACAAGAATTAAAAAATACTATACAAGTGAAAGAAATCACTATGTAAGAATAAAAATGACTATACGAGAATTAAAAAATACTATACAAGTGAAAGAAATCACTATGTAAGAATAAAAATGACTATACGAGTAAAAGAAATCACTATACAAGAATTAAAAAATACTATACAAGTGAAAGAAATCACTATGTAAGAATAAAAATGACTATACGAGAATTAAAAAATACTATACGAGTAAAAGAAATCACTATGTAAGAATAAAAATGACTATACGAGTAAAAGAAATCACTATATGAGAATAAAAATGACTATACGAGTAAAAGAAATCACTATACAAGAATTAAAAAATACTATACAAGTGAAAGAAATCACTATGTAAGAATAAAAATGACTATACGAGTAAAAGAAATCACTATACAAGAATTAAAAAATACTATACAAGTGAAAGAAATCACTATGTAAGAATAAAAATGACTATACGAGTAAAAGAAATCACTATACAAGAATTAAAAAATACTATACAAGTGAAAGAAATCACTATGTAAGAATAAAAATGACTATACGAGAATTAAAAAATACTATACAAGTGAAAGAAATCACTATGTAAGAATAAAAATGACTATACGAGTAAAAGAAATCACTATACAAGAATTAAAAAATACTATACAAGTGAAAGAAATCACTATGTAAGAATAAAAATGACTATACGAGTAAAAGAAATCACTATACAAGAATTAAAAAATACTATACAAGTGAAAGAAATCACTATGTAAGAATAAAAATGACTATACGAGAATTAAAAAATACTATACAAGTGAAAGAAATCACTATGTAAGAATAAAAATGACTATACGAGTAAAAGAAATCACTATACAAGAATTAAAAAATACTATACAAGTGAAAGAAATCACTATGTAAGAATAAAAATGACTATACGAGAATTAAAAAATACTATACGAGTAAAAGAAATCACTATGTAAGAATAAAAATGACTATACGAGTAAAAGAAATCACTATATGAGAATAAAAATGACTATACGAGTAAAAGAAATCACTATACAAGAATTAAAAAATACTATACAAGTGAAAGAAGTCACTATATGAGAATAAAAATGACTATACGAGTAAAAGAAATCACTATACAAGAATTAAAAAATACTATACAAGTGAAAGAAATCACTATGTAAGAATAAAAATGACTATACGAGAATTAAAAAATACTATACGAGTAAAAGAAATCACTATGTAAGAATAAAAATGACTATACGATAATTAAAAAATACTATACGAGTAAAAGAAATCACTATGTAAGAATAAAAATGACTATACGAGTAAAAGAAATCACTATATGAGAATAAAAATGACTATACGAGTTAAAGAAATCACTATACAAGAATTAAAAAATACTATACGAGTAAGAGAAATCACTATATGAGAATAGTGAGATAGGGCGGGGAATTTAACATTCACGTAGTGTTAAATTTTGCACTTTCCTCCGGTCCGCAGAGAATGATTTGCTGTTACAGCTAAATTACGTCACGCGTGACCAGTAACTCTAATGTTTTTATTGGAGTTTCGGCGGCTTCGTTTGAAATTCCAAATCTCGGCGCCAACTGCGATCAAAACTCTGGCAACTCAAAATATTTATATTTTTAAAATAAATATTATGAAGCTGATACTTAGCGATGTGGTTGGCAAGTGAATTCTTTTGGTAATTATTTCACAATCATTCATGATAGCGGGTACAAAATCCAATTTTTAACTGATTTTTTTTTTTAATATCGGAGCCGTTGATCTGAAGTCTTGAAAACTACATTCGAAGTCTCGGATTTACTGGTCACGCGTGACGTAAATTAGCTTTAGAACTTTTGAAGTTTGTTACTGTTAAAATAGTTTTAAAAATCAAACAAGACTATGTGACGTCGCAGTTCGACGAAGAGCATACGAAGACCTCCGTCATGCTCTCGGGTCGGTTGCCGAAGGAAAGCCGTTGAAACCGTGTACAGTGAGCCCGGTCCACGGGTCAACACAAGCGAGGTAGTGACTAAATACGGGCAAATTTCATGGCTCAAAACAACAACAACAACAATAATCGTTTATTAAGTACCAATAATTAAATAAAAAAGAATTACAAGTATAATTAGAGACTTAAATACAAGGTACAAGCTGTCTACAATAACCACGAGGGCTAGCCTAGGTAGATAGCTTTAATTTTTACAAAAATATACTAGCCTCTAAGTTGGATTTCTGAGCTCTATAGGGATGTGAGAAAGGGGATATGAAGAAATTATGGCGATCGAACAGGAATTAGAAGACTTATAAGGAGTTGAAACTCGTGATGGGTTGCTGTTGGGATCCCGAGTGACCTACCTTCTCTTCTGCTAACACTGGCTTAAGGTAATGCGATCGTGCATTCGTGCGCATCTTTCCTGCGCTTTATTGAATATCTAAACATTTTACACGGTTACCTACCCTGATTTTTCTACTGTGAGTCCAGAACAACTTAGGCTACAATATATCAAAAAATGAAGGCAGGTAATTCGACTAAATTTTTAGTAATTTCACGAAGTGTTAATTTTCAAAGTACTTTTTCGTGATTGGGTTTCCTGTGGCCAAGGTCTTTCAACTATGGCGGATAAGACATTTTGACCTTTCTCCACGTTCAACGTGAAATATCTAAAAATCTTGCTCGGTGACCTACCCTGATTTTTTCACTGTGAGTCCAAGTTTACTAAAGCTACAACATATCCAAAAATGAAGGTTTAAGAAATGAAGACTAAGTTTTGAGTAAATCGCGAAAATGTCCGGAAATTCGGATCGTAAAGTACAGTCAAAATGTACTGTTTTGGACATTTAAACATCGAGAACTCATTCTGAACACAATAAAATGAACAATTTTGGGGTTTTAATCATAATGTGTTAAGGTATGTATCATTTGAAATCGTTTATGCTACTTCTTCAAGCCATATGGACTACGATAGCTTCTAGTTTACTTTGTCTTATTTTCCCCGAAAACACGGCCGCAAGCATTGTCTTTGAAAAATTATATCTTCCGAACGGATCCGGGTACCCCCATTTTTTATTTCATATTTTCACACTACAGCTCAAAAGGAATATTTGTGCCAAATTTCAAAAAAATTCATGGGAAAAAAATGCGCGATCGCATTACCTTAATCCAAATTCTAACCAGGCAGGGCGATAGAGGTATAACTTCTCAAAGGTCAGCTAAGATTTCTTTACTTTATTTCACATTTTGATGATTTTATTGAGGTTTTTTATAGTTCCCCATACATTTTCTTATAATATGACACCACAGAAACCAAGCTTGGGCTACCTGTGTCCTCATTAGTATTCTTTATATAAAGACACACGTGTGTCTTTATATAAAGATCACTTAAATACTAATGAAGATGACTTTATCGAGTATAAAGGTCCATGCACGTGACGGGTAAGGCGGCCCAAATTGGACCAAAGGCTTATGAATTATTTATGAGTTTTTGAAAGACTATTATAAAACTCAGGAATAATTAATAAGTAAAAGACAATAGAAATCATGGTCCCTGGAGGAGGTTGTATATCTGATACAAAATCGTCCTGATTTGCATAAACTGTAACTCCAATTTTCTCAGCCAAATTCAATTTTATCTTAAAAAATTTAGTAGAACATGAATGTATACACCTAGACGTTTCATAAGAAATATACAATATGAGTGGCCGTGTTGTATCAGATATACAATCACTCGCCTTCGGCTCGTGGTTGTATATCCGATACAACACGGCCACTCATATTGTATATATTACTTAACTATGGGCTTATCAAGAATTACTCCCAAGTGCCTGGGTCATTTATGTGTGTGAAAGTCGTACGAAATAAGTACGAGTAAGAATTATTTTCGGATAACGAGAATCGCTTGTCTGTTGAAGAAATAGGGAGAGTTATAAGAAAGATTTTGCCGGGCTGCCAGAGAGTACATTCTAGAATAAACTCTTGTAAATGCAGTTGTGATAAAAAGGTAAATTTTACACCGTAAAAAATAAGAAAGATCACTTACTGACGTTTCGGACGCTAGTCCTTCGTCGGAGTCAAAGAGAGAATAAGAGTGGAAGGTAGTGTATATATGGTATATATATCGTTCTTGCGAATATCATAAAGATAAAAAATATCGTAAGAACGATCAAACTAAACCAGTTTCCCGCCATTTCAATTTGCCTAATCATTCGCTTTCCGACTTTATTGTTTTCGGTTTGTCTTTGGTTAGCGGCAACAATGATTGTCGCAAAACCAAAGAGATGCGGCTCATTCACCTATTGGGTACTCATAATCCCAATGGGATGAATGAACGCTTCGCTTTTAATTAATCTATTCTTTTGTCTTTTTATTGTTTTTTCTTGTAACCTTGCCTACCTTGCTCTCATTGGTTATCTATTTTCCATCATTACCATATATACACTACCTTCCACTCTTATTCTCTCTTTTACTCCGACGAAGGACTAGCGTCCGAAACGTCAGTAAGTGATCTTTCTTATTTTTTACGGTGTGAAATTTACCTTTTTATCACAACTGTTTCATTAGAAACACCGACGCAGCCCACACTAGCTTACCGCTAGTTATCATCTCTTGTAAATGCAAGAGAGAAGAAAGCTCTTTCCAACTCCGGCTTTCCCTATAACTGACATATTATGCCCCTGACAAGCTTGGTCGATAGCACGCTGTTGTTCTTCCGTAAAATTACGGCATCTGCACAGGGAATAGAATAAAATTATGGAGAGAAAGCTTAATATAGATGCAAAGAAAGTTATTATAGATGCAGAGAAAGTCGAATGTAAGCAGCTGATAATATATTCAGACTTGAACTTCAACCAATCCGGAAACGCCGCCGAGCTCGTGCAGGAGCACGAGATTTTACGCATGATAGATTTTATTTTAAACACTGGTACCATTGGCTGTGGGCTCCTTGTGCCATAGCCATTAATTATAGATAGATGACTTGCACTAACAGAACACGTGACCCTACCCTCTTAAGACGAGCAACTGTGTCAAAATGAACAACAGAAATGAAAAGAGCACCTTGCCATTAGTAGGAAGGCAGAGTTTGTGCTCATAACAAGAGAGAAATGAGATTAAATATAAAACCGAATATTTTATATGGTTTTGTATGAAAAAAGTGTTGGATGGCAAACGTACACTTGCCATCCAGTCAGGAGTTTCTGCGGCCTATACATGCTTAAAGACAGCATGACGGTTATCACGAAGGACACTCGCTCGCACAGTCACTCGATTTCGGTAGTAAGCAGTAACTAATTTTTTTAGTATGAGAGATACTCCACCACGATACTCGCTCAATATTGATGTAAATGACCTGAAACTTCACAGAGACTCCAAGAAAAACACGAGACATAAGTTAGAACATTTATTTGTATGATTTATTGAATTTTAATTTTTTTCTAAGGATCGCCATACATTGCCTTATAAGTCTGATATGATACCACAGAAACCCAGCTTGGGATACCTGTGTCGTAACCAAAAAACGGAACAATTCAGTAAAGTTCGTGCACCATATTCCTGCACTATTGTGGTGAAGATGGCTGGAGATAGCCATGATATGTCTCCAGTAGAAGAGACGATGATCTTGGAGGTAATCCTTTTGTATAAAGAGTCATTCCTGCCTGCATGTCTTAGATGCACTGCAAAAAAACGGGGAAAAAATCAAAGACCTACAAGACCAAGTAGTTCAACTCGACAAATGTTTACAATTCAAGAGGTCTTTAAGTTACGTTCTCTGACTATCTTTCAGTCTTACAGTGCGAATCGAAAAACCGTGGGCACCTAGAAATATTTCAAGAATGTTTCTTAACCAATCAGAAGCGTTATTGTTATCTTTCCATCATCTTGTGGTTAAGGAGTCATTTCTGATTGGCCAAAGAACAATAGAACATTCCTGGAATATTTCTAGGTGCCCACGGTTTTTCGATTCGCACTGTAAAAGGGGGAAGGCAAGGGCAGAATTTTTTGACACTAAATTTGTTCTCTGGACGTCTAAGATCGATGGATTTTGAGGAAATATTCTCGCGCGCGTTAGTATTTGCGAGCTAGCCACTCTATTTTTGGAAGTCTTTCACAGTCCTTACACCACTGAAGGTAATAACAAACCTGTTGTAAATAATTAATTATCATCTTCTGCAGTGCCATCCACTTTGCAACTATATCTAAGTTACATTTTGTATTTTATATCGAACTAATACTGAAGAACAAAAGAACATGTTTTCTTTAGAAGAACTAACAAGTAGTTCTCATGAAATCTCGAGCCCAGAGTCCTCCAGCTTTTTAGGTAAACTGAAAGCAAAAGCCCAGGTGGAGGCCGGTGGAAGCCTTTAAAATTTCGAATGGAAACTAGACACCAGTCTACCTGCGACTTTGATCAAACCTTACTAAGAACGCCTAGTTAATTTATGTCTTGCACTACGTTTATGAAGACATGGAACTTTAGCAAAAGTTCCAGCTTGTTTGATAAACGTTTTCAAGAGAAATATGGAGGTAAAGATGTTTAGTTTATCATGAAGTTTATTCTCTCTTCGTTGGGCAACATGATCGTCGTTTTTCAAGGACGAATTTGGAAGCATAATGGCTGACCTCGAATAAGCTTGTGACTTGTACTGAAAAACGTACCATACCTTCAAACTGTTTGTAAATTGAAGTTCAAATTATTCTACTTTAACTCAAAATCTAAAGATGAATAATCAAGATAATTTAGTGATTAACTTGAACGTCTTTTGTACAAACCAAAATAAGCGAGACCAGACCAAACTCACCATAAACAAGGATGAAATAACATCTGTTTATCAGCTGAAGACCAAGATTCAAGATTTATGTAAAGCTCCAATTTGTGACCAAAAATTATCCTATTTAGATCAACCATTATCTGATCCAACTACTAAACTGAGTGAATTATATTTACGTGATGGAGATACTATTTGTGTGGAATTTCTCGACAAGGTAGATATAGAGGAATTCGATGAAAGTATAAGAAAAATCAAAGGCTTTCTTTCTTCAGCGCCACCATGTTCATCTGATGGGAATTCTATTCATGTACCTTTGATGAAGAATGTTGATAAGATTGAAGATTTATATGCAGACATTGCTGAACCCTTGGAAAGTCTTGATATGAGGTTTTCTTTGTGGAAAACAGTCCAAGTGAAGGCAAACAGACACTATTTTGTTCAGGAGAAAGGATTGGAAGTTTTAGTGGAAGTTCTTCATTATTCTCAAAAGAAATACTCTTGGATTTGTTCAACTAGTAACCCACAAATGCAGACTGCTACTTCAGTAGTGCAAAAAATGGGGGACAATAATGATTCAAGTGATGATGATGAAGATTATCATGATGCCATTGCTTACAGGTACAGTATCTAGTAAATGTAAATTGAACTTAAAATGTGTTTTTTTAATGTGACATTAGCAATGTTTCTATGGAGTACTTGAACATTATATACGTCTCCTTATAAACTTGTTGCACAATATTCTTGAGTCATATAGTTTCTAGTTAAATTAGTTTCATGATAGACCATTTCACGGTTGTTGTCGATCAACCTCAGCCTTGATAGTGTGTAATATATTCTTTAGAATTTGACTACAGCTCACTGTAATTTAAGGAATGTATACATTATCAAACAATTGAAACACTTAAAAATTCCATGGGCTTTAGTCAATTTCTAAAGAATAAATTACATGCTAGATGCAAGATACAGCATGCAACATGCAACAAGTAACATACAACATGCTGATGCAACAAAACCTTCACCAACCATTTTTGAAATAGCTGTATATTACACATAATGTTCTTGAAGAGAGCACAGAAAAAAAAATGTTTAAATAGAAAAAAATTTTTTTTTTAAAATATTACACATATTGTAAAATACAACTCAATAGGCTTAATTGACTGTCTTTATTTTTCACATAAATGAGCGCTCATCTTGAGTGTAACTAACTCAAGACATGAGGCCTTCTCTCCTGTGCATGCTCACTCTGAGTCACAGTTGATTCATTCTCTTACTCTCTACAATACTTTATAAATTACTTGATGTACAGATCAGATGAACTGGTACAAAGCTTTAATGAATGGCAAATGATTCTCTGCTCTCTTGTTTTACAAACATTGTGGGACTTCATGGAAACTGGTCCAGATACTCGGCTGGTCCTCAACATGGGTACATTACAGAGTATGATTGATGCATACATCAAGTCGGACAACTATAAAGGACCCTCTTCTCACCTTGCTATCCAATTAAGAGAAAGTGCCCTTGGCTGCCTTTGTGGGTAAGTAATATGGTTTTTTTTAGCCTGCGTAGCAGCACTTTTTTGTATTTGGGGGGGGGGGGGGAGGGGGAAAGGGGGAGGGGGAAAGGGGGAGTGGGTGGGGAAGGGGGGGAGACTATATGTTTCTTATCCCATGTCGTAGAATGCAGGAAAGCTGTCTTTTAATCATTGGTATTCCACTCTCTACACTTTCTCACCATAGGCGCCATTTCTGAGTTGGATAAACAGGATGCATTGTGGTCTAGCTTCGGTACAAACATCACCATATAAGGCATGGTAAACGAAAGATGTTTGTACTGAAGCTAGACTACAATGCACCATGTTCTCTATCTCAGAAAAGGTCTGTGTGCTGGAACTTCCCACACCAATTGTTTTAGAAGTATTCGAAGTCAACTAAAGAAAACACAAACATGTGCCTAGTGGGATGTTTCATGCTATGGCACTCAAAACCATTGTATAAATAACTATCATAAATCCTTATTCCACATTGTTTATTTACCAGAAAGACAAATATTTTTGATTTTTGATTCTCTTCCCTCCACAAACATCAACTTCAGCGTAAATAGACCCCTTGCACATGACGTCAAAGCAGCTCAATTTGGAGGACAAACCAAAAGACTTTTAGTCTTCTAAGAATTTAAAAACCTATTGCTTTGTCCTCCAAATATTGAGCTGCATGCCGATGTCTTGCAAGGGGTCTATTCCAATTCAATCATGAAACAAGGAATTGTTATTTTTGAATTTCCTTTCAGATGTGTTGAATATGATGAAAGGGCCCAGCTTCAAGTGGCAGAGAATCTTGTCATGATGAAGAAACTCAGTCACACAATTGATCCAAGAGGATTTTTTCAAAGGAATGAATGTTGCTTGGCAGCAAATACCCTCTTTTATGTTTCGTTTAATCAACAAGCGATTGAAAAATTGATTTGTTTGGGTTTTTACGAGGAAATTTTGGATAAAGTACAAGCATGGCATCAAGAGTTTGACTCTTCAATCCTGGTTCTTGCAACATGGTGAGTTTTGGTGTGTATTTTGAGAAATGATTGTAATGATCTACATTATTCTGAGTGTGAGGAGATGTATTACTGTTTATCTCATTGTATGATTGGTTGATCAATCAGATTTTTCCTTTCCTCCTTGTATCCTTCCATGTGTCCTCTCACTCTCAGGATCTCTCTGTCTTTCCATCCATATTTTCTTTCTTTCTTTCTTTCTTTCTTTCTTTCTTTCTTTCTTTCTTTCTTTCTTTCTTTCTTTCTTTCTTTCTTTCTTTCTTTCTTTCTTTCTTTCTTTCTTTCTTTCTTTCTTTCTTTCTTTCTTTCTTTCTTTCTTTCTTTCTTTCTTTCTTTCTTTCTTTCTTTCTTTCTTTCTTTCTTTCTTTCTTTCTTTCTTTCTTTCTTTCTTTCTTTCTTTCTTTCTTTCTTTCTTTCTTTCTTTCTTTCTTTCTTTCTTTCTTTCTTTCTTTCTTTCTTTCTTTCTTTCTTCCATCCATTGACTCTTCCTTCCTTATTTGTTTGTTTGTTTGTTTGAATCGTTCTTTCTTTCTTTCTTTCTTTCTTTAATCCTTTAATCTTTCCTTCTGTCATTCGTTCATGATTTTATGCTGGTCCATTCATCCAACGTTCGTTCGTTCATATTCATTCTTTCTTTCCTTCCTTCCTTTTTTGACCAGCGTGACAATCGTAATTTATCCTTCTCTATCAGGTACTACTGTCTACTGTTCGTAGCGAGGATCAGATCATCCACGCTCTGCGCCTTACCTTATAAACAAAGCAACGCTATCGACTCAGTCATTGAGCGATTTGTACAAGAATACAACCCAAGAAGAATCGCTGAGTACGAAGAGAACGAAATGTACGTATGGATAACACTGGCTCCTATTGTACACATGGCATTCGCTGCTGGGCCGAGAACCAGAAAAACTACGAGACAAAATAACGAGTCGCTTACTGCAAAGAAGTCAAGATATTCAGCAGAAATGCCTCTTACTAATGAGGTCGATATGGATGAATTTGCTGAAAATGACCTCGGTGCGGCCTCGTCTAGTGAGTTTGGCATGGACGCTGGCAGTAGTGCTCCACAGTTGCATGAAAAAATGACTGAGGCCAAAGAAATTGAGCTTGGTAACCCGATGACTGCAAGATGGCCTGGCTCGCCATCCGTCCAGAAATTAGCCATCTTTGCATTACAACACACGCTATATTCGAAAGACAACCGACAGATACTAAAGGCAGAAGGCCTTGATTCCTATCTAGTTTGTTTGCAATGGCAATTGAAGGCAGGTACAGAGTACGAAAATCTAACAAAAGAACTGCTAGTGGTAGCTGGGGATGAGTTTAAAGTACCAACATTGAGAGTTATTTGCAAGGCGGTGTTAGCTAGCATGCATGGGCTGGATTTCGTGTACAAATCGTGAGTTAAACTCAATTAGGCAATTCCAAAAAATCAATAGCCCACTTCCAAGATGTGCTGTTTTGTCGTGCACAAAGGTTTCAGTACGAGGCTTCGTGCTAAATTCAACCATTTTTGAAATAGATGTATAAACGTTTGGATAATTGAAAATAGATATAAATAAGGCTTTTTCACACAAAGGTTCTTAATTTTATAAGAATATTGACCTCTGAGGTCGGCACAGACTGAGGTGATAAATCATGGAAGACATTTTTAGGCCACATTTTTGTTTAAAAAATATATCTTGATCGGGAGATCTGTTCAAATAAGTGAAGGTTAGTACAAACAACTTGAAAAGATAGGAATGGCTCTTTCTGTTAAGTTCAACTTAATAAGAATAGGCCTTTTGCAACAAACAGTCACGTGACTTTTACTGGATGGCAAAAAAAATCGGACTTCCTTTATTATAAAAACTTTTGCAGGATTACTAATGTCATATCCAAGACCTTTTCTAAAATAATTTTTTATCTCTTATAAGATACTTTCGATTTCAAGATACGAATCAATTTAAAGTTTGCCATCCAGCAGAGCCTTCCCCAAGAGACCTTGTGCTGAAGTGATTCGTTATCAAAGTGATATATCAGCACGTGACTGTTTGTTGCAAATGGCCTATAGAAGCTTTGCACCATCACGTGATGGCAGCCATGACAGGAGGCAGGAACAATAGAATCTGGTCTAATATGATTTACATGAGAAAGAATTCAGTTTCCCAGGGGGAAAGACTCTATTGTTCCTTCCTCCTGTCATGGCTGCATCACGTGGTGGTGCAAAGCCTCTTTTGAGTCCCAAACTTAACATTGACTCTAAAAGGTGTCAATAGGGATGAAAGTGTTGACAAGACCATGTAAACAAATGAGTCCCTCGTGTATACCTTTCTTACCTTGGGCGTAATGTTTTCCCATTTCAGCCTGACCACGTGCCATTCCCTTGAAAACATTAGGCTCAAGCTCAAGAGGTCTATTAAGACTAGATGTCCAGCTGATCTGAAATAGTGACGTAGAAATGACGTCACTGCAAAACTGAGGTGTCATAAGCCTGTGAAAATTGACTTATAAAAGTTTATATCTTTGATAAATCTAGATTTTCAGGAGAAGTTTTGATATCAGTTATTGTATACATTTACTATGGTATTCATCATTGAGTGCGAAAATAACATAAAGAAATAACCGTTTCCCGAGTCGCCAGACTACTTAAGGTGACACTTCAGTTTTGCAAATTTTCTCGATTCTGATTGGCTAACATTTTTTCTGATCAGATCAGCTGGGTGTCTCCGTGCATGATATTACATTAAAATTTTTAGTACTAGTTGGAAAAAACATCCCGTTATTTATTTTATTAACCTTACGAACTAAACCAATATTAATGGTTAAATATTTACACTTTTAAAAAGTTTCTAGAATAATAGAATCGAGCACCGACTTTGAAGTTGAAACTGTTCGTAAAGAATTGTCATAAAGTTTTGTCGGTAAAATTTTTTCAAAATTTATATTGAAGATTATATTTATATCATTGAGTTTTTCTTGCTACCTTTAAGCTCCATTTTTATCATATAGAACTTCGTTAGTTTTGAGGTTTTGCCCCCCCCCCCCCCCGGTTTCAGACCACGTGTCATTCGCATGCTCGCATCCGTGAATGAAATTGACCCCTTGCAGCACGTCGGAATGCAGCTCAATTCAGAGGACAAAACAATAGGTTCCAATTCTCAGTAGATTGAAATTCTTTTGTCCATTCCTCTCCATTGAGCTGATTTGACGGAACATGCAAGGGGTCTATCTCTCTATCTTCTACAGTCTGATAAACAAAGAAATAATATTCAAGGGAATGACACAAGGTTTGTTGAAAGCCAAACAGCAGGAAATTAAATTCATCCAATCACAACGCTTGATGAAGAGTAAAACGCGCTTTTGCACGTGACGATTTCCCATGCAATTTGCCTCCCGAAAAAAATGTCGTAAGAGTTCAGAATGATTTGAAATTGGTCTGATATTTCAGATTCGGATTTAAGAAGACTTTCCCTTGCCTTGAAATATCGAAAATCAAATTGTAGTTACACAAGTTAGAAAAGGAATAATGATTATTTCATTTTTAATTTGTGCAAGTACATTAAATTAAATTCCAATACAACTGTGATGAAGTCCAGTTTTGGCCAGCCAGACAAACGGACTAATGTCTTGAACTTTGTATAAAATATAAAAGTGCGGAAACACGGTTCAACATTGCGCGTACTACGAGAAGAACCCGATAACTAGTATCTGATGCACCTTCAAACATGACCTTCATAACTGTCGATTTTATATGTTTTTGGTATGCCTGCTTTTGCCCCGTTGATGTTGCACTATTGGTTGCTACTTTTGTCGGGTCTAATTGTTGTTAGTGCAAGGGGTCTATTGTGTTGTTAGTGCTAGGGTCTATTGTGTTGTTAGTGCAAGGGGTCTATTGTGTTGTTAGTGCAAGGGGTCCATTGTGTTGTTAGTGCAAGGGGTCTATTGTGTTGTTAGTGCAAGGGGTCTATTGTGTTGTTAGTGCAAGGGGTCTATTGTGTTGTTAGTGCAAGGGGTCTATTGTGTTGTTAGTGCAAGGGGTCTATTGTGTTGTTAGTGCAAGGGGTCTATTGTGTTAGTGCAAGGGGTCCATTGTGTTGTTAGTGCAAGGGGTCTATTGTGTTGTTAGTGCAAGGGGTCTATTGTGTTGTTAGTGCAAGGGGTCTATTGTGTTGTTAGTGCAAGGGGTCTATTGTGTTGTTAGTGCAAGGAGTCTATTATGTTATTAGTGCTATTTCTATTGTTTTTGTTACTGTTGCTGTGCATAGCTGCTACTTATAAAAAAGCTAGTTATCTTCGTCAAAAAACAAGTTATCTTCGTCAAAAAGACCTACCTAGCACTCCCAACAACACTCCCTGTGCTGTGTTCGGCTCGAAAGACTTACTGCGATTCTATATATTCTGCGAACTCAGACATTCCAACGGCTTGTTGTGAAATTGGTTTTTCGCTGCCGTCAATCAAAACTAATCAGTCGGTAACTTTTACGTTTTTTACTGGCAGCAGTGAAAAACAAATTCCAACGGGAAACTTGCAATTACCGAGTTCGCAGAATATTGAGAATCGCAGTAATTGGCTATTTTCACAACTTAAAACTAAAGACGATTCTTGAAACTAAAGGACATCCTTAAAATAATCCTGTCCCAAAGTGGTTTTATTTTTCACTCTACACAACAGCTTCATTCCTGTAGGAGAAATTAAATATGAAATTAATTGTTTTTCAACAATCGTATATTCTAGCTTTATTCACAAAAGCTTTGGGTATTTTTGGCATACAAATTTTTTAAAGCACTAAAGTTGGGAACGTGTTTACCTTTATCTCATACCAAGTCGCCCTCCTAACACAACCATCAAATTTTATCAAATCTTGAAACAACTTCTGGGCTTATCTAAGTCAGGGCACGATTAGCTCACAGATCGAACCCTGAAACAACCTCTGGGCTGATCAAAGTCAGGGCAAGATTAGCTCACAGATCGAACCCTGAAACAACCTCTGGGCTGATCAAAGTCAGGGTATGGCTAACTCACAGATCAAACCCTGAAACAACTTCTGGGCTGATTAAAGTCAGGGTACGGCTAACTCACAGATCGAACCCTGAAACGACCTCTGGCCCTAAACTAATCATTTTACTTACCCATCTTGTTCTTATATTCGTAAGTAAAGTTTAAAAATCAATCGCGATTTCTTTTGAAACAAATCCCTCCCCTCCTCTAGGTTAATTATTTAACTTACCCATCCCGGTGTTCGTATTCATGGTCATCCTGCTCATCAACATCAACGAACCCCTGTATTTGTTCCTCCAGATGTTCACGATTTTGTCCTGAACCAGACGCACTGCTGTGACCAGAGGTTGACACGTGGGTTGGTTGTTCAGCTTGTCTGCTATGAAGCTGGATCAACAAAAACAACGAATCTTTGAAATTCAGGTGGTACAAAAAAATCGTGCAACTTGTCGAAAAGTTACTGTTAAATATCGTTTGCGCATGCGTTTATTTCATCACGTTTTCCAAGAATTCAAGAACGTTTTAGTGAGAAAAGAAATGTTCGTATACTTTTGTGAGACAAAGATCCTGTATTAATAAAGACATTATGAAAGAATTAGCCTTAAGTTTCAAGAAATATCTGTCAGACAAGTTGCACGAAGACGTTTTCCGACTACATTGCGTACAGACATAGAGCATGCGCAGACGTTTTTCACTAGTGTCATTCCGCGCGCAACCATTTTTTTCTTGCTGCACAAAGTAGTGGACTCCTCTACTCTTTGCAACAATGAAAATCTGTTGTGCGTGGAATGATAATGCGACGAACAACATTTGTTCGGCAACTTGCAACGCAACATTGTTGTACTACAAATGGCATGGCAGGATAATCAGAAAGAACAGTTGGAAATAGTAAATATTCTTAGTCTAACTAACCCTACTGCTTACCTCGTGCATGTACAAGACACTAGAGTTCATCAAAGCCTCAGTCATCTGTTCACGGTGTTGACGGGTGTCTGCTGTGGTGATCCCTCCGTTTAGACCACCTACTGTAGGGTCACTTAATGACATGGCCGGTAAATATGGTAAGCCATGGAACTGAAACACAAAAGACAACACTCTAATAGACCATTTTCGAGATGCGCGAGCGCTTTCAAAAATATCGCAGCGCAGACATGATTTCTAGGCATTTTCGGGCAGCGTCAATAGTGCGCGCGATCTTGCCCGAAAATGCCTCTTTTTCATGACTGCGCTGCGATATTTTTTGAAAGGGTTTGCGCATCTCGAAAATGGTCTATTGAACACAGTGGAAGAAGAGCACTCCTCTACAGGTGATTTTGCTTCTCTCAGGCCAAAGGAATTAGCCAATCAGCAAACATTTTGTTCGTAGCTCAATGTTTCCTAGTTCCAGGTTTTCGGCTCAATTTATAACAGCTTTTGCTCGAAAATAAAGAAAATAAAACTCATCCTTGCAAAGATTCACCAAATACCTTTTAGAAAAAGCATATTTCGTTGTTGGTGGAAAAAAATTTCATTTTGACAAGAGATAATAAAAAACACGTGGAAAAGTTCGCTGTGACAAACAATGCCTTGCGCGTCTAGATTCCCCATTATCATAATTACAACATATCTAGTGTCTGTAGACCCTTTGTATTTAAACTATACCTTGAGGTAAAGACAGTGAAAAATATAACATCAGGGGGGGGGGGGGGGGGGATAAATCCTCTTAAACGAAAGAATTTTTATGCCTTGACCCATGCACAGATTGGAAATTAGTGCAGGGGGTATGACATCAAACAAGGTTTTTCAAATCTGAACAGTATTATTTTAAATGGGCCGACATAAACCATAGACTTACGCTGTTAAATGATCTGAAATCAGGCAGAGAACTTGGTTCAGATATGGCAAGGCTACCTTGAAGCTGAAGACCTTCTTGTATGGCTGTGAGGAAATAGATAAAGAAATGTTGACAAGAAAGCACTGTGGTAGAGCATACATCGTCTTGTGTAGCTGGAAAGTTTGTGTTCATAAGATAAGATGATAAGAAGTAAATGCGCTATGTCGATAGGCCTGTATCATTTCTAGGATAGACCCTTTTAGCTTAGGCGTATAATTTTTTCCCTTCAGACCACGTGTCATTCTATTGAGAATAAGATTCTTTGTTTGAGTTGCATCCATATTCATGTGTCTTCTCATGCACAACCGTTAAACAAAGAAATGATACTCTAAAGAATGACACGTGGTCTGAAATGGGAAACCATTACACCTAAGCTGAAAAGGTCTATTTACATCCATTTCCATGATTACGCGACCAACACAGTCTCAGAAGTCGGTAAGTATATTCCATTTAAAAAAAATAATGGCCTTAGGCGACTGCCTGCACTACTACCGAAAAATCCATGGATCACTAGTGCACAAAATTAGAGGATTTTGTATGGTTATAGATTGGAAGGTTGCCATGGTAAACAACGGTTTGTTTTCGTGCGCTCATCAAAAAGAACATGTACATCCAAAAGTAGGAAGTCACTGGCAGTCAACTTATAACATCTGCTCTAAGGTAGCGTTTTGCCCTTTGTTTAACCATATTTGCTCCCAACATATTACATACATACAGGGCTTGAAATAACAGCCATTGAGTCGCCGATCATGATGGCCGGCCAAATTTGTTTTAGCTTGATAATACCTTGTTTCTGAGCCAATGTTACTGTTCAAAATGACCGGCAAGGCAAAGATTTGACCAGACAAGTTCCAATTCTGGCTGAACATGTCCGTTGAGAATCCTATTTATCCCGACCATTCATAGTCAATATTGTATATAGCTCATTACCTAGCTTAGCCTTAAGGTTATTGTAATTAGCTTGCAACCAATTTCTAAGTATTTTTTTTCTTTTTCTTGAAGATATTGTAATAATTAAGGTAGTAAATAAAATTTTGTTGTTGTTGTTGTTGATCGGCTGTTATTCCAAACCCTGCACATATCAAGCTGGATTTAAACCTTGCCTTACTAAATAAACTGTGCGAGGGGGTGGATGACGTGGCATTATGTTGCTAAGGTATTTGCATGCCAAGAACCCTAGTCATTGTATAACAAAGTTCAGTGAAATATAAAAACCGTTCTCACGTACCATTTTCCTTGATAGTACTGATGAAATTTGCCCCTCGTTCTGACGGCTTCCAGTTTGGATTTCGTATCTAAGATACAAAGAAAATAATGTAAGATTGCTATTAACAAAGTCAAGATAAGCAATCGAGGGAAGGACATAGCATCCTCTCCGCATGTTTCTTTGGCGGGCTACCTGTAACCGAGGGAGACCGAGAGCGTCACACAGGGAACCCAAGCGCAAAGAAAGTAACAGCCAATGTGCAATGTGCACTTTCCCAGAGTGCTTTATGAGCTTTGATGCACATTGCCCATTGAAGAGAGAAGCGGCTGTGGAGGAGGCTGGAAAGACAATGCTATTTAACATACGATCAGTAATTGTTGTTGATTTCGGATGATAGATTTTCTTACCGAGAAATGAAGAAGTGAAAGCTCAGTTTTTCCATTTTCAGCTTGCTCGTACTGTGTTGCTTCGGATAGTCCACCAGACATCCACTGTTGACAAATAAAGTGGACAAATAAGGACGGCATTCACATTTGATGTCGAGTCCAGGAATCGACCGCGAGACCCCAGAGGTGAAAGGTGAGTACACTACCACTAAACCACCCTTAATTCCCTAATGTATGTGATGTCGAGTCCAGGAAACAACCGCGAGACCTCAGAGGTGAAAGGTGAGTACACTACCACTAAACCACCCTTAATTCCCTAATGTATGTGATGTCGAGTCCAGGAAAAAACCGCGAGACCTCAGAGGTGAAAGGTGAGTACACTACCACTAAACCACCCTTAATTCCCTAATGTATGTGATGTCGAGTCCAGGAATCGAACCCGAAACACCAGAGGTGAAACGCGAGTACACTACCACTACCCCACCCTTGATTCCGCTGATCATCCTCTCAGTACAACATATACTTACATCAGGGTTACCGTGTTTCTTGACGTCAAGCTGCGCAAACGAACACACATCACCCACACCAACAACGTCTACAGTAAAGTTACGATAAAAGTCTACAATATCCAAGGACTTGTAGCGGACGCTAAAACACAGCAGAAAAGGCGTGACGATAGGGCTGATCAGTTCCTCGAAGACATTCACCTAAAACAAAATGAATGTAAGTCTTAATGCTATAGAGAATATTTGGTGGCGCAAAATAGAACGGGTTGGGCAAACAAATAATGAAGGCCTTATGCGCCTTCTGGTACGAAAAGCCAAAAGGTCAAGCAATTCAATGGTTCAATTCAAATCAGGTCAATAGCTTGCTGTCCAGTCAATTTTACCATCGAAATCCTCATAAATATTCGATTTTGTAATTTACGCCATTTCTCCTAAGTTTGACATCATGAGCGAAAACCTGGCCTTCCTACTAATATCCAGGTGCTCTTCTCATTTTTGGTGTTGATTTTGACATAAACTGCTCGATTTAAGGGGGTAGGGTCAAGTGCCCTGGTTTTGGAAGGGTTGAGGATTTCGACCCTAACTCTCTTATATTTCCCGAGACCCTTCACTCTCTTGGGCTCGTCTTTCTAACAATGAGATGTGGTACCAGAGGTAGCCCACACAGCAAAAACTGAGATGTGGTACCAGAGGTAGCCCACACAGTAAAAACTGAGATGTGGTACCAGAGGTAGCCCACACAGTAAAAACTGAGATGTGGTACCAGAGGTAGCCCACACAGTAAAAACTGAGATGTGGTACCAGAGGTAGCCCACACAGTAAAAACTGAGATGTGGTACCAGAGGTAGCCCACACAGTAAAAACTGAGATGTGGTACCAGAGGTAGCCCACACCGTAAAAACTGAGATGTGGTACCAGAGGTAGCCCACACAGTAAAAACTGAGATGTGGTACCAGAGGTAGCCCACACAGTAAAAACTGAGATGTGGTACCAGAGGTAGCCCACACAGTACAAACTGAGATGTGGTACCCGAGGTAGCCCACACAGTAAAAACTGAGATGTGGTACCAGATGTAGCCCACACAGTAAAAACTGAGATGTGGTACCAGAGGTAGCCCACACAGTACAAACTAAGATGTGGTACCAGAGGTAGCCCATACAGTAAAGACCTAACTATAAAGTCTATTTGTTTATCCCAGTATGATAGCTTACCAGCTTGTATTGGAAAAGCTGGGCAAACTGGTCTCGAACCTGAAGGATAAAATTATTGCTGTATTAATAAGATAATAATTAATTAATAGACCTTATGCAATATCGGTCGCTCCTGTATAAAGGAAAAGGTTAATGAAATATTTTTGTAATATTCTGAGTTGAGAAAATATTTTGTTTTCACATGGAAAACCATAAGTGAATTAGTAACTGTGCACAGTTTCAAAGAATAATGATAATTTTTTGCAGAGTTATAAGCATTTAAAATGTGCCAAAACATGAAAACGAGGCTTGTCGGGCCAAGGCTGTGTTTGACATACAAATCCTTGTAATTTTAAATCGCTGTAACTTCCCTAGTATTTGTGCTAGAGCACTCAAATTTTGCTTAAATACTAATCTTAGCATTTACTTTCGAATGCTGCCTGTTTTGACTTTAGGAGCTGATTAGCTCCGAAGTGGAAAGAAATACCATTATAAGACCTTATAATAATCCTCATTTATGGGTTTTGCATAAGGTCTATATGGGTGTGGGAGAGGGTGGGTTTTATAGCGGGTCGTCTACTAACCTCAGTAGTGTGTGCCTTTCCTTTCCAGCTTTCTGGAATATAATGTGTGTAGGACAGAATCTGTCTCATCAACTGCTCCGGATTCCACACTAAATTCTGTAACAAACGAATCTTGCATTATCATCTCTCAAGACTGTCAACTATGTGATTATTCACTATCCTCGCTATTCCAGAAAATGCCTAATTACTGGTAATTACCTCATCAGGAATAAATACATAACACCCTCGTATAAGAAGACCTACAAAACAGAGATAAGCATCAAATCAAAGAAAATGTTGCCATCTAGCCTGAGAAAACAGATGTCCTTTCGCTTCGTTTCGCGGAGAGACGAGGAGCGAAAGGGAGTCTGTTTTCTCAGGCTAGTAGCCATCCCAGACTAGTGGGCTTATCACTCGGGAGGCTTATATAACTGCGGTTTTTACGGTATCCGTGCAAATTTGTAATATTATCACTGTGAAATTTACGTCATACGATATTGCGCCTCAAGTTGAACGATTTTTTAGCCCGTATATACCCCGGCCTACGATAAACACTTACCTAAACCAGCAATGACCGCCAGAATATGATCAAGATTCAAAACATCTTGGTCAAATATGGTCAGACAGGTTAAAACAGTAAAGACTGCTCCTGCAAAGAACACCACATTCCTGACAAGGAAAAAAATGTTAAATAATATGAATGATTTTTTTAGCAGTAAATTGAAAGGAAAATTATATTTCACGACCATCACTCCCCGTAAGCGGCTCTTCTGTGAGGTTTGCTCCATTCGCACTATCACTACATTCCATATTTACAACACATAACACTCAACACGTATGATGTTTCTTACGGAGGGAGGAAAAACCGGAGAACCCGGAGAAAACCCTCGTGGCAAGGGAGAGAACAACATTGACATCACGAAAAAAAAACAACTTTGTAGACATAAAAAGAGAAAATAACTTGCGATCCGACTTCCGGTCGCCGTCAAAGTGTGTTTCGGCGTCGATGCAATAAGCTACGACGAAGACGACAACCTAACCCGAAATGTGTGCCTAAGCTGATAAGTGTGCTGTCTGCTTGACGATATATCCCTAGAGTTTAGCTTGCGTGGCTGGCACAGGGAAGGGGAGGGGTGGAGCGGCTGTCGAATTGATCTTCCGTTATGTATTACATCATCAATACATTATTACGAATAACATCAAACATCAAAGACTTTTTCTTTTTATAATATTTCTTAGTAACTCGTCCGTTTGTATTTTGCCCATCCCACGGGATCGTCAAAATAAGACACGAATCGACAAATATCCAGCGTCTACACGACGTTTCGCGTAATAACAACACATATCAAGAGTTTCATTTCTTACCTCGCTATGATGGCTGCCACATGAGAAGTAAAAATGTTCATGTACTTCTGTGCAGGTTCGTAGGACTTGCTCAACCTATTTTGCCATAACATAGTTTTAGTTAATTTTGATTAATTTTTCTAATTGATTTATTTGAATTCTTTCACCCATTTCTTTAATAACACAGACATCCAGTAGGTATCCCCCAAGGGTTGAATCTCGGACCATATTTTGAAATATTTTTGTCAAGATAAGACTTTTGTGGCAGTTTTCCGTAGTTACCCAGAAAGCTAACCACAGTTCAGACCATTTGGCGTTTTGAAGTAGCTATCCCACAGGGATTAAATCTCGGGCCATATTTTGCAGTATTTTGTCAGAATAAGATTTTCCGTAACTACCGACGGAAAGTAGCAAGACAATTCAGACACCTGGCATTGGCTACAATCAAATTTTGACATGAAGTGGGTGTTTTGATTGAATCTCGGCCCATGCTTTATATTTTCTTGTTGTGACATGAAATGGGTGTCCCCCAGGGATTGAATCTTGGCCCATATTTTATAATATTTTCTTGTTGTGACATGAAGTGGGCGTCCCTTAGGGGTTGAATCTCGGCCCATATTTTATATTTTCTCGTTCTGACATGAAATGGATGTCCCCCAGAGGTTGAATCTTGGCCCATATTCTATAATATTTTCTTGTTGTGACATGAAGTGGGCGTCCCTCAGGGGTTGAATCTCGACCCATATTTTATATTTTCTTGTTGAGCATGAAATGGATGTTTCCCAGAGGTTGAATCTCGGCCCCTATTTTGTATTTTATCGTTGTGACAAGAAATGGGTGTCCCTCAGGGGTTAAATCTCGGCCCATATTTTATAATATTTTCTTGTTATGAGTACCTTGCTCGAAACTCGTGATCAAGTTCATTGAAATGTCTGAAGACAAGTCTGCCATAGGGTGACCTGGAAAAGAAAATACAACATCAATAATACCAGAATCATGTTACTAGATTTCTGAAGGTTAGACAAAGAAGACATACCATCCTCGGGCTCCCAAAGCATCTGGTGCTCTCTTGATCATCTGAAGTAAACGGTTATGTGTATCATTAGGTTATTTTACGAGAAAATATAGGACTTCATAAAAAACACCAGTTTTATGGAACTCTGATCTAAACTAATCTGTGTCAGGGCGTGCGCACGGCTGACTCACAGATCATTATTTCGCATGTTTTTTTTTGCAAAGGGAGGAGAACCAGAGAACAGGGAGAAGAGACCCAACAAACTCATGTGGGAGCAATACCGCTATATCTTGCAAACATTCCCGAATATGGTTCGAGCAAACTCTACTCGCATGTGATGCCCCGAGGAATCAAACCCTAGATACCAGCGTGAGAAGGGAGTGCGCTACCACTAGCCACCCTTGATAAGCATTCCCGAATGTGATTTCACTAGGGGCCCAATGTAAACTTTGAAAATCCAGGGAAGGGTTTCATGACAGTCTACCCCCTCCCATCCATAGAGTGCTGTCAATATGCTAGAAAAGAGAATAAACATAGCATTCTTACCTCGGCATAACTAAAAAATGAATAGAGCACTATCCAGAGAAAAATGAAGGGGCAGAGAAGTATGTTCGCCACGCCTATCCAGAATATCCTTCGTGATAATCTAAGGACAAGTAATATTAGGGATCTTTAGATTTTTCTACGGGTTCGAGTACAACTTCGAGATTTTGTTGCTAAAAATCTTCCACTACAAACTCGTTGTCGTCCTCTGTTTGGCACAACACATCTCTAAAAAAAAAAGTAAGAAAACATACCTGTCGGCCAGCGCTGATCTGTTGATGGAAAATCGAAATGAAAGTTAATGTCAACTTGACTGGAAAGAGTGGACATTTTATTTTAGTCACACTGTTCCCTCTTTTGTCGTTACCACAAAGTAAGCTTTGCCTTGTGATGGGATGAGTCGTACAGAAACAATTGGAAGCCATTTCAATGTCACGGCATGTCGTTTCGTATACATACTGTAGAATGGGAAGCTATTTCAATGTTACAGTATATGTCTTATCGTATACCTATACTGTAGATCAGTACTGTGCAATGGGAAGCCATTTGAATGAACCACAAAGGGTTATATAACATAATGTTACGGCGTGTCGTACCGTGTACGTATACTGTAGGTCAGTACTGTACAATGGGAAGCCATTTGAATGAACCATAAAGGGTTATCTAACATAATGTTACGGCATGTCGTACCGTGTACGTATACTGTAGGTCAGTACTGTACAATGGGAAGCCATTTGAATGAACCATAAAGGGTTATATAACATAATGTTACGGCGTGCCGTACCGTGTACGTACTGTAGATCAGTACTGTGCAATGGGAAGCCATTTGAATGAACCACAAAGGGTTATATAACATAATGTTACGGCGTGCCGTACCGTGTACGTACTGTAGATCAGTACTGTACAATAGGAAGCCATTTGAATGAACCATAAAGGGTTATCTAACATAATGTTACGGCGTGCCGTACCGTGTACGTATACTGTAGATCAGTACTGTACAATAGGAAGCCATTTGAATGAACCATAAAGGGTTATCTAACATAATGTTACGGCGTGCCGTACCGTGTACGTATACTGTAGGTCAGTACTGTACAATGGGAAGCCATTTGAATGAACCATAAAGGGTTATATAACATAATGTTACGGCGTGCCGTACCGTGTACGTATACTGTAGGTCAGTACTGTACAATAGGAAGCCATTTGAATGAACCACAAAGGGTTATCTAACATAATGTTACGGCGTGCCGTACCGTGTACGTACGGTAGGTCAGTACTGTACAATGGGAAGCCATTTGAATGAACCATAAAGGGTTATATAACATAATGTTACGGCATGTCGTACCGTGTACGTACTGTAGGTCAGTACTGTACAATGGGAAGCCATTTGAATGAACCACAAAGGGTTATATAACATAATGTTACGGCATGTCGTACCGTGTACGTACTGTAGATCAGTACTGTACAATGGGAAGCCATTTGAATGAACCACAAAGGGTTATATAACATAATGTTACGGCATGTCGTACCGTGTACGTATACTGTAGGTCAGTACTGTACAATGGGAAGCCATTTGAATGAACCACAAAGGGTTATATAACATAATGTTACGGCGTGTCGTACCGTGTACGTATACTGTAGGTCAGTACTGTACAATGGGAAGCCATTTGAATGAACCATAAAGGGTTATCTAACATAATGTTACGGCATGTCGTACCGTGTACGTACTGTAGATCAGTACTGTACAATGGGAAGCCATTTCGTTGTTACGGTATACGTCGTACCATATACACCTGTGTTGTACGATGGGAAGCCTTTTCAATGTTATGGTATACCGTACCGTGTACGTACTGTAGGTGAGTACTGTACAGTGAGGAGCCATTTCAATGTTACTAACAGCTTAAGTTCTTCCTACCTGTTACTTAAGTTCTTGTACTCGTTTCCTAGCTTCCAGTTGTCTTGAAATGGAGAACCAGGTCCCCAGAATAAGATCAACTTCAAGTTGTACTTCATGCCCTCCGTCAAAAAAGTTCTGGAGATTTAGGCAACAAAGAGAATAAAATTGTCAAATAATGCTAGGTAAAAGTTTGTTTATCAGAAAATAGCCGAGACATTGCGTTTACTGAAGAAATTACACGACATTCGAAAAGTAACGAGTTTATGAAACTTCGGGATTGCAACCCTGAACACAGCTAAGGGGCATGCACGGCAGAGCATTACTGCGATTCTCAATATTCTGCGAACTCAGATATTTCAACGGCTTAATGTGAAATTGGTATTTTGCTGCCGTCAATCAAAACTAATCAGTCGGTACTTTTTATATTTTTGACTGGCGGCAGTGAAAAACAGAATTCCAACGAGAAACTCGCAACTACCGAGTTCGCAAAATATTGAGAATTGATCGCAGTAACCATCCACTCTAAATCAGCATCGTTATCTTTCCCGCTCCCGCAATGAAGATTTTTGTCCATTGCAAAGATTTATGGATGATAATGTAAGGCTAACTAACCTCTGTCCTATAAAAGGGAACTTATAGTTACAAGGAATAACTCCTTTGTTTTGCATAGCTATAAAATAGTTCTTCCATCTTAGGATTCTGTGATGAATATCTGTTGGAAAAGACATATACAGACCGTCAGCTATAAAGAAGACATGACTGAAACTCTCTCTAAATATTCCCACTGAAAACGAACGCGTTTGTGCACAGAATTACCACCAAAACCACAGGAACTCCATCAGTTTGTATACGCCGTGGCGAGAAAACCATTCAGTTGCAAAAGCAAAAACTTTTGACTTTTCTCATCAATAAAATAGATACAAGGAAACCTGGTTCGCCCTCCATCCCCCTTCGCCCCGTTGCTCACAGTTTAACGTGAATATCCAGCCTTTATCAAGCTAGTTCCTATGCAATCTATGCAGGACGCGCTAAAGCAACTTGTACATCCTTCAAACTCCAACCTGAAACTAACCTAGTTCAGTGAGCTCCTCCTTGTGCACACACATCTGATGGATTTTCTGCACATCTATTAGTTTTTTCTGTACATCTTGCCATTGAAGGTTAACTAATTCGCTCTAAAAAGATCAACACAATTAATGAATGTTGGTATTCTGTATAAATCATTCGCACGAAAAAACAATTTGGGGTTTTAGTGTAAAATGAAAAGTAAATCTGTAAAGAAAATTCGCTTTCAAATTTACCAATAATAAAAATAGTAAGATTTTGTAGTAAAATTATTACTTTTTGAAAAGGGATTACTTTGGGATTCCGCTATTTGGTTTCATTTTTTCAGTTTCTTAGAAGTATTCGACCAAGTTCAAACGTCGAACTTCTCATGAGCCAAACGCATCGAAAACAATGAATAATAAGGCGGTCTTCTTTGATGTCATTAGGTTCGGCTCATGTAAAGTTCGACGTTAAAACTGGGCCTATTAAACACTTCTTTATTACAAGTTGTTTCAGGCCCGATTAATACGTCGATCTTCTGACGAGCCAAACCTAAACACATCATAGAAGATCGCCTTCTAATCCATTGTTTTCAATGCGTTCGGCTCAAAGTTCGACGTTTGAACTCAGGGCCCAGACTGGGCTCAGTTACATCTATCATTCAATCCCATCATTCAACACAGCTTCTAGTTTACCCCCTTGTTTTCTTTTGCAATTAAATTATGTCAGACTTACCTCTGATATTTGTAGAGCATTTTTATAAAATGAGCGTATTTCTAATAACTTGAAGAAGTAGACTACCAATCTTGCTAGGCGGATGAGCCAAAATATGAGGGCAATAACCAGACAGACAACAATAGCAGACTCCATGCTGGGGGAAAAACACCATTCAAAAATATTAATAAGATATTGAAAGGGATTAGATTATTCAAAGCATTTTATAACTTCTTTAGGTGATAATTTTTCTAGGAATATAACGTTTTTTATTTTAACAGGGTAGCAATAGCTGGCCCTCAGTCCATCATCAAACTGAAATTTCGAAGTTGATTTTCAGAGCCGGGGAGGAAAACTATAGAGAAAACCTCAGGTCAAACCCATGACTAAAGTGGAGACAATTTCACTTGTAATTGTTCTTGTTTTTCATTGACATTAAAATATTTTTATGCATTCCTTCCCTTGATCCCTTGCAAAACTTCCAATCTCAAAAATACAGAGTGCCATAAGAGGTGGAGGGGGCATAAGATGGAAAATATAGCAGACTTGTATGTATAAGAAATAATGGTGGGGCTGAGAAATTTAGTGGTCATTTAGCAAAACATGGGGAGGCTAATGCTCAACCAGGCTAGTCCCTACATATCTACAGTCTCTGATTTTAAAGGCAGAAAAGCAGACCAAATAGATACTGAAATGCAAACTTTAAAAACGTAGGGCTGTGAATAACTTACTGTTTGACCTTGTGAAAATGAATAACATCCTTAAAAGAGGGGTTTTTGTCCTTGAAAAGCTTGTCATAATCCACACAGAGAACCAAAAATGACGTGAACAGCACAACAAATGCAAATTGTCTGCAGACACAATGGGTAGTATGTCATTATAATGAATTATTAGAGTATAATTGACTCTAATAATGGCCAATAGATTTAGGTTTTACATGACAACTTGCCAGTAGTCATGTTAGAATACAGCAATGATAAAATTGTTTTGAATAAGGATGCATTCATTTTGGTAGATTGAGATTCTATTGTTCTGATATCGAAATTACAAATTATTGGCTGCCATTATTATGCAAATTTCTACTGCAGTGCATTTTGGGTTATATATATATATGTGTGTGTGTTTTATCATCTTCTCAAATGGACATTTCTTACGGCATGTTTACAGTAGAAGGGTGACCATGCTTTTGTTAACATTAATTGTGTGTAAACACCTGCAAATCCATTAGTAAAATACCATTCAAGACAATAGAAAGTTTACCCTGATTTACTCTTCTATCAGGCATGGTTAAGAATAGTAACTGACGGTACAATGATTATTTATGCATATCTTGCACCTTCTTTTCGTGGAATGCGAGTGGAATGTAGCACTCTCTGAACATGAAAATTAAACTCAGCGCCATCTCTTCTTCATGCCGGTATTTTTGAATTGCCCAATTTTTTCTCTGATAGACATCTACGGTCATTTTAGCACATGTAAACAATTAACCTTTCAACTATGGTTATGAAAATTAACCCAAACTTTTTAAAACCTCAGTAAACATCCAAGTGTAAACACTGCCTTAATCAGGTTTGAAGATCTTTCAATAAATTATGAAACCAGATCTTCAGGAAATTTTCTTAACACATGCAACATTATATTTCCAATACTTACATAAGTGCAAAGAATTCATTAAGTAATATGCAAGTGAAACCATTGTTCCCGTGATACTCGTAAACGTAAAAAAGTGTTAAGGACCACAAAGACTATAACCAATAAAAGGACAAAAAATGAAACATGCTTATGTGTAAGAGTACAGTGTTATAATTATAATGATAGGAAACTGGACTTGTCCCAGTTAATATAAGTGAATCACAAATTAGTTAATCAATAATGTATTTGACTTCCTTCAATCACGTGTTTGGGAACTCTCAAGTACTCTTGGGTTGATTTCCCAACTTGGCTTTACAAGTGAGTACAGTCTCTGTCTAGGATTTTTCTCTGGTTTTCCTCCCTTGCAAAACCTAACATTCTAATTTCCAATTCAATCTGTGAGTTAGCCGTGCCCTGACTTAGGTCAGCCCAGAGGTTGTTTCAGGGTTCAATCTGTGAGTTAGCCATGCCCTGACTTAGGTCAGCCCAGAGGTTGTTTCAGGGTTCAATCTGTGAGTTAGCCGTGCCCTGACTTAGGTCAGCCCAGAGGTTGTTTCAGGGTTCAATCTGTGAGTTAGCTGTGGCCTGACTTAGATCAGCCCAGAGGTTGTTTTAGGGTTCAATCTGTGAGTAAGCCAAGCCCTGACTTAGATCAGTACAGAGGTTGTTTCAGGGTTTGAGAAAAAAAGTGAAAGGTTTTGTCCTTTTTGGTATTTTAGCTAATAGTAAGTTATTCCCATGTGCTTTGGTATCAACACCTAGCACCAACGAACCCATGGAAATACCTTAATATCCATAAATTTATCCACAACATAATCATATCAAGTATAAAAAGGATATTCTAATGAAGAATTCATCTAAATTTTCTATATGGTTCCACCTTCCTGTAGAAACAAATACATTTGCCATGTTAATAAAACTTCAACTTTCTGAACACAATAGTTGCAAGCAATCACTCTCTGCCCAGACATTAACAATTGCTGCTTTTCAATCATCCTCAAGAGAATAAAATAACAAAAGACATGGCGACCATGTTGGATGATATAACAAAAGAGACTAATAAAAAATCTTTTGTTAAATTTATCCAACATGGCGGCTATGAAAACCATCAATAATAAAATATGAAAGTTAAAACCAAACGTTATATAATATTTCAAAATTTGGCACAGAAGTACCTTTTTTGTATTAAGTATATCAAAGTATTATATTCCGTATATTTTTACACCGAAGTATTGTTTTCTCAAAATATCCATTATGCAAGACGGTTGGATAACCACTTATGTGTATATATACAAACCTTTTTCCGTCTCTCCTACTCCCCGAGTACCAACATGAAAGCCCTGTGGTGGTAAATCTTCATCTTGGTCCTCATTAGAGTTAAGTCGCTGGTATTGAGTCTTAAACCCCGCCATTTCTGGCTAACCAATGTGATAAACAAACCCCAGATAAAAATAAAACACAAGATAAATTACACCACAGGTACCAGTTCTCACAGCAACTAAAATAAGACCTCAAAACTTATGTCTTTAAATCGTCGAGTTTCTTTTCATGGTAGCCGTAGGCTTCCTATTTACTAAGGAAGCAGCTTTTGTTCAGCTCTACAGCGATAAAATACCACAGCAGAAAAAAAACCTGCATGAATCAGCTAATCTTCTTCCTTTAAGGCGACGGTCGTTTAAACCCTGCGTCACGGGAAGTCTCTCGATTCTGCGCCTGTTTTTCCGCTCAACAGCAGTTAAATACAATCCATGAAGGCTTGCTGGTTATATATACATGTGATTTCTGGTAATACGAGGTAGGTATAAAGGTAAATTCTCGGAATATCTTGATTTGAATGTCATCAACGGATCTCTTTACTTGACCTTGAAATTTTTCTCTTTGTTTACGTTGCACTGCGCGTGCGCAAATTCTAGATCCAGTCTTCTTTTCTGCGATAAAACAGGAAACCCACTACATCAACCATTACCAAATCTTGCTAAATAAAATAAGAAACGAATAAAAAAAGAAAATCGTATAAGGAACGATTTGTGTTTGAGCAAAAGGAAGAACAGAATAACATTTCATCATCAAGATGATAAATTTATGTCAAATCAAAGGTCTTACTCGGTTAAAATTGATTTATCAAATTTTTTGGTCACTATGAAAAATATTTTTTGACTTTCCCATTACGGTAATAAAATGAATGTCAATGATAGAGTGTAGACACAACAAAACAAGTCTTGAAATCAGTACCAAATCCTTAAAAGGTTTTAAACAGAGACCTCTTTTGTTGGAGCCTTCGTCCATATGGCGACTTTTTGTTTTTGATCAAAGGACCGCGTAATAAATTCGTACAGCTTACAGCCACTTCATTTGACTCACAGATGAGTTTTGTTGCTTTAGCAACGCATAAACCAATGGTTTCAAACAGTACAAGCAACCTTCAGTATTTACACTGCTATAGAGAGCACAAAGCGTCGTTCTTTACTGGTCAAACACAAGCAACAAACTCATCATGTCAGACATCGGATCCGAAGAATTCGAAGAGGAGGAAGGCATTAATTTAGGGGTAAGATATTAGGTTGATTTTCAACTTTTTTCTCCGCTTATAGCTCCAAAATACGAAGATGCATAATTATTCTTTCATTCGATTACAACTTGTCCTCGCTTTCGTTTATCTTCATCTGCTAAAAAAAATTCTCAAATATATATACGCGAACACCTGTTTTACTTGCATGCATATGATCTTTAAACATAAAGATTTTTTGCGTTTTTAGTTTTGGATTAGTCCCAACTCAGAGTTACGTTCGCACTTGAGACAACACTGCGATATTTATTCAAGTAATCAAATGCCTGTTTTAGAAATGATTATTTTGTTTACCTAATGGTGTGAATTTATTTATTCGTTAAAATTTGCTTACCCCTTGTCAACGAAAATCTACCGTGCTGTTTTGAAGAGTTGATTCGATGGTTGATGATGTCGCCAAGACATCCGTGTTACAATTATCACAGTTCACTTTGCTTGGGATTACCGATACTTCAGAACATCAGATACATCAGTTGCAAAATTTGCACACAACAGATTTTTTACGAGAGAAAATCGCAGAGAAAATTTGTAAAGGAGCACTTTACTGTAAGTTCTTAAGAAATGCGACTCAAAGGGTCTCCTTCGTTTCAACCTAAAGTATCAAAAAATGTCTAACCATAACAGCGAGAAAAGAAAAAGGCAACTGAATTGTGTATCAAAATCACTGTTGCTAGGAAAAGTACTTTTTGTTCCAAAAAACCACAAAAATTCAGAACCATATTTTAGCCATTGCTGGTAAAGGCAGTTTAGTGCAAACGAATATTTTGACTTTCCTGAATTAAAAATAAGATAAAAAAAAAAAAAACAACAGCAACAACAAACCCTCTGTGAGTTGGAACGTTTTGTGCTGTGGCTCTCAAATGGCTTCCTGAAATTCAAAGACGGCGGATGGCGCAGACGCTTCTAGCTTCTGATTGGTTCGAAACGGAAGCCATTCTTTGACCAAAGCACCATTCGTTTCCTATTCAGACTTGTGTTAATCTATGATCCCTTCGTTTCACAGAGCTACGAGGGTGACAGAAACGACGAAGAAGAACGCCATGGGTTTGGAAAATCAACGCTCCCCAACGGAGACACCTACGAGGGACAATACGAACACGGCAAGCGCCATGGAAACGGGACCTATCGCTTCAAAAACGGCGCCAAATACCTAGGGGAGTACTCAAAGGCCAAGAAGCACGGCCAGGGGACATTCTGGTACCCAGATGGGTCAAGATACGAAGGGAGCTGGGTCGAAGACAGAAGAAATGGACATGGCATCTATTACTATGTGAATGGGGACACATACGAAGGGAACTGGTATGAGCACCAAAGACATGGGCAAGGAACTTATACCTACTCATCTACAGGGAGCAAATACACAGGGACTTGGGTGAATGGCAAAAGAGAGGGCTCTGGTGAGCTGATCCACTCCAACCATCGGTTTATAGGAAACTTTGTGGAAAACAACCCACAAGGTGTAGGCAAGTACAAGTTTGACATGGGCTGTGAGCAACATGGAGAGTACTTATTACAGGAACATCTTCAGGAGGGAGATACAGAGGAAGATGAGCAAATCACCATAATTACTCCAAAATGGAAGTGTACAAGAATAGGAGAGTTGGATACCATTATGGCTGAATAACAATAAATACTAATTTATTTTCCTTGCCATTAGAGTGACATTCCTAAAACAAAAAGCTAACATGACTTGTACTAAGTAGTTTTCAGGGATCCTTGAAGATAGACGTGTTTCGTTTTCTCTTGTACAAAAATTGTCAGTTTTTTACTTTCCATACATATCTAAGAAATTTGGGGAAATATTAAAGTGACAGAGATGATAGCCAAATAAATATGTACCATTATTTCACACAAGTTGACTTTACTTTTCATATATTTCATACCAACATAAGACAATAGCAAATGTCCTGGCAGCAAGGCTTATAAATTATTGTGAAAGAATACACCAGTAGACTGTATATACATGGCTTTGATAATAAATGTCATTCATGATTATTCTTCTTCATGCCGTCTTGCAGTTTAATTTTCTGTTGTTATCCTGTTGTCATTTAAAAATCCTGTGCACCAGATTAGAGCTGCACTTGAGCATAAAATCAATTTTCTTCCTTGTTCAAATTTATCTTTCCATCAAGCCCAAAGAATACTGTAACAACAAAAGCAATGAAAAAATAAATAAATAATTTCACTAAGGATAGAAATATTTGGGGGGGGAGGGGGGGGGGACTTGCTTAGCACCTTTTAATATATTACACAATACCATCAAGGTAAATCAAGAAATGCAAACATTGAAAACACAAATACAGCTCAAGCGCTAAGTCCAAGAATCAAGGGTGGTGTAGCAGTAGTGCACCCACCTATGAGGTCTCAGGGTTGATTCCTGGACTTCACATCATCACATGTGTAGGGCCACTGCAAGACCAAAAATATTGGGGGCCCTAGGTCAAAAGTACTGGGGGTGGTATATTCTAAAACGCCCTATGTATTAGCAACAGACCTAAATTATTGGGTACTGCTATGTCCCTAATGTGTCAGTAAGCAGATTTTGTTCAGTTTCTCACCTGTTTTTATTACCTTACACCATTTCTCAGTTTGAAAAACAGGATGCATTGTGGTTTAGATTTGGTACAAACATTACCATATAAGGCATGGTAAACAAAAGATGTCTGTACTGAAGCTAGATCACAATGCACTTTATTTGCTATCTGAGAAATTGCTTATAGTAATTAGCCATAGAGTAACAATTTTGTTTTGCTGATAGACACAATGGAACTTTACCTTAATAATGTTGGTTCAGGCATTCCTGGATCTCCTCCTTTCTTTAGACCTAACAAACAATTATGGGATTAAGATTAAATTGCATAATAAATATTATTACTGTGCAACTACTAGAGCGGTTTTCGTATGAGTGGGAAACGATACAGTAAATTCGCAGTCGTACTGCCTTACCGTATCTTACTGTAACCATAACTACGCATTGTGATTGGATGAATTACTGGAAGACAATGGGAAGCCATTTCAATGTTACAGCATGTTGTAACCGTGTGCGTGCTGTAAGCCAGTACTGTATGTTTCCCACTCATATGAAAACCGTTCTATAACTATAACTGGGGCCATTTAGACAGCAAGAACCCAAGCCTCTGATTGGCTTGACTACCCAAAGTTGGAATGCATTGTTTTCATTCTACATTATTTTGATTGGTTCTCGTTATGTGGATGATCCTGGTTATAGTAGTCCGGTTTTGACTTGTGGTTGGGCTACCTGTGGAAAAGGTTGTTACCGGTCCAGCAAGCTGTCCAGCAAAAAACTGAGAAAATATATACCAAGAATCTGCAATTATGTGTCAAACTAACCGATCTAGAAATCCCTTCTGGTTATGTTTAAAGGCCCGTTTACACTAGCAAATTTGTCGCGCGACTTGAGCGGCGATTTCATCGGCGATTTTATCGCGAACCAAATTCGCGCGTGTAAACGGCCAGCGATTTTATGGCGATTTCACGGCGACAGATCGCAGCTTTGTCGCCGCAAATTCGAACATGCTCGAAATTTATTGCAACTCGCTGCGATTTCCACTTGAAACTTGTCAAAAATGTTGCTATCCCTACCCCGCTCGGGAGAAAATGTTACCACTGCTGACGTCAGAGGTCGAAGGTAAACATGGCGGCAGAAACCAGAATTAAAAGGACGACCAACACTAACTCTAAAAAAAAGACTACATGGAAGACGGATGAAGAAGAATTGTTAATAAATGAATGGCCGAAGTACGATTGTTTGTACAAAACAAGTTCCGGCGATTTTAAACGACAGGATAAACGCCAGGCGGCACGAGAAGCCATCCGAATAAGCTTGGAGGAAGAGTTGCAAAGTTCTTTCAATGGTTAGTATTGAAAAATTATGTCTTATTGCTGTACTAAATAGTAATAAAATGTATATTCCCCTGTTTTAAAACTTTCTTTACATTGTAACTTGTAACGTCTGTCATTTTTGGCTGTAAATGAGTAAACATCAAAGAGTCAAGTGAGCTGTTTTTAATTTGAGCCGATCGTAACAAGTAAGCTTTATGTATGTGTGAATTGAATCATTCAGAAAAAAAAAATTATACGGTGTTTATGTCAATACATGCGAATTTCTGAGTTCTCCAAATTTAATTTTGCACTTTAATGTTTCGAGGAAGACTTTTTAGATAAATATTATGTCTTCGAGCTTGTAAATATTAGCTTTTTTTTTTTTTTGAATTTTACTTGTAAGCTTAGGTCTAATATTTTGAGAAAAAAATATAATATATTTTATATGATCGCTTTTCAATGAAATAGTAAAACTACAATTTCATGAATATTTTATTTTGCATATACAGTCATTGAATGTTGTCCATGCAAAAGAAAAGCACATTCAGTCAATAATAAAACATTTGCATAAATCATTTTTTTCAATTTCTCAAAAGAATTTTGATTTGCAATATAATAATTTTTTGTACTTCTGAAAAAAAATATTTGAAAATTTTAGTACATAATGCAAATGACTACATTATTGACGCAATGCCTTTTAGTCTGGACAACATATTTGAGAATAGTTTATCATTAATGTTGCTGAATGAATGGGCCTTAACATTATAATATATGTTTTGGGTGGTGCTTATGAATACAGTGCAGATGTCTTCATTTAGCCTTTCAGAGGAATATGACTGGGATGGGGGGAGGGGCTGGGTGTGTTATAGCTCCGACCCTCAATCCTTGCTAATAGCCACTTTATTTTTTCTTACTTCTTTGTTCCCCTTAACTCACTCACACACACACACACACACACACACACCTTTATTAAATTTTGCCATCCTTGTATGACAACTAGAGAGTTGGCTGCATGAGTTATTATTTACTGCTTACTTACCAAATCATTTAAATATGATTGAATTTGCATACCATTATAGATGAAGACATCAAATGCAAACTCAGAAATCTGAGAACCCAATATGGAAAAGAGCTAGGAAAGGTGAGGACATCCAAGGGGACAGGAACAGGAACTAAAGATGTTTACATTCCATCTTGGAAGTGGTTTGCAGTATTGGGGTTTCTTGAAGACAGCATTACTCCGGTTAAAACAAGGCCCACTCCTGGGATATTACTAGTAAATTCAGATGATGTTACTGTTATGGATGAACAAGATTCAGATGGAGAAAACGAGGAACCGCCCTTTTCACAATTAAATGCCAGCAGTGCAGTGGTCAGCAAGCCCTTTAAGGTAAACTCGGCAAAGGCGAAGAGGGAACTCCTTGAAACTAAACTTATAGAAAAGTCGATGTCTGTTTTGGAAGAGGTTACAAGCAAACGAAAAGCTTCTGAGCTGGAGGATGGTGATACACTGTTTGGGAAACATGTTTCCCAATCACTCAGAGAAATAACAGATAAGAGGGCAAAAGGGTTTGTAAAGCTGCAAATTCAGCAGCTGCTTTTCGAGGCACAGTTTGGTTCAAGTCAAACCTCTGCCCATGATTTACCATCAAGTGAATACAATGTACTTTCATTTTAATCTAATATTTGTTATGTGCCCATGCATATTGCCCATAATATTACAATTTTAAAACTTTAAATCTCATATTGTTTTGAGAAAAGCTATTACAAAATGAACAACTGCAATTAAGAAGTTTTGCAAGTATATTTATGTTTGTGCTATATATATATATATATATATTATAAAGCATTTATTTGTAATATACATTTGATAATATATTTATGGACTTCAACTTTAAAACTCCAAAATCCATAAGGTATGTTCAGGTCATACTTGGAGATTGATACAAAAATAAATTTAAAAAGAATGATTTTAATATACTCTGCATATATTTTTACAATAAAATACTAATACCTGCTCATAAGAACCTAGAATTTAATAACCTGTTAGCCTAAAAATATCAATTCAGAACCCCCTTCATGATCACATAAGAACCTATTTAGCCTAAAATTTGAAACAGGTTCTTGTTATAAAATGAACCTAAAGATCTTCAGGCAAAGATATAAAAGACATGACTCTCAAAAGCAGTGAACTTAAACATGCATATGTATACTATAAAAATCTCTAAACTTGGTATGAGTAATGTATACATATATATATAGCCTGATACTAAGAATTGAAATATCTACTAAATTAGGTCATGATCACTTAGGCTAACTTGGAAAATCTCTTATAAGCGGGTAGGTACTGTAGTCTGCAATTTGTCTCTTATGGTAAAAGGGTTTTCCATTGCCATGACACTTGACCAGGACCATTTACATATTCACATAGACTATCCCTAATGTGACTTGCATTTCTGGTATAATTCTGTCCTGGAAGTGAGATGTCATTGATGCAGCTACTGGTACTTGTTCCATGTCTCCATTCACCATTCACAACATCCCCATTCTCCCTTTCATCATCCATTGAGCCAGGTGGTGTGTACTCAGTAGAGTGTTTGCACATCAGGAAATTATGTAAAACCAGACATGCATGAACAATGCTGACAGCACTCTCAGGCTTGACACACAATGTAGTATGGAATACTCGAAATTTGGCAGCAAGAATACCAAATGCATTTTCACTGATTCTTCGTGCTCTAGACAAGCGATAGTTAAAAACTCGTTGCTCTTCTGTCAATCCTCTCTTTGGGTATGGCTTCATTATGTTTTGGGATAAAGCAAAGGCCTCATCTCCTACAAAGTAGTGAGGTATGACTGGATTCCAATCTTCAAGCAGCTCTGTATCATCCTTGAGAAGGGCAGAGGGTGGTGGGATATTTAGCTTGTTGGCTTGAAGAGCTTGAAAGAAAACTGTATTTCTCAATACTCCACCGTCACTTATGCGACCCTGACAACCAACATCACAAAAAATAAATTCTGCGCAAGGACCAACCACTGCCATTAATACAATACTATAAAAACCCTTGTAATTGTAGTAGTCAGAACCACTCCCAGAGGGATGGAGAATCTTGATGTGCTTGCCGTCAATGGCTCCAATGCAGTTTGGTAATTGCCATCTTTCTCTGAATTTCTTGGATACTGCAAGCCATTCGTACTGTGAGCTGGGGCATAAGATGTATTCAGTAAGAACAGTGGAAATGGCAACACAAACTGCTGGAATTAGAAGAGATAAAGTGCCTTTGTTTATGCGGAATTGATACTGCAAACTTGAGTATGATTCTCCTGTAAACATAAAATATTTTTTTATCATACCTAAAATAAAGTAAAATCCATGAAATTTAAACACTATTTTTACAGATTAAACACTAAACGAATGCAACCAAATAAGCAATAATGAATAGTAGTTAGTGCAATTTCTATTTGGTTTGTATTGTCTATTAATATTGGTGCTTTTTATCATGCAAAATTAAGGAAAAAATATGGCAGAAGTTCTAGCTTTCAAACTAGCATTCAAATGGTTTTAGTATCAATCTATCCAATGAAATTTTTGTTTACAAACTTATCAGCCAATCGGAAAGCGAGAAATCTTCATCATGTGTTGCTGTACATTGAAAATATTTTGATTTTCAGTGCAGATAACACTGTAGTTAACGATAGCTCCATTTGAAAAAATGCTTTTCTTGCATGAAGTATACTGTAAACAGGTCAATGAATATTATTATAATCTCAAAACGCTCTCACCTGTAGCAATAAAACGGAGTGTTACTGCAAGCTGCTCAGCAGGAGAGATAGCATTTCTCATTCGAGTTTCATTCTTCTGAATAAAAGGTTTTACCATTTCAACGAGCTCCAGGAAAACATCGTGAGTTATTCTGAAATACAGTTTGTATTCTTCTGGCTCTTTCTCTAGGTCCTTCACAAGGCGATGATAAGCACCATCTGACTCTCTTTTCAACAAATACGGCTTTACCCATATGCTCCTTTCCTTTCTTCTTCTCCTCCGTCTATTTACAAGAGCAATAGCAAGACCAACACAAGCTGCCTCGACTCCTTCGGCCATATTGGAAGCCAGAAATCGCACCAGGATTGCAGAAAAATCGCCGTGAAATCGCCATAAAATCGCCGGCCGTTTACACGCGCGAATTTGGTTCGCGATAAAATCGCCGATGAAATCGCCGCTCAAGTCGCGCGACAAATTTGCTAGTGTAAACGGGCCTTAAAAGAAACTAAGACTGACGAACTCTGTAAGTGCAAGGCATTAGGCACGTGCTATATCTCGAGTTTAATAACACTCTTTCTTCTCTAATTCTTATTTAAAAATCTTTGGTTAAGAGATATGAAGAATATAAAAGCTGCAAAACAGATTAAACTGTAGTATTTCAGCTGCTTTTAAACCAAATTCCTCCAAAATACTGAAGTTTAACAGATAGATAAGCTCAACTGAGTCAAGCATTAACTTCGGCTTACTTACCTAGATAGATGATAAATGGTATGAATCCCCAATGGAATGCAGTCTTGGAGTAATGGATGACTGTCTGGACCCTCTTCTTCGTCTCAGTCTTCATTTTAACCATTTTTATACCTTATTTTGCGCCAAAAATCGCAAATATTTTATGAAATATTTCAGGGCGCAAACTGCAAACCAACGTGCACGACTAAAACAAAATGTTACGGTCACCAAATATTCTAGTATCCAGACTCCCTCGGTTCAGGATATTTCGTAACCAGGCTTACTCGACGCTTTCGCAATTTTCTTTTGATTTTCTTTGGAAGTTTCTCTAGAAAAGATGGTTCTCATCGAAAAAGCTTTAGAGTTCCTTATCAATGCCTTCAGGGCAAAGAACTACGTTATCCTCGTTGCTGCTGTATTAGGAATTTTAATCCCGATAATCATTTTCCGTGTTCGCCGATACCTAGACTCGATTGGCATGAACCCTTTCCTCGTGGACTCTACCCAACCAGCAAAACCCATTATAGAGGATCAGTCCGAGAGAGACAAGATCTTAAAACAGGGTTTTGCAGCCAAGAAGATCCCGGAGAACCTCGATGCTGTGGTTATTGGCAGTGGTATTGGAGGCATGACGTGTGCTTCTTTGTTGGCTAAAGTTGGCAAGAAGGTATTGGTGTTGGAGCAGCATGATCAGGCTGGGGGCTGCTGTCATACTTTTCATGATAAAGGTAAAGAATTATTCTATGCAGAATTATTTGAAAGAAAGGTACTATTTACAGGTTCTGTTTAGTGTAGTCTGATGATATGCACCACTGCACACCAATAGCCCCTTTCACAGTTCCCTGCACACCAATAGCCCCTTTCACAGTTCCCTGCGCCATCTTGAAAGGTACCCATACCTTTGCATCGAAGCAAGATGAATAAGTGAGCTTGCAATAATAGAGACCTTTTTTTAACACCTTGCACAATTATTCACGCCTCTATCATTGCAAGCTCTCTGTTGGTCTCGCTTTAATGCAAATTAAGGCATGGCTAACTTTTGATATGTTGCAGGGAACTGCAAAATGGACTATTGAATCAAATTAGATATTGACAGTGACATTTATATATATATATATATATGTAGACTACCCCTTCCCTAACACTTCTAATTCTTGTAGATTTCACAAACATGTAACTATAGACCAACCCCCATAGTTTCCTTAACCATCTTTTCCTAAGAACCTCTAACTAAAAACCACCTTCCAACCCCCTCACCCCCCTCCTCCAAGAAAATTCTAAAATATATGAGTTATCTGTCTATAGGATTTGAATTTGACACTGGAATTCATTACATTGGTGAAATGCAAAATAATACTATGACAAAATTCCTAATTGACCAACTGACTGACGGACAGCTGCAGTGGGCACCTCTGGAGAAGCAGTATGACACTGTAGCAATAGGTGACCTGAGCAACCCAAAAATCTTCCCAATCATGAGTGGAAAAGAGGAGTTTAGGAATGCTCTGTATGAAAAGTTTCCTGATGAAAAGAAAGCCATCGATAAGTACCTAGAGCTTCTAAAGGTAATGAAATTTCAAACTTTAATACTGGTTTGCATGTTTTACTTCTTGGACCCCCAGGGGGGAAAATGTAGTCTGTGGTAGTGGGTGTGGAAGAGCCCTGTAGGGGGAGTGATGGTTGTAAAAAAAAATGTTTTTTTTTTAAGAGTGATCAGCTGAAATGTATCAGAAAAAAATGGAAAATAAAATCTATCTTTGATAGGTCTTTCTATCATCTCAAATTAATTGAATTAATTGTGTAATTATAATTATAATTGTTTAATTTTTCAGAAAATGAGGAAGAGCACAATGGGTTTCTTTGTTCTCAAGGCTTTACCCTATTGGCTTGGTAGAATTCTTGTCTCTACAGGTCTTATTCATCTCTTCACTGACTACTTCAAGATGGCTAAGAGAACTTTAACAGAGGTTCTTGATGAATTAACTGACAACAGAGACCTGAAGACAGTTTTAGCTTACTGTTTTGGAGACTATGGTAGGTACATATTCTTCCCATATATTTAAGTTAGGTGTGAGCCAAAGCTTTGTTGTTTTGTCCATCATTTCTGTGCACTTTCCTTTATATGTGAAGATTTAAATACATTCAATCGACTTAAAAATTGGTAAAATCACTACAAATATATGTACACATGAAACACCTATTTTCTTGTATTTCAAAAAAATTGCTATATTCATGTGTTTAATGTTTTATGATCAATTACAATTTATGCATCTTTTACGAATTTGCACAGAAGGGTACTATCCTCTTCACAAACTCCACATTATGAAACTATAGGGATCCCAATATTCTTGGTGTTTTTGTTTATTTGGAGTTTGATTACTTTGCATTTTTTTATACAGCTAAAGTATATTTGTAGGATCAGGTTCATTCAAATAAATTAAGGAAAATGGTTACAATATGACATGCACCCGCATATAGCTGTATAGGTAGCTAGTCTACGTGGGATTTGTGAAAATATAATAGAATGATTTCCTAAGTTACAGCTGTAAAGCTTCTAGATGTAATAAGTTAGATTGACAAACTAATATTTCTAATCAGTTACAATTGCTGTACATAGTCCTGTTTTACCTGAACTAACTTAATCTTGTCCTCCAAGTATCGTATAAAACAAACAACAGCAGTGAACGTCTTTCTCTTCATTGTCTGTATGATTTCCTTTTTCCTTACCTTACCTTTGCTTTTCTTTCTCTCTTTCCATTTGTTTCATTTATTTGTTTTTCTTCTCTTTCCAGGCACTATCCCAAAAGAAGCCAGTTTTGCCATGCATGCCCTTCTTATCAACCATTTCATGTATGGTGCTTCTTATCCCCGTGGTGGAGCCAGCGAGATTGCACTTCACATCACACAAGCTTTGGAAAAGAGAGGCAGTACTGTTCTGGTTAGAGCGAAGGTGGACAAGATTCTCTTAAATCCTATAGGCCATGTAAAAGGTACGTCTCAAAAATTATTCTCACGTAAATTATCAGTAAATTATTACTTTTGAATATCTAAAACTCTTTATAGTGAGATTCATATTTAGCTTTGAAAGACAATAGTAAGAGTTGTGCAATACCATTGCTCCTGCATTGGTACTGCATCAAAAGCAAAGCTACTGCCAATCAAAACTTACGTTCCCTTACCTTCGAAAAAGCCAGTTCTCAAGTGAAAATATTTAATTTAGTTACAAGTATATCATGCAATACAAGTTGAATGTCCCTCTAGTATTTCACCGATATATTTCTCATTCGTGTATAACTTTTCATCCCAATCCAGGTGTGCGCGTGTCTAAAAGCAGCGGTGACGTCGACATTCTCGCTCCTCTGGTCATCTCAGCTGCTGGTTTCTACAACACTTACGAAAAACTCCTGCCTCCCAGCGTTTCTCCATTAAATGAAATCCTTCCCAAGACCAAAGGAGTCAGGCATGGCGTCGGTGCAATGTCTGTTTACATCGGGCTGAAGGGATCCAAGGAAGAACTTGGAATCAAAGCAAGCAACGTCTGGGCCTTCACTGGCAATAACTGTGATGAAATTACCGAGGAATACCTCAAAATGGGACCAGAAGAAGCAGGCAATCATGACGTCCCACTTCTCTTTATTTCATTTCCTTCCACTAAAGACCCAGAATGGGAGAAGCGTTTCCCAGGCAAGTCAACATGTACCATCGTCTCGTTTGCCCCATTTGAGTGGTTTGAGAAGTGGGAAGAGATGAGGGTCATGAAAAGAGGAGAGGAATATGAAGAGTTGAAGCTTCGCATTGCCCGACGTATGTGGCAGCAAACTTGCCGCTACTTCCCTCAGCTGGAAGACAAAGAGGAGTTCTTTGATGCTGGTTCGCCGTTGACTAATCAGTACTACATCGCATCCCCTCGTGGGGAGATATATGGCATAGATCACAACAAGGATCGCTTTAGCCCTGAAACCTGCATCAACCTCCGTCCAGAAACAGGTATTCCTGGATTGTACCTGACGGGACAAGATATTCTGACCTGTGGTTTTGCTGGGGCTATGTTCGCTGGGCTGTTCACGGTATCTTCTATCTTGAACAGAAATCTCATCTCAGATTTGATGAGTTTGCGCAAGGCCAGAAAATGAGCCAATTGTTCAATGAAAATGCCTGATAACTCTAAATGAATTGTGATCAAAAAGACAAAATATTTCTACACTTGTTCCTATTTATACATTTTTTTAATACTACAACCTTCACCATGCAATCATTTATGGATCATTTTCGCGCAGCATCCATGTTGAATGGAACTGATTTTGTCCTAGCCGTTTAAGATGGGCTTTAGCTTGGTTTTCACTAACGACGCAAGTACATGAGACCTTGTTGTGAAATCAGGCAACCACAAGCACAAGGATCAAAACTTTTCCTTTTCCTTGTCCTTGCATTTTGTCCTGGGTCGCTAGTGAAAGTCAGGCTTTACCCATATGCAGACAGACAAATAAGAATTTCATTCTCAGGGGAAAAATAGAGCCGTGAGAAAAACATTATTAACAAGAGTAATTCTAATTAATTTAAAAATCACAAAAAAGGGTATTTGTAGAATAAGAACTCGAAGGGAAACCAAAATATACAGTAAGATGTTACAGACCTTTTTTATTGTGTAATTGCATTATACCTGAATTTTAATCATTAAATTATCTACGATTGACTTTAACTGCGTTATTACAGTCATTATTTCATCATTACAGTTATTATTGCAGTACAATTTTTTGCTTGTTTTTTTTTTCAAGTTACATAAGCGAAGCCAACGGGACAAAACGATGAGAAACTGAGGAACTTTTTATCCCTACTTCCTGTCTCTGTCCCTATAATATGTGATGTCCCATGCATAATCAATAAAGTGTAAAGTCCCCATCATGCATGTGTGATGTCCCCACTGTGTAAAGTCCCCATGATCTACCATGTCCCCATAATATTCATTCAGCATTTGTTTGCCATATTATTTGCCTCGTACACAGCATTACCATCAGCAACATATCTCTCCACAAAGTCATCTTCAAAAACGCTTGCCAAGTGGATGATACTTGGTGACTCTTCAACTCTGTGGATTCTGTATATCTCGTATGGAGGGAGCAGTACTTCTTCCTCTTCAGGAAAAACCGATAACATCTTGATAGGAGCTCCAATCTTGGTCACGATAACGAACTGTGTTCCAGTTGTCTTCTGAAACTCGTCTGCAACTTTCCTAAGTGTGGTTGTAGAAGTGTATGAACCAAATCGCACTTTCTGGCCAACTTCAGCAGCAAAAGGAACAGAAACTCCTCTGTAAACAATCTTCGTGCGCTCCTCTTTCGGCGTCGTGGCCAGAATTTTTCTGCAAGCTTCTCGGAGTAGGTAAGTTAAAATAGGGAAATCCATTCCATCGCCGCCATAGCCCTTTCTGGCGTCTCCGTTAAAGTACTGGTAAACTAGAGGCTTTTGAAGAGTGTAACATATAATTGCATATATATCGTCTTTAGTTAAGCCAATGTTATCGATGTTACCCAGAGTGTCTTTGATTTGCTGCCATTTTTTCAAGGTGTCTTTGTAGCCCCCGTGAATCAGTGCGTTCTTCTTTGCTTCGTAGTCAAGGCCACGTCTCATCATCGTTACCATCATCTCACCCGGGAATGATACACTAAAACTGTGCTCTGCAAGTCCCATGTTGATCACATTTGCTCTACTGGAGAACTTGTTGTAAGGATCTTCTTTGATTACCTCTGGAGGAAAGGTGATGGTCAGAGGCAGGAAGCCAGCAGGAGGCTGATGATGAAATGGGTCAGATTCGTTTCCTAGGAATATTTGAACTCTCTCACCTCGAGCGAGTGACATGCAAGGATAAACAGCTCCACTAATAGAAATATTTTTAAAAGCTTCTCCCAAGTCCTTGCCATTGAGCGAGAACGTTATTTGACGTTGGTCTATGTCTATCGCGATTCCAATGATGTCTCCAGCACTCCATGCCTCGCCGTACTTTTCTTTCTTATTTTCGTGCCATTTTAAGCACCTTTTCCCATCGTATGCCCACGAATGTGCATCATCACCACAACCTTTCCCTTGATCTGCGATGGCTTGGAAATCTTCATCAGCCCAGCCAAGCTGCATGTATCCTGCAGTCGCTGTTTTGCATTCATAGTAGAACTTTCCATTCGCTTGTCGTAGTGGTTTGAGTACAACTGTTGGTGCTCCTCTTTGGGCGAATATCTCGATAGGAGGACCTGCTAAGATTATAACTGCTTCTTGGAAATACTCTGCTCCCACAACTGTAGCTATGTTGTTATAATCAAGCGCCATTGCTGAGTTTGATCAACGTACTAACAGCAAGTATATGAACGAACCAGTTATTTCAACTATTCTGCATTGGAGTAATTTGCACTATATATACATCAACTCCATCATACATAAGTGCATTATTCATGTAGGTTTCTATATATGCACGCATGCATGTACAAGTGTATTCAAATATGAAAAATATGAGGTACGTACGTGTTTAATGAGGCATTAAGGTATTAACAAGGGTGTCACGGGAATTGATCAAATAAAAGTCATTCATTTGCATATCTTGGCTTAAGTAAAGTAACTTTATTCATTTCCTCGGAAGGAGATGGTGCACACCTGCTTATATCAGTACTCCCCTTTTCCATCTGAGTAACCCGAGGTACGAGTAGAAAACCAGCGCCTTCGTACCAACGTATTTCCTAGATCTCATGATCATGCACTCACTATGTACCTAAGCTAAAAGGCCCGTAAAAGTACGGTAATACGAGCAACAAAATGCGTACAACTTGTCGCGCAACATTGTTTCATTGCTGTTGCAGAACGATGTTGACTATTACCGCCCCGCGCACACAACTTGTCACGCAACAAAAATATCGATGTTGCAAGTTGTGGCTGCTTGTTGCAAAAAGTAGAAAGTGCTTCTACTTTTTGCAACAAAATTTTGCAAACGTTTGCAACTTGCAACATCGATTTTTTGTTGCGGAACAAGTTGCGTAGACATAGGTACGTGCCTTTCAAAAGTTTAAGTTTTCCAAAACCCTTTTTGTTGCAACAGCAAATTGTTGGATTCTGTGTGTGTGATTGGGATTGTACCGGTGCAGCATTCACAGATGATGGTAAAATATTTGAAAACACTTTGATTTATTAAGATATTAACTCAAATAAGTTAGTTTATTTAATCTACACTAATTATCATAATAACTCAAAAAGATATTGACATAATATATTATTGATTCTATTAAAACTATACTATGATCTTTATTGACGTCACAATAGTTTGTAGGTGCCAGCACCATGTGGTGATAACCATGTTATCAACTATAAATTTAACAAATTTCCGATTGCCACTTGGCAATAATTGCCCCCTTCCTCCCTCCCCCGCCCAACACACACCCCCACAAGATTGTCATGGCTTAGATATTAAAACTTTTAAAAGTTAAAAAAAAAAACGATTTTCATTACTTCTTAATTTTACCTCATCAAGGCAAAATCCCCCACCCCCAAAAGAGCCATTAAAAAAAAAACACCATGCTTTATATATCTTACTCCTTGTTATAATTAAGGCATGATTATATTTCCCCAATCCGGCTTACCCGAACTTCCCAAGTATTTCTCATGGTTTAAATACTAAAATCTTAAAACTTCTTCTTATTACTCCTCATTTTTACCTTATCAAGGCTTTAAGAATAATAATTAAGTCTTTAAAGTTTCTAAAAGCTATAAGTCCTCCAGTGTTACTCCACATTTTTCCTGGTTCTGAGAGTTCATCATCAGGCTTGTGGTAGACAAGTTGGGAATCTTTCAATTTTTCTTTCAGAAGATTGCTATCAGTGAATCCACAATCCATGGCAATTTGTACTGCTGTCTGGTAAGATACCACCCCTCCATCCATACTGCTGAGAATGCCGTGTGCGGCACATGTGTCCCATTTAAAAGAAGATCCCTTGCTAAGTAAATACACATTAACAGTTTCATCAATGACTTTAAGAAGCTTGACGCCCACAGCTGCAATCTCATGCATCATGATCCCAGTTGATTGTAGCTTTTCTTTGAGTTCATTGTCTTCACTGCTGCTTATGACTACAGAAAAAGGACTGTCTTGCGATGAATTCAAAGAGCAATCTTCATCGTTGTTGTTGATGGATTTAGTGATTTTCAAGTTGTTAACTGACAGAGAGGAGTTTTCATGAATACCCCAAATTATTTGTCCTGTCCAGGTCTTGTTCTGATCATCGTATCTTGAAAAAGGTTGATTGATAACACCACCCAAAGCCTGTCCTGTGTTCTTATTAAAAACACCAATCAAAACAGTAGCACAGGGAAGGCCTTTGGAAATAATACCTTTTTCAGTCTTTCCTTGAGATCTGCTTATATATTCAGCAGTACCATCTAAAAAAAATAGGAAAAATATTTTTATCTCAAAAGCTGATCATGAAGCAACAACACAGCATGATGTAATGAAATGGAATAGAATAGATTAAGATGGAATGAAATGGAATAGGATAAAATGGAAATGAAATAGGATACAATGGAATGAAATGGAATGGATAATGAAAAAGATGTAATAATGTAATGAAATAGAATAGAATAGAATAGAATTAGTCTAAATGGAATAGAATAACATAGAATTGAAGGGAAAGGAAAGCATGGAATGGAATATGGAATAAAATAGGATGGGAAGGGAAAGGATAGAATAGGAATAGATATAATAAAAGGTGAAGCAGTAGATTAATGAAGTAGTGTCGTTTGGAAAGCAGAATGAATTAGAGTGGAGTATAGTGCAAATGGAAGTAAAGAGCAATGGAGTGGATCGAGTGAGGTTCATGAAACAAAATTTAGTGTGGTAGAGTGGGACTATGTTGAGTGGAGTGGGTTTGTGTTGTGATGGATTAGGAAAATACAAAAATACAAAAATACTGTAAATCCACCAAAAAGTTCAGATATTGTTGTTGAATGGCCATTCATATGATTGTACTAACTTTTGTACATTTTATTGACTTGAATTGTTCATTCTATTCTCAAAATTTTTAGCAAAACTTGTTCAGAAATAGTTTCACTAAAATTTTAAGGACAGAATAAACAATTAAAGTCAATAAAATATACAAAAGTTAGTAGGACCGTATGGCAATTCAACAACGTCTGAACTTTTTGGTGACCGTAACACTATTCACCATGTGAGAGCCTATCGCTGAAAAGGTGGATTATTACGAATTTTAGAGGTCTCCCAACCCTTGTAATGCTTTATAATTACTGTAGATTAAAGTAGCCCTTTTCAGCATATTAAAAATGTTACCTATTGGGTCTATCCAGATGCCAACATCTTTGATATCAAGCTTGAAATCTAGATTCTTGAGTTTCTCATCATCTTGCTCTGTTGCCATAGTAACATCATTGTGGACAATGTTTGCTAATAATGTTGCAGCAGAATCATTGTCATTCATGACCTTTCTGAGATGGTTGGCTGTTGCCACAGGATTTTCCTTTATTTCCACAGTGATGCTGGATCCTTCACTGTTCGTAAATATGTTGGACTCTTCGCCATAAATATATCCTTGTAAATCTGAAAACTAAATATTCATTGTCATCATCAACATCATCATCATCATCAACATCATCATCATCATAATCATCATCATCAACATCATTATCATCAACAACATCATCATTGTCATCATCAACATCAACATCATTATCATCAACATCATCATCATCATCATCAACATCATCATCATCATCAACATCATCGTTTGCATCATCAACATCATCATCATCATTTTATATTTTTGTCAATAAATTCATAGGTTAATGAAAGTGTATTTTTGAGTTTTTTCTTAAATACCCTAAACAAAATTCAATCATTTTTCTATTAAGGGCCATACAACATATTTTTTAACAATCAAAAATCCCGACTTTTTTTTTGAAATCCCGACTTTTTTTTTGAAATCCCGACTTTTTTTTTTGAAATCCCGACTTTTTTTTTTGAAATCCCGACTTTTTTTTTTTTTGAAATCCCGACTTTTTTTTTTTTTTGAAATCCCGACTTTTTTTTTTGAAATCCCGACTTTTTTTTTTTTTTGAAATCCCGACTTTTTTTTTGAAATCCCGACTTTTTTTTTTTTTGAAATCCCGACTTTTTTTTAGCCTGCGTAGCACGGCGCTTGGGGAAGGGGAGGAGGAAGGGGAGACTGACTGGGGAGGAGGGAGAAGGGAGGAAAAGAAGTTTTTGACTTATATATAATTTGAGACATATTTGTTTACATTCCGATATTTCCATACATTACATCTTTAGTTATTTCGCTTTTTTTCATCAGTTATTAGTCTATTATCTTTAAATGTGATACACAGACATTAAATTCTAGTATTTACAAGATATTTCTTGGGGTTTTGACTAGTTATATAGTCCTTTTTTCGGTGTTTTGCGTGCTGCGAGCGTCAAACTCGCTCGCTAAACAACACCGGTTCATAAACTATAACTAAAAAAGCCCTTGTAGCTTAGTCAGAATCGAAGAAACAACGCTCATGATCAACTGAGAATCGCTTATAACTCATCTAAACAGAGTTATCTTATTTTCTAACGATAATGAAAATATAAAGTATTTCAAAGCCGGAAATTCTACAAAACAATTCGCCTCACCTTCCCTCCCCCAAAGCGCCGTGCTACGCAGGCTAAAAAAAAAGTCGGGATTTCAAAAAAGAAAAAAAAAGTCGGGATTTCAAAAAAAGTCGGGATTTCAAAAAAAAAAGTCGGGATTCCAAAAAAAAAAAAAAGTCGGGATTTCAGCAAAAAAAAAAAAAGTCGGGATTTCAGCAAAAAAAAAAAAAAGTCGGGATTTCAGCAAAAAAAAAAAAAAAAGTCGGGATTTCAAAAAAAAAAAAAAGTCGGGATTTCAAAAAAAGTCGGGATTTTTGATTATTAAAAAATATGTTGCATGGCCCTTCCAGGGCTCCGTAGCAAACAGTAGTATGCATGGAATTTGGTTTTCCAAGCAATCACTTCCGTTCGCACGGTGGCTGGAAGCTGAACGAGTTAAACTTTCGAGCTGTATGCATCTTACATTTGTAAAAACATCCCAACATTATAATAAAGACCTCATTCATTCAGAACTCCACTAACCGCTATGAACATATTCTCGTTTTGCATTTCACGGTGTAATTTACTTGTTAGATAAACATCGCGGGTTAATTAATATCCTCGCCGGTAGCTGAGCGATTACCGCAGCGAATGTAGTTCAAATTTTTGGACTTTTTATCTTCCTCTCTCGAACGATCTCCCAAGTTCTCTTGTTTTGTAGCTAGTCTAGATAATTATCCTACCTGACTCAAAACTTCGTGTTTGATAGTCTCTTGAACAAGAACGTCAGTTAAAGTCTTGAAATCTTGTACGAATCGATCGTTCTTGGCTTCACCGATTTTTTCTTCGACGAGTAAACTAAATAGTTCGTCTTGTTTTATCCATGTTCTTGCTATTTCGGCGGATTTCTCGCTTGCTCTGACTAAGACTCGAATGAGGTCTGCCATTTTGACTGAATGCAAGGAACGATTTTAGAATGGATGTAATATACTGATAGAATATTGATAGAATCTCTTGCCTTCCCTAACCAGACCTTCTGTTTACATTAGAACCCCTGGGGATTGTGGGTTTTTTTAAATATTTTTAAAAAGCACAGGCAACCCATCCGTCCTTTCACCTCCTTTCCTCTTCTCTCGTTCGTGGAGAAGGCAGATCTATAAAAGTTCTTTTATGGGGAAAAAAAAAAAAATGGAGAATGAAAGAGAGGAATTAAGAAGAAAAGAAAAAGAAATAAAGTGAAAAGGGAAGAAAGAAACAAGGACAAAATCTAGACCTTTTCATCAATGTTTTTTCATTTCAGACCACGGGTCATTCCGCTTGGGAGAGTCCTGAAGGGGTTAAATGGGAGGTGGGATTCGCCTTTTTTTTGGGCTAGGAAAATGGAATTTCATGCACTGGGACTGGGGTTTAGCCACTACTGGGATTGGGTTTTTGCAAAATCTCTAACTCTAACTCTATAACTCAGACTGAGGGTTTATAAGACTGAGGCTGGAATTTTGCAAAATTTTGGGCTGGGAAATGGGATTAGGACCCTCCCCCTCAGGACCCTTTCTTGAGGATAAGATTATTTGTTTCAGCTGTATCCATATGCATTTGTCTTCTCATGCGTAACCGTAAAACAAAGAAATCATACTATAGGGAATGACAAGTGGTCTGTAATGGGAAAATACAATATTGGGCTTGCTGTGGATTGTGCGCCCTGCTTACCAGGAACGCCTGGCAGGTTTGTAATGTGCTCAACTCAAAGCTGCAGTTTGCAGTTAGAAAGACGACGTTTTTAACGTAATTTAGGACATTAATTCCTTTTCCATGGAGTTCTAAATCTAAGAATGGCTTCTCGAGATATCAGAGAGTTTGAGAACCGCTTTTCAGACTATGATGGCACTTCAAAACTAGTTGCAGCAAGTGGACAGGTTTGTTTGTTTGTTTATGAATGAATGAAACTGCTGCTGTCTACAGAGTGTCTTAGATTGTTCTTATTTGATTGTTCTATTGTTCAGCTGGACGAGCCGTTTTACACCAGACTTAAACAAGGAACCCTGAAACTTTTATCAAGGTTTGAAGAAGGATTTGAAGATGAGCGTAACGACCATGACTACTCAGTTTATACTGGAACTGGAGGTATTTTAGCCTTTGTCATAGCTGTCTAATATTTAGCCATTTTTTGCTATCCACCTATCGTTTTTCATATACCTAAGTAAAATGAAGAAGGAGACAAGAAAAGAGGTGAAAATTTTGAGTCATCACTGAGCCAATTAAGTTGAGTTTGAAGTTTTTAACCAGAGACTTGGAGGCTACATGTATGATGAACTCCTGGGGAACATTTTGTTCAAAGTTTGCAAAGGTTCCCTTCCCTCCCCTCCCTCACACAAACATGCATGCACATGCTTGGCATAAAATTTTGCAATATTTAGCAAAATTTTTCTCCTTTGATGAGATTTTACTGAAGACAAATAGTGTGTTTTGTCCGTTTTCACTTGTATTGTTGTTGTTTCAGGTGTTGCTTTCCTTTTCATGCACCTAGCAAGGACACTCTTCAAAGATGAACCCATAAAGAAGGAAGAATACTTGAATAAAGCTTTAGAAATATTGGAGATTGGTGATCATAATTTAAGGGGACGAAGGTGCACATTTCTCTGTGGTGATGCTGGTAAGGATTTACAAAATATTTGTGCAATATTGACATTTCCTTTTAATATCTACTCCGATAATCTTGTTATCTTGTTATCATTAATGACACCACAAAGTACAGCGTGGTGCAGCTTAATGGGGTTGAACTGAAAGCATGCAAAGGCATCATGGCAGCTCCTATACAGTCCATGTACCTGTATGACCCCAGATCACAGCCCTAACCAGTTAGGATTAGTTTGAGAGAAGGGATGAAAAACCAGAGAGCCGGGAAAATCCTCGGAGTCAGAAAGAGAACCAACCAACTCAGCTCACATGGGGTGACTGGGATTTGAACCTCAGGATCTGGAGGGGGAGGGGTTCATCCAAACCCCCTAAACCACAATAAAAACCCCAAAATGACCCTATGAACCCCCTAATTAGTCCAATATAAAACAATTTTTTAACTCCCCAAATATTGGCAGATCAACCCCCTCCCCCCTCCTCCACCTTGCCAAAATCCTGGATCTGCCCCAGGGCATGTATAGCAGTTCACAGGGGCATTCTGATTTGACAGTACAGTATGTGACATGCAGTATGTGTCTTCCAATAGGTATTCTTGCCCAGTTGGCAGTCCTTTACTCCAATTTAAATAAACCAGAAAAAAGTAAAAAATGTTTGACCAGGTTGGAGAGCATGTGCGACAGAGTTTGCAAAGACCATTCTTTACCAGATGAAGTGCTGTATGGTAGATCTGGATACTTGTATTCCCTGTTGTATGTACAGCATGAGCTAGGACAGGACAAGATAAAGGCAACTACAATGAATGAGGTATTAACTGAATTGAATAGACTAATACCTTCAAATTTTATCCAACACCCTTTGGGGAGAAGATACAGCATTGCTAACTCACAGATCGAACCAAAAAAACACAACCTTTGGGCTGATCTAAGTCAGGGCACAGCTAACTCACAGATCGACCCTGAAACAACCTCTGAGCAGATAAAAGTCAGGGCATGGCTTTCAAAGATCAAAACCTGAAGCAATTAACCTCTGGGCTGTTCTAAGTCAGGGCATAGCTACCTCAGATTGAACCCTGAAACAACCTCTGGCCTTGTCAAAGTCAGAGCATGACTTTTGTGTTTAATGGAAATGATTGGTTAATTATTATTAATCTTACCATATAATTTAGTGTGGACATAAGAGATGTGTTGTTATATAGGTGTGCTCTGCTATCATAGCCTCAGGTCAAAGGTTAGCCAAACAAGAACGTCACACATCACCAATGATGTACATGTGGCATGAGAAACACTATGTTGGTGCAGCACATGGTATTGTCGGCATACTGTACATGCTGTTACAGGTATGGAACTTATCTACCAATGAAATGACGACGACGACAACGACGATGATGATGATGATGATGATGATGATGATGATGTTGATGATGATGATGATGATGATGATGATGTTGATGATGATGATGATGATGATGACGACGACGACGAGGATGATGATGATGATGATGACGACGACGACGATGATGATGATGATGATGACGACGATGATGATGATGATGATGATGAAGATGGTGATGGCAATAGCAATGGAGATGGATGGTGATGATGATGATGTTGGTGAAGGTTATGATGATTGTGATGATGATAATGGTGATAGTGATGTGATGATAATTGTGTTTATGATAACAGTGATGATGAAGATAAGGGTGATGGTGGTGGTGGTGGTGATGCTGATGATAATGATGAATGATAATTGTGATGATGAAAATAATGGCGATGTGATGATGATAATGGTGATGATGTGATGATGGTAATGGTGATGTGATGATTGTGATGATGATGATGAAGATAATGATGATGGTGGTGGTTATGCTGATGATGGTGATGATGATGATGATTAATGATGATGATGATTGTCATGATGATAATGATAATGTTGATGGTAATAAGATAATATCTGATAATGAAAATGATGTTGGTGATGCAATGATTCTTTCCCCTTGGACATGTTTCCGGCCTTAGGGCACTTCTCTCTGGATATGGTGGGAAATCTGTTCTTCAGCAGTCGCTTGAAGTCCGACATCTTAATCATCATTCATCTAATAATAATATTTATTGAGGATACTCCAATCCCGAAATTAACATGTCACGAAAATTTTATTTTATATGACATATTATATTGTATATAACATATAACATTGTATATTAAGAACATTACCTTGTGTCTTCTTCAGGCTCGATCAACTCCAGCAGTCCAGTCCAATCTTGCGTCCATTGAAAGAAGCATAGACTACCTATTGACGCAGCAATTCTCATCAGGGAATTTCCATTCTTCCCTTGAAAATCCAACAGACAAGTTGGTGCATTGGTGCCATGGTGCTCCTGGAGCTGTTCACCTCATGCTCAAGGCTTACAAGGTACAGCTGTACTACTGTACATATGATAATGAATATTGGTTATCATTTAGCATATCTTGATAAAGATAACGACAACTTTGAGTTTCAATGTGCACCTTTACCTTTACCATTGTCGGGTTTCATATCGAGGGAAGGGACTGGGGAGACCAGACAACTGTTGGCCAGGCTGGATAAAATGAACATTTTTAATACATGTAGTTTTATGATACCATTGAGCTCAACTAATACAGCTCAGTTTTGAACAAAAAATCAGTGGGAAATGGAGATATTCATGGCATCTTTTCCAACCAACTGGATGACTTAGCCCAATATTTGTAATGTTCCAACTGTTGTAGGTGTTTGGTAAAGACAAGTACCTGACATCTGCCGTCAAGTGTGGTGAGGTGATCTGGAACAGAGGTCTTCTGAGGAAAGGTTATGGTATATGTCATGGAGTGTCTGGTAATGCATATGCCTTCCTGGGCTTGCACAAAGCTACTGACTCACACAAGTACATTCATCGTGCCATCAAGGTATTACTAATCATTCCATCAGTGCTCGACGTATTTACTCGATTAAGCGCCGCCCCCGATTAAGCGCCGCATATGATTACAAAATATCAAAGAGCGCCGCCCTAGAATAAGCGCCGCATTCATTCACAACAATGCGATGCTTGAACGAAGCATCAACACACTGAATAGACCATTTCACGGTTGTCGTCGCTCAACCTCAGCCTCGATAGCGTGTAATTTATTCTTTAGAATTCGACTAAAGCCCGTGGAAGTTTTAAGTGTTTCAATAAATATTTTTGAAAGCGCTCGTGCATCTCGAAAATGGTCTATTGTTTGATAATGTGTACATTCCTTAAATTACCGTGAGCTTTAGTCAAATTCTAAAGAATATATTACACACTATCGAGGCTGAGGTTGATCGACGACAACCTTGAAATGGTCTATTGTTTGATCTAAACCAGCCTCGGAAATTTAATTTTCTGGGTTACAATGTTTTCCAGTTCGAAGTGGCTATATTTCATTGCTTTTAAAGAGTGCCGTCCCCGAATAAGCGCCGCCTCCGAATAAGCGCCGCAACCGAAACACTAAAAACTTCAAAGAGCGTCGCGGCGGTTTATCAAGTAAATACGGTGTCTGGAGCTCGAGGTTCTTATTCATTTTCTGCAGGGACTGCGTAGAGGTTAAGGGGGGGGGGGGATGTCCCCACTTTTTGCTAATATCTACGAACTTTTTCAAGTCTCAGCCCCCTCCAATCTTTATACTGTCGATCCTCCACTAACGGCAACCTCCACACAATGGCCACCTCTACCCAACGGCCAGGAAATTTTGCCCCGGTTACCAATGAGTTTATAAACCGGCAATAGCCACCTCACTACAATGGCCACAAAATTTTGTTCCGATGGTGTCCGGTTGTGTAGAGGTTCGACTGTAGGGTAAAATAATTGTCACACACTATGTTTCAACTGTTAGTTTGCAGAATGGTGTTTAGATTATGGCAAACATGGATGTCACATTCCCGACACACCTTTCTCCTTGTTTGAAGGTATGTTATGTCTGAACACATCCGTCACCTCGGCAGATTTTTACACATTGGTCGTTTTAAACAAATTATGGAATTTTAGTTGAGTTTTAGTTCCTTCCTTTCTTTCTTTTCCTCCTTTTCTTTTCTTTTTTCTCTCCTGCTTTCCTTCCTTCTTTCTTTAATCATTACCACTGTTTTCATTGCTACGAGACAACAGTCGCGACCGTAAACTTGTTGTCTTATAGAGAAGTCGGGCAATAGACTACTGTCAATCAAATTGTTCAGTGCCTTTACATACTCACGACTGTTGTCTCAATCAGGGCATAGCAATGGAAACAGTGGTATTTTCCAGTCAATATACTTTGTTCCACGCCATGAGAATAGCAGTTATTACGGATGCATGCAAATGAGATGCAAATGAGACAACAAGCATTGTATCGACCCGATAGCCTCACTTGTATGGTTCTTAAAACAAAGAATATCTCATTGCGGGCTGAACTGTAATAACAGCTATTATTGTTCTTCTTCCCAGTGTTATAATGTCAGTATTGCTGAATCAGTTCAATCAGTATAGACCTCTTGCAGCACTTCGGAATGCAGCTCAATTTGGAGAATAAAACAGTAGGTTTCCAAATCTCAGGAGATTAAAAATATTTTGTTTTGTCCTCCGAATTGAGCTGCTTTGACGTCACGTGCAAGAGGCCTAAAGCGGACGAATTTTTTTTTTATAAATTAAACATTACCATTGTTTTAACAATAGTTTTTGCGACTTTGCTTCGTTGGATTATCCAATAGACTAAAACCACATTTCATTCTCTAAAGGAATGGCAGGCACCGTCTACTTTCTCGTCGATCTACTAGTGCTAGGCTCTTCGCTCTTCCCAGCATTCGAGTTCAAGGAATAAAAGAATGCGCTAAGAATACTTCAGCAGACTCGTACCCAGTCTTAATACACTGAGAACTCACTAAATCCTTCCCATCAAGCACAGCGCGAGTAAGAATAAATAGCGCAAAGTAAGAAGCGACTGGGTACGAGTCTGATACTTCAGTAGAATAAGAACGAACTGCTAACCGTTATTTCATTTGTGCTCATGCGAGTTAACAAGCACTTGCTAACAAATCCTGCAAGACCGGACGAGAACGAAATAATAAGAAGCTTATAACATAAGATATAAATTATATCCAGATAAACTATTGGTGTATATTAGACTTTTGGCTTTAAAAAGGCAGTAATCAAAAGAAGAAAGTGATATAAAGTTTATGGATATTACGTACACTTAGTTTTAAAACATGTGCGATAAACACGTTAAAGTAGACAAGCTGAATAAATCGTTGTTCAATGCATGATGATGATGTAGTTATGGTGTATGGTGGTATAGACCCCTTGCACATGACGTCAAAGCAGCTAAATTTTGAGGACAAAACAAAAGAATTTCAATCTCCTGAGAATTGGAACCCTGTTGTTTTGTCCCCTAATTATAAATTGAGCTGCATTCCGACGTGCTGATAGGGGTCTAGTCTAATTGAGTAAAATAGACCCAAGGGTTACGCAATGCTTGATGGTTTCATAAGCATGGAACCGGGTCGAAAATGATATGGTTACAGAGTGTTCACACGAGAACGGTATGACGTATTAGTATCAGACAGCGTTTCCAAAATATCACGGTTTCATTACATATTAGAGCTGTTCTCATAAACCCGTGAAATACACTTTAGCGTATTACACTCTACTTCACTCTGATTCTTTTGTTTTCTATTGTGTTTTTTTTTTGTTGACTATTACATTTTAATAAGCACAGTTGTGATAAGAGGGTAAATTTTACACCGTAAAAAATAAGAAAGATCACTTACTGACGTTTCGGACGCTAGTCCTTCGTCGGAGTTCTCTCTTTTACTCCGACGAAGGACTAGCGTCCGAAACGTCAGTAAGTGATCTTTCTTATTTTTTTACGGTGTAAAATTTACCCTTTTATCACAACTGTTTCATTAGAAACACCGACGCAGCCCACACTAGCTTACCGCTAGTTATCATCTCTTTAATAAGCACACTTTGTTTCACGGGTTAATGAGAACAACTCTATACAACCGATGTCGTGTAAACGCAAGACAACCGAGTAGAAAATAACACGGTTTGAAATGAAACCGCGTCCGTGTAAACGGGTCCTCAAACAACTACCTGACGTAAACCAATTTCATTTTATGAACAGCATTTTAAGATATGTTGGGACACGTGACTTGCCGTCTTTCGATTCTCGTGTTTTTATTGTGTAATTCAATTTTAAGTTAAAGATTTCTCATTCATCCACCAAGCCTAATGACGAGGTTTCTATCACAAACGGCTCGTCATTCAAATGAGTTCCAAACGAAAAACAGTTCCCGCCGCCACCAAACACCACTATCCTCTGTGGGTCGATCTGGACACTGGTGTGATTATGAAGCATCAATGGAGAATGACTGGGACATACCTGAAGATAGAAAAAAAAACAGTTAAGTTGTTTGCTATGCGTATTTGCTACGTTAGAGTGTGTAGCTAGCAAGCTACGGTGGCAAATACTGTAATGTGCATCTCTCTTTCTCAGTTTCTATACATTTACTGTATTGTTGACCCAAATGCCTCGACTTGAAACAATTGTTTGAAGGCAATAGAGTGTAATTCTGATATATACTATTGGATAATACGTTTTTCATGGTTTTACTGTGTTTACCCTAGTAATACGTTGTAACTTACCGGTAGTGCTAACGAACTGCTTGTGAGGAACGTCAAGTTAACGACCGTAATGGATGGGCTTCCTGTGGTGTAGGGATCGATTCCACCAATCAAGACAAGATTGCCATTGATCACGTGGGATGTATGAGAATATCTAGAGAAACATTTCAATAACAGATTAAAGTAGGATGGTAATAAAGAAGATTGTGTTACATTTGACAAGAATTTTTTTATTTTATTTATATGAACCTGATGATGGCGTCAAGATGACGACGAAACGTTGTTCAACTTTCTTTTCCCTTATTTTTCTTGTCAAAAGTAGGATTGGGTTGGACATAACGTTTATCTATTTAACTGAGAAATAATACTCAAGAAAAAAATCGCATGGACTAAATTGACTGGGAATCAGTATCGTTTCTTCCCGTCTGTTCTCTGTCAAGAAAGGCTGGGTTTTCAGTGGGCGAATTCAGTACCAAAACCGGCCAACTCTTCGTGTTTTGGTTTGATTGTTTTTGCGTCTTTTCGATACTTGCAATGGCAGCTGAATTCGTCCAAAGCTCTTTGAAGAAGCTCGATTCACCATTTCCCATATATAGGTTTACTGGTTAAACACAAAGAATACAATCAAGGCTGCAAGGTAGTTTCAAAGGATTATTCAAATTTGAACATTACAGCATCGATTGAATGCTTTGTGTTTGACTAGTGAACCGATGTTTGAAAAATGGTGACTAGACTTTTCCCAAATTCCCCTGAGTGACCACGAAACAATGGCTCCAAGTCCAGGTGGATGTGTTCATGCATTTACTGTATTTCATTATCAAACAAACCTCGACTTGGAACCATTGTTTCGTGGTCACTCAAGCGGATTCAGGACTGAAAGGTCTATTGTCTTCTGAAACCCTGAAGTCTGGAGCTGTTTTTGTGGATCAAGTGTTTATCAGACTGTAAGCGATCCATGTTTTAATTCATTTCGTAGGAATTCTTACCTTGGTCTTAAAGGTGGAGTTACCGTCAAGGTATTCAGTGTAAAATCCTTCGAAAATCAAAATAAAAGAACAAAAGCTGAATCAACAACATATTCGAGAAACTCTACGATGTGATTCGTTCATTATCATCCGTATCAAGTTTAAACTAGTTATACAGTATGTGCATGCTTTCATGCTTTTAAGGAAAACAAACTAACAAGAGAACAGTAGATATATTACTTTTAAACAACAAAAAAAACACACTTAACAAAACGTTTACACTGCGAAACTTACCACAGTGTCAATGGTTTGGAGTAAATTTAGAGCATTAGAATTTTCGTCCAGTCCCCCGGCCAGTATCACGTGACGGCTCCATAGACAAGCTGTGTGCGAGTGACGAGGGACTGCGGGCTCACCTTGTAGCTTAACCTTCGAGAAATAGACCGTTTTAGAATTAGTCAAATATTGGGGTAGTCTCATTCATTTAGCGCCAAAATGTTCAAAAATGAAGTAAAGAATGCACAACTTCAACAATAAAAAACTTTAAAATTCCACGAAAGGGACCACGAAACGCATGAATCATCAAAATAACTCCGGATCCATAAGAAACTGAGGCTAACCTTAGGTAACAGAATTCAAACTGAAGCATTCAACATTTCTTTATATGTTCAAGTTTTATCGACACCTTGAAACAAACTTTGGGCTGATCAAAGTCAGGAGTCGAGCTGGAATTTAACGTGCTGTAAGTATAAAATACTAGAAAATTATTTACTCCACAAGTAAAAAGCCGCTGATATAATAAGCGTCGATTTTAAGTTGCTACTTGGACGAAAATCGCTCAAAATTGGAAACGATCCAAAACTAATCTGAAGGAATCTAAGAGATTTCAATAATCACTTGTTTAAATAACTTCTTCATAGTCAAAGGAAAAGGGTGAGAATTTTACGTTTTTCCTCGCCCCTCATTACAAACATTCGGCTTAAGGAGAATGGGTCGAGTGAGGTATGACGTAATTTCCTCAACTCGAACCATAAAACTCCTGGTTGACTCCTGGTTAGTATAAATATGCAAAGTTTAACAAACTGGTGAAAACTCTTCTGGCAAAACCCTATCAAAAGAAAATGTATGCTCGAAAAGACGCTTACTTGAGTAAAACCACTGGCATTTATGACTCTTTATCGGTGAGAAAAAAGAAGTTATGGAGACCGCGAGTTTTTGCTTTTAAAGTCATTAAAACCTACTTTTTTCGGCCAAAAGTCGCTTAAGACGTAAATTTATAGCTGTATATATCAGCCTTATTTCTTATTATCAAAGTGCATGTAAAATTTTGAACTATTTTCGTCCAAGTACCACTTTAAAAACAAGTCATGTGGATCCCACCTCGGTTAACACAGTTACACATTATGATAGCGTTTATGAGAACATTTTAACGTAAAGGGCTCGTAACTGGATTTTTATTGGTCAATATCTTGGCATGGATCGTTTATATGGTTGTACAACATTTTTTAAATCCAACATTGCGGATAAAAGACTATTTTTCTTACAATGACCGCGAAGCTTCCTTAAACGACGGACGAATGAATCAATCTTACTTGCCTATTCACGACCCTGTTGTTATGCCATACGGATTTAATAATACTCGTTTTCTATTCATAATTATTGTATCGAGTTCACTAAGTAACATACACAAAAGAAATGCTATTAGAGAAACTTGGGGAAGAGCTGAAAACTGGAATTGTTTTGGTAAGGTACCACCGGTGTTGAGAAAGCGTTCATACAGAACGGCTTTCGTCATTGGGACTTCATCATCACAAAAGATCACAAAAGAAATACGAAAGGAAATAACTGAAGACAATGACATATTACTTGGGAGTTTCGAGGACTCGTACAAGAATTTAAACTTGAAAGTATTTATGACTTTAAAATGGTCTCTGTCGATTGACTGTAAATACATTTTGAAAGCTGACGATGATGTTTATGTAAATGCACCACTGTTATCTATGTGGCTCAACAACAAAAATTCAAGAATTCCTAAAGATCTTTACTCTGGTTTTGTGATCCGGAGGGATGGTCCAAGTAGGAGAAAAACCTCAAAATTTTTTATAAGCCATCGTTTTATATACCCTCAGAACGCATTCCCATCATGGTGTATTGGACTGTCGTACATTCTCTCGCGTGACCTAGCGTCACGCATCCTTAACGCAAGTCGCGTGATCCTGCCATTGTGGATTGAAGATGTTTACATGGGAATGTTGGTTTACTATCTCGGAGTGCGACCGTTAAGTAATAAAGGATTTCGTCTTCGTTTAAACCCTGTAAGCTCTAAAGAACTACACAGTTTTAATGAATGTTTTTTCTTGAATACTTTTACTTATGGACACAAATTAGGACGAAAAGAGATGGTCTATATTCATATTTCGGAAAATGAATTCAAGGAGTAATAGTCAGTTGGTTTTTCAATGTCTATCAAAAGATTTAACATTCACGATGAGTGTCGTGGTTCCTTTACTATTGCTTTCGGTTACTGGGAGTGCTATTTGTGTAGGAGTTTTTAGATGGAGCAGATGGATTATGCTAAAGAGAACAACTGCAACTGGTCAATGATAGAGGGAGAGATGGATGGATGGATGGATGGGTAGATGGGTAGATGGATGGATGGACAGGTGGGACGGATGGGTGGATGGATGGATGGATGGATGGATGGATGGATGGATGGATGGATGGATGGATGGATGGATGGATGGATGGATGGATGGATGGATGGATGGATGGATGGATGGATGGATGGATGGATGGATGGATGGATGGATGGATGGATGGATGGATGGATGGATGGATGGATGGATGGATGGATGGATGGACAGGTGGGACGGATGGGTGGATAGATGGATGGATGGATGGACAGATGGATGGGTGGATGTATCGTATATTATCTATTACATAAAATCCATCATCCCTACCTCCTCCCACTTGTTGTCTGTGACATTCAATATATAACAGTCACTGAGGGCCATTAGTGTTGGTGTTCGTCCTCCAAAGATCAGAACCCTCTCTTTTTCCTCTATGAGAAAAGACAGAAATAAATCAAACAATAAAGATAATAAAAACATAACACACTAGCTTGGCTTTACTCGACGTCACTTCCTGTCGCATGCGGAATAGACCTTTTTTTTTTTGCGTAATGTTTTCCCATTTCAGACCACGTGTCATTCTCTTGAGAATAAAATATTTTTGGTTTGAGTTGCATCCATATTCATGTGTCTTCTCATGCGCAACCGTTAAACAAAGAAATGATACTCTAGGGAATGACACGTGGTCTGAAATGGGAAACTATTACGCCCAAGGTAAAGAGGTCAATTGTGTGGTTGGTTTTGCTTCTCACCATGATCCAGTAGTAATTTAGTAGCTGTGTGCCTCCATCTTGGAACCGGTCCAGATCCCTGTGGATTCAACGAAGTCAACGTGCAAACTGATCCATCTTTGTTATAAACCTTGGTTTTACAATCAGTGACATGACGTTCAGCGAATCCTTCATTATCACTCATTAATGGAAGTTTGATATCTGATTTTCGTTCAACTATATTATTCAATGAACTGGTTGAGTTTGAAGTATCAAAGTCTTGTCGAGAAGTAGGTTGTTGGTCAAGAGTTTTATCAGAAAGTAAATTGTTTTTGACACTGGAGAGCGTTTTAAGTTGCTCGAGTTTTAATATACAAGTCGTGGTGCAGGGTTTGTTGGGTGAGGTCCTTCCACCGTACAGAAGGATGGAATTGTCATCGAGTAATGTTGAAGAATGGAACATTCTAGAACCTGAAATGAAATATAAGTTCTGTACATCATTCTCATCACCATCACCATCACCACCACCACCACCGCCGTCTTGGACATATTTCCAAGATGGCACCTAATTCTTCCCCTAAATCAGTCCCACAATGCACTGTAATGCAAACTCGACCCAGTCTTTTATTCAACCTAAAGTATTTTTTCACGTTGGTAAAAAAATCACGACATTAGGTACATTCACGTTACACGACATCCACTAACCAATCATAGTACGCAACATAACTGATTAACCAATGAAAATGCTCGAACACGGCACGACCCATTTTTGCTAGTCTCCTTGGTCACACTTACCAATCCAGTCATCGTCTGTGAATATTGCATCATTACATTGCCAAACGTCTGGAAAGAAAGAATTAATTAGGTTAGTAAAAAAATGAACAACATTGCTTCAACGTTGACCTCTGTGACCTGGTCATCAAGGTTAGGACCAACTGTCATAACATAGGTCCTTCAAAACCTTGTCTTCAAATTTTATCGATACCCTGAAACAACCTTTGGGCTGATCAGAGTCAGGGCGTGGCTAACGCACAGATCGAATTGAAATTTAACTTTTTACGTTTTGCGGAAGGAGGAAAACCGGAGAAAAAACCCTCGAATCAAGGGAGAGGGTTAACAAACTCTCCTCACATGCAGTGAGGCTGGGTCCAGGAATCGAATCCTAGACCACAGAGGATAGAGGCAAGTGGATTATCGCTACGTCACCTTTGATAACCTTGACCGCTGTGCTTAGGTCTTGACATGGAAGTTATATAAAGGTAGGTAAAGATTTAGAAACACGGTCAAACCGTGCGAACAACGTGATGAAAGATGTTAGAAGTAGCAAAACTTTCTGCGACGAAACAACATAAACTCTTTGATTGCACATTTCGTCACCGCGGCCATGTTGGTGTTTTTTAACAAAAGATTTCTCATTAGCCTCCATTGTTAATACACCAGCATGGCCGCCATGTCTTTGTCATTTGACCCTCTTGGGAACGGCTGGAATCCATCAATAGCAGCACGTCGGAATGCAGCTCAAATTGGACAAAACAATAGGTTCAAATTTTCAGGAGTGAAATTTTTTTGTTTTGTCCGCGAAATTGAGCTGCTTTGACGTCATATAAAAGGGGTCGATAAGAAACGCTGATGATGGGAATATGCTTCAAAAAACTAGGAAAAGTTTTACCTGTCTCTTTATGTAATATATTGATCCCTTTTAGCCTCATGTGTTTATTGTTGAGTTCACCAAATCCACCAATAATCATCACGTGTCCACCCGGCAACAACGTCGCACTGTGTCCATATCTGCGAGGATGATATCAAGAATAATTTAATAATGAAATGTTGTACCTCAAAAAAATAAAAAATAAAAAAAAGTAAAAAAAATAAAAAAAACTCAAGCTTTCGGACTAACCGTCCATCATCAGGAGAACTGGAACGGTAAAAAGAAACTCAGACAAGGCATTCAATCGAGGCTGCCAGGTAGTTTTAAAGGATTATTCAAATTTGAGCCTTGCAGCCTCAACTGAATGCTTTGTCTGTGACCAGTGAACCAATGTATGGAAAGTGCTGAATAGCCAACTTTCGATACTCTGGTTGAGTGACCACGCACAAAACAATTTAAAACGAGGCTCCGGAGAAATAAAATGACGTCAAAGAAGCTCAATTTGGAGGACAAAACAAAAGAATTTCAATCTCCTAACAATTGGAACCTATTGTTTTGTCCTCCAAATTGAGCTTCATTCCGACGTGCTGCAAGGGGTGTATATAAGGATTACTTCATTGTTACATACCTTTGAAGCTTGTTTTTTGTTGCTAATGGTAACGGAGTTGGAATTACGATCGTTGGTTCTTTGACCACAGCACTATTACACTCTTTCTTATCTTAGAAAAAAAAGGTTGTTTGTTCATTGGGTGACTGAGTGGACTGAGGGTAAGGGGGAGGGAGACAATGAACGGACGAACGAACGAACCCACAGACGGACGGACGAGCGAACGAACTTAATCTTAATTTGGTCACAAGGAAGCTTACCATTTTTTTCTGAAAACATTTGTTGTGAAATCTTCTTACAATCTCCCTTGAAAGCCGCTAAGATAATATAATGGAAGCACTTTAAGTCCCATTCCTGAGGAATGAAAAAATTAACAATCAATCGCAAAGGAAGATATACTAGGCCAGTTATCTGGTGGGTTCTGTTCTGAAACAATCTAAAAGTATGGCAACACATTGGGTTGGCGAAAGGGGATTGTAGACGGTAGACGGTAGACGGTAGACGGTAGACGGTAGACGGTAGACGGTAGACGGTAGATGGTAGATGGTAGATGGTAGATGGTAGATGGTAGATGGTAGACGGTAGACGGTAGACGGTAGATGGTAAATAAGGCCATGGAACACTCTTTGATCACACAAAGACTGTTTGGCTCAGTTGCCTGGTTGGGCACCGGTCTGTTCTGTTGTGCGGGAGGTTGGAGTGCGGAGTGCAGGAGGGTTCAAATCCCCACGACCAGACCCACACTCAGAGTCTTGAAATATCTGAGTAGATGGTGCTGCCTTTGTTAACAGAGCCGATTTATTGTACTCAGTGCTTAAGGAAGACATTTGTATCTTTTTCTCTGATGGTTATCAAACAGACTACAAACCTCAAACTCATCAAATGGTTCTATTTGTTGTACACGTTGATGTTCACCAGTAGGCAGAGATTTGTAGAAGGAAACCATGTTTTGATATTTTACCAAATCCCATCCCTATAAGTTTAAAAAACTACATAAGCAAAAAATTATCAAATGAAATGAAGGAAAGAGGGAGTGTGTGGGAGAGGAAACAAGAAGCATAGAGAGGGAGTAAGTGGATGGGAAAGTGGATAGATGGAAGGATGGATGTTTGAGTGGTTGATGGATGGGTGGCTGAGTGGTTGATGGATGGGTGGCTGGCTGGCTGGATAGTTGGAGAGACAGACAGATGCGCAGGCAGACACCTTCTTTTACCTGTTTCTTGTATCGCTCTATTTGGGCTTCAGGTGTTGGGAATTCTGTAATGCTACGTAATGGAGAACCAACTTGGAGAAAGTGCTTCATCCTTAAAAAAGAAATATTGGACTATTATACTACAAGTAATAAATTTTAGGTTTTAAGTTAAACAGAACTGTCAATATTCCCTTAGAGTAATCTTTCCAAAATGTCTAATAAACAATTTTAATAATAGACCCTTGGCTATTATCTTGGGTGTAATGTTTTCCCATTTTAGACCATGTGCCATTTTCTTGAAAAAAATATTCTTTCTTTTTTGATAGGAACCAGAAGGAGGGAATAAATTATGCTCATCACTAACAATCATATTAAGCAGAAGGAATTATGTATATTACATGAATCTAATTAAATATATTAATTTTCTACATCATGAAATGGTACTTACATAACAACACCAAATGGGTCATCTGGGAAAACCTAAAATGTTCAGTATTAGACCTATATCAGTAAATGAGAAGATATGCAGGGTATATGTTGATATATATTTAGCAGTTTTAATCAGACCTACCTGCTCATAAGAGATGAAAACAGCAGAAGAAAAATATTTAGCTGCCCAGTTGATGACACAAGAAGAGCTGTTTAGAAAAGTGAAAAAAGAACAGGTGCAGAACATCTGTTACATAAAAAATGTCTGTCTGCAATACTTAGTTTCACATAACAAATTTTATTGAACTCTGAAACCCCTTTAGTACCTTTTAGCATCTAGATAACATAGTACAACCTCTGACAACAGAAGCGTAGGGCAAGATTTATCAATGCTGCAGTTGTCCAAGATCTTTTCTAGACTTGGAAGGTCCTTTAAATTACATCCAACAAGTGTGTATTTATCTGTATGCAAACCTGTAAAAACACACAATAATAAAAATTAAGAGAAATAGTAAAGGCTGTTAACATATTAGCACCATCAAACTCACCTTCAACTCCAGGACAGCTCTGGTTTTCAGTTCCTACTGCACTGTGCAGTGATGGTTCATTTTTGATGAAAGATTTCTTTATCTTTACAACATCTGGATAATCAACCTGTCAAATTTAATCATTAAAAATTGATGAAGGACTTTCACTGAACACTCCAGATTTGGCTAAAATTAAATGTGAGCTTGAGCTTGCCACACTCGAGCAACCATTAGACGCACTATACTCAACCCTCAATATACCACCCTAATGATCACAACCCTCCACACAGGACCATAACAAAGACTCCGATTTTAAACAGTCAAAGTAATTCTATTTGGCAACAGGGACCACAGAGATGAAGGGACTATGGGTTATAGACTGACTTTTATATCTAAATTTTCAAGTCTCAACCCCTACCCCCTCCCCCCCATTTCTATTCTTGCTTATACTATTTTGTCTACTATATACTTTTCAAAATATAACCATTTCATTCATTCCCCCTTTCAAGGGTGCTCCATCATCCTTAGACAAATTAATTCCCTGAAATGTTTTTATCAAATCATACTCAGTGCTCAGCACACTTAACTCTACTGTATGTATGGCAAGTAAAAGTTATCTTACCTCATAAAATTTACAAGAACCTTGTAAAAGGCCTTCAGCATTAAATCTGAAAAATGATGTGTCAAAACCTGCCCCTAAAGAAATGACCTAAAAATGAAATTGAGTTGGACTTTTAGAAATTGTACAAAATATACCCCATTAACTGATGAAATCATAACATTAATATCATAATCATATAACAGTAATGTTGTCACACCTGTTTTTTCTCAAATTCCTTTGAGGTCAAGAATATGCGAAGCATGTTATCAACAGCCTTCATGCGAACATAATAACCCCTAAAGACGATAAAAATCATCATATTGAAATGTTATAAATGGTTTGACCATACAAATTTCAATTTAGATGTCTGCATTGAATTCCCACTTCACCACTAGATCTACTTTGTTTAATAGGCATAAATTCCGTTTTCTGATTTTAATATGTTGTGACAAACAACAATCTTATTCTCAAGGGAATGACCAGTGGTCAAAAATGCAGTATTATTATACTCAAACAAATTAGATCTTAGAGCTGGTATTAATAATGTATAATATTACAGAAAATGATTGTACATGTATCTCCCAAAGCTATAGGTACAATGTTACCAAAAGTCTTGGCACATAAAAATTATAACAATAATAATAATAATGGGAAGTTCTTATATAGCACATTTCACAATGTCTCAAATGAGGAGGATGTATGATTGTAGTGAAATATTTTTAACATGCCAAAATGTATATTTTGGCAGAGATTGTAGATTGGAATAACTTTCCTAGTTTTCATAATTCTCTAAACAATGATCAGGTAATTTTACCCTTCTTGCATATTCTGCTTTGTCTCGGAGTATCAAGTACTGCATTGCCGCCATGGTAACCCTGTTTCAATGAAGCTGGTTCTCACAACTCACCTATTGATCAATGGAGATCTTCTGGCATCTTTTGTCACAAAGTACTTCAGAAAATCATCTTTAAAGTAGCCTGCTTTGACCATGGAATATTTGCTGAGAATAGAACTGTCATTGGTACTCTGAACCTTTAATGCAGGACAAAATGACAACAACTATTATCCAAACTAAATGATTATGATCAATATACAATTGTGTAACTTATGCATGAGTCAATGTAAAGCCCGACCCCCCACCCCGGGACAAGGTGGGGATAAGTAGGGGAAATGTAGGGGATTTGAGGCCATATTCATCCCCCAGGGGGTTGGGGCTGGATAGCTTTGGTATCTTGTCCGTCCCCAGGGTAGGTGGGGATTCGTTATAAGCCTGCAGATGTTAAGCCAGCGGTAATTCATCTCAGTGATGGAAAAACATGGCGTCAGCTGAAAAGGTGAGTTCTTTGTGATTGCAAATGAAAATCCTTTGTCTTTTCATTGAATTGTTGACCATCCAAGGTTGAAACAATAAATACTGTTTAAGAGCTCATGTTTGCTTTTCTTTCAGAATGAGGAATAACAAAGTCTCATGCTTGATGGACCCTGGAAAAACAGTTTCTTCCATTTGTGCATGCATTTTTTCATCTATTAAAAGTTTGCATGCTGTAATTTTTGAAGTTCTGTCTGCTCTCATTACTTTATATTGATTTTTTGTCCCAAGGTGGTGGGGGTTTTGAAGCTAAAAAAAAGCCCCAGGGTCAGGGAAATTTTCCTCATTTGATAGCATGCTTTTTATAAATCCCCACCTTGTCCCGGGGTGGGGGGTCGGGCTTTACATTGACTCATGCATTATAAGCTTACTTATGAAAATTACTTTGTGGAAAATTATAAACATTAATACTTATGTTTATTTGGACTTGATTTGCAAAAATGTTTTCAAATTTCATGGAAGTCATGACTCAGGTGAGGGGTAGGGAGTATATATCCCCCTCTGCCTCCCCATCCGCCTAAAGTTAGGGCGACCCCAATGCTAGGGGAACAAGTGTTGACAGGCCGGCCGGGCGCCAAAATTATCGAGATAAGAGGCCAATAAATACATACATACCCTCTTTTGTGAACCACTCATGATTGTAAACACACCAACAACCTTACATAAAGTACTTCTACTCAAACACCAATTCAGCATTCAACTCCTCCGACGTTAAAACACGTGTCTTGGCCTTTTTCACGAAACTCTTCACTCCGTCCGCCATATTGGCCGTGACCTATTCCTGGAGACTGGTACGCAGGAGAATAACCGCTGACTAGCAGTATTTTGGGGCTCATTTCAGTTTGACTTCAGTTTCAGTTTCTCAGTCTTTTTATTTACGCAGTTTTTCCTTTTTCCGTCAAAAATTCATATTTTCTCCTATGAAATGCTTTCACCACTCATTTTATTCGTGGCGCTCTCCTTGGTTACAAACGCTTCGTATGGATTGGATTCATCATCACGGGTTCAACTTTTTAATATTTTCTTGAAACCTTTTGGTGTCAGCGTACTACAAGACGTCAGTGACCTTTTTACTCCAACATTAAATTGTACAAGACATTCACAGCAGCTACAAGGTTGTAACAGTACAGTGTTAAACCTCTTTAACAATACAACAAGAAGCGAGGCGACTTTAGTTAATTCTCTTTTAAAAAGTTGTAGTTCTGGGAGATTTAAATGTCTGCAACAACAGGTTAAAAAGAGTCTTGTACTACAGAAATGGTTTCGAAAAGTAAAGGTTGCTTTACATCAAGTGTGTTCGAATCAGTGCTGGAAAATATTTATGGCTTTTGAGAAAGATTGTATTCATTCTAAGGTATGGAGTACAGACATCATTATTCTTAGTTAATAATTTATACAGCCTTGTTATTGTTCCCTGCGTGTATCAGCATGGTCCAAACTTAATTTATCTTATATTTTATCCCATGTATTTCGTGCAGGAAGAATCAAAAACAGAAGGATTTACACTTGAAGTCTTGGATGCATTCTGTCATGAACCGAAAACATCTGGACATGGTTCATACTGCACCGACTATTTTGTAGATGGGTTATATGCCCAAGTTAATGATGAAGAGGTCAGAGTAACTCTTTTATTATACTGCATTTTTATTAATTAAGGTGTGGACAACCATGTGATTTTTCATGTGATGGTTGCATGTAATGTTTCAAAAATTAGATATCGTACAGTGTTATCACCAATGCGAGTTTATAAAAAGTAAAATATTTTTTTTAAGTATTTTGAGGTGATTCAGATTATTTTGGTTCTTAAATTTCAGGTCTGTAATGTAGCGAAAGCCATAGAAGATCAGCGATGTAGCAGCTCTTGCTACAAGGTATGTACTGTATGTATTTGATGTCATTAATAATATTATTATATCAAGCTGAGTCTTTTTTACAATAATTATACACATACAGTTTACACATACTTGCTGTTTTGGCTTCTCTGGAAGATGCTGTCATTATCAGCCACGAGAGATACCAAAGCCTGATGCTGAAACTGTACATGTATAGACTCAACATAATGTCAAACTCACACTACCTTAAACATGCTAGTGTATTATTAAATCTGATGAACCACAAGGCCCGTCCACACAGGTGATTTTTTTTTTGCGATTTTGAGATACAATTTTATGGTGACAGAAAATCGCAGCTAAACTGCAGTTCAATTTGAACATGCTTAAAACACATGTGATATCGTCGCGACATGAATTTCCAAACCACACCTCAAATTACTGTAAAACTTGCACCTCAAATTGCTGCAAAAATTGGACTTCAAATTGCTGCACCTCAAATAATTTGCTGAAAAAAATCACCCAATGCATGTGAATGGGGCTTAACATTAAGAATATAAATCTTATTTCATAATTTGGTAATGTTTGACACTCAGGGTCTTAAAATATCTGAGTAAAATCAAAGGTGCTAGCTGTGACTCTTTGCTTTATTAGAATATATCTGCAAATGGTTGGACATATGCAATGTCTCTGATGACCACTTAAAATACAGTAAGACAGTGGTCCCATCTCATTCAGAGATGTTAAACTCAGAGGGCCTAAGTTTATCATATGCTTCTGTCACATTTCATCCTCTGGTTTTCTCGGGTAATTAATATTTTCTACAAGGGAAAAAGTGGTTCTGATGGTAAAAAGTGGTCTGGTTAAAACCAGCCAACCCTACTAGTGGCTATGGCCATACATGTGACATACATGTAACTAAATAAATTTATTTAAGCCTTTCTTTCTATAATTTTTAATAGGAAATATTAGACTTTTACCACTCTCTTGATTCTTGTGTCTCCGTGGTTACTGGCACAATGAAAAAATACAGGTAACTATCACAGACGTAATTATCTACTGTACTTTATAAGCAGTTGACATGTGTCCTTGGACAATCACCCAAATGTTAGCAGTATGTTGACCAACTATCTGCCTTGTTGACTAATGCTCAGCTGGCCGTCAGGCAACACTATTGGGTCTTTTTCAATTTTAAAATTGAAGGCATGTATGAGGTTATGTCACAAGTAGCCCAAGCTCTGTTTGTGGTGGTGGCCTTAAATATAGTACATGTAAATGAATTTCTCAAGAATAATCAAACTAACAATCAGGCATGCATTAGACAAAGTTTGGTGGTTTGCCCTTTGCTTTCTAAGGGGGAAGGGGGACAACTTGGATGTGTACACTTGTCAGATAATCCTTAATTTTCTTGTTTTAGTGTTTCTCCATCACCCAACACCTTTGGGGTTATAGTTCAGAACAGCACTGTGATGTGTGGGAAGAACCAACCAAGGGGATTCACTCAGGTAAATTTACTACTATTTGTTTTTGAAGTACAAGTGACTTGCATGGTGTACGTTGTAGGCAATAAAAGTTGCTTGTTGGTTCTCTCCTGTGCTTCAAGGGTTTTTCTCCAGGTTCTCCAGTTTTCCTCCCTCCGCAAAAATCAACTTCTTAAAACCAATTTGAATTTCAGTAGATGAAGAGCTACTAATTCATTTATATATCCATCCATCCATCCATCCATCCATCCATCCATCCATCCATCCATCCATCCATCCATCCATCCATCCATCCATCCATCCATCCATCCATCCATCCATCCATCCATCCATCCATCCATCCATCCATCCATCCATATATTTTCCATTCCATATTTTCATTCTTATGCTGATGATTGAGACAAAATATCACAACAGATTAATGGGCAATAGACTACCAATAGTTACAAAATATTTTGAGAAACTAAGTTTTGACTGCAAAATCAATAACCATCAACTCGTATTGTAAATAAACCCAGTAGAAAACATATTATTATCTTTCATCTGGTGCATAGTAATGGTATAATTAATATATACTTCACATGCAAAGTTTACTTGAACTTGTTAAATGAAATCTACTTGGGCCCCAGTTGGGAGGAAAGGATTAAATAATGTCTTTAAATTCACAAGAAGGAAGGTATGCCCCTTTTCACCACCACTCACCACGGTGGTGGTGAAAGACTCACGACTCAGGTCCACCACTGCATTCCCTCTATATTCCCTACAACACCCTCCTAGGTCTACCACTGCATTCCCTGCATAAATGAGATGATCTATGTGCACCTGTTGTCTGTCATCTTACTAGACCATTATTCTTTTCAGCCAACAAGATCAAGTCATACAACAGCAAATATTACAAAGAGTAAAAACCAGACAAACTCAACAGAGGTATATATATACACCTACTGTATATCCAAAAAAATTCTGCAATTTTGAAAATTTCAAATATATGATATGTCTTTTGTATTTCCATCAAACATTACTGACAGTTGCTATGGCAGCGGTTACAATAAAGTACAAAACAATATATTGTAGATCATGTCAGATATATGTGTACAAGGTGAAATCCACTATTATTATATTATGTACTATTAAGCACTTTATGAGTGTTTTAACTTTTATTTCACAGAGCCCCTTCTCTGGATCAAGCTCATTAGATGGAAAACTTATAGCCGCTATTGTAGTGGCAGTGATAGTTTTTGGTGTTGCTGGTGGAGTACTCTGTAGATATTTTTTCCAACGTTGTTTAAACAAACCAAAGCTAAGATTTGAAGATTATGGTTACTCTCACCTCCAGATGATGCAAGATCAAGAGGATTTTGACTTTAATGATTATGATGATGATGACCATGGTTTACTGGACCTTTGAATTTTTTAGTGAAACTCAAGGTGATAATTGATGACAGAGTAAGCCATTCTAACAGCTGAGTGCTGATTGATTGCATGACTGTGGTTGGCCAACTGATTAATTAACCATCCACAGCTGTTCATTTTCATTGGTAATATATATATATATATATATGCTCTTATACAGCTATTTTGAAATAGATTGCCTAAGATTTTGTTGCATGCTGCATGTTGCATATCAAGCCCAAATTGCACTTTGGGTGATCGATGTGATGAATGAAATCAGCAGAAGTCATAACAGTTATGATGGACTTTTCCCAAACTTTTCTGCACATTTTTTCTGCATGTTTTCTTCTAGCTGTGCTGACATTAATACTTTAATACATAAATAACTTATAACTTACATAAATAATAAAAAAATAAATATAAATATAAATAAAAAAAATAAATAAATAAATGATCCACAATACATTTCAAGCTTGGTATGCTTTACATGCAACAAAACCTTCACCAACCTTTTTGGAATAAAGGCTGTATAACATCACTTTATTTACAGCTGTAATGCCTTCTAATGAAAACATTTATCTCTGATAAAGGCCACAGTTGGCGGTAGAAAATTCAGATGAAATTTTCATGTCTAATATAATTTTATAAAATCAAATATTTTTTTTGCACCTTAGTGCATTTTTAGTGCAATTGACTAACTTTTACATGGAATGAAGATGGGTTTGGCCAAGCTTCAGACAAATGTCTTACTGACCATGCTTCATTGAACCCCAACTGGTGGGTTAAGCCTCCTTCGTAGGGGGCGGGTATTCTTCGAGTCACGCGCTTCGAGTTACGCGCTTTTCGAGTTACGCGCTCGACCACACCCACATTTGTCTTTGCCACACCCTGTGCGTAACTCAAAGACACTAAAGGTTGTTTGTGAGTTCGAGTTTTCCGCACATCGCGTAACTCGAACACGGAAGATTCTTAATCTTACGATGAAGTTTCGTGACTGAAACTTCAGTGAGAGAAAAAGTGGCCTGTAGACCAGAAAAACCTGATTATACTGCAAGAATGATATTTCAGTTGCGTAGAAAACACTTTATAGAAGGTAAATTCTTTAATGTTAACTAATATTCCGTAAAAAATCGACAAAAAATGTGTAAACTAGCTGTAGAAAGTCTCGACAAGCCAAGGACGTTGATTCGGCAAACATTGTCAGAAAAACTTGGATAGTTTGTCGTCTTTACTGCATTTTACATTTTACATTTTTCATCTTTTTCTTCAATACTTGTGAACCAAAAAAGAGATATTTGAAGCTTTGAATTTTTGTTTTTGATCCCATTTCAAGAAAAAAGGCTAAGACTTAGTAAAAAGACTAGTCCTTTGAAAAAATATATTTGATACATATTAAATATATTTTCAACCGTTTCTTGATACGTCTGATACGTCTTTCTTTCCGAACATTAAAAACTGTCTTTCAAAACATAAACATTTCTAAAATCATTTTAGTTTTTTTGCTGTTATAAATTTCCGATGGAGAATACTTTTTGGTGACATTGTTGAAGGAAATTTTGAATTTTTTCGCCTAATTTTCTGCGCGCGCGCGTAAGTTGGAAAGAGACTTCAGTCCATCTACATGAAACGAACAGCTATGTTATAAAAGCAATGGTCAATGCTTAGCTGTGCGTATATCCAGTTCTGGATGCACTTGGGAGGTCCGGGCGTGTACCACTATGCACAGGGTTTCCGCACGCTTTGCTCACTCACAAATGCACAGAAAAAATTGCAATATTAAAGTGATAAATGCGATACTGCGTGTGCATATTTGCTTGCAATTACGATTATGACACTAGTGTGAACCAGCCTTTACTAAACCTTTAAATTTGATTTCAATGCAAAATGAAATTATATCCAAACAAATCTTAAGAAATATATTATTAGCATATGTATTTTAAAATGTTTTGAAAAAAATTATATGAAAGCTGTTTTAATATAGATCAAAAGATTGTTTTTATAGTTATGCTTATATATAGATCAATATTATATATTATAGTTTATTGCCATTATTCTTTTGAATAATGAAGTTAATTTTTTTCATAACAAGCATGAGTTGTTTCAATAAAAATAAATAAATTACCTGTTTGGTTTGATATGTACTTCTTGAGGGGGGGGGGGGGGGGGAGGGGGTAACATTTCCACCTTTTTGTTTCCTCTTCTGTTTTGTGGAGTATAGGGGAAAGAGCTTTAAAATTGACAAAATGGCCTGGAATACAGAGAACAATAGCGATACAGATAATGTTTAAGGCAAGTCAGAAAGTTTATGTTTTTTTTACTTACAGAGATACTGCCAGAGTACGAGTGGGGTGTTGGCCAGAGTACAAATAAACCATTTTCGAGTTGCGCGAGCACTTTCAAAAATATCGCAGGCGCAGACATGACCTCGAGGGAGGAGCAAGGAGCAAGTGCGCGCTTCGAACGTTTTTTTTTTCAAACTTTTTCCTCGTTTTTGGATCTTTTATTTTACTTTGTTATGGTAAAAAATAAATTTCCGATGGTTTTGCGTGGTATGTCCTCTTATTTACCACGATATAACGTCAAAAGCTGGTCAAAATTAGTTATGTACCAACTCGGCTACGCCTCGTGCCGTACATAACATTTTGACCAACTTTTGACGTCATATCGTGGTAAATAAGAGGACATACCACTCTAAACCATCGGAAATTTGTTAATTTTCATGTCTGCGCTTGCGATGCTTTTGAAAGCGCTATGGTCTATTCTCACGCACGCCGAATTTGGGCTTCCTGTGGTTACGGCCGAGCCGAGCCGAGCGAGTCTACGAAGAAAGCCGAGGAAGTGCCGACGGAGCGACGATTGGCAAGGCTGACTTCCATGCTTGTGTCTCCTTTCTTCTTCTCTCAGTTTTTCAGCCTTTAGATTTTATTTTGAGCTTCTCTTAACATAATATCCTCCATGTACGATAAGTACTAGTACTATACTGTAGTTAGTGGCATTTATTAAGTTTTCAGCGCCTCAAATCAAGACCAAGATGGGATTATTAGAAGAGCATTTCTTAAAGCAATACTACCAAAGACCGAGCCGAGTCCCGAAATTTCAAAAACTCTTTCAGGTTTGTCGCTCTATTATCATCTTCTTAACTTCAGCACGTCTTAGGTTAACAAGATAATTGAAAGCTTAGTTGTATTTTAGTAACTAGACACTCTGAAATGGCTAGAAAAGTTTGTGTATGTGATGGTACAGCGCTTGTGTACAGCTAGTAAGAGGTATATTTGAGACTGATGCACGGAAAGCAGTGCTCCTTTTACAGTAAATTTGCTCTGCTAATCTGAGACCTGGTTACCAAAATTAATGTAGTGCTGTTTTGATTATTATTATTATTTTTTATTTGAGAATTTGCCTTGAGGCTGATACTTTGGTACATTGCACCAATTCCCAACCCCTCACTGCCAAGGTTTCTTTACATCCTCAGTGGTTCTTTTACATCCCTCCAATGCAGTAGTGTGTTGGTCCGGCCCCTGGGGCTTGAACCCACAACCCGCAAAATCTGGTGCTCAACCAACTGAGCCAACCAGGAGGCGGTAATTTAAGCACCGCAAAGCTCTTTAAATTTTTAGTGTTTTGGTTGTGGCGCTTATTCCAGAAAGTGCTTATTTGATGCAACACTCTTTGATACTTTGCTCTCATATGCAGCACTTAATCGAGGTGTCACTTCATTGGGAGTGGCGCTTAAACGAGTAAATACAGTGTCCATAGATTCTCACATACTCCCATGATGTTAATTTCTTACAGAAAGGAGATCTTCCAGTTTTCCTGAAGGGCCAATCAGATATGCTGGTCTATAGAGGTGCAATGGGTCTGTCTGTTGTGGGTCTTGGCATAACATTCTATGGCCTGTACTTGATGGCAACTAATCAAATGAAGAAAGCAAAGTAATACCAAGAGAAGATGAACTTCAAGCCTCCACCGATTGACATGCAAAGGATTTGACTTTTATTTTAAGATTTGTGAAATATGACTCTTCTAATTTACAATTCTTTATTAATCAATGTACATACTTGTATGTGAGTGAGTCACTCGTTTCCTTAATTTAATGAACACTTTTTAAAGATTTTGTGAAAAACTTGAATCATTTCAATTGTGAAAAAATTGCATGGACAGCGTTTTGGGTGTTGATATAAATAGAACCATATAAACATTTTTGTTTGAATCTTTATTCTAGTATAGTCCCTTCTAGTCACTCCTCATTTTTGGCATGTAGATATCAAACTATTGAATAAAATATTTTTAAGAGAGTAAATGGCAGCAGTAGAGTGAGTAATCCAGGGGGTGGAAGGAACTGAAAAGTGAGGGGGGGGGGGCTCTAGCACCCTTGCCCCTCCTCGTCTGCTGCCTATGTAATGTGATCGTCTGGGTGAGTTGGTGGTGACTGATGTTTCTACAACCTGAGCAGAAGTCATCTTCAGAGTACAGTGGACAAATAAAAAAAGGAAAAGTATATTGAAGCAAAATATTTTCACTTCAATATGATTCAGGGTTCACGTAGCCTCCTATGCAGAGGTTCTTAGAGTCACTACATTGTCATGACCCTAGGAACACCTGTGTAAAAGGCTAGGGTTCATCCAGCCTATAACTGTAAAATGTGTGGTTCCAAAACATATCCCTACCCCACACGGTGGATGAAAAAGGATCCCCCAACCCTCTGGAATACAAACCTCATAAATTTTCGTTTTTCCTCCCACCCCTCACCCCCTGGAAATTTCTAATTCCCTCACATGGTGGGGTATGAATATTTTTTTGGAGCCACATTCCTTGAAAATTCTAGAGTTTTAGAAAAGTGATTGATTTCTGAAGGAAAATATTGTGTCTGGCCACAAACTCTGTAGTCTTATTCACATGATCCATCAATAGTGTCCATAGAGGTTTTGCACCATCACGTGCCGGTGCATATAATATAGCTTGGGCTGCCTGTGGTTAAATGGCAGAACAATGAGATCCCTTTCCTCTCGGTAATTGAATTCTTTCTCATGTACAATGATTGTATTGTTCCTGCCATGCAACATGGCTGCCATCATGTGATGGTGTAAAACCTCTATTATCTTGAACCAACACTGCAAGGGAGACTGTGGAGAATGGGCTACCTCTATGCCTACTTGGGAACCTACTCCTGGGAAAGGTCATGGATTGTTTTGGAAATCAAGTGTTGAAAACAGTTCTAAGATTCCTGCTACTCCCTTCTCTAGACCTCTTTGATAAATTCTTGAAAATTTTCCTTGCAGATATGTTATCGTAAGATCTTAATCTAAGGGAAGCCCCATAACAGTGCTCAACCTCTAAGGCAATTAGATTCGACACAGCAAAAGTTCGGCCCAACACTCGAAATAGAACACAAGAAAACAATGTATTATGATTACTAGAGTACTCTAACAGTCAAAGTGAAACAAAAGAAAACAATGGAATTAGTGTCTACTACTATGTATTAAGATTACTAGAGTACTCTAACAGTCAAAGTAGAACAAAAGAAAACAATGGAATTAGTGTCTACTACTATGTATTATGATTACTAGAGTACTCTAACAGTCAAAGTAAAACAAAAGAAAACAATGGAATTAGTGTCTACTACTATGTATTATGATTACTAGAGTACTCTAACAGTCAAAGTAGAACAAAAGAAAACAATGGAATTAGTGTCTACTACTATGTATTATGATTACTAGAGTACTCTAACAGTCAAAGTAAAACAAAAGAAAACAATGGAATTAGTGTCTACTACTATGTATTATGATTACTAGAGTACTCTAACAGTCAAAGTAGAACAAAAGAAAACAATGGAATTAGTGTCTACTGCTATGTATTATGATTACTAGAGTACTCTAACAGTCAAAGTAAAACAAAAGAAAACAATGGAATTAGTGTCTACTACTATGTATTATGATTACTAGAGTACTCTAACAGTCAAAGTAGAACAAAAGAAAACAATGGAATTAGTGTCTACTACTATGTATTATGATTACTAGAGTACTCTAACAGTCAAAGTAAAACAAAAGAAAACAATGGAATTAGTGTCTACTACTATGTATTATGATTACTAGAGTACTCTAACAGTCAAAGTAAAACAAAAGAAAACAATGGAATTAGTGTCTACTACTATGTATTATGATTACTAGAGTACTCTAACAGTCAAAAGTAAAACAAAAGAAAACAATGGAATTATTGTCTACAACAAAGTAAAATCACTCTATCTGAGAAAATAGACAAACGAAATATTTAAATATATTTTATTCTTAACAAGACTTGTTACAACCATCAAATCTTTTCAATAACACAATATTTAGAGAAATTATAACTGATTTAAAATCAAGTAAGAAATAGAAGAAACCATCACTCTTTAACACTAAATTGTTCAGACAAACTTTTTGTTAAGCTGTTACTTGGCAAATTATTTACTTTTTCTTGGAAAGATTATTTGTTGCCATCAGTCCTAGAGTACCAATAGTAATGCCGAGGCCAATCAAAGAGCCAACCATTACGCCTCTGAAATAAAATCATACATATTATAGAATGATTTCACATAACTGATGTTTTACATGTAAATGAGATTGATCTTGGAATGTGATACATGAATGCATTCAGCCAATCAGAGGTGAGATGGTGGGTAAAATGTATAATAAGGGAATGGTCAATATTTAGCATGCTTATATCCAGTTCTGGATGCACTCGGGAGGTTTCTTAAGCACAAAAGAGTTGCACGAGGCGTAGCCGAGTGTGACTCTAGCTTCTTGATTGCTTAAGCAACCTCCCAAGTGCATCCAGAACTGGATACAGTCATTTGAAAAAACGTTGTCATCGACCGGCTCCATGACTACACGACTAGTCCGAATGGGAGTATGGGTAAAAATCACTGAAGCGGTTGAATTTTATACTGATTAAATATGCACTGGGCTTACAGTACGAAAATTTGCTGGCGAAATAGCATTTTAATGACTTAACAGTTTCAAAATTGGGAACATCTTTGACTGAATATTAGTAATATAGACTTTTGTGCACACAATCCATCTCTTGTTTATAGATATCCAACTAATCAAAGCGTGTGTTATATTGTGGCTATGTTATAATAATGGATGGTTAATAACTAGTGGGGGAGGTAGCACCGTTGGTATGGGTCATGTGAGTAGATGGACTTGTTTGTTGGTACTCTCTCAGGATTTTTTGCATGTTTGGTCCCCCAACTGCTGAATGTTAAGGGACCACAAAACACACCTCTTCCCTTGGGCCCAATTAAGTAAGTAGTAACTTTTTTTCCTGGGGTCAGTCATTGTGTTTATATGGTTATAACATTTAACAAATGAAACAGTTTTTTCCGTGCTCCATTCAGTAATAAAGCATGCAGAAAATGAGGTTAAGAAGAAGTGTGAAGAGAAGCATGAGCCATAAGCAAGTGTTTCTCACACTTCTTTAGTGCTTTTGGCACTTCCTAAGTGCTTTATTACTGAACAGAGCATGAAATAAGCTGTCTTATCTGTTTTATCATATAGAAAGAGAATATCTGTTGTAGTTTTCAATGCTGTTTTCTTACACTTCTTAGCAAAGTTTGCAGCACGTGCAGATGGCGTCAGCAACTGTGCTCCACTCACTAAATAAAGCACAGTTCTCGACCAATGAACATGCACGTACTATCCAAACTTTATAATAATTATTAATAAGCTTAAGCACCAACCTGTACAAACGCATATCAGTCTTCCCTAATAGATGAACTGGAACTTCACCAGGCTAAAAAGAAGAAAACAAATACATTGATTTAAAGCACAGATATACATATCAAAGTATATCTCACATAGTTTCACACCGAAAACTGTATAAAACTTAGCTTATGATGGCTAATAATTAGGTTTAGGCGGTTAGCTAATAAGCTTACATGTTCTTAGACAGTCTGTTTTCTTTTGAGATTTCTTGGTTTTTAGTAAGCTCAATTCCACAGTTTCCATTTAAAAGGACGAATAAACAGAGGGCATTTCCCTAGCAAGACACCTTTAGTTCTTTATGTTTAAGCAGTTTTGAAAGGAATATAAAATAAGCTTCAGACAAACGGGAAATATCGTTTTAAAATGACAAACACCTTTCGACACATTCCTTGTTATAATTGAGCCAAAATACAAGGCAAATAAATGAAAAAAGACTCAAAATACCTTGAACAGTTTCTGTACACGCCGTATCTTGCTCAGTTGGTCGTACATCATTCCTTCATTCGCTATATCTTGGTTTATTTTGTTAGAATAGTTTTTACGGACGCCGTCCATATTGGATTGACTCACAGCAAGGCCGACCCAGGTCTTCTTCTCGCTTCTTGGTTATTCAGACCACAGGGAACCCAATACTATCTAAAATCTCAACCAGACAGCAACCAGACTAGACGGGTCAGCTACAATAACGAGGGTTGTCAGGGTTGGATTGGACGCACAAAGAAATGTTTGGTATCGTTTTGAAATGAAATGTTTACAAAATTTTAATTTTACAGCGCTTTTCATATTTTTGCAACCTATATACTCAAGACGTTTGGCATCTGTCAATCAAATTTACCCAGAGTAATTAATCGATCATCAGTTTGCTAATCGACAAATCGATATTAATCTATGTAATTAATTGATTAATATCGATTAATATCGGTAATCGATGATTAATCAATAGGGAACGATACTTAATTAGATTGATTATCATCGATTACGTATTTATCAATGGTAAGATAACTACTATAAGATTTAAAGTAATCCATAGTCACCAATTTTCTAGTCATCCATTACTGATGTTAATCGATTAATATCGATTAATTACTCCAGGAATTTAGGACAGGCCGAGATCAGGCTGAGATCATTCCCATCACAAATGATAAAGAATTTCCTTGTGAAAATGGCTGTCTTGTCACTGGAAATAGCACAACCCCAAAGCGGAAATTATCACTTTAATGTTGCAATTTGATTGAGCAATGTTCTGATCCATTGGAACTTGAAATTTTTAAATTGCAATTCGTAAACTGAAAATTGTATTTTCAAAAATTCGTTCTACAGTATTAGTGTAGTTTGAAAATGGCTCCTATAAGGAATAAATAATTTATAAATACCACTTTTTAATTTTCAATTACTAATTTTCAGAATTGAAATTTAAAAATTTCAATCAAGTTGCAACATTGGTATTTGGTTTGGGAGAATTGGAATTTTGATTGAAAGCGAATGACTGGTACAACCATAAATTCCACAAGGCTTTGCAATTTGATTGATGGAGTCAATTAGGTTGCAGAAATATGAAAAATGCTGTACAATAAAATTAATAAAGAAAAAAAAAAAAGAAATTAAGACACACTTGACCCCGGCCCAGAGGCCTGCTATTCTTCCTACACATGCTTGACAAAATTCTTGATGCTCAGAATTAGAGTATGTACAATAAGAATGACAGGGCTTTGGGGTCAAAAACGGAAAGAAAGAAAAAAGAAAGGAAGGAGAGAAGGGAGAGGGAAGAAAGGAAGCAAGGAAAAATTAAAGAAAATTTAATATTCAGTTTTAAAACAATCCATACATACAATGTCATATATTATGTTATTACATGAGTAAAGAGATAGCATAAATAATGCTATTTGGTCAATAAAAACAAAGGTTTTCCCCCCACAATTTCGTACTACCGGTATTTACAATTCATATTATAAAAAGTATGAAAAATAAATTTTAAAAAATCTTATAAAAACAACAACAGAGTAGTAATTTTCCCCCTTAAAATATTATGAATTTAATGTTTAAGTTACATATCCATCATGATCAGGAACTTTACAAAATAATACAAGTCAGATTCTTTTGATTAAAATCAAGTCATGCATGCAAGGGTGAATCCCGAGGTGACTAGGAACCCCACATTCCCTTTTGCACAAAAAAAAACTTTTTTTTTTACAAATGAAAATTTTTTTTCCAGATACACTTTCACTCAGTTTCCTTGAAGCTCTCAAGTTTAGTTTTCGTCAATTTGAAATGCCATTTTTTCATTATCTTCCTGCCTTTTATGGGTTTCCTGTGGTATTGGCGCAAGGTACCTAACAGTAACCATGGATCTCTTCCTGCTATTTGTAACATTTTGGCCATGACAGATTCCTATTTTGAGCCCTGATTGGGTCTATATAGTAAACAATCTCCAGTTTATTTTGTGTCTTGTTAAATATATTACATGGGGGCTTCAAGCCTGAACAAGTGTTAGTCAATTACTCTCTTTGGATGTCCTCAAGGAATGATATGGCACCTAAAATGAAATAGTTAAAAACATTAATTTAATCAACAAGAATTATTAATAAAACTACCCCTTGTTTAAAGTGCCTATGGAATATGGCATGGAAAAAACCTTTATAACTTCAAGACACATCACTCAAACTGTATAATTTGCAAGTGTATCAATAACTTAGCTTAGCTTAAAAATTTGCTTTAATTCACATACTTGTAAACGTTTCTTCAGGTGTTGTAGGGAACTTTACTAAACACACTCTGGACATCAAGTTCCTGATGACTGATGGTGAACTGGCATCTTAATGGAAGAAAATACATCATTCTATGTCAATATGCATATAATATAAAACAATAGACACATGCCATTCTATGTACCTAGCATCAACCCGTTCAACTCCTCATCCTGAATTGCTTTGTGCATGATCACTCAACCAGATATTGAAAATGAGCTATTGGTTCATGAGTATCTGTATGGGGTACTGATTTTGTGTTTTACTGTTTTGGGTGGAAGCTGGGTTAATCATTATATAAACAGGCCAGGGGCAGATCCAGGGGGTTGCAACCTCCCATGAGAATTTCAATTAGCTGACGGACAATTAGAGAATGATGGCTTACTAGAATAAGGCTAACTAACCCCCTGAGTGTATATTATTCCAAATATAAGGCTACCCAGATCGAGATACAGCCTGTTCAATTACCTTTCTGAACTCTAATAGTGGGTTCTTCAATAAAAACTCTATAAGAGTTTTGTTCAAAGCAAACGTTCTCTTGAGGAATCTCTTCTCTCATTTCATCGAGGGTTTCTTCTTCAATAATGCTGCAGGCTTCCACAACAGGCTCATCATTTTCTGAAGTATTGCAAAAATAATGTGCATTTATTAACAATGTTTAATATCATTTTGTGAAAGACAATGACTACTGATCAGGACATTGCAATTCAGAAGTAATGTAATCTCGAAGTGAAATTATAGCATGGTTAAATCATTATAGGGAAATCCAATTTCCTCTGAGAATTGAAACCTTATGACCTCCATCTGTAAAAATATCCTAGCTCCATGCATGAGAGTTCTAATCACTGAGCTATAGCTAGCACAGTGTGAGACTTATATATGCACAATATAGTGCATGCATGCTTGCATGGTCCAAACTGGGTTAAATTAATTCTTATTTGTGTAATATCAATTTGCAATCTGCAGCTAGGTAATGTTAAACTTCAATAAGCTCGACTCACACCAATGAATAAGGAAGATCAAGATTTATTAATAATTGTTACATTCAATGCTGTTACCTATTGTCTCAGGTTCCCCTGGATATCCTGCTTCAATTAAAGTCTCTATGGCATCTTGTCTTTCAATGAACTTAAGAGCATCAACTAGCTGTCCTACTGTTATACCTTTTTCACTCATTTTCTTAAAGATCCCCTTAGCCTTGTTTGTGGGGCATCTTGTAGTAAGGTATTCAATTTCCTGTTGTCTGATGTTGGGAAATATTTGGCATGCAAGAGTCTTGCAGTCTGATTCTCCATCACTGAGCTGCACTTCAAGTTTTTGATAAACTTTAGCAGGGATATCAGTTAACCGTTGTTCTAAAGAAATTAAAATAAGACAATTAACTGGCATTATCATGAAAATTACTGGCTGTTTAATCAATATACCCAAGCAAACATTAAAATTAAAGGAAAAGCATTTGACAAGTGAAGGAAGTATCATATGGCTTGTGGAGTCCCCCATTGATCTATTCTGGGCCCTTTATCATATCTAATATAATTATATCAATGCACTCAATACCTGGTCCCTGCAGTGTTTCAGTCTTATTGTAATCTTCAAATGGATAACCAATGGCTTTATCATGATGCCGGACTGCACAACTTGATTTATGGTATTTCCCTAAGAGATTAGATCAATAGGTATTAAGCAACATATCACTAAAATAGACAAACATTTTCAAGAGTACAGCTAGCTTACTTGATATTGATGCTGATGCTCCTGGTCCACATATTGCATTGCCTCCGTTATATACTTTAATATTAAAGATTCCACCTTTCAAATCACCTTTCAAACCCGCTGTAAGAAAAAGTTGAATTAGAATAAAATAACCAGTCTCAATTAATCAAATAATAACAGGCCAGATTTCAAGTGTTTTCCTCTTCCAGGAGGTTGGCTTAGAGCTAACTGTAAAAAAAGTGATGTTACAGAAATATAGATCAAAGTTTGAGTGTATATTATTTCTTGCCTATTATTCAAATAAGCAGACATAAAATCACATGAACTGACAAATGGATCACTTCCTAGCTAAGTGATAGTTATATATGGCTCTCCAATGTTATCATATTGTAGCTAGAACACAGTATGTCCCTATCAAACGATCATCTGTATATATATGACAATGACAATAATTTATTTAGTACTAAGATTTACAGACTAATATATAATTGACATATTAAGTAAAAACCTTAATTTAGTACAGGCTAACTGAAATAACCATGACTTAAAACAGGTCAGTTATATTTGGTTAAATACAAATAGACCATCCCAATTTCCCCACCCACAGTTGTAAACTTTGAATACTAAAGAAAGGGTTTTTTAGTAAGCTTCGTATACATTTATCAAAAATTTATTATGATACAATTTTGATAGTCAAAACACAGTGACAGCTGTAACGTATCCACTTGTAATAATTATTGTCATCAGCTTCCACGAGGGTAAAAACCCCAGATGGTACGAAGATTGATAATTTGTGCCACTGTTAAAAAACATTTGTCTTTGTTTTTGTCCCTATCCATGTAATTTTGTTGGAGAAAAATCCCCAATACCTTAATTGAGAAAACAACTCCTAATGATGTCAGATGGAGTTAAATATCAAAGTCAAGTAGATGGTTAGAATAACACAGAAATATGCTGTGTTTTTTACTCTATAATTTCTATATAATTATTTTTCAAAAATACAATTCTTACAATTTTCTAAATCAATTATAATTTTCATAATAAGCAATGCACACAAAGTCTTCATAAAATGTTCCAAAAGATAACTGCGTGGGATGGGGTAAATTTTCAAAAACCCAATTTAGTAAATGATTTAAATCTTATTTGGGGGATTACCCCCATTTACATACAATTGGCACATGCCATTTCTTGTTTATACAAAAAAGTTGTGATATGAGAAAGAAAATATATCATTTCTTAAACCGTTCATTCAAACTTTTGTCTAATTTAGAATTTTCTTTTTGATATCCTTTGAAAGCAAGAAATTCTGGATTTAAGAAAAAAGGGATTTCGAAAATTATCCATTCAATGACTCAGATATTTTTACCAGTGAGGATTTTTGTGAAAAATTACAATTTTGGTTTAAAAAATGATGTAAGCTTACTACTTTACAATGATGTCTAAAATATTAAGGGGTCTAGTGTGCTACTAGGGAACTTAAAAAGGGAACTCGAAATCTGGAACGGAAACGTCAGTATCTGAACAAGAAAAGACGATATCGTTCTCGCCAGAATCCAATATTCAGCAATTGCAAGTCGTTCACGTCGTTGAGATCAAGAAGTAACACCTACTTCCAGATCTTCCACTATCATTAAATTCAGTTCTGAAACCTCGGGTCTCACGTCCCCGTCCTAGATTTCGTAACTTAAAAGTTCCCTAATAGTGAAAGAAGTTTTAGCAATGGTGGTTAATTGATCGATATGTGTTGGTATTAACTTATTATTTCAGCAAAACGTCTTGAGCGTACTCACCTGAACTCATAATTGTTTTTTTGCGTGTGGTTAATTAGGAATATGAACCTTTTAGTAGCCACAAAATACGGTAAAGCTAGGTAAGCTAAATTCAAGAGATGGCGAGAGATGGCGTCTTCAGTCTGAGGTTTCAAATGTTTTCGAATTTGGGATTACAAATAAACAGTATACCTAACTTCGAAAATATATGTTTAGTTATGGATCACAGAGCTCCAGCCACAAACTAAGTACTTAGATCTTACGGCCTGGGGAATCCCCTGGAACTGTCATACCTGTATAACTAATAATGGCCCTCGCCCAGCCTCTCCCAACAACGAGGCCATCATTTGTTAAAAATACACTGTAACCACAGGATTGTAAACACTTTCACTTTCCATACGAAGAATAAACACAAAGAAGCCATTCATTCGTAGTAATCTAGTAAGACTGGAGTTTAAAATGAATGAACTCCTGTTAAAAAGGAAAAAAAGGAAGAAAAACCAACTCAACTCGTGCTGTTTTTGCCGCTATTTTTCATTACCCGTTGATTTTCCGAGAACTTCCGATGTTTTTCCGATCGTAGCCTGGCCTTCCATCGGTGCCTTCCATGGGTATTTCCCCCGTCCCTCGTCCCCAAAATTACTTTTTTTAAACAATAAAATTCTGAATCTTTATATCATGGGTACTTTTATTATTGCTCATGTTATCTTTTAGCACTTGACTAGCCTGGAACTATAACCAATACATCCCAATGCAAAAAGGAAAAAAAAAATTAAATCCACTTCCTCCCCCTAAGGAAAGATTTTTCCGGTAGTCGACACAAGAAGCCCAAGCCACTCAAGCTTAAAAATGAACGGGTCAAAATCAGTAAAACTTATCTTAAAAATCCTTCATAAAAAGGAATTTATCTCATGTCTTCTTTTCTTCATAATTGCTCTTCAACATCCTTCCACATAGTTTTTATTTGAATTTTGTCTATTTTTTATTATAAATTATTAGACAAAATATTCATGAATTTTAAAGAAACTTCCTCATTATCATATATTAAAAAGGGGGAAATTTCTGAATTTAATTTCAATTCCCTAATATTTTGGAATATTGCTGCACAGAAAGAATAAATATGACGTAAAGCAATTTTCACTTTCAGTTTGATATATTGAAAGCTTGGGTTACCTGTGTTGAATGTTCAAAAAACCAAGATGGCGGCTGCTTCACGCACTGTGCTGCTTCCTGTTGACGGCTCTGATCAGAGTAGAAAAGCCTTTGATTGTAAGTAATTTTGCCTCGATGAAATTCCAAGATAGCCACCGTTTTGCTTGTTTAACATTTTGCTTGTACTTTCATTTTTAAAGCAAGTGTGAGTTCAAAATAACAATAAAACTATGGGAGGGGTGTAACGGTGAGCTGATGTTTTTGTTATTAAGTTATAAATATTAAAACTCTAAGTAGTTGTTATCGATCTGAATAGTTAGATAATAGTTTAATGGTGGTTGCAAGTTTGAGATCTCACCTTCAATCACCAATAATTCGTGATTTAGTAACCTTAGAACTTTTCCTTCTCTTTCAAATGTAGTTAACTTACATCTCGGGTTCCATAAGACTTACATATAAATGATCATTGTGATCAGTGACGCATGAAAACATAAAAGCTTTAAGCTATAATAGGTCTTACTCTTTGATTTGATGGTTTCAAGCAGGATTTTCTAAAATAGCTCGTTGTCACAGCCACAGCTATTCTTGGGATGCAACAGACCTAGGGTGCAACAACATGACGCAAAATCCCTTGAGATATAAATAACAATGAAACAGCCACCATGTTGGTTGAACCATCAAGAGAAGCTAATTTATGAAGGATGCTTTGTTATTGTCAACCAGCATGGCGGCTATGAGGTAACATGCATACACCCCAAGAAATTATAGTTGAAAACTGTTACTATAGTATAGGTTGATAGATGTATATATATTAGTATACTATTAGTAATATAAATATATGAAACAATATACAAGGGCGGTACTATATAGTAGTGTGTGTAGTAGCCTCTCAATTAATTTACGAAATGATAACTGGCCTCATTATATGGTAATTAAATGTAGGTGGTGACAAACTCAAAAGTTTATACTCCTTTGGTCACCACACACACTACTCACTATAGTACTGCTCTTGTATATTGTTTCGTATATTTATACATGTATTACTAATAGTTCATTACTGCGATTTTCATAATTATGTGGACAGTGAAGTTCAAATACCAACGTGCAAAACAGCGTTTTCGCTTCCATCAATCAATGATAATCAGTCGGTACCTTTTATATTTTTGACTGGCGGCAGCTAAAAAGGAAATGCCAATAAGGCACTCGTAACTTCGGTGTCTGCGTAATTATGAAAATCGCAATTCATTTATCAATTTGTAACTTGACACATGTAATATTTAGTGTGTAAAGTGAATAAACTGTAAAAACTGTAAACTGTGTGGTGACCAAATTCGAGTTGATCACCAATCACAAAGCAAGGTTTATAACAGTTATTTTATGATGCTAATTAAAGCAATTGTTTTACATTGTTAGGGTACTGCACACATCTTTATCATGAAGGAGATACTGCTGTTTTTCTTAACGTATACGTTTTACCAGAAATGTATGATACTAGTTTAACATGGCCAGGTAAGAATTTAAAAAATTAATCTTTTTTCTGTGCTCCTTTCAGTAATAATTAAACGTTAGCAAGAAAGAAGTGTAAGGAGAAGTGCAAACCTTTGTAATAAAAGATAAATAATAAAAGATAAATAAATAAAATCCATTTTCTTTTCAGTATAATATTATGCTTGTCTGAGTCATGCATCTATTAAGCAGGCTATTTTTAGAATAACCACGCAGCCCTATTGTTTTATTAATATAGAAAGAAAAAATATTTTGTATTTTTCAATGCTGTTTTCTTACACTTCTTTGCAAAGTTTTCTGTGCACACAGATGGCATCAGTATTCCATACTCTGTTCACTAATAAAGCACAGTTCTTAACCAATCAGCTGAGTGCATGTACGTACCTATGGTTTGTGCTTCTCTTCACACTTCTTTTGTGCTTATGTTACTTCCTGTGTGCTGAACAGAACACGCAAAAAGCCATTTCATTTGTTAACTACATTATGTGATTATTTTGTAGCTGTAAAAGATGTTTCGGAAAACTGGAACTATCTCCAAAATCTCAAAGAAAAAGAAGCTGATGAATTACTGCAAAAATATGAAAAGAAATGCAAGGAAAACTGTGTAAGTTTGTTGAAGTCATTTTAGCATGTAAATTATTATCTTATGTAGTAGAAGTGACTACTAGATAGAAGCAGCCTGTGAAACTAAGCATGAGGTGATCTACAGATTGTGTAGAAAGAGACATTTATGTCAGTTTTGAGGTACTTACACCAACACAAGCCCAAACAAGTCTTTCAAGGGTTTATTTTGGTTCTGGGGGGGACTCCCTTATACAGAAGGGTGGGGATGCCCATCGGAAATTTTGAAAATGACCTTTAAAAGGTACCAAAATTATCTTTCTTGTAGTCATAAAAATTGTTTCACCCCTAAATGGTACCAAATGATGCTATTTTTTTAATTTTTTATTTAAACACCCTAACAGGGAAGGCAGAGACAAGGAGGGGGGGACAATAGCCTCCACTTTTTCCATACTCTAGTCTCTTATATTTTCCAATCTTAGCCCCTCCCCCCCACACTTTTTAGGGTGCTCCGCAGTCCTTGCTTTAAATATACCAAATAATGAAAATTAACTCCTAAAAGGTATGAGCATCCTGCCCCTTTCACATTGGAATCCCCCCCCCCCCAGATTCTGGTTGCTCCTCCCTCCCCTCCCCACCCCTTTTAGCTCACTATGCCTTGGTGCATAGGCAATTTTAGGGATAACAATGATTCATATTGCTGTTTTATTGCCTTTAGTTTTCCTCCAAGTTCCATAAAATTTCAATGTCATTCGAAGATGCTGGCAATTCCAAGGTTGCTGAAACAATATGTGAATTTTCTGTAGAAGGAAAAGCAGACATCATTGTCATGAACCATTATGGTGACAAAACAGAGAGCGAAGGACTTGGATCCACGTGTAGCTACTGTGTCAAGATGGCAAAAATACCAGTATGTGTTCTGTTTCTTCCGTAATAACAACATTATTGTGGACATCCAAAAACCCAAGGAAAAGAAAAATAATATTTGTCTTAGATTATGCAAAATAGGGGTTACACAGTGGAAGATTTAGAGGAAGGGCGATGGGGCATGTAGCCCCCCTTTTAGTTTGGGATGCATTTTTTTTTCATCAAAAGCCTCTTTTTTCCATTTTTTTTAACCTTACTATAATTATAAATAACTGCACCATAAAATAATTATATTATTCATCCACCTATTCCGAGGAAAAATATTAACCAATCATAATCTAGAAAACTTGCAAAACTGAAGTGTCATTCTTAGTATCCTCGCGGTGCAGAAAACGGTTATTTCTTTATTTTATTTTCCCACTCAATAATGAATATCATAGTCAATGTATACAAAATATCCAAACCCTCTCATGAAAATCTAGATTTATCTCAGATATGGACTTTTATGAGTCAATTTTAGCAGGCTTCATGACCTGGCCTCAGTTTTGCACCGATGTCATTTCTACATTACCTTTTCATATCAGCTGGACGTAATAAAATTAAGTGAAAAACTTATTTTACCTAAGGTATATATAAATAAATGTAATGACGTGAATGTAATTCACTGTGTAAATTGATATTAATTAATAATTAGGATTTTGATAAAAACAAATAAAAACCAATATAAATTAAACCTTGCACTGCAAAAGCTTGCACAATTTTTCCTAAAACTTTGAAGTTGTCTTGAAACATTTTGAAAGTTTTATTCATCACAAGAATCCAAGGAACCAAGGAACCGCTTTTAACATAAAAAATAGCAGAATATTTGTAAACCTTTATTTGAAACTTCATTGTTTTCTCAAAATTTTAATAGCAATACAATCTAAAATGGACCACTGTAGTTTTGTATTACCTAATGCCTAATGAGTAGTAATAACACATCATTGCTATGGTAACAGCGGTTGCTAGGATACTGTAGTACGAGATCAATTAGTACTGGTGCCTATAATAAATTTTAGTTTTAGAATACAAATTCCTTATCTCTCGAATAAAATATACAGTACTTGCTATCTACAAACATTAAAATTTTGCAAAATGACCAAAATTCCTTATGCATTATAATTTTAGTTCAATAGCCTCTAC